>CM031605.1:51743841-51838841 GCA_018398815.1 Conus ventricosus
TCTTCTTCTTCTCCTTCTTGGCTGTCTCATTCTCTCCTCCTTCTTGACGGTCTTCTTCTCCTCCTTCTTGACGGTCTTCGTCTTCTCCTCCTTCTTGACGGTCTTCTTCTTCTCCTCCTTATTGGTGCTCTCCTTCTTCTCCTCCTTCTTGGCGGTCTCCTTCTTCTCCTCCTTCTTGGTGCTTTCCTTCTTCTCCTCCTTCTTGGCGGTTTTCTACTTCTCCTCCTTCTTGTGGTCTTCTCTTCTTCCTCCTTCTTGGGGGTCTTCTTCTTCTCCTCCTTCTTGGCGGTCTCCTTCTTCTCCTCCTTCTTGACGGTCTTCTTCTTCTCCTCCTTCTTGGCGGTCTTCTTCTTCTCCTCCTTCTTGGCGTCTTCTTCTTCTCCTCCCTCTTGGCGGTCTTCTTCTTCTCCTCGTTTCTTGATGGTCTCCTTCTTCTCCTCCTTCTTGGTGCTCTCCTTCTCCTCCTTCTTGGTGCTCTCCTTCTCCTCCTTCTTGGCGGTTTTCTACTTCTCCTCCTTCTTGGCGGTCTTCTTCTTCCCCTTTCCTTCTTGACGGTCTTCTTCGTCTCCTCTTTCTTGACGGTCTTCTTCTTCTCCTCCTTGGCGGTCTTCTTCTCCTCCCTCTTGGCGGTCTTCTTCTCCTCCTTCTTGACGGTCTTCTTCTCCTCCTCCTTGCCGGTCTTCTTCTTCTCCTCCTCGTTGTTCTTGGTGGTCTTTTTCTTCTGCATCTTTCTTGGCGGTCTTCTTCTTCTCCCTCTTGACGGTCTTCTTCTTCTCAACTTTCTTGACGGTCTTCTTCTTCTCCTCCTCGTTGTTCTCGGTGTCTTTTTTCTTCTGCATCTTTCTTGGCGGTCTTCTTCTTCTCCTCCCTCTTGACGGTCTTCTTCTTCTCCTCTTTCTTGACGGTCTTCTTCTTCTCCTCCTCGTTGTTCTCGGTGGTCTTTTTTCTTCTGCATCTTTCTTGGCGGTCTTCTTCTTCTCCTCCTTCTTGGCGGTTCTTCTTCTTCTCCTCCTTCTCGGTGGTCTCCTTCTCCTTCTTGGTGGTCTCCTTCCTCTCCTTCTTGGTGGTCTCCTTCCTCTCCTTCTTGGTGGTGTCCTTCTCCTTCTTGGTGGTCTCCTTCTCCTTCTTGGTGGTCTCCTTCTCCTCCTTCTTGGTGGTGTCCTTCTTCTTGGTGGTCTCCTTCCTCTCCTTCTTGGTGGTCCCCTTCCTCTCCTTCTTGGTGGTGTCCTTCTCCTTCTTGGTGGTCTCCTTCTTCTTGGTGGTCTCCTTCTCCTTCTTGGTGGTCTCCTTCTCCTTCTTGGTGGTCTCCTTCTTCTCCTTCTTGGTGGTCTCCTTCTCCTTCTGGTGGTCTCCTTCTCCTTCTTGGTGGTCTCCTTCCTCTCCTCCTTCTCGGTGGTCTTTTTTCTTCTCATCCGTCTTGGCGTTTCTTCTCTCCCCCCCCCCCCTCTCTCTCTCTCTCTCTCTCTCTCTCTCTCTCTGACCTCAAGACAAGCAAGGCCACAAGGTTATGTTTTGTCTTGGCAGCTGATTCAGAAATGAGTCGGAACGCTCTGAGGGTTACATGTATAATTGTTGTTTGTAGTCTGGAAAGGGAATCATTTGCGTATCTTTTTTTTTTTTTTTAAACGGAAGGAGCAGGAGATAGGGTGGGAGAAGGGGTAGGGGTCATACATGAAACCTGCCTTAAATATGGATTGTTCAATTTTGTGTTCAAAAAGAAGAAAAGAAAAAAAGCCGTTATACTGTGCGCCTTCGGTCGAGAATAAATGAGAGCAAAATGTACATGAGGAGAGAGGTGGAGAGAACGGCTGTTAAGTGAAGCGGAAAAAGCAAAATCTCCTTTCGCACGCTGTTAGACAGAGGCGGATTGAAACAACAATGCCGACGGCTGTTTCCACCAATCAGAGGATGTTACTATTTTTAGTGAACGGGGAGAAACAGCTTTTTGTTGACCTCCAGTCCTTTGAGACACCATGCAGTTTGCTCTTATCCAAGATGAAGTGCGTTTCAAAAGGTAAGAAATCTGAATCAGACACTAGATTATTTAAAATCTGTCTTTTTCACGTCTGTCTCTTTTATCTACAACCATTAGACCTACGAATATGACATATGTCAGGCTACATGAGTCGTTAGATTCTGCAAATTCTTTGCTGTTGGGAGAGAGAGACACTTCGGCATTCACCTGTTGAAGGGGGGTACAGGTAAAAAAAAAAAAGGGGGAGAGGCAGAGAGACAGCGAGATGGGTCAAATATATGCTACCTCTCTCTCTCTCTCTCTCTCTCTCTTCTCAACAGAAGAAAGAAAAAAGAAATATGGTAAGAGATGAGTGCTTAACTTGAAGGAGATTGGAAAAAAAAAAATTAAATGTCATTTATCCATGTGGACTCGCGCCCGAAAGACAGAATCGTCGGAGCGAATATAGCAATGATGCTATAACCCATGTATTCATTTCTTAATTTAGGCCTGTTATCGTTGTTTCCCAGAAAACTGAAAGTGATTCGAACACGTCTTATAGCCTATTGCAGTGATATGATAATAGATGATCTCGGTCAGAATTCATAACTTATTTAATTTGGATGTGTCTGACTTAAATGTTAAACGAAACCCGCCCCATGAAAATGGACAATCATTTTCGTTCGTTCTACCATGTGTAACACACACACACACACACACTGATGACAAAGGGAAATTGTGGGGAGAGGGATGGAGGATGCAACGATTAGAAAGAGCAAGATATTCGCAAAAGGGACAGAGGGGAGGAACAGAGGGGCAGAATAAAAACCGTGATTTGCGTGCGCGCTGTCTGTCCGCTCGGCTGCTCAGGTGTATTGGGTTACGAGTTCAGTGACAGTCACGGTTTTCCTGTCCCGCACGTGACACTCGGACCACGATGTGTCGATCCTTCTCTGCTCAGTTCGGATGAGCGCTCACTCTGTGCTTCAGTCCTGGCGGTCATCACTTCAGGTTAGGAAGGAACAACCACAGCAGCAAGAGAGGAGAGGCAGCAACAGGTGTTGTTTCTACCCTTACTGACGCTGCTTCTATTGAGGCTGACGTTGGGCTCTGTCCCTGTCTGTTGACATTGATGGAAAATTCTACGACAGAGAATTCCAGGGCCGTGAGCGACTCGGAGAGTACCCCGCCGTGAAACACTAGGTAAGTTTGTTGTTGCTGTTGTTTTAGCCGTCGTCGTTGTTGATGATGATGATCTTCTCCTCCTCCTCCTGCTGCTGCTTCTTCTTCTTCACTCGGACAAGCTCAAGTTTTGGGGTGCCATGCTTTTGACGCTCGTTTGCCTTCGAACTTCTCATCCTGTTGTGCTTTATTTGCGTTAAAAAAAAAAAAAACCCTTCGAAGTTTAATCCGCAACGTCGGCTGTCGCTACTGGAAATTTATCAATATGACGTGTGCAGTGTTTGACACTCATACGGACGCGTGTGCGCGCACACACACACACACACTCACACACTCGTACTCACACTCACACACGCGCGCGCACGCACACACACACACACACACACACACACACACCACACACACTTTGGTAAAATCTGGTACTTGCAGCATTAAAAGAACATGATGTTCTTGACCCAAACTAGTCCAGAAAAAGAATGTAATACACCACACAAAACAAACACGTAGATTTTGGACAAAAGTCTTTTTCAGACTAACAATAGACGTCCAAAATGCGCAAAACGTACCCCCCCCCCCCCCCCCCCCCCCCCTTCCCTCGATCACATGAAAATAACGATCATTTTAAGAAATCATTGTCATTTTTATCATGACTGTGATTTGGGGAGAATTGTTGTTTGAGCATTTTTTGTACACTCCAACAAACAAGTTTTGCAGAGCAACGGTGGTATTGTCTGGTTCTATGAATGTCGCCGTCAGCAGTATAGCGTGTGATGTAGACATGTTAAAAGGAAAAAAGCTATGGTCTAAGCTTAAAGTCCCATAACATACAGTGTATGACGTAGACATGTAAGAAAAAAAAGCTTTGGTTTAAAGTTACTCTCATAACATACAGTGTATGATGTAGCCATTTTAAAAAAAGGCTTGAGGTTAAAGATCCAGAACGTGTAGTGTTTGATGTAGACATGTTAAAATTAAAACAAATGTTAGTTTAAAGTGCCATGACGTAATTGCTCTAGGGTCAGCGGACTGTTAGAAAATCCACGTGTCGGGAGGCAGCACTGAAGTGGCAGGTTGAGCCACCACCCTCCTTCCGCCGCGTTAACCTTCTCTGACCTGAATCAGATACCAACTCATGTAGTGTGATATGACTCTGGTCTCATGCCCTCATTGAAACAAAACAAAACAAAAATGAACATGTCCGAGATCTATCTTGTTACCGTACACAAATGGTTTAAATCATTGTGTTGTAATGAATATATCCTCCCCCCCCCCAATTAGTTAGTGTTCCAACTATCCAAACGTACAAACTTGATATTTTATCGTCGTGTGTGTGCCAGTGTCGCTGTTCACCCAACAGAAGAGAAGCTAGAGAGAGAGAGAGAGAGAGAGGGTGCACGTGTGGTGTGTGTGTGAGAGAGTGCGCGCGCGCGCGCGTGTGTGCTTTGAATGTGCGCACAAAATGATGGCACTCTGTCGATTGCACACATTGTTGATTCTTCTGCTATTCAAGGCTCTGTTAACAGCTGTAGCGATTTTGATGCAGGATACATTGGTTTGAAAAGCGGAAAATTATGCTGCTGTTGATGGCGTGTGTGTGTGCGCGTGCGTGTGTGCGTTTTCGAAATCGACGTTCTTGTTTGTGTCCGTGCCATTATGATAGACGAATGTCGTTATTTTTCCTTCTGGCAGTTGCTATTTTCTGCACTGGTTTCCTTAGTCACATTTAAGTTATACGTCCAGATGGGACAATGCAATGTTTCATACGGAGTTTCTGTGGACATTCTCCATTGCTGTATTTGTTTCAATTCTCGATGTTTTGCATTCAAGCCTGGTGAACATTTATTTATTTTAACCCAGCGAATAATCTGGTTGAACGATTTGCGGAAGGCGAATCACAATATGCGGTCAAAGGGAAACAACCGTAGAAAGTACTCGATGCCTTATCCTGGCTTAGGTCCCTTAAGTTTGTGTAACATTTATTTGAATCGGAAATATAATCGGGTTTATGCGTTAAGTGATTTTCACACACGCGCACTCACACGCGCACTGTTATGTGTTTAGTCCAGCCAGTCACGGAAATTTTATCAGCAATTGCGTACATGCAAGCACGCTTACACGCATGCATGCACACGCACGCACGCACACGCACGCACACACACACAACACGCCACAACACACCACACACACACACACACACAACACAACACACACACACACACACACACAGAGGGCCCCCGCGCGCGCGCAAACGTTGACTTATTCGAGTCTTAACTTGACGGATCCAGGGTAAGGCACCACAAAGCTAAGCCTTCTCTTAGGCCAGAGATGTGACGTACGTAGTAACTACAGGAACAGACGATGACAGAAGTCTGGCATGAAGAGAGGTAACGGGATCTTTGGGAAAGGGCTGAAAATGAATGTCACCGAAGAAGAGGTGCGCGTGAAACGTGTCTAACGATCCCGCTTTCCCGTTGCTTACATGCTTTTGTACTTACTAGTCGTGGTTTTGGAGTACGCAGTACATACTCGTCAGTAGTTTGACATAGTACCCAAACGACCCTCTCTGCGCTTACTATCGTCAACCCATACAGTAGGTTCTCTGGCAAAAACTACCCAAGTCCCGAGCCGCATCGGTGGAGAATAGTTTGTCGCTTGGAGAAACTGATCCGACTTTTTTGTTCTTGTTGGAACTGTGTACTTGTTTAGTATTTTAGGCGGTAAGCGCGACAGGGATAGGTCGAAGAAACGTCACGATGACATGGAGCCAAATAAGATATGTTAAGAGTAGTATACGTTCGTCACTATATACCACTCCAAAGAATGTGTGGACCACTTTTTGTTCTCACGCGGGCGAGGGGTGAGAGAGAGGAGGCATATTCAGAATTGTAACCAGTGGATTGAATCCCGAAATTTGCACAGTACATAAAGCCCGAAAAGTCGAACATTACACGGCACTTGTGACTCATAGTGCACTTTGAGAGCGAGAATCCCGATTATGTCATTCACCAGTCGGAGGACGGTTACAGTTTGTGCTGTAAGGGGAGGGGTGAGGAGGGAGGATGAAAGACGTGCGAGTTTAATGGTGGCGGTGTGTGTGTAAGGGGGGGGGGGGGGGGGGGGGGGGGATTGGTAATACTTGTTTCGTGTGACTTTATTCCTTGAAGACAGCACTTCTCAGGACTGTTACATAACGTGGATTTTTGTTTTGTCCCAAAACAAACTAAAAAGTTGAATTTAGAGACATGCCACAAAACGAAGGAATAAATGAACTACAAAAACAACACAGTGCATTCGACCTATACGGTCTTCCTCAGACAAGACAAAAATCCCAGTCAGGGCACTGAAAAACGAACAGCCAGCCACGTATCTGACCGGGTGCAGAAAAAAGGGACTGGAACCCCCAGCGCCCCGTTCGAAGAGATAAGTGACTGACCCTTCCTTCGTTCGTATGTCTTCAATGTTTTCTCTTTCCTATAAAAGACTAAAGAGGTCCAAATGTTTGTTGTGCAGGCCTGTTTGTTTATTCCATCGTTTGCCGGCGCAGTACTCCGATTCAATTTCCGTCTGCAGTTATCCCCACTTTGGAACCAAGAGACCAGGATTTTTCTTTTCAGTTAGAAATGTAGGTATGCGACAACGTGATTAGCCAAGTTCCTTCCAATTGATACCCGGTCTGACCGCAGTTGACATGTTGCGTTTATCTGGCGATCTGTTTCGAATCGATTTAAAGAAAAGGACATAACCTGTTTGCTTCTGCAAGTGACTGCGCAACACTATAGGCTTTTTTTTCATACCGTTATGATTATGGTTTGTGCACGTGTGAAGCGTCTTCCCCAACCTGTCAAGCACCGTCAGTTTTTGTTTCCATGTTGGGGTGGTCAAAGAAGGGTGTGACATGCCTGTCAGCGCTGTCACACACGGGACAGTTTGTGCGGGAGAAAGATGGGCGCAATACCATGTCTTTTCTTTGGTGTGTGTGTGTGTGTGGGTGTGGGTTGTGTGGGTGGGTGGGGTGTGGTGGGGTGGTGGGTGGGTGTGTGTGGGTGTGTGTATGTGTGTGTGCGCGCGCGCGCGTGTGTGTGGGTGGGTGGAGGTTGGGGGGTGGGGGTTGTCTTTTTCCCAGCGCATCGAGAATCTGTTGGTTCTCGAGATAAGCATAAAAGGGAAACAACCTTAGGAAATGGCGAACATGGTATCAAGATTTAACTCTTCTGCAATTTTTCCATTTCCACATAATAAAAAATTATGTTCAGTTCCCGCACACTTTTAGGCTTAAACATCGGGCACGCACGCACGCACACACGCACACACGCACACACACACACACACACACACACACATACATACATAGAGGGTAGGAGATGGGTTGGGATGTTGCGGAGGGGAGGAGGGAGTAGTGACGGAATATATGATGTCATTGAAAAACCATGTAACAGGCTGCCGCCATTTCTTTCCTGTAAGCTAATGTTGATTATAGCCCAGCCGACCGCAAAGTCCAATCAGGGCTGTTACTTTGTCATTAAAAAAAATAGTTTAAAAAAAAAACTTATTCACACAATCCTTTAAAATACACTATCTGAGCACCAGAAATTTTGTTAAAGAAATTTCTTCTGTAAAATCTTAGAATTGATGAAAAGCGTTGATTTTTTTTTTTTTTTTTTTTTTTCAGAAAGTCTAAGTCTATGGACTATCTAAATGTAAGATCACATCGGGTGGGCACAATAAATAATTCGCCTGTCGATGGGAGTGTGGTGGACGTACTTTTTCGACAGAACGGATGGCTTCCTTCCCCCGCTTTCCCTCCACCCCCCCCCCCCTCCCCCCCCCTCCCCCCCCCCCCCCCCCCCCCCCCCCCCCCCTCACTCGCTCAAATCCACCCCATCCCAGCCTCCTCCCGTGTCGCCCAAATAAAGGGCAGTAACTGTCACCCCTGGGAGATTATGGATAAATTTGTAGCTATTCCCTCCCTTTAACCGCTCTTGGCTCTTTAGTTGGGCTGTGACAAGCCTTCTTGATGTCCTGTGTCGATTGTCAGCGCCTCGATCCTGTGGCAAGGCGCTTTATAAATGTTTTCTTCATAATTATAAGGCCTTTATTATAATGTGTTTCTTCATAATTATTATCGTTATTATAATTTTATTAAAAATTCCAACGATTTAAAAATAAATCTGGTAATGAGAAGTCGACGGAATATGAGGCGTTCAGTGAACGCCTAGTGTTGCATGCAATGAGGCTTCAGCAGTTCAGCTACCATGCCATCGTTTTGTGTCGTTCGTTGCATTTTTTTTTTCCAGGAAAGTGTGTGTGTGTGCGTGTGTGTGCGTTGTGCATTTGCGCGCGTGTGTTTCTTTTCCAAAAACCACCTTTTTTGTGGGAGCACAATCCTCATGAATCGAGCGAAATGTCTGGCGCTCTCAGCACAGCCCTAGTCTTCTCCGCCGGAAGATTTCAGCATAGACGTCTAGTGCGTGCCATTTCTTTTTTTCTCGAATTTTCACGAGTCTTCATCTGTCGAGATCTGATCTTTTCAGGATGTGACTTTACTTTCCGCTTGAGTCTGGCATCTGGAAAAAAAATATAAGGTTGTGCGGTCTGTTAGGCTGTGATGACTAGAAGCTATACATCTGCACCAGTTCTCATGGTAACACCGGACAAAACAGCTGCCACTGGCATTGACTGGCGAGGGGTGGGGGTGGGTGGTGGCGGCCGGGCGGTGGTAGACGGAGCAGCAGCGGGACGTTTTTGACCTTGGGATCCCCAGGGTGTCGACCCCATCCGGAGAGGTGAGTTCAGGTGGGGTGGAGGTCGGGGGAGAGGTCGTGGTTCATAGAAGTTCGGGTGGTGTGGGGGAGTCGGATGTTTGGAGGGGGGGGGGGGGGGGGGGGGGGGGGGGAGAGAATGGGATGGGGGAGAGGAAGAGGTGGTTGAGGCCGGAAAGGAGTGGGAGAGCAGTGCAGGATAGGGAGGGTGGTGTGGGGATGGACGAGTGAGGGGAGTGGGAGATTGCTCTGAATCGTATCACTATATTCAGAACTCCCTCTTCAAAGAGCCTGCTTGCTGAGTATGGAGGTGGGATTCATTCAAAGAAAAGTGCCCAACTTGTTTGCTTCTCGGGCATGGTAAACATTCAAAGAGAGTCTGTTTCAGTAAATCCGACTGAAAAAAGAAATTCAGACGAATCATGCCAGAAGACGAGTCAGCCGTGCTCATTCGGCGTAGAAAGACTCCGACGTCACATGTTAAGACTGCCTTCGCGCAGAACTTTTGGTGTGTAAGGTTGCCATGAAGACTGCGATCGAACAGGGGAGAGGTCTGAAGGACCGAGATAAAGTGTGGTGAAGGTTCTGACCTGGAGGCTGTGGGATTAAGTGAAGGTTCTGACCTGGAGGCTGTGGGATTTAGTGAAGGCTCTGACGTGGAGGCTGATGAATTTAGTGAAGGTTCTGACGTGGAAGTTGAGATTTAGTAGGGCGAAGGTTTGGAGGCAGAGGCTGTGTTCATTGGGTGGGGGAAGAAATGTCGGCAATGAAGGTGTGACGTAGGAAGGCAGTGAAGGCGTGACGGGGAAGGTGTGACGTAGGACAGGCAGTGAAGTGTGACGTAGGGCAGGCGTGAAGCGTGACGTAGGACAGCAGTGAAGGCGTGATATAGGCTGTGAAGAGGCGAAGTCAACCTAGTGCTGTCAAACGTCATTAAAAAAAAAAAGCCACGCACCTAGTTTATTATTGATCGCTGGTTGCCAAAAGCACGTGCGTCCTAGTCCTTTGTGGGACCGTCTTTCCTTCTGTGCCACTCTTGTGGGTAATGGCCCCACGCTGCTCGTTCCGGCAGTCCGTCGGGCGTTTCCCGTTGCAGCCCCGGCACCAGCAATCTCCGAGGAGGGTCGGTGTCGAGGCGTCATGAGGCAACCCATGAGAAGGGGCTCTGCGCTGTTGCCGGGTCACCTCGGTGGTGGTGGTCAGTGGAGCCTGTTCTGATCGTACATACCAAGGACACTACATGCCAATCCCCTTGCTGACGACAATAATGGCGTAGTTGCGGAGCCAGTGAATGGGCCTAGTACCCCTCAGAAGGGCGTCCTAACGTGTGTCCGGCAACAGGTCCCGTGAAGTCTCCGATATTGTCTCCACAGAAACTCAGCAAGGGCACAGTCGTGGAGAGGTCACCATGACAGTAGGACAAGAAGGGCCACATAATTTGAGTTTCACCCGTTGAATGGAAGGAACCGTTGTGTGTGTGTGTACAGATAGATGGGTGGGTAGGTAGATAGATGGGTAAGTAGGTAGATAGATGGGTGAGTAGGTAGGTAGGAAGGTATTCGCATTTGCAAATGACCGTATTGCTCCAAGACTTTTTTCTCGCGATGATCGCGATTTTTACACGTGTGAAAGCCCCATCCCTGGTCTGTCGCACATTGTCATTGTGTACAGATCGAGCGCTGACCAACAAGTGTCGCTTAGGGTTGAGGCACGCGGGAGTTAATTGACGGCAGTTCATGCCGAAATGGTGTCTGTGTTTTCCTTATGACGTGTTTGGTGAGGTAGGTTTGGAAACTATCCCCGCAGTTGAACTCGTTTCACCGAATGCTCTGGTCTGGCAAAATACATTTCTTGCATTTGGCATCATGAGCTCACGAACGGTACTGTAGGCAGAGACACAATTATGCCTCGCGCGCCGACGAGAACAAGACGGACCCGTTTCAGGTTTTTCACAGTACACAAATTTTTATTTCGGATCGATTCTTTCCGTTTCCATTGCATTGAGCGACGCGATATTGAAGATTTTCTCCTCTCTTCCTCTCTCTCGTACACACGCACACACACACTCCTCTCTCTCTCTCTCTCCTCTCTCTCTCTCTCTCGTACACACTCTCTCTCTCTGTCACGCTCACACACATGCGCGCGCGCGGATCTTATCGATAATCTTGTAACTTCGAGCACGAATCGAACAGTCAGGGGTGCGACGGCGCGAACGTGTGGCATTTTGCCGTGGTGTGTGTGTCGTGTGTGCGCGTGCGCGCGCGCGTGTGACAAGCTTCATCGTTTCAAATTGTGTGATGTGTTTGGAATGGGCGTGTCACCCGGAAACGGTGTAATGTGACAAAGACCTTAGGGGCCGAGTCTACAAGCCAGTCAGTTCACAATGAATTAGTATCCCCCGTTAGAGATGCCGCGGGTCTTTAGATTACAGTCGAAGCTCACCAACCGCAAAGTCTTTACTCGTAAATTCTTTCCTTGTCACTTTTTCTTTGGAATATATCGTTTTAATTGTCAACACACACACACACAAAATATGCCATTCGTTAATGCCGTCCGCTGGCTATTTGTTTTTCTGTTGGGGCTCATTCGCCTATCTTTCGTTCGAAAAGGTCCTCTTGGTAACGCCGTAAACCAGCATTTCTTGTGATTTGGCGATTATATAACTGATCTGGCGATTATATAACAAAACGGTGCACACTGTCCCAACCACACGTGACTGTCTATTCTGCAATCTGTAATTCATGTGATTTTTCAGATGTATTTCTTTCGCTGCATCATCGCGTTTATTACGTCTTTGCTGTTCTTTTTAACTGCCGGAGTGAACGATTCCTTGAAAAGCATCACTCGGGCGGAAGGTCGAGGGACATGCCTCCGCCCTCCCTTCCCCGGCACGATCGAGCTTTATCCACCCTGGAAGCCGAAGCCAGTAGTTGGGTTACTCATAGAGTGCCCATCATTTGTTAATGGTTACTGTATTTGGTGTTCAAGTCATTTTACAGGACAGGGACACGCGCGCACCGTGTAGAGACCGCCCTGACAAGGCACTGTGTGTCGTCGGCTGGGATGGAATAATCGGTACCGAAGTCATAGGTTATTCCTTGGCGATGGGCTACACATTTTGATCATTCTATGTGA
Organism: Conus ventricosus; assembly: GCA_018398815.1. NCBI lineage: Eukaryota > Metazoa > Mollusca > Gastropoda > Neogastropoda > Conidae > Conus > Conus ventricosus. The sequence continues at coordinate 51,755,872 of CM031605.1, forward strand.
ATGAATGTCCAATCGTTTTCTGTTGCGGACGGAATTTCGCGTGTGAGAGAAGAGAGAGAGAGAGAGAGAGAGCGCATTGTGTACACACACGTCCGTACACATATTAACGTGTTTATGCGTGTCTTTGTGTGTGTTGATGGTTACACACACTACATATACACACGCGCACAAATCACCACACACTGAAAAGAAACGCGCACACACCACTCGCGTGTTAAGACATGTCCTGAAGATTGATAAAAGAAAGTTTATTGTCAAAGCTAGAAATCATGAACCGTAAACAAGACATCCAACAGCATAGAGAACAGAAAAACAAAATCTACGCAGAAAAAGCTTAATATGAAGTAGACGATTGTGTGGCGCGGCGGGGGGGGGGGGGGGGGGGGGGGGGGGGGGGGGACGTTATACACCGAGTACAAAAATATACAAATAAAAACTATACATAACAATGGAGAAGTACGAATATGATGCATAAACGAGTACATTAAAAACGGTTAAATACAAAAAGTCTCGTCACAGTAATCGAATGAAACGGTTAAAAATAACTTAAACACAAATGCTCGAGAAACGTAATGGTTACGCATCACTGCAGTGAAATAAAATCAAGACTGTAGTTAAGAAAACATCAGTTGTATTTTTTTGTTTTAACCTAAACTCGGTCTTGTGCCTAGCGAGCTATCTGTCGTTTTACGTGGTGTGTGGGTGCGTGCGTGCGTGTATTCATTATTGAAGTGACATGATACACTTCCGCAAGCACGGTCCGAGTGCATGGTACTTTGGGGTGAATTTTGTTATACAGAATATTTCTTTACTTTTACGATATTAAGACAACTGATGTAATCGGATTACCAACAACGATCGTTCAATCGAGCGTTATTAATGTCTCGCTGTAGGATACATATGACAGTACATTTTTGCCAACCTTTCAATGTCTGTTCCGAAAACTTTGAAAAGGTGAATACTAGCACATTAAACGAAAGAGGGCGGCAAACATGATTATCCTGCTGATCATTTATCTTCTGTAGACAAAACCGTCACGGAGTGGGGGACTGGGGAAGAGGAGTAGGCGCTGAAGAATATCAAGCGGTAAACTGGCCGTTGAAAGACACGAACCGTATCTTTGGTTTAGTATTGTTTGGCCTACTTTATGACCCGGGATTGTTCTTTTATTTGTAATGAACTTGATGCAAAGTAGGCCTGTGTATCAAAAGCAAGGCATTACATTCAAAGTGTATAAAACTTTTCAAATTGACTGGAATTTAAAGCACTTTGACACAAATTCCATTCACACTGACAGTTTGTAATTGTCAATCATACAATCCATCCTGTTTGAACGAAATCAGACGATCTTTTGAAAACGTGATCAACGAAAATTGACCCAAAGTACTGATCAGCTTATTACAAGAAAAAGGGTGGGGCGTTACGGGTGGGAAGGCGGAACAATTACTAGACGTGAAAACGTCACGTTCTTATTTGTAAAGTTAGTGGAAAATCTATGAAAAACATTCTAAAGTCGCATCGTCTGGTTCGTTTTGATTCCATCCTCGTGTGCCGAAACCACACGATAGCCATCATAAGAATAACTGTCGCCGACATGACCATGTTACCATTTGCACAACTGAACCTCGCATTGTTTCATGATTTGTCAAGCAGGAAATATTGTCTTGGTGACCCAAACAAGAAGTTTCGGCGACAATGTTTGCTTAAACCTTGGCTCTAACGCATTCCAATTTGATTTCTCGTCGACAGTGAGCACACCTTAAGTCACGAACACAAATAGGACCTAATCAAAAACCTAATGTAGCGCATCAGAGGTTTAAAGTTTTCGACTTACAGAGACGAGCATCGACATTTTGAACGCGATCCTAATTAACAAGGAGTGGATGGAGGCACGGTAAGGGAGAAAATGATTAAGACTGACCGATTTGAAACTTTTCCAATATGAGACCGACAATATTACGTCGACGCGCAACCCGTGATTTCATGCACGCAATCCTCACTCGAACCCCCCTCTCCTCTCGCACCCCCTTTCCCGACGTCGCCTCCATGCATACCGTCGTGAACAATCCGTGTCAATAACATCTGTAAAAAGCGGGGATTAAATTGGGTACATTCCAGTTTAACGTCGAAACCCAACAGGCGATGGGGAGACGGGGATAAACGGTTCGGGAGAGAAGGGCCAGGACTGGGACTAACGCACTATACCGTCAAAGCGACAGGCAACGTTTAGACGGGTAGCAAAACGTGAGTTCTGATGTTTGATGGCCCAGGGGCCCGACCGCTTACTCTGCATTTCACCGCCGAGCCAGACAGTAACGCCCGATAAGTGCAGCAAGTCATGGCTTAGTATGACGGCAATTAAACGACTTGCCCTTTCATGCGGCCAAAAAAAGGTCACCGTTGGAAGACCAATGTCTAAGGAAAAACTGCTGCATCAAAAGGTTATTTCGCTGATGACCACCGTCTCCGTCCGACTGAAATCCCCAGATGAAACGGTAAATGGTTTTAAAAATTCCAGCGGACCTTGCTCCCGGCTCCAGACTGCAGTAAATGCCTGACGGTACAGGTGAACGGGTGCCGCAGCAGGCCGGCCTTTCACGAGAGACGGTTACCGGACGTGGCTGACCATCGTCTGCCTGACGTCAGTTGTCCTAGTCTTTCCCGCGCAGCTGCGACATTTCCTCCGACCAGGTGAATTGAACACATACAGATCAAGGTGATGACAATGAAACATGATGGTGGCATGGATTTCGGGTGAACGGCCGAACTACAGAGCTCTTCACTACGGGCGGATTCGCCAAAAACTGACTGTTCATGACTGCTGTCGATTCTCAAGGCGGCGACTGAAGAACTAGAACCACCAATGTAGGCTGGAGTATAACGTGCAGCATGATGACAGGGGGCCCCGAACCGCCAGACCTGTGGCCTCTTGTGGATCACCTGTTGGCGATACAGCGATCTGGTTCTAAAGCAATTCGGTTCCTGTGCAGGTGATAAGCACCTGTGCAGGTGATAAGCACCGCCGTCCTGCGCATGTCTCAGGTTTACACGATTAAACGATCACTTTCCCGTTCGGTCGTTGGCAGAAGGCATTACGCTGTACACTAAATCAACGAGGAACAACTTCAACACCCCGTTTGTCTGCTACAGCAGGATTCACTTGGGTGGCGAGCCTAAAAGGGTAGGTGAATAGCATGGACAGTGATGGACACACTATGAAAGATTGGAGAAAAGTCACTGTGGAGAACGGACGACGGCGATAACTAGCAGGTGGACTGTGCAAGAGATAATGGCAAGGCGGATGAAGTTAACATTTTTTAAAAAAATTGCAGACTAACAAAAATGGAGTAACCCCCGTCTCATCCCCAGGGGCAACGAAACGCTCACCGGCTTCCGCAACCGAGAGGCTTAATGAGGATGTTTGCGACAAGCGAATGTTAAAAAGACTAAAACCTGATCTACACACACAATGATAGAGAATGCAACATAAGATAGGAAAACGGCTGCAGCTTCGATACAAGACTACGCATTTACACATCCAATACGTCTCGCAGTTAAACAAGCCTCGGTTTGTTAGACGTACATATAAACGCGCACAAATACGCTACAGTAGCGACGCAGAACAATAAAGATGTCAGATGTGCAGACAGCTGAGGTGAGGCTTAACACACATCCAGGTTAAAAAAACTAAATCGTTATCACTGGGGTGATCGAACTGCCTTTGAAATGCGAGAAAACACATCGAGTACAGGTAGGGCACAAGAAAACGGAACCATGAACATCGCTGAAACTTGTACACAAAGCGCAATTACAGGAAATACTTGACCCGGTGTGAGAACGTAACGTTCAGTTTCTTCACGACCAGTGACCATTTGAAATCGATGATAGTCAAGTCTTGATGGTACAAAATCATACTGGAAACATTTCTCTCAAGACAAAACGCACAACGCCAAGACGGTTCCATTCTTTGTACAGCAGAATTATACATGTATTCTGCAGAAACGCAAAGGACTCGTTAATACAAAAAAAAGCTGCTAGCTAATCAAGTAACGAAACCTTTCGGCCTTATCACGTCACGGTGAATATGTACGTCTGAAAACTGAGCTCAGTACTAACGCTGTACAAGAACTGAACACGTCAGTATATACAGACTGAACAATTATATAAATCTTCGCCCGAGTCACATGAGCGATATACAGTACGTACAACACAAACGACTGAAAGAATGAGATGGAGAAACGGAGAGAATAAACGCGGGCATCTGACGAACCAGAACACAAACATCAGCGGAAAACGGAGGGGGGAGGGGAGGGAGGGAAACAACAGCACTGATGAAGAAGTGCCACCCTGGTCATGTCAGCGTCGTGTTGGTGATGAACTGCTGCAAAATGGAGAGCGAGCTCACGAACAATAATAGGCGACTGCGCGTGAGCAGGGATGAGGTCACTTCCGGCGCAGAAGCCCCGCCTGGCGACAGGACAGGCAACACTTGCGGCGAACATCCGTGCCCACATAGCCTGGCCGTGACGATCAGACGACACTTCATCTTGCTCATCGAATTGATGCACTCGTCCCTGTGACCTGAAAGGAGCGGACAGGCGGATATACTGATGGATACTCGGTGATGGACAGTCAGTCGAGCAAACGGACAAGTAAAGTAGGCTAGCAGATGGATTGATGGGCAGTAAATAAATAGATGAGAGACCTACAAACTCGTTCGTTCTACACACGCAAACGCAACAGAACCCATGGAAACGAGATTCATTCACGCGCGCGCCACACACCACAACGCCCCCCCCCCCCCCCCCCCCCCCCCCCTGATCCCATTCCACACATGATTTAACTTAGTCCTCTTCGTTCCGATCGGAACACGGGGCCCGCACTGCAGATCTCCGTCTTGGGCTGTTCTCTTGGCTTCACCCCAGGTCATGTTGGTGAACTCTAGTTCTGCCTGTAGAGTTCTTCTCCAGGTGGTGACCGGTCGTCCCCTCTTTCGCTTCCTTTGTGGGTTCTAGTCCCAAGGCGTGGCGTGGGATGTGGGTCTTTCCCCATCGCAGGGCGTGTCCAACCCAACCCCACTTCCTCATCTGGATACTCTTTGTGATTGGGTCTTGCTTCGTCCAGTACACGAGTTCCTCATTTGAGATTCGTTCCGGCCATCTGATGCGCAGGGTCTGGCGAAGACAGGTGTTGATGAAGACTTGTAACTTGCTGTCCAGGCTCTTTGTGCATCTCCGAACCGCACAATAGCAAGGATTCGACGGTGTTTAACAGCCTTAACTTGGTGTGCAGACTGAGGTTTTCATTCCTCCACACTCGCCTTGCTGATCCCTGGCCTTTACATCATCGGCTCCTCCCGTCTTGCTGACAATGCTGCCCAGGTAGCTGTAATGGTCCACATCCTCTATGGCCTGTCCATCGATGTTGATGGGCGCTTCCCGAGTGGCGTTGACCCGCAGGCTCTTAGTTTTCCCCACATTGATCTCCAATCCTGTAGTCCTGGCGACGTTGCTCGGTCTCACTGTCCACACATACCGATCCAAAAGCTCTTTCCGACAGACCCTTCTCCTGCCCCCCCCCCCCCCCCCCCCCCACCCCTTAAAGGGGAAAAAAAACACCCCTTAAGAAAAAAAACACCCCTTAAGAAAAAAAACACCCTTAAGAAAAGTAACACCCCCTCTTTTTTTAATGTAAAAAGAAAAAGCTCTGCACTCACTTTGCATTTTCACCTGCACGTAGGTGATGTCGCGGGCGGTGCCCATGTCGTTGGTGGCCACGCAGGTGTAGACGCCGGCGTCCTCGATGCCCACCTGGGGCACCACCAGGTTGTTGCCCTGCTGGTAGGCCTTGGACGAGCCTGGCCTCACCAGCAGCCCGTTCTTCTCCCACGTCACCGAGGGCGTGGGGTAGCCGCTGACGTCACAGCGAAGGCGCACGGTGTCCCCTTCCATGGCCACGCCCGTGTGGGACTGGATCTCGGCCTTCAGGCGTTCTGTACAGGTGGGCAGGTGAGCATTTACACCACCGTATACTGACTGATCATGAGGAAGATGACAATGTCCACAGATTGTTGATACGCATTTCCTTGCGGCCCAGTGCTAAAGCGTCTCTCTCTTTCAACCTTATCTATACGCGCGTGCGCGCGCACACATAGAGCCGAGTATTTAGCAATCCTGAGGAAGATGACATAATGAACAGATTGTTGATAGGCATTTTCTTTGCGGCTCGGTGCTAAAAAGAAACCTCTCTCTCCACACTTCCCCCCACACATACTGTGACACACACACTGTGACACACACTGTGACACACACATACACAGGTCCATGTCCAAAAGCGCCCTCCGGTTAAAAAAAAAACCGTCAAAGCTTTGATAATTGTTACAACCTCCGTCCCCTCCTGCCATCGTTCTTCAACTTCTTCGGTGGCAGTGATGACATACGTCCTCTTCCCCCACCCTTTCCTCTCCAGCCCTTCCCCACGCCCCACCCCCGTCTTAAACCACCTTCCCCCATCCACACACCCTTCCACCCCTCGGTTATCGGGATTTTTTGGGGGGCAATGTGGATAGTAGATTAGTACATTTATGCATTTCCATCCTTCCCTATTTCCTCTCCCACGAACTGATGCTACCCTCTGTGTGTGTGTGGGTGTGTGTGTGTGTGGAGTGGGGGGGGGGGGGGGGGGGTTGTGTGTGTGTGGGGGGGGGGCGCACAGGTTTATTCTTTCTGTCAACTTACGCATAATGACCAGCTCCATGTCCCGGGAGACAGGCGAGTCCACTCCGTTCTGCGCCGTGCAGGTGTAGGTTCCGGCATCCTGCTGAGTCACCGTGGACACCAGCAGCGTGCCGTTGTTGAAGACCACGTTCCGACCTCCGCTGGATGGGGGGGGGAAAAAATCATTCAGTTTTTCTTCTCAGATCGGACTAAGAATCCCGAGGACGTCACAGGTTTTGGGTCAAGGGGGACAAACCAGTGGTGTCTGAAGATACATGTTCTGCATTGGAGGGGGGGGGGGGGGGGGTCTGAATTGCAACGGCAAAAAACAATACTACTGTCTTCTAAATTCCAATGGTTTCAGAGAAAAAGAGGAGGGGGGGGCCGCCTCCAAAATCTTATGGAAGTGGAGGAAGTATGGAGAGGGGGCGGGAGTGTTCCAAATTTTCATAAAGCAGAGGAAATGGGACTGGGGAAGGAGAAATCTCACTTTCCAAAGGTTTAGAGGGAGTGTTCTCTTGATTTACAATTTCCTATGAAAGCGAGGGAAGAAGAGGGGGGGGGGGGGGGGCGGTGAGAAGGCATTAGGGGTGGGATGAAAGTAGTCCGTTTGGCGCCCCCACCCCACCCCACCCCACCAGGTTTCAAAGCCACCGTGAACATACTGAAAGATCTCCAACCATTTAAGAAAATATTCATCTTGTTCATATCGAAAATGAAGTGGATTTTTCAACACAAAGAAGCTGATTGTTCACACCTTTTTCATCTCGAGTCTCCTAATCATAAATATGATTGTACATGTGGGCCATAAGATTAGTCAAATGCTGTTAACTTCCTTGATGGAGAACTTCTTGAATAAAGTATCTTTAAAACAAGTGTGTGTGTGTACGTCTACGTGTGAGCGTGTCTGTGTATTTCAAATACATACACGCATGTGAACCATTTTCACGATTTGACAACTTTCATATGCGCCTCCCAGCCGCTGCTGTCGGCTGGCTATAAACAACATGAATAAAAGTGGATTGGCTCACTAAGTGATACATGGAATAATAAGGCAGGCACTGTCAGATAATAATAACCATGCGATTTGCTAGTTATGGAATTTTTTTGCTTAGTTATAATCGTTCTTACCCAGGAAACTTGCCTTCTGACTCTGGGGAAGTGATAACGAAGATGAGATTTAAAAAAATCCAGATGTAACGGAGAAGCCGGTGAAAGTTTGGTCTCTGGGTACGTGTGTGTGTGTGTGCGTTTTGTTGTTGCGGCTTTTTCATCTGCCATTTGCCTCCGGAAGTGGCCAAAAATAACTAAAATGTCAATGCTAAGAATGTTTGATGCTCGGCATGTGTTCAGAGAGAACACCGAGAGATTGTCGAATGCTTTATCATACACCCTCCCCCCCCCCCCCCCCCCCCCCCCCCTTGTCTCAATCATCTCCAAGCTCCCAAACACACTGTAAGTGAAAACTCTCACCTGTACACAGGTGTGCCAATGAAGGTCCAGGACACACTGGGGGTCGGGGTGCCGAAGGCCTGGCAGTGCAGGTAGGCGTTCTCCCCGGGGCCGACTGTGATGGTGGGGGGAGTCTGCAGAATGCTGAGAGGAACTGTCAAGCGGGCAGAAGACAGGCAGTCAGTACATGGCCATCACAATACAGATACTACATGGCCAACATGATCACTACATCACAAGTCAGAAGTACATGGCCATACCACACCGTCACAAGTCGGACAGTACAGGGCCAACACCGTCACATGTCACAGTACATGGCCAACACCGTCACCAAGTCAGACAGTATATGGGCAAACACTGTCACAAGTCAGTGTATGGGCAAACACCTGTCACAAGTCGCAGTACAGGGCCAACACCGTCACAAGTCACAGTACAGGGCCAACACCACAAGTCGGACATTACATGGCCAACACATGTCACAAGTCAGTCATATGGCCAACACCGCCACAAGTCGGATAGAACATGGCCCACACCGTCACAACTCAGACAGTATATGGCCAACACCACCACTACATCATAAGACATAGTACAAGCTCAGCACCATCACATCACAAGACTGACGGAGCATGACCAACACCCTCACCACATAAGATATGGCTAACACTCCCAACATCAACTCGTCAGCAGCTCCGGTTTCTAAAGGTCGCTGAAATAACGTGTCCGTTATTCCAAGTAATCGAGTGTTTAAAAGCAAGCTGGTCGTATGTTCTGACCACACACACAAGGGTAAAAATAACCACGAGGACAAGCAAGGTCACACCTAACGGCGTCATCCAACACCTGTTACGTAGAGTCCTTCGTAGGCAAAGACGTAAACAATACCTACTATCAAAACGTTTAGTAAATGGACGAATATTAATAACGTAAGTTTATGTACGAGATTCATACCAAATCATTCCAATTACAGCTCTTGCATTGACAGACAACTATGAATCAAACAGAACAATGAAAACGACTTTGGAAGACATTTTCGGACATTACCTTCGTACAATTCTTACGTAAATATAGAATTAAAACCAATAACTTTTTCTACACCTTTTAGTAGCTTAACTGACGACTATTATGTATACTTTATATTCATTTGGGACACAAACGCTTTTACAGAAATACTTTAAATGTTTCCAGGCATTCTGGGAACGGCAAATCAGTTACACATTTCCGAACAGGCTTGAAATGTGTTATTCATTACTCGCACAATGTTTAAAATTCGAATTTTCTCTACTCCAAGGCCCGACACTATGAATCCGAGACAAATTATCAATAGAATGCACATGAACATTCCATGCCGTTTTGGTTTTGCATCGTATTTTCTGGCTTTTTTTAACGAGCAAGAGCTTGTGTACCTTTTTTCTATCTGGGGAAAGTGGAGAATTTCTACTCTGGCCGACACTGCTATGATTCCGAGTGTTCAATAGCCATAAATAAATAGTTTGTTGGCATACGATGCGAGAAGGTTAACAGGAGACTGGTTCGAGAATGGTTCACCAAGTGCGTTATCTCAAAGATTAAAAAAAAGAAAGAGAAAATGGGTAACCGTGTCCGCGCATGCAGAGCGCGCGCGTGTGTGTTTTCTGTACATTTCACCGTACAAAGGTGGTCATATTTTCACCATGTGTATTCGTTTGTATCCTCTGTCAGCAAGAACACTTAAACCATAACACGAACCCCGCGCTGTGTGGTGTGTCGGCGCGCGCACGCACGGACGCGCGCGCACACGCACACAATTCATGACCTGAAATAGAAATGTTCTGAGAAAAATCAATTGTACAAATAGCCATTTACCAAGAGAGAGAGAGCAACACACGCGCGCGCACGTACATTTACAAAGAAACAGGACAGAATGAATTCGGACATGTATCAGACACTGATCTTGGGTCACAACACAAAAACGGGAGGGGAAGGAGAGGGCTTTTTTCCCCGTTTATCTCCATTTCAATAAATCCACGCGAACCTAAAAATGCCCCTGTACATGAATCGGAACCATATGTGAAAATATAAACATTCTAAAACGAGCCACACACACAGAGAGAGCGCTAATGTATTACAGACGAAACGTCATAGACTGGCGGGCGAGTAACGCAATATATGGTAACCTTCATGAAATAAATCCAGTATAAAAGCCAGAAAATGCACAAATTAAAGAGAAAAAAAAAGCATGACGAAACAAAGAATAAAACAAAAGAAGCGAAAGGTGGATCATAAAGTGAAAATGCGAACTGAAAGAGAACGTAAAGGGAAGAAAGAGCAAACAGGGAAAAAAAAACAGAATAAAGCACGAGAGAAGGAGAACCAATAACTAACTTATTAACTGACAGAAAAGAAATGGAGAAGGAAAGAGAAGAATTAAGTGTAATGGAGAACTAAAGGGAAAAAGTGGCTACTTAACGAAAACCTTCCTTATCAGAAAAAAAAGAAAACTATGGTAGACAAATAGTTATATACACCTTGAAACATAAATTCACACGTTCATGTTATTTTGCACCGTTTTATTTAAAGGAAACTTTTAAAACACCACCAAGAGCCTAGAATCCAATGACAACATCACCTCACTCTTATGCAGCAGGCCTAGCCTTCTTAGACTTGGGATGGAAAGCTAAGGTAGGTATAAGAAAGGACCTTGACAACGGAGTGTGTGAAGCAACAGGAGCGAGGAGTGTAGCAGAGGCAAGCGAACAAAGCTCATGTCAGGAATAATATGTCCGTCCTTTCCGGTGATAATAGCTCTTCTTTTTTTCCTCTCATCTCAACGGGACACGCGCGCGCGCACACACACACAAACGCTCGCTGGCTGGCTTCCACGCGTACACAAACTAAATTAGTAAGCTTCTGATCCAGTTATTAGTAGAAAAGCTCATTCGGGTGCATTGTCAACTACAATTGTGTTGCACGTAACTAAACGTGGGCAGCTAACGCTCCCCAAAATAAATCACTCCAACTAAATGAATCGAACAAGCAAGCTATGTAGTTATGAAACGAACAGAAATACAACCTGCGAAAAAAGCACTTTTCTCCATCGAGCCTTTTTTTTTTTCACACACGGTTAGTGTTTCAATTCTGAATCGTCGATTCTGATTTACACCCTTCTCACCTAACTTGCACCATCGATCTTTAAAAAAAATTTTTTTAAGCGAAATGAAGAACGAACGGCACTGAACTAAAAAGGAAGGAGGAAAGACATCACACAAGCATAAGCTGTAACAATACAGGCATGGGGAAGATCTACAAACAAATATATACAAAATCACAAACAAAAGCCAAAAATAACAAAATAAAACAAACAAAAAGGCGAACTGGAAGAAATGAAACACGACTAAGCACAGTTCTTATAAAGGCTGGGAAAAAAAGCAGCAGCAGATGAACTGAAGGCAACGACAACACTACACCACTTTGAAGCATTAAAAGCTCGAGCAATGTAAGGCGACATTCCACGGGAACACTGTCAGCACGCGTTCCTTGGAGCGTTCCTCTAGAAGCAAGCTCCGGTCACGGAGACATGAGCAGGGGATGTGGAAGAGGGTAGGGTAGGGAGGTGGGGGGGGCGGCGGAAAAGAACAGGTGGATCAAAGCAAGACAAGTTGGGACGCATGCCCGACTAAAAGCACCAACATTACCTGTGTTTTCAGGGGGGTAGGCATCTGAAAGAGAGGCACATGAGTTAAGTCATGGACGGCTGTCCTTGTTGAACATGTCTTAAAGGAGCGACATTGTCGGCTCCCTGTAAACGCCCTGTGCTGGGACCGAGACAGAACGATCCCTGGTGTGGCTCGGTATTGCGGAACACGTCAGAATCACTACGGCTCACCTTCAAACATTTCTCTCCGTGGCGTTTTTTCCGCCAAGAAAAAACGCGAATATACTTAGAAATGTTGATGTTCTAGATAAATGCCAAAATCAACACAAGAAGTTGGCACGTGTATTGTTTAACCAATCTGACCGTCGTTACACAGAAGGCAGTCTTTCAAAGGGAAGTTATCTCGTTGGTCTCCGATTGCAAACCCTACCACTGTAACAGGTAACTTCCCTTGACAGCGTCTTCGGCACGGCAGTTCATAGTATGTTTTAAAAGCGAACGAGGTGAAAGTGATGCTGCAAGAAAAAAAAAAAGCGAGAAAAAACGGGTCCGTATACGTTTAGGTTTTTTCTTTCTTTGCCCATCTTTCCAGACACCAGGTGGCGGTATGAGAGCTAGTCTTCAGGATGAACCGATATACGTGGGAGTTCCCACATGCACTCTTTTCATGTAACAGATGGCAGGTTCACGTTATGTTGTGCGCGCGAGCCGACTTTTCTTCTCATTCCCTCCCTCTCCTGCACTAACAACCCCACGCCCACTCCTCCTCGTCCTTTACTTACGGGCACGCGCGCACACGCCACTCCCCTAAATACTGAGTGATGGTCTAGATTTGCTTTCAGATGAAAAATCTAAGTTCGGCGAGTAACATTTGACACAATGCACGTCTTACAATACGTACGCATGCACACACACACAGTGCCAAATCTGTTCTGTTCTCTAGAAAAAAAAATCCACTTTCAGAAGCAACAGAATATATCCACGAATTCCGATCGTAGAGAAGAGAAGGGATGCGATACCGTATCAAAACGACACGCTTCCGTCAGCAAAGTAACAGCCCTGCCTTTGCACAATATGACGAGACGTTCACCATCACAGGAAGTCCCGCCCACTCGTCCCCAATTCTGGATCAGCCAGCTAAACTCAATCCTCTTGATTGGAGGCTAATCATGGTCATGAAAATTAAGAATTGTTTTTTTTTTCTTCACTCGTTTACATTCTCCGTCCAGCGGTGTAAACAACCATGCTGCGATGAAACGTTACATAAGATTTTTTCTTTGTCCACAATCCCATTCGATCTACCCAACAGTGATCCAGGAACGCTTCGCTCCGCTCTCACATCCATAACCGTCCCACCCCCTTCTCTAAAAGTAAAAAGGACCCACTCACCCACTTTTCCACACAAATCTTTTTTTAAAAAAAAAGGAAAGTCTTACCTTTCAGCTTCAGCTCGTAGCGCCGCACCTGCGGGATGTTATTGCCGTCCGTGATGCGGCAGGTGTAGTGCCCGCTGATGTCTTCCCCGATGTTCTGGATGACCAAGGTGCCGTTGTTGTAGATCTGGAAGCGGCTGTCCGACACCAGGTAATACCTGGAACAAGAAAAAAAGCAGATACAAACAGGTGCTGTAGTAGCTAACGCTGTTGAAGTTACTCCTCTAATCCTTGGCAAAAATTTAAGTTCATATTGTGGACATGCCGTCGTTCGAGACATACGTAGCAACCTGGGGCAGTAAAAAAAAAAAAAGCGAAAAACAAAACAAAAACGACAAGAAATATAGATCAAGCGAAAGACAACTGCATACAGAGTAAGTGACCCTAGCTCGTCGTCCGATGTCGCAGTCAACCCAACCCGGGAGCCGTAAAGTCCCCTGAAGGTCGGGACCTGGCCAGCACAGCTAGAAGCCTTCAGCAGTCCCACCCGAGCAGCCGAAGCCTGCAGGGCACCAACAAGACAGAACAGAAAACACAGAAGGGTCATAATAGTCATTGACGGCTGACCTACAATTTTGAAGATTGAAGTTCCTGCTTGAAAGATGCCCAGGGACGGTCTCAACAGAAGCCAGGAGAGAACTCCGATTTGGGGCTAAAGCATCGCGCGGGGTGAACTACTTTTTCCTGCCCTATCCCTTTCCCAATCGTCAAGTGGTTTTCCAAGAGATAACCTTTCGGATAAACGTATAAAGCGAAGTCCCGATCTCTTGTAAACATGCTATCATCGCTCGTAAAAGAATCCACGACAACAAGAGAGTTGTTCCTAGACAATGAATGATAGGTGAACAGACGACCTGGACAATGAATGATAGGTGAACAGACGATATGTGTAGGCAAGTTGGCTGCACCGCACAGCGAGACCAGCCAGATATTTGTTGTGACACAGATAAAAGATCGTACAGTAGGGACAGCTGAGAAGACTGGTAGGTATGTAGAAAAATGAATAGAAGGTTCTGTGCAGGATAGATAGGCAGTATAACACATAGACCGACAGACAGACAAGGGGAGGGACAGACACGTACAGAAATAAACGGAAAACAAAGGAGGCGGACAGGCAGGCACACGGATATATACGTACATAATTAGGCAAACAGAATTACAAATATGAAGACGATATTGTAGCATCAGGACACGGAACTTCGAAAGGAGCAGCGGTTGAAAATGTCCACATACCCCCGAGTTCCTCCCCACCACTACCACCATTTCTCTTCCATTGCCTCACCACATTTCTCTTTTGTTCCCTACATCCCACCCCTTTCTCTCCCCTTTCCCCAAGGTTTTCTTTCCAGTCCTCTCCCCGGCCTTACCACTCCTTCTCCCTCACCTCCCACCCTTTCTTTGTCTTCTCTTCCTCCACCCCTATCCTTTCTTCCCTTTCCTTTCTGTCTTATGTCCCCCCCCCCCCCCCCACCTCTTTCTTTTCCCGCTATGTTCCTTTTTCTTCCCTTTTCCTACCACCCCTTTCCTTCCCTGCCCTTTTCCGTCTTCTCCAATCCCCCCCCCCCCCCCCCCCCCCCCCCCCTCCTTTTTCTTCTTCCGTGTCCTTTTCCTTTCCTGACTTCTTTTCCTCGACCCTTTTTCATTTCTCCTTTCTCTTTTCCTGCCCTCTCTCTCTTTTCCCCCCCCCCCCCCCCCCCCCCTCTTTCTATCCCTGCTCTCTTCCTTTCCTGTTCACGTCTTTCTCCCCACCCTTTCCAATCCCTACCTGCTTTCCCTGGCTCCTTTCTTTCCACACCTTCACCTATCCTTCCTTCCTGTCCTTTCTTTTACCATCTTCTCCCCCACCCCACCCCTTTCTTTCCGTGCCCTCCTCTCCACTATTATCTTCACATGCCAACCCTTACTCCTTTATCGCTCCCTCCCCAATTCTTGTCCCCCCCCACTCCCACGTCCGTTTTCTTTCCTTCTTTCTCTTTTGCCAAACCTTTTTCTCCACCCCCCCCCCCCCCCCCAAACTCCCTTTCACCCCCTCCTTCAAAACTATAGTTTTCTTCTAGGCTTATCTCCCTTCAGGCCTTTTCCTTCTAGTTGCAAAGTGAGGCGAGTGCAGGGGTGGGGGGGGGGGGGGGGGGGGGGGGGGGGGGGGGGGGGGGGTTAGCGGATTCAAAGCCCATCTTGCGCCGAATTCTGAGGAAGATGGTGATTGCTCGTTCATTTTCGTTGTCCCGAGTGCTGTGTCTCTTGCCTGAAGAAGGCCTAAGAGGTCGAAACCCGTCGTGTTTTGTCTTGCGATTCGTTTTGTCTACTTTATTTTTAGGCGAAACCTTAAAAACTTAAAAAAATTCTTTTCCTTCTAGTAACAAAAGAAAGTTGCACGTCGACTGACCCGTCGCGGTACCAGGAGATGGCGCTGCCGGGCGAGTAGCAGTCCAGGATGGCCATGCTGCCTCTGTTGGCCAGCACCACGTTGCCGTCCCCGGACGGTCTGACCACCACACTGTCGTCTGAACACACACATCCACACACAAACACATGCACGCACACACACCACACAATACAAACACAGACGCACAACACGCACACACACCACACGTACACCACACAAACCCACGCATACACACCACACCACACAAACAAACCCAAACACACACACACACACACACACACACACACACACACACGCACGCACGCACCGCCAAGTGTTAGAGAGCTCTTTTCCGCGCCTGTCGCAACATACAAAGATAGTGCACTAAAGCCACATCATGCCTGTCTGTAAGGATAGTAGGCGGCCCGTAGATTGACCAGCATCAAATGCAAATTGAGCACACACAATCCGATGCCCCACTCCACCCCGAGATCATGCTTAATTATTAACCCTTGCCAGGACAGACATAACTTTCACTGGGTACTGGGGAAAAAACAAAGGCGGTACACGACCAGAAAAATATTTTTGCCCTAAATTAAATTTAACTTGTTTGTATTAAAACGTATTTTTCTCTGTGTGTGTGTGTGTGTTTTTTTTGTAACCTTGAACTACATCATTCATCTTCTTCGAATCGAGTATTTTTTTCTGTTCACTGGCCCCCGAATTGTAACGTTTTCTTTTTTTTTTTTTTTTTTTTGCAGAGAATTTTTTTTCTTTCTGTTCTGTAGCTCAGATTTGCGACATTTATCTTATTTGTATTGAAGTGTATCCCCCCCCCCACCCCAAGATCTTACCTTGAATTACATTTATCAAGTTTACATCCAAGTTCCTTTCTTCTCTGTTCTTCAGCCCTGCATTGCAACATATCCATTGTTTATACTGAAGTGCAAGTTAGTGTCAAAGGGAGAGAAGCTGAATAAAAGACTTGACTGTTCAGACTGTGGTCCACCTCTCTTTCCCCGTCTGTCCGTCCGTCTCCTTCCCCCACTCCTCTCTCTCCATGCCATCTTTAAGCCATTCCCCTCACTCCTGTCTATATCTGTGTGTGTGTGTGTGTGTGTGTGTGTGGTGTAGTGTGTGCGTGTGTAGTGTACGTGTGTGTGTGTGTGTAGTGTGCGTCGTGTGTGTGTACGGTGTGTGTGTACGTGCGTGTGTAGTGTGCGTGCGCGTATATGTGCTTGCGCACGCGCGCGTGCGTTTATTTGTGTCGGTGTGGCGCGACGGGCCGCGCGATCCTCTGAACTGTTCCAGCGATTGGTACTGACAAAGATCTCGATTTACATGTTCGCCGGTGTGCATGGCAGACCGTCATCTGAGATCACCGGTGCCACATTTCCTGTACCTCTTCCCCAGTTATGCTAGGCGCTAGGACATTGAAAAAAACACACAAATGCATGCACAAGAATAAGCATCACCCACCCAACCACCCACCATCCCATCCCCTCGATCAGAAGTCTCACTGTCCTTGCCTCCACAGCCCCCGTACCTCTGCAGTTGGTCCTGAAGGCGTCAATGGCCGGGGTGATGCCGTCGGGGCAGCAGCCATAGCGACTGTAGGAGCAGGCACGGCGGCGGGGCTGCGGGGTGGGGGTGGTGACAGGCTCTGTGCAGGGATGGAACATGCAGCATGGTTTTCATTAATGTTGGCGTTTTTCTGTCAATGTATTCGTAAACTGCTGGAAAACAGAATATAAATGTGGAAAGGATGCGTGGTGTGTGTGTGTGTGTGTGTGTGTGTGTGTGTGTTCGTGCGTGCGTGCGACACACACAAAGTGTGTAAACCGTGTGTGTGTGTGTGTGTGTGTGTGTGTGTGTGTGTGTGTGTGTGCCACGCGCGAGCGTACATGCATGTGTCTGAGAGAGAGAGGGCGACATAACATAGTGTCTGTGCCGCGCACGCGTATCACATGCGTGTATGTGTGCGAGAGTGTGCGTTAATCCGTGTGTGCAAGTGTAGGCCTACGTGTGCATATATGTGTGTATAAGTCCTCCCACATCTTTCGAAATGCTATCAAAAATGTACCTGCTTATAGGCCAAGTGTCCAAGGTTTACAAAACAGTCATCATGACTAAATCCTAGTTATTGTATAAATGCAACACACACTCGTACAAATTATCAATAAAATCGTTTCAATCTTTACACATCTGTATTAAGCTAAATCAGAAACAGACCGTTAATTCAGTTAAGGGCTACGATATAAGTGAACTGAAATGATATGTGCATTTGTGGATGGTACTTTAAATCTGAAACTAGCACGTAGTTGAAATATGAAAATAATCATAGGTATTTAAAATATCAAAATGATAAATAACATGGTCTGTCACTGTTTTTGTGCACACACACACACACACACACACACCACGCACGCACACTCACACACGCGCACGCGCGCGCGCCGCACGCACACACACACACACACCACGCACGCACACTCACACACGCGCACCGCGCGCGCACACACACACACACCACACACACACGTGCTCGCGATATCCTAAATATGTTTGACACATTTCATATCTGCAAAACAAGAAAATCCAAAATCGGTCATTCACAGCACCTAATCACTTCACTGAAAATCAAAGCAATATCATCAGCAATAACAAAAGCATTACACCTTTAAGATAACATCGACAAAACGATTTCAAGCAATTCTCCAATCCAACTTCCAGATTCAATTCCGTAACTAGGAAAATTATTCATCAGCAAAAATAGAATGAACAAAATTGTATGATATATTCAGGCGTTTCTGCAAGAGTTAGAAGGTAAGACATAAAACAGAATTACATGTACATTCATTGAATATGCAGAAGAGTGGGAAGAAAATTACTCTAATTGGCTGCACTAATAAGCAGTAAACTAAAAACATCGTTTTTTCGCACAAGACATCTTGCCTCCATCTGACTCCTATTGATATGTAGATTAACTTTTGACAGTGAATAAAATCATAATATTAGGACGAGTCGTGCAAACACTTTAGAGCTAAATTTGCATTTCATTTATCACAATGTACAATTTTTCCGTCTTGGAAACGGAACCGTCCCTGGCAATGTATATCCTCATACCGCCATTCTCCTCCGAGATTTTGCATTCAGAACTCTCGTTTACATCGTTAAGAAAAAATTGTATTTTAAACTTTACTTGTTAAAACTATGATCAAATACTGCAGTACTAATCGACACTGCTGACTTCGCACTCAAATTCCAACAACACAAAAACGATATCAAACATAAACATAACGATAGCATAGTACATCTTCTTTCTACGCAAACCTCAGTTTTGTAATATAGTACTTCGAGAGGTTTCCGAGTCCACAACACTAGTTTACCACACAAGACAACAAAACTAACTATACATCTGCAGCGAGACAGAAATCAAATACATGCAAAGCAGACCTCAACATTCATATTTTTTACGATTTTACATATGTTGTTGACTACAAATTTCAACACTGAAACATGCATGTGCATTAGAACCGCATGCAAAGGTAAACAGCATGCTACTGAGAAGCGTGCATCTGAAAAAAATAATCATGCTATGTCGTTATGTGTCGTCATGCACTTAAAGAAATATTTGGTCTTCAATGGCGAGTGGCGAAAACGTAAAACAGAAATAATAGTTCTACCCATCTGGTAGAGGAAACTTGCAAACAAACGCAAACCAAAACAACACTTGCGTCGTTCTGGACATATAAACTATACACGACCATAATACATGTCGATAAGGACAGGTCAGCCATAGGACTAGATCACACGTTGCTATGCACAGGTAGCATAAACGCGACTATGGCATACGTTTCTAAGGACAGATCCACCACATAGCATTATAACATGAGACGGTGAGAAACAAGACACCCAGACAGAACTATAAAACGCAGTGCTAGCGACAGGCCACCAACACAAGATTATAACATTCATTATTTTAGACTCTCGACCACAACCATGCGTCTCTAAGGTACAAGTCATATATGCAGGATTATAAATATCTTCTAGGGACAGTTATCCAAGACGACAATATGCATGTATAAGAACAGGTAAGCCACGGGCTCACTGGGAAGACTGGGGCCACACAGTCGAGTTTCATCAACTTGATGGATGCGTCTCAGAGTGTTGCTCAAATTTCCCGACCAACGCTACAGAATGTCTGTGCCTCTTTGGCCTGGTTGACAACGGGATAGGGTATGAAAGTAAGCGCAGAGTACAACCCTGTCATGCAGTCTCATACTAGAACGGAAATCCGTAGCATTACCTTCATCACCCTCATCGATCAGCATGAAAAAGAAGTATCAAATTATGTGGCCCTTCATGCCCTGCTCTCATGATGACAGTTTCGATGTCCTTTCCACGTCTGTAGCCTTTGGTTTGATTCTGTGGCGGTCGCCGGTACTGGCAAATCCATGGGGGCTGTCGTTGGATGGGCATGGTGGCGCCCTCCGGAGGGACAGCTCACTACACTGGCTCCGCGACTAAGCAATCATTGTCGCCAGTAGGGGGGCTTAGTAGATGGTGTCCTGTGTATGTTGGATCAGTACAGGCGTCTCTGAACACAACCTAAGTAACTCGGCTGCAGTGCAGCGTCTCCTCCGGTAGGCTGCCTTTTGACAACTTTACGTTGACTGCTCCCTGTGGATTGCCGGTGCCGGGCTGTGGCGGATTGTGCCGGGCTGTGGCTGTGGACGAGGAGCCCGGAACAGGGCGTGCTATCTTTGGTCGGAATGAGCGGCGTGGGTGCAATGCTGCCGAGAAGGTACAGAAATTGGGACAGCAAACAAAAAAAAAAAAAAACCAGGTAAGCCAAAGAATTCTATACCAAGCGTGTCTATGCACGTACCGGCCAGGCAAGACGATAGCACGAGTCTTTAAGGTTAGGTCAGCACATAAGACACAAATGCATTTCTAAGGACAGACTACCCAATTAAGATAGAGAACTACAAAGCGTCTATGCGTACTGAACACCCAAGTGAGACTACAGCATACGTCCCCAAGGATAGCCAAAATAAGTAATACTATAATATGACTGCGTACAAGTCACGTACCTAAGACTGTAGCATATGTCTCTAAACACAGGTTACATACAAAGGACGACAATTAACTCGCAAAGGACAAGGCCCACACATACAATTTTACTACAACATGCGTCGCTTAAGGACAAGCCACGCGCATGCGACTACGATCTGCGTCGCTAAAGGACGAGCCACACACACACATGACACAACAAATGCGTCGCTCAGGACAGGCCCAGGTCGCCTGGGTGACGACCATTTGCAGCACGAAAAGACAGCACGCATGTTCAAAGACAACAAGCAACAACTGCAATACTCAACCTCTAAAGCAGACTCTTTCTACGCGAGTTTCTCAACTCCCGATTCGTATGAGAGCTTTCTAGCTTCAAAAGATTGTGATTACAGTTTTCACGATGAAAGTAATGATCAACAAGAAAAACCGATTATCACCACTTTCCACGGAAACGGATTATGGTAAGTTTTCACAGTGAAATTGATTATCGACAAGAAAGCCGACAATTACCATTTCCATAAAACAGACAATTATTGAAATAACGATAATCTAGACATGACATTTTCACTGAAAATGGTCAATATCACTAGTTTTGTATGCCCTTCAGACATCCGATAATGAATCGAAAGAAAAAAAAACAAACCTTTTGAACCTTCTATGCCGCGAGCGGTGAAAAAAAAAATTATGGCAACTGCTTCCGGCGCCTTCGCACAATAATGATTTATGGATGGTCTACAGTCCGCGCTATGATACCAATGACACCATGCACATGGATCATGTTTAAATGTTTTTAGGGATCCTTATCTGTTTCACAGTCTCTTATCGTCTTCAAAGTCTTAATTAGGCTATCTGTTTTCACGAATTGTAATCAAGTTTTTGGTCATGATTACCATTTGTTTCTATGCATCATAATGATCTTTCCATAAGTCATAATCACCTCCTTTCACGAGTCATAGTCAACGGTTTTCAGAGTCATAATCCTTTTTCATCCGTCATGATTACTGTTTTGATGGTAATCACGCTGGGACACAACAGAGGCCAAAAAAAGCAACAAAATAAGCAATTATGAAGCAACATTATCAGTGTTGATTACAATTTTCACCTGAAACATGAATAATCATTGTAGTTTTTAGTTCCTTGAGAAAATTACGTTTTCAGACGAAAACCGTAGATCAGTCTTCTCAAGCAAGTGAGCTCCCATACAGTCAGACCCCTCTGTGAGATCTCTCTACCTTGCGGCCTGCGGACGCAGCGTTCCTCGCACTCTTCCCGGTTTGCGAAGCGGTTGCCGTTGCCCTGGCAGCCGCCATAGTAAAAGCGCTGCAGCGCTCCTCCTCCGTGTCATAGTACCACACTATCTCATAGTTGGAGCACGGGCCTCGCTCGCGCGGCAGCGAGCACACGTCTGTGGTCACGTGGTCAGACAAAAACGACAAGAGGAATGAAGGGAAAAGTGGGTGGACGAGGAGATGTCGAACGTAGTGAACGCAATCAGGATGGTTGATGCGGAAGGGGGTGTTAGACGAATGAGAGAGAGAGAGAGAGAGAGAGAGAGAGAGAGAGGGAGGAGGGGGGGAATAAATAAAACTGAATACTTTCTGTTAGTTGTAGAAGTGAAAGTAAAATAAAACGAATGACCAGAAATGAAGATTCACCTAAAATGAAAAAGGAAACGAACGAATACATACAAACACAAAAATGAAACAGGATATACATGAAAACGAAAGAAAAAAATCCTCTGAGAACTGCATCTCTTAATGTGCATAAAAAGGCATGCAAATAGTTTGCAGGGTGATTGCGATTCTTAATTGCAAGTGAAGATACATAAAATGTTAGTGTGGGAATAAAAAATAAAATCATCAGTTCGAACTAATTTAAAAAAAAATATTACATTAACAAATATGACTTAAAAGACAACAGGTAAGCGAACAATAATGCAAATCTAACGTTAAACATTCTCTTTGGTTTTAGAGATATCAGTTTGAAAACTCTTGTCACAGATATTCGAAAATGACGAATGCAATGTATAAACAAATCTTGATAAAAAGGACTATACGTTAAATTCCAACACCAAGATCCCCACTGTTAGCCACATGGTACTGTCAAGAAAGAATTTATAAAAGAAAAAAAAATTGATATGAAAATTAGCATGATTAAAACCAAATCCACAAATCAGTGGACATTAAAAGATTGAATGCATAAGTAAATTTGGTACATAAAGAACCTACACCAAATATTAGGCACAATATAAACAAATTAATGAGTAAAACCATGAATCTGATACAAGTTCAAGGGACGTAAAAATAAGAAACGCGTTGATCTGCAATCGCCTATAAACGCGATTTGTTTTTAACACGAATGTTAGAACATCAAGTTTTACGGAACGTGCCCAAAAGGAAAGATAATACTCCCCCCCCCCCCCCTCCCGCCCTACACTCACCATCCATTGACCCGAATTTCATTAACACAACTCCTCCCGCAATACCTCCTGAGCTCAAGGTTGATGACTAAAAGTTACTACCATAAAGTTTACCAGGGGAGGAAGGACTGGGAGCAGATAAGAAGCGTCAAAAACACAAACAAAAAAAAACCCGCTAACGTGCAGGTAACCAGACCAACTCACCCCCAGACGGAAGGGTGGGGGCAGGGGTGAAGACTCGGTCCACCCCGGTCTGGCAGAATTCCAGACACTCGTTCTCGGTGCTGAAACGGTTGCCGTTGCCCTCGCAGCCGGTGTAGACGAACCTCTGGCAGCGCTGCATGGTGCTGTCGTAGTACCACTTGATGTCGTAGCCCCGGCACGTGCCCGCGTCGGGGTTCAGTCGGCACGTCTGGCCACAGGGACAACGACAAAGGCATGGTATGGGACCCCACGCTTCTCAAAAGATCGTGTTTACTATTTTACTATGATAATTATGATTATCACTGCCAGAAAACAGTGAACATTACCTGGAAGCTGAAATTCTAACGTAAACACAATAAATACCTCCGGCAGCATTACGTGTTGTCCGCGTCCACTGGGTAGCGTTTGTCCGTCTACAGACTGAACACCAACTTTAACAGAACTTGGTGGAAGCACGCAATACGGTCCCAGAAAGAATCCATTAAGGTGAAAAAGAGGAAATGGCGTTGGATAGGCCACACACTGAGGAAGCCCATCGACATTATTACGCGACAAGTTCTGCGCTGGAACCCACAGGGATAGAGGAGAAGGGGAAGACCTAGGAATTCATGGACGAGAGACTTTGAGGAAGAGAGCGGGATACACCTGGAGAGAATTGGAAAGGGCAGCCCAGGACAGGGCGCGCTGGCGGACTGTTGTTGATGGCCTTTGCTCCAGTGGAAGCTGATGGCTTGAACGATGAACGAAGGTCTGATGCGAATCTGAAGAACAGATCTGGAACAATGATGGGATTCAGGCAGTGTTCGACGCTGTCAGAAGTTCGTCGCTCTCCCCAGTACCCTATTGGTTTTTACTAGTTTGCAACTCTTTGGAAATCAAAAAAGAAAAAAAGTCTGATTCCACTGAGCATTGAAGAAACAATCATGTCAGTCATTTCCGGCTTCTGGCACCGGGCAATACCAAGAACACAAGAAAACACAACACACATGAAGTCGGACATTTCAAGGAAAACCAAAGTGATGGTAACTGTTCTCAGTAACTTACCAACTGAAGAACTGACGTTAGCCCGTTTATTGCGTGAAAAATATGATAGTTTATGTCTTGCGAAGCCCTGGATACCTTAGGAAGCAAATGAAAGGGACAGCTGGCCGATTCTTTGAGAAATTTATTCCTAAGGTCATACAGGGAGCACTGAAATAAAATTTTAAAAAGTTCATTCTTGACCTGATCACGGCAAAATGGGCACGCTTTGTCCTTTCGTTTTACTACAGTGGTGCAGGTTGTTATTCAGGGGAAGCAAATTAAATCTTGCTCTGGAATGGCAACGCGGAAACAGTACTTATTCATATCCAAAAGATACCTTTCTTTATGAAAAGACGGACTTAAAAACCTCTATAATTTTTGTATCTCTCACGGTCTCATGTGCTTCCAGCCCATTCTTGTGTGAACATGTCAATAAGCCTCCGTTTTCAACACATTTAGGAGCATTTTAACGTCTCCAACACCTTGCTGTAACCAAACAAAATTACAACCAGTTGAACACAAGGTTTCTCTTGTCTTTGAGACCCAGCATTGTTTTCCACCCTCACTTCCCGCTTCCACGCCCACTCAAGCAGAGAGAGTGATTGAGATTGACTGACTGACCGATTGATCGACCTTTAATACGCAATGAAGATTTTAGGCCAATGCCTAGTTTACAATCTGCCCTTGTCATGCATATATTACTTCAACACATGTTCTTCATACGAGAGGAGAGAGAGAGAGAGAGAGAGAGAGAGAGACGTGGAAGGAGGGGGAGACCGTGAGAGAGATAGGGGGAGGACAAAAAAGATAGGCGTATGTAGACACGACGGACACACACACACACACACCACACACACACACACACACAAACTACTTCACATCCTGGCAAATCACACCAAGGCCATCTACGGTTACCCACCTCCTTAGTGCGGGCGTCAGGACCCATGCCTGAAGATCCGTGGCGGGTGCACTTCCTCTGGCACGCTTCCAAGGTGCCGAAGTTGTTCAGGTTGCCCTGGCAACCGCCATAGGTGAACTGTCGGCAGGCGGCGCTGGCGGCGTCGTAGTAGTAGCGCGTGATGCCTGCCCTGCATGGGCCAACCACCTTGGGCATCCGGCAAATGTCTGCCAACAGTCAGAGCGACAGGCTGGGTGGATGCCTTGCTGGTACGTCAAGGCCATCCTACTTGGTCACCGCATGCCAATTCGAAGCATCCCTTCCCCTTCCCCTCTAGCCCCCGCCCCCAAATACAAAACAGTGGTCGTGTTTTTTCTGCCCCTCTTGAAATTGTTTTGTTGGTGTAAGGCTTGGGTCATGAAACTTTTTATTGTGTTTCGTTTACATGAAAACCTCCTCTCCAGTCCGCACCCCACCCCCGTCCCCGCGCTCCCAAACACAGAACAGTGGCAGCATTTTCTCTGCTCCTCTTGAAATGTTTTGTCGTTTTGTTGGTGTAAGGCTCGAGTCGAATAACTTTTTTGTTTTTTAATTTGTGCTTTGTTTTCATGGAAAACCCTTCTAGTATGGAGTAAAGTCTGAATAAACATTCGTTGTTTTTTTCGTATTCGTGTCTTACGTGTTATCTTCACGCACAATTATATGTCCGTCTTGTGAGTACATCCCTTCTATCCTTCCGTCCATTGGCCAGTACTTCCATCTAAGGCTCATTCTCTCTCTCTCTCTCTCTCTCTCTCTCTCTCTCTCTCTCTTATTTAATGCAGTAACTACATTTTCCCTCAGTAACTACATTTTCCCTTCACATCTAGCTGCATGCACTCTTAAAAGTACGTAATAATACTACACTGTCTCTTTGAATGTAAACATTTACACGTTATCAGTGTGATGCTCTTAAGAACAAGCTGGTTACCGGCCAGGGTCTTCATCGTGATTACGAGGATCACGTGCATCGTGTGCGTACATTGCATCTCGTTATGTTTGGAAGCCGAGGCCAAGCATACAACTCTCTCTCTCCCCCCTCCCCCACACAGCCCCACAGAACTATGTTCTACCTTCAGCCCTGCAGAAGTCATTGCAGGCAGCCTCCGTCTCAAAGTTGTTGCTGTTGCCCCCACAGCCGCCGTAGGTGAAGCGAGCACTGGCCTTGGTCCCGTCGTAGTGGTAGCGGGGTATGAAGGCCCGGCATTTTGCCTGGCTGCGCTGGCATCTGGCACACACTGTGCACAAAGGGAAAAACACCTCAAAAAGTCACGAAACCGTTTTTTCTTCTTTTTTTTTTTTTGAAAGGCCGAAAGGAAGTATCAAAAGGAGGAGAACATGAGGCTAGGGAAAAGAGCGAAGGGTGAGAGAGAGGGGGAGGTTATTGGTGAGACCCTAAATGAAATTCAGCACGTTTGCTTCGCTGTAAAAAAAAACAAACAGGATTCTATGCGCTCTTTGAGTGGTGAAACGAAAGGGAAAATCGTGTGGTGTGTGTGTGTGTGTGTGTGTGTGTGTGTGTGTGAGAGAGAGACAGAGGTTTTTTTACTCAGCACTTAAAAAAACATTCTGGCACAGTCGCGAGACATATTATCAATTGCAGATCTGTCACGTTGAATTCTCCCGAGACAGCCCTTACCCGATGGACGTTCTCACCATACACCAAAACCATTTCCGCCTCGCTTCTTAATTCGCTGTCAAAAATGACCGACTAACAAATAAAGGGCCTTATCATTTACAAGAACCCCCCCCCCCCCCCCTCCCCTTCTTCCACCCTTTGCAGGTTTTCAAACCCTTCATCAGGTGTTCACAGGAATAAATCTTCGATGAGATTACAGCGACTTTTTCCAGACGTGCAGTCCTCGCCCTCCTTCCGAAGTTCTGTGCGGGTAACTTCCCATTTTCCCCACTCTGTCTCTCCCCTTTAAAGCAGAAATATTTTTGTTTTCTTACGCTCGTCTGTTTTCCTGCCCTTGTGGCCATACTCCTGTCTCAAGGTCTAGAAATTCGTTATAAACGCTTTTCCTCTCTATAACTTGCAAGTTTTGTTTTGCCGTTGTTGGCCTTTAGGTAGGGGACACTTGTAAACTCTCAGAGACAGGGGGAAAAGGGGGAAGGCCTGGGAAATTCATGGAGGAGAGACTTGGATGCAGAGAGGAAGATAGCAGGATACATTGGAGAGAATTGGAAAGGGCAGCTCAGGACAGGGCGCCCTGGCGGATTGTTGTTGATGGCCTTTGCTCCAGCGGAAGCTGATGGCTTAAACTGAATTGAACTTGTAAACGCTGTCCAAAGTCAACAGTAACTGTCCATTCTGTAGTGTATAATTGCCCAAGTGGTTTTCTTTTAAAATGTATTGTCTCGTGGCGCTGAAATCAATGTCTTTATTATTTTCTCTAGTTTAAAAAAAAAACAAATCTGGGTGGGTAGATTTCGGTTCCTTTTTTCAGGATATGGTGGTTTTTCGAAGGTCTGACTCGTTTTGTGGATGTGACCTTTCTGTTTCCTTGCGCGAGTCCGACAGCCCTGAAAAGGCCCGCGCGGTCGGCCCGGCAACAATGATGAAAACCTGAAAGTCATAGGCATGATTGTCAACCTCGGGGGTTTTCAGTGGAGGAAGGACTAGCGCACAGCCCAAACACACTCACGCTTGCTTACAATCTCATTCATATATCATGCATTCGTCACATTTAAACCACTAGTAAAGTCTATAATTTACTACACATGTTCATAGAACGAAACATCAATGCATATGGAATCAAAACAATATAAAAACATTTCTCTTTCTGAACTTCACAAAATCATTTATCTAAAACATCATTACAAACCCGGGTATAAATAGATTTTACTTTAACTGGCCAGGTGATCTTAACTATTCACGAAACACTGTCTTTTCTTTTCTTTTCTTTTCTTTTCACTGTCACTTTCACAACACGACACAACTGCTGGCACTGGTTTTGGTCTTGGCGCCTGGTCAGGTGAGACGTTGGCGTTGGTCTGTGGTTCTGCTTGGGGAAGTGACGCTGCCGGTATGAGGTCGAAACCCCCGGTTAGGATAGAACAGTGACTATCAACATCGATCTGTTCTCCTTTCTTTTTCCTGCATTAACGCATTGACTCTCTCTCCTCTCTTCTTGTCTGTCTTTATCAAATGGACATGGTTGCTTTTCTTTTCTTTTTTCTTTTCTTTCTTTTCTTCTTATTAATTAGCAACTCTCTCTCTCTCCAAATCTCTCCTCAGTCCTTCCTCTGCAGACTTTTCTCATGCTAATCTCTCAACTTGGTTCTCTTTCTCTCCCCTATCTCTCGCTTTTCTCTCAAGAAGGGCCTAGAACCTCTCCCTCTCTCTGTTTCTCTGTTCCCTTTCCCCTCGTTCTCTCTGTTCGTTCTCATCTCCCTGCCTTCCTGTAGGCGAGAGCCTACTTCCCCGAACTTCTCCTCTCTCTCTCTGTCTGTTCGTTTTCCTCCTTTTTTTTTCTCTCTCCCTCACGCATTCCTTTATTCGTTCCCATCTGTCAAAAAGGGCGGTACCATTGGTCAGTATTTTTACGCCCTGACACCCCAAGTTAGCTCCCTCTAATTCCATTGGACATTCAAATCATGACAGTCACGCCGGGCACGCCTTACTCTCTGTGGTGTCAATTGGTCATCTAATTGATTAGCTTGATTTCACCCCCCCCACCCTCCCTTTCCCCCCTTTCCTTTTAGCGGGCGGGTGGCTTAAGTCGGGGACACGGGGCAGTGAAAATTGGCCCCGTAGTCTGGGGGGGCGCACGAGTCGATTAAAATGACGGGGTTCCCAAAGTGGCAGTGGTTGGGCCGGCGTGGATGTCTGTAGAATCGAGGCGTCGGTCAAAACGGCTTAGTGTTGGGGGATCGTCCCGTCTCTGGAGGCCTCTCCACTAGCTTATTGGGCCCGGTAAACCCGGGGCCCGGGTTTCTACGTGGCGCCAGAGTTGCGTTTGGACTTTGTCGTCGAAGGGGCCCGGCGATTCCATTTGGGTTTTGTTAAATTTTTGACCGTGACTTTTCCCCCCTTGCAAAAGATTTGCCCCGCATTGTCTCAAAACAACGGTCAAAAAAGAAAAAACAACCGAATTTGTGACACACGCTACACGCGAAAATTTTGGGGAAATTACTTTTACAACCCGGTTTAAAATTTTTAAAAATTACCATTAGTGAAAAACACCCCAATGAGTTATATTGACGTGCGCTCTTGCTTTATTTCAATATTTTATAACGACTTGTGGCACTTATGCCTTTCCCTCCCTGGGTTTTGCCACATTTCTCTCACAATTTTATGAAAAGCCCAATTTATATGATCACGATCCATGAAATTCCTGGGTTTCCATCCTCACCATTGCAATTAATGATTACTACACAAGCGACGTATGCTCCAAGCATAATAATTTCATAAAACAAATCTCACAAAAAAAATTTAAAAAGTTAAAAGGGAAAATAGGGACCTACCCAATGGGAATAAACCCCACACCCAATCAACATAACTGTAATCAACCATATTATCAAAAAAGCACCCGGATATGATGATTTTCTGAGTTGGTTGTAGATAAAGTTTAAAAGTCAGCTCCGAATTTGTCGACCGGGGATGTACTGCACTGTACCTTTTGGGCTGCAGGCCATTGCCCAACGCGAACTTGCGTTTTTAAATGGCCTCTGCGGGAAATTTGGTGGTTGATGATCCTCCGCCCGAACTCTTTCCATCAAGTATTTGTGGGAACTTTGCACGGCCCACACGCCCGCTAAACACCTTCTCCCGTTGGTCCCCTTCTTCCCTTTGTAACTTCCGCTGCATACTCCAGGAAACCGCCCCCTTCTCCCCGCAACAATACTGCACTATCCCCCCAATGATGAATCTGTCCGAAAACCAAAAGGTTTGGAATATCGGTTTTGCTTAAGTGGGAGGGAAACCTAGTTTTCAACACCGTTGCAGTGTTGCTCTGCAGGTCGACCATCGACATGCCGGTTTCCCTGCCTTGACCAAATCATGGGGACTCGTGATTGCTGCGAAATTGGAACAAAATCCTATAAAACCCCAAAAAAAACTAGCAGACTCTGACTTCTTTTTTTGGTCTTTGGTTCTCTGAATTCTATCTTCTCCCCTTTCCTCTTTCGGGGGTTTGTGTCGCCTCCGAAAAAAAAACCTAGGAACCCCTAGTCTACCCCTTCTACAGTGACACACCCCTGTATGACTCTTCTGGAAAATTTAGGCAACAAAATCTCCCCTTCTTTGCTGGGTTCTTTCACTCTCAAATGATTGCTCGGGCCCCTATGTGTGGTCTCACGGAATTTTTTTGCGGAGAAAATTGCAGGAAAATTTTTTGTTTCCCATTCACATAAATTCGGTAACCCCGACCGCCCTTTTCAGTGAGGTGAAGGTCTTTCCCAATGATCGCAGCTTGTTGTGACCCGTGGGGGAAGCAGTACCAGGACTTGATCTCCCGCCTTGGGGATTGCTTCCTTACCTTCCTGTCATATTGCTTTTCTGAAGACCTACCCTTTCTGCAAACTTTTTTGAAACCTTACTGTCTCATCCCTGCCCCCTTTTGGAAACGGCGAGTTTGGGGCCAATCAGATCGCGGCCATCTCCGAATGGGTGTCAATTAAAAGGGGGTGTTTAAGAGGCCCCTTCCTTTCCCCTCTTGTGGTGCCCTTTGACAAATAAGCATGCAAAAGCTTTTGTCTGCATTGCCCTGGCCAATAAAAAATACGAAGATTCGGTAGTGTTTTGTGGTGCGAGATGCCCCGCCATGAGCGATCGTGACCATGATGACGTTCACGATAACCTGTGGTCCCTTTAAATGGTGGCCCCCTTACTGTTTCCCTTGGTGAACATGGGTACAACAGCCCGCCTTTCCAAAAAATTTGTCTACCCCTTAACCCCTGTTTTCCCCAAACCTTTGCCAACTCCAAGACTTCACGAGCGAAGGGTCTTGTTCCCGCGCTGCCCTAACTATCGGCGAACATCTTTGCCTGACTTCTTGCGGAAGAAAACGGTTTTCAACCTTTCCCCTTTTGCTCCGTGTTTGAACTGCTGTCCTGTAGCGTCAACAATCGGATCCCCGGATCCTTTGCCCCCGGAAAATTTTTCCCGTGATCAAACATGAAGGGGTTTTAAATTCCCAAGCAGAACAACTCCCCTGAGAAGTAAGGGGTATACTTCTTCTTACAACGGGAAAACTCCCTCACAGTCCCACGTTGAGTACAGGTTGGGTTTTCCTGTCAAATCCCTTTTCGACCAGCGTTGTTTGTATACACCTGAAAAACCGTGTCTCGTAAAACCCTTTTACCTTTCTGGCCAAACCCCCCTTTTCCCCTGGTAACGAACCTCAGCCTTGTGCCCTCCTCCCTGCCCGACTTGTCCCGTGCTAGCATAGGTGCACTCCACCTTTCAGACTGAATCCCTTTTGGTTCCCCTGCGGTCGTTTCCCTTTCGACCCTTATCCCCTCTTGCAAGGCTGCTGCCCTTTGGACCTCAGCGACAGTCCCTCGCCAAGTCCTTTTTGAAAATGAAACACCTAATGTCCCTTTCCCTTTTCCTTTGCCCCCCTGGGTTTTCAGTTTGCAGAAAAATCCCCCGGGTTTCCCTTTACCTTTACCCGGCCTGACTGTTTTTTCCCGCACCTTGTGCCCCAAACGTGCCTCTCTTACACCCCTGCGAATTAACAACTCCCTGCTGTTTGGCGTCTTTTTTTTTTCAAAAAGTATGGTTAATCAGGGCCGCAACCTGAAAAATCTGTTCTTTTAACTAGCTCTTTAAATCAGCGAACTCCCTTTTCGTCCCCTCAATTAAAACCTTTCTCAAAAAGTGATCAAAAAGTGCACCAAACTGAGTGACGTTCCCTGCTTGTAATTTTTGCTAACGAATTTCTTCCTGAACCCCTCCTTGTAGGTAAATCCCTTTTCAATGATTCCTTTCCGGCCGAAAACAGATGTTGTTTGCTGGGAAGCAGTGAAAAATTTCAATGCCTTACCCGTCAGTAACGCAGACAAAAAAGATGCCCATTTTGGAGGCCAACCCTGACTGGTCGCAAACGTTTGAAACGACTGAGTTGATCAATCGAATCGGTTCCCTTGGAATTTTGGAATTGGGTCGGGGGGATAGCTGGCACAGAGTCCTGGAAATGAATCCTCCCGGTGGGCTCCCCTTTTTATTCCACTTTCTCCCTCTAATTGAACTTTAATCTTTCCGTTTCCTCCCCTTTTTCTTTTGTTTCTGCGTTTACTGCGAACGGGTTTTTGCGGTTTTCCCCTTTTCCCTCTTTTGCTGGTTTTTAACGAATGCTCGCAACTTTCTCTGAGTACCTAAATCACGAGCAACGCTACGAGTTGTTAATAGGGGGTTTTTTTTTCCGCCTTGATTTTTTTTTTGTTTTACTCTACGACAGCCAAAGGTGGTTACCCAACGAGTGACGTGTGAAATCCTATGAATGATAATATTAGCTTGGACAACGTAGTTAGTTTTTATAAGACGCCCGCGCCCTGACCCAACTTGAGAGCGAAATTTAGGCAAAACTGTGCGAAATAAACCCTTTGGGGGTGAATGCCAAGCCCGTATTCTATTTGGAACAAAAGCCCAAACCTAGTATTTAATATCTTGGGAACTACAGTAAGACAAACCCTTGTTTGGATTACAATACTTGAATCCCCCCGTTCCCCTCTGGAAGTTGAAAATTTTAATAAAGGGCCAGAAAATTGGCGGTGCCAAAAAATTTTTCAACCCGGGTGATGTCAGTGGGGGAAAGGGCTAGCGCAAGCCCAAAAAATCAAGCTTGCTTTCAATTCATTATATTCATGCATTCGTCAATAAACCATAGTAAAGTCTATAACTTTACTACAAATGTTATAAACGAAACATCAAAAATATGGAATCAAACAATATAAAAAACATTCTCTCTTCCCGAACTTCCAAAAAAATTTTTCTAAAACATATAAAAACCCGGGTATAAATAGTTTCTATTTCCGGCCAGGTGATCTTAACTATTTAGAATCACTGTCTTTTCTTTTTTTTCTTTTTTCTTTTTACTTCCTTTACAACACGACCAATGCTGGGAGGTTTTGGGGCTGATGGCGCCCCGGTAGGTGGAGTTGGGGTTGGTCTGTGGTTTTGCTTGGCGAAATGACGCTGAGGATGAGGTCGAACCCCGGTTAGGATGAACGGATATCAACTCGATCTGTTCTCCTTTCTTTTTCTGCATTAAGCATTGCACTCTCTCTCTCTTTTTCTAGTTGTTTATCAATTGGGGCATGGTTTTTTTCTTTTCTTTTTTCTTTTCTTTTTTTCTTTTCATTAATTAGCAACTCTCTCTCTCTCCAATCTCTCCTCAGTCCTTCCTCTGCAGCTTTCATGCTTCTCTCAACTTGGTTCTCTTCTCTCCTCCCCCCATCTCTCTGCTTTTCTCTCAAGCAGACCTAGAACCTCTCCCTCTCTCTGTTTCTCTGTTCGTTCTCCCCTCGTTCTCTGTTCGTTCTCATCTCCCTGCCTTCCTGTAGGCGAGAGCCTACTTCCCCGAACTTCTCCTCTCTCTCTCTGTCTGTTCGTTTTCCTCCTTTTTTTCTCTCTCTCCCTCACGCATTCCTTTATTCGTTCCGATCTGTCCAAAAAGGGCGAGTACCATTGGTCAGTATTTTTACCGCCCTGACACCCGAAGTTAGCTCCCTCTAATTCCATTGGACATTCAAATCATGACAGTCACGCCGACACGCCTTACTCTCTGTGGTGGTCATTGGTCATCTAATTGATTAGCTAGATTTCACCCCCACCACACACTACCTTCCCCCTTTCCTACTTAGCTGGCGCCGTGTGGCTTAAGTCGTGGACACTGGTCAGTGTAAATTGGCCAGCTGAGTCTGGGTGGGCGCCACGACGTCTGATTAACAATGACGCTGGTTCCACAAAGTGGCTAGATGAGTCTGGGCCAGGCGCTGCGACTCGTCTCGCTAGACATCGAGGCGTCGGTCAAAACGGCTTAGTCAGTCTGGGTGGATCGTACCGTCTCTGTGAGGCCTCTCCACTAAGCTTAATTGGCCGGATCCGAACCATGGGCCCGGTCTACGTGGCGCCAAGATGTCTGCGTTTGGACTTATGTCCAGTCGAAGTGGCCGGCACTTCCAAGTTGGGTTGTTGAATTTTGACCGTGACATGATTAAGCCAGGTTCTTTCGTGCTGCAGACAAACGCTGCCACTTGGTTTTAGCACAGAGCTCAAAGTCTGCGCAATCGTTTCTTTAAAATATGTATGTAGTTAAAACAAGTGAATATATTTCAGTTCGACACTGTTTCAAGGTGGAGAGTGCCGAGAAGTGTGTTGGCGAGTTCTTTTAGTCGACTTTGTCAAGTCTCTGGTGACAACAGGTAATACTGTATTTAACTGGGCTGCGCTGTGCTCTATTCTTTGTTCAGTGTTGTCCAGTGTTAAATGTTCTGACCTGCACTTGTACTGCACTGTACTTAGTGTAATGTACTTGAAATGCTCTGCACTATACAGACTTTACCAAGCTGTACTGTCCTGGGTTGTAGTACGGACTACTGAAATATATTGTGCTGATTGAAATTGCTTTTGCAAACTCCTGAAAAGTAACCCTGTGCACTCCATTATATCGTTTTGTACTGTATCGTATTTCAATATTTTAAACAGCAGTTCATTGAGCCGCACGGCTGAGCCTGTGTTGTGCTTTATAGTAATGTTTTCTACCGCACTGTAGCACATACATCTTGTCCAATTGCAAAAGATTTCTGCCATTCGCCACATTACTCTCGTGGACAGAATAGTTCCCCCCCCCCAAAAAAAATATTATATAATTTGTGCGAAAACTGAACCACCATTCTAGGCAAACACACTACTACCCACAAGGCCACCCTATACAGGGCTTTGCAGAATTCCTTATTTCTGACATAAGTAGCCTACAGTTCAGTCTCAAGGAAAAAAAGTCCGAGTACTATACGACCAAATGATTCTGAACGAACAAATGACATGGCAGAACAACGCGGTTTGACCCTGGGGATAACCTTTACATGTGAAGACTTCAGGCTCCAACTGCATTGTTTCTACATCATCTTTTTTTTTCGTTCGTGCATTGGGCGGTGTAGTACTCCTGCACTCAACATTCAACCTAATGCTGTGGAGTAAGGTTTTCATTTTCTTTTGTTTTGTAATGTGAAAGATTTTCTATTCCATAATCTCTCACCGTTCGGATCGTTGGAGTCGACTGGAGCAAAGGTGGCCGGTTTAGGTGTGGGTGCTGGAAACAATCGGCAAGATACAAAAAAAAAGTATGATTAAAAAGGATGTTTTCGGACTTCAGCATTTGTAACAAAGGAAATGTTCTTCCTAGAAAGCGTTTCCTGACTTTAGCATTTGTAACAAGCATTTGTAACAAACGCAAGTGTTCTTTCTAAAAGGAGAAGACGTTTCCTGACTTAAGCATTTGTAACAAAGGCAACGTTCTTCCTAAAAGGAAGACGTTTCCTGACTTTAGCATTTGTAACAGCATTTGTAACAAAGGCAATGTTCTTTCTAAAAGGAAGACGTTTCCTGACTTTAGCATTTGTAACAAACGCAATGTTCTTCCTAAAAGAAGACGTTTCCTGACTTAGCATTTGTAACAAAGGCAAGGTTCTTCCTTGGAGTCTAATCAGTCTTCTCACTAGCTATCAATAATAGCCGGACCAGTTAGTTACCTGACAGACGAGGTGCATGGGTGGGAGAGGGGGGGGGGGGGGGGGGGGGGCGAGGCGCCACTCCCAAAATTTGTAAAGACAAGGGGATGGAGCATGCTCCTCTTCCAAAATTTCTGCAGGGGAGGGGAGGGAGGCAGAATCGTCCAATAGCATGTAAACACCCCACAAAGGTTTCTTTCAAGCCGATAAAAGGGGGGGGGAGGTGACGGGCGAGGGGTAAGGGCAGAATTCTCAAGGAGAAGGGGGGGGGGGAGGCTTCCAAGAGAAAGTTGAGGATTTTCACATGGCAAAAATGCAAATTTGCCAGCCGAAGGTGGAGAAGGGCGGGGCGGGCGGGGGGGGGGGGGGGGGGGCGGCGGGGCTGCAGAGGGTGTCCCGGGTACCAAAGGTTTCTCTCCCCCCCCCCCCCCCCCCCCCTTTGTCCGGCCTGATTAACTCCATCTCGGAGTCCTAGCAGCCAGCCTAAGTGAAACAGTAAAAACAGACAACGGGTCACTTTTCAATTTTCAACAAATTGGCTCTACCAGCCAAATATGTTGTTTCTACATACCCCCCCCCCCAAAAAAACCTTTCCAACATCAACACCCCCCCCCCCCCCCCCCACACACACACACACAAAATACTCTCGTATGCTCGTTCTATGGAAAGAAACGGAAAGTGTGATACAGATGAAACTCGGCATGTGCTCTGCTTCATTTCAAGGTAGTCCACAAGGGTGGTGCAAAACGTGGACTGTTTGTACCTATGCAAGCCACAATGCGCTCGAGTTCAGGAACGTGCATGCTTCTAGTAGGATTGGTTGGTTGCTTGCTTTGCTAATCAATGTTTCTGCTGTTCCATCCCCGCGTGGCCGCTTTTGAGTGGTGTTACCCTCAGGCCGCTCTTTCTGAGCCATCCCCCCCCCCCCCCTCCCGCCCCTGACGGACAATAAAACACACAAGAAAAAAAGAAAGAAAGAAAGAAAACGAAACAAACAAAATGAAGACACCCGAAAAGCACAACACTCTGCGAGAGAGAGAGAGAGAGAGAGAGAGAGAGAGAGAGAGAGTGTGTGTGTGTGTGCGTGTGCGTGTGCGTGTGCGTGCGTATGTGTGTGTATGCATGTATGTATGTATGTTTGTGCACACATGTATTAGAGAGACAGAGAGAGAGAGAGAGAGAGACAGAGTTCGTAAGCAAGTGCCGGTTTGTGTGAGTGTGCGCACGCCTGCGTACGTGTTATTGCACATGAAGTAATATTCGAGGCGGGGTGTTCAACTCACGGGGTTTGATCTGTAAAGTAAACCGATTTATTTCATCATTATTTCGTCGTTGTTGCTGCCCATCTCGTCTCATCATCCCTCATTCCCTCCCGCCCGATCTTTCCCATGCACAGTCATCTGCAAAGTCGTCCTCTGGCAACCTCACCACCGACAGTTCATGAGGTGCAAAACCGAGATTAGGCCGTCGAGGGGCAACCCACGTGAGAAGACACCGCGCTGCTTTAAAGGTGATGTTTTATTGGTCCATCGTGGGACATCCCACGTGAGAAGACACCGCGCTGCTTTAAAGGTGACGTTTCATTTGTTCATCGTGGGGCAACCCACGTGAGAAAACACCGCGCTGCTTTAAAGGCGAGGTTTCATTTGTTCATGTACTATCCCTCCTATATGCCTTGGGACTCTTGCACGGTTGGTAACTAGGGCGTGTCTCTTATCTCGATAGTAAAACGAAAAAAAACCTTCACCTTCTTTCTGCAGTAGTTGAGGCAGTCCTGTTCGGTCTCAAAGTTGTTGCTGTTACCGCGGCAGCCGCCATAGACAAACTGTCGGCACTGGCCAAACTGGGCATCGTAGTACCAGCGCGGCATGTTGGCCCGGCAGTTTCCGGTCTCCGGAGGTAGACTACACACCACTGCCACCACAGGTAAAGACAGACAATGCATGTCAGACAGAGGTTTTACAACCAAGAGGAGAGAGAGGGGAGAGGGAAACGGAAACGGAATTTTATTCAATAAAGGCCATAGCCCATTTGAAGGGGGATGAATTCACAAATGCTATACAAGAATGAACAAGATGAAGTAAGAAAAGTCAAAACAAACACCAAATTCCAACATGCTGATAATTTTTTCCATAGGTCAGTTAAATTGTCATACAGCTGAACAAGGTCAGGTTCTGTTAACAAATTTGTGCGTCTTTCGAAACCTTTATACAGATATAAGCTCAGGTTCTTCATAATGTGTTCATTCTGATTGACTTAAGCAGAGATACACGGAACACACATGGGTGTGCATAAAACTTACGAGAATATATTCTTTTCTCAGGTCATCGAGAGCAGGACAGTAAAGTAAAATATATAATTCATCTTCTTTTGCACTTTGACACGTTGGACATGTCAATCGTTTACTGCATGCTTTTTATATCGATTGCGATGTATTGTCGTATCAGTGACCTCTAGTCGAAACGTCGACTGATGTTTGTCTACATCTAGTAGAAAATAGCTGTCACAGTTTCTAGAGGATTTAAAAGTCCTGTACCAGGAGAATCTTTCACTTCGCTGCATATGATCTTCCCAGTTTTGCCACCTACAATCAATCAACCTTTGAGGAAATTCATTCAGGAACCTTTTTACATCTTGCACTCCCTGATTTAACCATACAAACCCAAACCCGTTCTGACATAACATTTCAGGAACACTCATGACCCATGTTTGCCCTTAGAATCTAGATTCAACAACATCCTATAAGCTGTCATCGGTAACCTATTTCGAGCGAGTGACAGAGAGAGAGAGAGAGAGAGAGAGAGAGAGGGTGGGGGAGAGAGAAAAGAGAGAGAATCAATCAATTATCAAATTTGAAGTTTCACTGCGGTGAATGGGTAAGGTGCAACGTTTTACAACTTGTTCTCACACACAAAAAAAGCAAGACAGGGAAAGAGGGAAGGGATGCAGTGGAGGGGAGAATGATGAAACGCGCCCACACATTGTGTACACGCGCATGTAATTACACACGCATGCACGCACGCACAATCACACGCACGCACGCTCACACACATCCGCGCGCGCGCACACACACACACACAC
Organism: Conus ventricosus; assembly: GCA_018398815.1. Lineage (NCBI taxonomy): Eukaryota > Metazoa > Mollusca > Gastropoda > Neogastropoda > Conidae > Conus > Conus ventricosus. The sequence goes on from CM031605.1 coordinate 51,794,886, forward strand.
ACACACACACATGCGCGCGCGCGTGTACACACACACACACACACACACACACACACACACACGTTGGAATTCTATTTACACCACCATCCTACCATTTGGATCAGATGATTCCTCTCTTCTGTCTGGCTCTGGACGAGAAACTGCAAGAAAACAAATTGATCGTGATTTTCAAAAATAACTGAAAGCTTAGTTTTGTTAAGAAATTATTTCGCCATCATGACCTTCCATGATTCACCAACGTATATCCTATATACGTTTTATAAATTGTGACCTTTGCCATCCACTACACTTGAAAAACAGTCACATAATCATGTCCTTCTATAGGCTGTAAAACATACAGTCCTACTACCAAACTATAGATGCTTATGTACTCTTGCCATCTGATTACCAAATTAATCATGTCCTATAATTCATTGACAGTCACGCCATCATTTTACCAAATATTTACAATCATGTCTTTCGATACTTCATTACCATCCTTTTACTGAAATATTGACATTAACGTCTTTAAACAAGTAATCACTTACCACCCCATTCACTAAAAATACTCATTCATATCCTTCATGAATTCAGCAACATACCATACATTTGCCAACAACATTCATTATTCATACTCCGTCTTTCAATCGTCCACCATCAATCCTTTCACTGAAAAATTCGTAATCGTATGATTTACATCCTTCAGCAATTTTTCAACACATTGCACCATGACCAACACAGAACCGTGTGAGTGACATGGCAAACTCTTGTCTACTGTCATGAGCATCAGAACTGACCGTTTGGTCAGTGTCCATCACGATATTTCAGCAGACAATGTAGGAATGCTTCGCAGCGGGCAACTCTTCTCTATGTATGCCTAGAACATGCTGGGTTACTTTGGTTCCTTAACGCACCGGCTATTGACAGGATTTTAGATGCGCATGTCTGATCATCTGTGTGTATACAGAATGAGGGGTCTAAATCGCCGAACACGCCTGCTTATGTGGTGACCAAAGAAACTGCAAAAATGTCGCATGCCCCTTCAACTACATATCGCTTCTGGCTGGGATTCAAATCACGCGATTCTCAGATTGAGGATCCAGTGTTGGAATCGTAGCCGACGATAACAGCAATGTCATGCGTTTTGAATGGCCAGGTTCAAACAACGTTCGACAGGCATCGTTTCAATCCATGTTTACCAGCTCAGCCGACGGAGGAGGCCAGCTGGTGTAGGCCACATGGAGAATGATGCAAACACGGCTGAAAGGCAGGGCGGCGCTCAGATATGTCCCAAGTAGAGGTCTTCTGTATCAGAGGTCCTCACAGCAGAGGTCCTCACCTCACCGAAACGCAGAATGGTAAATGCGGCGTGCACGCGATTTCAGAGCTCATTGTAATGTAAGTGAACCAGACTACCCCCTTGACCTGATCCCGGCATGTCAGGAATGGTCACGTCTGGTGTCAGCTGTATGCTGAACGTTCCCCAAGAGTTTCCGCACGGCTTTTTAACAATCAAGAGTAGGTACATGAACGCAGGTATGCAGAGCCGAGCACAGTCGCAAAATAACAATGTCACCAATGAAGATGCTTGCGAATGCGGGTCAGAAGGATGGGTATCATCCGCTCCGAAGACGACAGTTCTGCCAGAGATTTTAAGACAGGGTGTACTGCTGCATACTTTCCTAGTATATCTCTTGAACACTCGACGTCAGTACAATCAGGAAGGCATGCTTCCATTTTCTTACGCTTTGTCTGTGGAGGATGCTCTCTCTTCCTATGAAAAACAAGTTTTGCTGCAGTCTCTTTCTCTAAGTAAAGACGACGAAAGCTATAGACACTATGTTTTCCTGCATTCTACTACTTTTATCGTAGACGAACTTAACAGGCAGGAAGGTCTGCTGCAGTCTCCTACACTACCTCAGGTAAACGAGTTCTACGGACAGAAAGTGTCGCTGCATTTTCCTACCCTAATTCTGATAGACGACCTCTACAGCTTGCAAGTGTTGCTACACGATACACGATATTTTATTTGTCCTCATAGAATACAAGGAAAATTGTTTGTGGTGCCATTAACAAAATTCACATATTGCAACAACTTATAAACTAGTATATCATTAAAAAATATTCCACTTTGCACTGTGCTCAGTCATTCCTTGTCAATTCATTTATCCATCTTGTGTCACTCTTATATATAAATATTAACACATGCACACACATCTACCACCCTCTCCCCACCCCCCCAGTTACACACACACACCACAACAGAATCACACACACCCCGCCAAAACGGTGTCATACACACAAACACACACACAACACACACACACACACACTCTCTCATACAATAATTCTCATAAACGGACCCTACAGTCAGGAAGTTCTGCTGCATATTCGAACCCTATCTCTGATAGACTATATGCTCAGACAGACAGGGTTTTTATTGGTTTCTGCATCCTCTTACCATAACTCTGGCAGAGAACCCTCCAGACGAGAAAGTTCGCTGCATTATCTTACCCGTTTCTGGTTTCGGACAGACGAACTCTCCAGAGAAGATGTGTCACCGCACCTCTGACCCTGTCTTGATGTGACAAACTCTACGACATAGACAGGTGTGCCACCACCTTCTCTTACCATCCTCCCTCCGGCAGTAGTCCAGACAGTCCTGCGGCTTTCGAAGTTGTTGCCGTTGCCCTGGCAGCCGCCGTAGACAAACTGCCGGCAGGACCGGGTGTCGGCGTCGTAGTACCAGCGGGGGAAGGAGGCCCGGCAGGGCCCCGTCTCCTTGGGCATGCGGCACACCACTGCAAGCACAGAGAACTCCCTGCAGCCCCTCACCACACCATCTGATAGGCATCTCCATGACGACGATGATGGTGGCCGTGGTGATGGCGATAGTGGTTGTGATAATGATGGTGATGGTGACGATGGTGATGGCGAAGATGGTGGTGGTGGTGATAATGATGGTGAATAGTGACGATGGTGATAATATCGATGATAGTGGTGGTGATGATGGTGACGGTGGTGATAATAATGGTGATGGTGACGATCATGATGATGGCGATGATGGCGGAGAAGCATGGAGGAGGTCGCCAGTTCCAGCGAAACCAGCATTACCTTCCATGATCGAGTCTTGAATCTGAACTGAATCGATAATCATCAATTCAGAGTTGATTTTGTTTAAAGTGTGTCCAGTCTTTATCATAATAACTTTATGCTTCTCTGTGTTCTGTTAATCTTATTTTTTCCTTACGACTTGAGAATAAGAATAAATGATAATCAAGTCATATCCTATCCCTTTCCGATTTCATGACATCAAAATATTACCTGTATTACAAAGACTATAAATCCAAAGAACAGGGGAAATGAACCTCTACTAATCTTTTAAAAGGACGGCGAAATGAAAATACAGACATGCTATACTAAACAGCCAAGTACACACACACAACACACACACACACACACACACACAACACAGTCACACACACACACACACACACACACACACACACACACACACACACACACACACACACAACACACACACCACAATACAAAAAAGTGTACTTGCCAGAAAGGAATCGAGGAAGAGTGGGAAATAAAGTATAGAAGTAAAACGAAAATAACATGAAATGAAAGGACAGATGTGAAGAAGACTGAAAATGGCTGAAAAAGACAATTATTCACTGACGAATCAAGCCAGTCAACAATGTCCTTGAACGACACTCACCTTCAGGATCGCTTGACTCCCTCCTGTCGGGTTCCTCGGGTCGGACAACCGGAGCCTCCGTGGTCATCCTCACTGCAACAGATCAGGACGACAGTCACACGACTGATGTTCCTTTAATGTCACAAGGTATCCTCGGCCCTTACTTTCCTCATATATTTGTCTGTGGCAATCACACGACGATTACAAAACTTTCTACAGACAAAAACTGTTCACCTATCCATGTATATTCAATACGGATGTACAGCCAACGAATTAACCGCGGTTGTTTGTTTATTTGTTTGTTGCAATCGTTATATTTCTTTTTCCCCATGACTAGTGACTGTAGGCAGATTATCCTTGTTTACTTGTCCTTCAATACTTCATGACCATCCTTTCACTGAAATATTCTCATTCACGTCTTTAAACAATTTATCAACTTACCACCCTTTACTAAAAAATATTCATAATCACATCCTTCAATAATTCAGCAACATACCATATATTTACAAACAATATTCATTATTCATATTCAGTCTTTCAATCATTCACCAACAAACAATCCTTTCACCGAAAAAAAATTATAATCGTATGATCACATCCGCCAGAGATTTCAAGACAAGGTGTACTACTTCTGCATCCTCTCCTGGTACATCTCTTGAAACACTCGACATCAATACAATCAGGAAGGCATGCTTCCATTTTCTTATCGCATTATCTTTCGAAGCAGCTCTCTCCACTTCAGGCAGAGGTTACGGTCTATCATCTTACCCTATGTCCGTTTACAAACTCTATGAATATGTTTTGGTGCATTCTCCTACCCTATGTCAAGTAGACGAACGCTGCAGACACGAAATTTTTCTGCATTCCACTTCCCTTACCTCTCGTAGATGCACTTAACAGGCAGGAAGGTCTGCTGCATTCTCCTGCACTATCTCTTGTAAATGCGTTCTTCGGACAGGAAGCGTCGCTCATTTTCCTACCCTACCTAAATTCAGCCTCCCGAAAACCACACCCCCCAGGTCCGAAAGACCCCAATGCCAAGAGTCCTGCCTGACACCCCAGCCAGAGACAGAACTGAATTTAGACGGACCCTAGACAAGAAGTTCTGCTGCATATTCGAACCCTGCAGGAGCAGGAGTCTCTGTTCTATGTAAAAGTGGGTCACGATTCAGATCAAGGTGTGATTCTGGTGACGCCACGGTTTTTTTTGTTTCAGCATCCTCTTACCATAACTCTGGCAGAGAACTCTTAAGACGAGAAATTTTCGCAGAATTATCCTATGCTGATTCTGGTAGACGAACTCTCCAGACGACAAATTTCGCTGCATTATCTTACCCCGTTTCTGATTCCTGGCAGACAAACTCTCCAGAGAAGATGTGTCACCGCACCTCTGACCCTGTCTTGATGTGACAAACTCTACCGACATGAAGAGGAGTGCCACCACCTTCTCTTACCATCCTCCCTCCGGCAGTAGTCCAGACAGTCCTGTTGGCTTTCGAAGTTGTTGCTGTTGCCCTGGCAGCCGCCGTAGACAAACTGTCGGCAGGACCGGGTGTCGGCGTCGTAGTACCAGCGGGGGAAGTAACCCGGCAGCGGCCCGGCTCCTTGGGCATGCGGCACACCACTGCAAGCACAACACATTTACTGCAGCCCCTCACCACACCATCTGAACGTCCTCTCCATGACGACGATGATGGTGGTGGTGGTTGTGGTGATAATGATGGTGACGATGGTGATGATAGCGATGATGGTGGTGGTGGTTGCGGTAATGATGGTGATAGTGACGATGGTGATGATAAAGATGGCGGTGGTAGTGGTGATGATGGTGGTGGTGATGATGGTGACGATGGTGGTGGTGGTGATGATGATAGCGATGATGGTGGTGGTGAAAATGATGGTGATGGTGTCGATGGTGATGACTGTGGTGGTGATGATAGTGGTGATGGTGACGAAGGGAATGATGATGGTGATGATGGCGTTGGTGATGATGATAACGAGAATGACGAAGCCAGAGTTATAGTTTGTTGTCACCGCAACGACAATAACGAATGAAGAGAATAGTTCTCACGATGATGATATTGATAACAATGACGATAATAATGTTAATTAGAAGACAAACAGCAATGTCGATGATGATGATGATGATGATGGGGGTGGGAGGGGGGAAACGCAGAGGGGGAAGGAGGAGGAGAAGCATGAGGGAGGGGGTATAATTACGAGGTCGCTAGTACCAGCGAAACCATCATTATCTTCCATGATTAAATCTAAAATCTGAGCTGAATGGATAATCAATTTAGAGTTGAACTTTCTTTTAAAGTGTGTCCAGTCTTTACTTTCCCTCGGAGTTAACATTGGTTCCGACTCCATTTCCCATACAGTCCTTCGAATGAGACTATAAACCGAGGTTCCGTGTGTGAACGCACGCATAACATCTTGCACACACGTAAAATCCCATCACCAACTTTCGGAAGAGTAGGCCTGTTTGGCCGTTGGTATGGATGACACGTTACACATAGCATGCACCCTGCGTGAGAAATGGAAAGAATGAAGGAAGTAAGGAAAATAAGTGTTCGATATTGAACGATACTGACTGGATGACACGGGAAACGACTGAATGAAGCGCCAGCTGGCAGCTCTTCAGTCGGCACTACCCAGGTAGGCAGCCCGTTGTGTCAACGAGTGTTGATTGTAAAGCGCTCAGAGCTTGGCCTCTAGCCGAGAATAGGCGCTATATAAGTATTCATTATTATTATTATTATTATTAATATAATAATAACTTTATGCTTCTTTATATTCTTTTCATCTTAAATTTCCTTATGACTTGAGAAAAGTGTGGTAATAAAGTCATATCCTATCCCTTACGACTTAACGACATCAAAATAATATTACCTTTATTACAAAGATGATAAATCCAAAGATTAGGAGAAATGAACAGCTATGACCTTTTCGAGGGCCAGTGAAATGAAAATACAGACATGCTATACTAAACAGCAAAACACACACACACACACACAGTCCACACACACTCACACACACACACACACGCACGCCTGCACGCACGCACTGCACACTCATGCAACACGCAGAAGCACCCCCCCCCCCCCCCCCCCCCCACAAACACCAATAAAAAAGTGTACTTGCCAGAAAGGAATCGAGGAAGAGTGGGAAATAAAGTATAGAAGTAAAACGAAAATAACATGAAATGAAAGGACAGATGTGAAGAAGACTGAAAATGGCTGAAAAAGACAATTATTCACTGACGAATCAAGCCAGTCAACAATGTCCTTGAACGACACTCACCTTCGGGATCGCTCGATTCCCTCCTGTCGGGTTCCTCTGGTCGGACAACCGGAGCCTCCGTGGTTGTCCTCACTGCAACAGATCAGGACGATAGTCACACTTCTTGAAGCAAAACAAGATTTCTACTCTTCCAAAATCAATGAAAGTCAGACTTGCAAAGAACTGTTTGCGATAACTAACTCTCTGCTGGGAAAGATCAACACGTCCCCCTCCCTAGCAACATTCTCATACCGAACTTGCCCAATCTTTCAGCGACTTTTCAACAGCAAAATCCAATTAATCAGACAGAACATTGACAGCATGCAGACTTCTCATGTTCCCACAACCTGTCCTGATGTTGAAACACCCCTCGCTTTTTCACCAGTGTCTGAAGACACGGTGAGTAAGATCCTGAAAGACATGCCCCACAAAACTTGTGAACTGGATCCGATACCCACGTCACTTCTGTTTGAGAACTCGGATCTCTTCATTCCCGTTCTTACCCGCCTTGTCAATGAGTCTGTTCAGTCTGGTGACTTTCCAAAGGAACACAAGCTCGCTCTTGTTAAGCCTTTACTGAAAAAGGCTGGTATGGACCCAAATCAGCTGAAAAAACTACCGTCCAGTCTCAAATCTTCCCTTCGTTTCCAAACTCATAGAGAGAGTTGTTCTCTCACAGCTCCTATCCCATCTCGAGACTGTCTTCAAAATCCCTTTCAGTCTGCCTATCGTGCTGGTCACAGTACGAAAACTGCTCTTCTTCGTGTTGTAAATGATCTCCTTGTTGCTGCCGATGAACAAAAGGTCTCTATCCTTGCTCTACTCGATCTATCCGCTGCTTTCGACACAATTGATCACTCCATTCTTGTGCAACGTCTGCAGCACTATTTCGGGGTTACAGGAAACAGCCCTTCAATGGTTCAAGTCATACCTGTCAGATAGAACCAGTCAGTCGTTGTCAACAACGTCAGATCTGGTCTAGCCAAGCTGGAATCTGGGGTTCCACAGGGCTCCGTCCTTGAACCTGTACTCTTTGTAATGTACACGCATCCTCTTTCTCAGATCCTTGAAACACTCCTGTCCTCACCAGATGTTTGCCGACGACACCCAGCTACGACGCTCGGGGAATGCCTCTGATCTTGACCAAATGAAGGGCGAATTGTGTGAATGTGTGTCCGTCGTTCGGGACTGGATGGCTGAAAACAAACTTCAGCTAAACCATGACAAAACTGGAAGCCTTACTGTTCAGTTTACCAGCAGCAAAAACACCCGCTCTTTCTGTAAATTCTTCACTTCTGATCTGCAGTACTGTTATTCCCTTCTCAGAAAAGGTTAAAAACCTTGGTGTCTTTATCGACAGCGATCTTGATATGAAGGCACAGGTGAACCATGTCTGTAAATATGCTTTCTGGAAATTAGACGTATAGGTGCTATCCGACATCTCCTTACCACTGAAGCAACCAAAACTCTCACCACTTCTCTCGTGCTTTCGCGTCTCGATTACTGTAATTCTACTAGCAGGCCTTCCCGACTACCTCACTAAAAAACTTCAGCACGTTCAAAACTGTGCTGCTAGACTAATCCTCAAAGCTCCTTCAAAGAACACCCCTCAACTATTATTACGCAGACTTCACTGGCTGCCGGTCAAAGCCAGGGTGACATATAAAATCGCATGCCTCTGTTTCAATGCTGTTAAATCTGGAACTCCAGCCTATCTGTCCGACCTTCTAAACTCATACTGCCCAGCTAGAACCCTTCGCTCGTCTTCTGACTCGTTGCTCCTGGTTCCTCCCAGATTCAAATGCAAAAGAAGGGGGGATCGTTCCTTCTCCTTCCTGGCTCCTAAAACTTGGAATTCTCTTCCACACGACATCAGGCACTGTGACTCTTTTCCAGTCTTTAAAACAAACTAAAAACTCATCTTTTTACTGTCTATTTCGGCTGATAATTCAAAAGTCCGGTCATACACAGATGTCAGTTTGTGTGAGTGTGTGTGCGAGGTGTGCGCGAGTGGTTGTGCGTGTCTGCTTTCCCGTGTGTGCTGTGCGTATCTGCTTCCCCGTGCCTGAGTATGCGGTTTGTGTGTGGGTGTGTGTGTGTGTGCGTGTGTGTGTGTGTGCGTGTGTGTGCGTGTGCGTGTGTGTGTGTGGGTGTGTGTGTGTGTGTGTGTGTGGTGTGTGTGTGTGTGTGTGTGTGTGTGTGTGTGTGTGTGCGTGCGCGCGTGTGCGCGTGCGTGTTTTCGTTAGTCCTTGTATTGTAAAGCGCTTAGAGCTAATTTAGGATTTGCGCTATAGAAATATTCATTATTATTATTATTATTATTATTATTACAAAACTTTCTATAGACAAAACTGTTCACCTGTCCATGTATATTCAATACGGATGTACAGCCAACGAATTAACCGCGTTTGTTAGTTTGCATATTTGTTTGTTGCAATCGTTATATTTCTTTTTATTCCATGACTAGTGACTGTAGGCAGATTATCCTTGTTTACTTGTCTGCATAATATTTTCTGCTATCAGTACAACTGTCAAGATTTCAATGCTTGTTTACAGCAGTCGTGAAACAACTGGGCGGCATCCTTGTTCGTGCATTTGTTTGCTGTAAGCTGTACCCTTACTAAGTCGTCTCGATTGTTCGTTCGTTGCCAGCACGCACTTACCTTTATTATACAACTGAAATCACATCATTGTTTGCTTGTTGGCGAGCGTTTGTTTATTTAATCACACAGTAATCCTAAGAAGGAAGACTCCTCAAGACCTGTCATTTATGAGGCAGAAATATACGACTGTCGCCAGTCGTTTGTCATTTATGATGGCGAAAGTTTTCTGTGGAATACATTTTACAACCGTAGCCAATTATCTGTTAGTGAAGATGAAGAAAATGATCTTACATAGAATGTAGTATATAAAATGTCACCAGTTGTCAAAGTCTGTCTGGAATTTTTTAGCAATCAAAGCAAGTCAAGGAGTGGATATGAAAATGGCTGAACGTTCTTTTCATTCATTTTATAGTCCCCCCCCCCCCCCCCCCCGGGGGGGGGGCCTTTCCCCCTTTTAAAGCCTCGAGCTTAAGAGAGAAGGAATGGATAGTTGGTGAGACTGATGTGCAAGGCCCTGCGTCAGACCATTTCTTTTTTCAGCCTAATCGTCTGTAAGCCCCCTTACGCTAACAGCTGACGGTAAGCTAACAGCAATGCGCACTCCCTTGCAGATGTAGGCTACTCCTCCTTTCCCACAGCCTCACGCATGGCACGTGTCGTCCGTCATAGAGCCAGTTACAGCTAGTGCATCTTTAGCAACATTCCCATGCTCGGAAGATGCTGTTTACCATCCTCGTCGGTGTACAGTCTCTCTCTCTCTCTCTCTCTCTCTCTCTCTCTCTCTCTCTCTCTCTGTCTCTCTCTCTGTGTAAGTGATCAAGGATAGCGCAGGCAGCAGCACTGACCGGGTCTCATTGAACACGTGTAAAGCAGTCAATACTATGGGTATGCATTCGCTCATCAGGTGGGGGAGGGTGCATTACTGTGTTTCACTACAAAAATCGTATTTTTTTTCCCAAGTATCCTTTATTAGTGGTGGATTCACTACTCAATCATAAATCAAAATACACATTTTTGTAATTGATCAACATAGGTACGAAAAGGAAAGCAAAATGCTGTCTTTGGGACCGATGTATAAATACGACGCTGCTGTTGGCATTATGGGGACCCACTATCGTCACTCTCAAAAAACAAACGTATTATTTCAAGGGCACTGACGCCTTTATACCCGACAAGTGGCTGAAATCAATGCATCCTTCAGTCCAAAAAGAACACAGGTTTCTTCATTACGCGAAGGTTGAGCTTCATTTTGTTATCGGACATGGATGAAATGAACTACAATATTATCAGCTAAAATAACCACCAAATCCTAAACTCTAGCCGAGCCTGCGTTATTCACAGCGCCAAAGAATTTCAGTTCAACTTGAAAATACAATTCCACGCGATGAGAACAAAACAAAGACAAAAAAAAAAAAGAAAAAGAAAAAGAACATTGATCTAAGTCCACTTATCCAGTCAGGTATCTCTTCTCTAACAGAGCACTGAGGCTAGGAGAAATTTTTTTTCTCTGTTGTGACCCCCCTTTGCCGAAACAACCGCAAGGACAAGCGGATAAAGACTGCTAGACGGGTGACTCTGCTTCTTTTCCTCCCCTCCAACATCTCTTTTCCCCTCGTCCTCTTCCTCCTCCTTCCCCCTCTTATTTCATCACTTTTTTAAAACTGTCATCATCTCCTTCTTCCGTTCCTGTCCATCGTTCACATACTTGGGCATTATTAAAAAAAGGATAACAATTGCCGTTTCCATGTAAAATTATCAGCGTGTTGATTCTGTTGCCGTATACTTGCTTTGTACGCTGAAACAAACATGATCAATCTTTTCAAAAACGACAACTGCTCTTTTCATGTTAAATCATTAGTGTTGATTCTGTCTCTTTATACTTGCTTTGAACGTTGAAAGAAACATGATTCACCTTTTCACAGAGAACGTTCTGAAAACATGAGAACTTGTTTGGAAAGTTAGAAAAAAAATCCCCTCACAGTCCTCCTGCACTTTCCACTGTCTAGGACCACCACAACCACCACCACCACCAATACCAGCTCCTCACCGTCCGCCGCCTTGCTGACGACGATGGTGCGGCGCTGCACGTCGCTGTAGGGGATGCTGCGGCAGTAGTAGGTGGCCGTGTCCTCCTTGCGGGCCCGGGAGATGACCAGCTCGCTGGTCAGGCTGTGCTCGCTGGGCGCGGGCTGCGAGCGGATGGACAGGTGGTCGTGCTCGCGCCCGATGCGCTTGCCGTTGATGAACCACTCGATCAGCGTGGGCATGGTGGGCCCCTCGGCACGGCACGTGAGGCGCAGCTCCGACCCCTCCAGCACCTTGTCCCCGCCCATCATCACCACTGATGGAACACAAAGGAAAGACAACCGTGAACACACAGTGTTCCATACAGGGACGTCACTATTGTGTTCTTTATTTCTATTTTAAGGCTGCCACACCAAAAATCGATGCGCCAAAGCATTGCTTTTCAAGGAGACGAGTATTTACAGACTGGCCCAGTTTGATTGTTTTGAGAAGTTTTATTGTGTGTCCGAATGATGATTCTGTTCATTTTCTTTCATATTATGGCCATCAAGGTGTAATCCAGGTGGTTCCAAGCACGCAGATTAAAATTCAAGGGATAAGACAATTTTGGGATCTTTCTGCTGGCTTTCTGCGTGGAGTGCAAAGGCCTGAAATGTGACCGCGACTAAAGGGAAGATCATGTATTAGAAGATTGATTGTGATTTCATCGGAGGACATCTCCCCAAACACGGGAAATAATTGGGGAGTTGTTCTTTCGATCACTTATCAGATTAACATTTTAATGCTGCCTCGAAACGCTTACATGGTTTATATAGTGTTGTAGTGTAAAATCATGGTTTATATAGTGTTGTAGTGTAAAATCATGGTTTATATAGTGTTGTAGTGTAAAATCCTGGTTTATATAGTGTTGTAGTGTAAAATCCTGGTTTATATAGTGTTGTAGTGTAAAATCCTGGTTTATATAGTGTTGTAGTGTAAAATCCTGGTTTATATTAGTGTTGTGTAAAATCATGGTTTATATAGTGTTGTAGTGTAAAATCCTGGTTTATATTGTGTTGTGTAAAATCATGGTTTATATAGTGTTGTGTAAAATCCTGGTTTATATAGTGTTGTGTAAAATCCTGGTTTATATAGTGTTGTAGTGTAAAATCCTGGTTTATATAGTGCTGTAGTGTAAATCCTGGTTTATATAGTGCTGTAGTGTAAAATCATGGTTTATATACTGTTGTAGTGTAAAATCATGGTTTATATAGTGTTGTAGTGTAAAATCATGGTTTATATAGTGTTGTAGTGTAAAATCATGGTTTATATAGTGTTGTAGTGTAAAATCATGGTTTATATAGTGTTGTAGTGTAAAATCCTGGCTTATATAGTGTTGTAGTGTAAAATCATGGTTTATATAGTGTTGCAGTGTAAAATCATGGTTTATATAGTGTTGTAGTGTAAAATCATGGTTTATATAGTGTTGTAGTGTAAAATCATGGTTTATATAGTGTTGTAGTGTAAAATCATGGTTTATATAGTGTTGTAGTGTAAAATCATGGTTTATATAGTGTTGTAGTGTAAAATCATGGTTTATAGTGTTGTAGTGTAAAATCATGGTTTATATAGTGTTGTAGTGTAAAATCATGGTTTATATAGTGTTGTAGTGTAAAATCATGGTTTATATAGTGTTGTAGTGTAAAATCCTGGTTTATATAGTGTTGTAGTGTAAAATCATGGTTTATATAGTGTTGTAGTGTAAAATCCTAACTGTTGCATGTGGCCTGAACAAGACAAAGCTGATGGTGTCCTCCTCTCGAAGAGTTAGTTCGTTCCAAATTGTTGGAATGGCAGAAGAAATACCCGTTCACGAATGAGTGGATAGAAGCGTCCTGAATTAGGAAGCAAGCGCCAGTGTTTATATGATGTGCAAATTCAGAAGGTGTGTTGGGAGAGGTGAGAGGGTGACGTATAGATTTAGATGGCGCTTTAGAGATGCTTATGAGGTGAGGTGCAAGACTCGACAGATGTTTCAGGGGCGACGACAATAGGGTGACTTGTGGTGTTTCTGACGTGATTATCACATGTGACACTGATTTCGGTAGTGTTTTAGGGGTGCTCACGAAGCGAGATGTAGATTTAGGTGGTGTTTTAGGGGTGATATCAAGGTGAGCTATAAATGAAAGCTATGTTTTACGAGTGATAATGAGGCGAACTGTAGATTTAAGTGGGTTTTTTTTTCTTTTCTTTTTTTGGTGGTGACGAGTGAGGTCTGAAGGTGTAGAGCTAGAGCTAGTCAGAATTTCCGGGAGGAGATCGACCGTGGTGGACTGATCACTGACCGTGTGGACTGACGGATTCCATTAAAGGTGGACATGAGATAAACTGTCAATCTATGGCTGCTTTTGTGCTGATGAAAGGATGGGAATGCAAGCGGGCGAATGACTAATTCTGTGTGCGTGTGTGCGTGTACGCGCGCGTGAGCGTTTAAAGTGTGCCTGCGCTCATACACGCCACCCCCCCCCCCCCCCCCCCCCCCCCACAAACACACACATACACTAAACCTTGCACCACCATCTTGTAACCCACCCCACCCACCCACCACCACCATCCCTTTCCCCAGTCAAACAGAACACCCCACCCACCCACACCACCGCCCTCTCTCCGAAACTCACAGGCACTGGACACGGGCGGCGGGTTGAAGGTGTAGGGGCGCGGAGTGGTGGTGGTGGTGGTGGTGGTTGGCGCCGGCGTGGTGGGGACCACACCCATGCAGGTCTGCTGGCACTCCTGCACGGACAGGAAGTTGTTCTCGTTGCCCTGGCAGCCGGACCAGTAGAAGGCGCGGCACTGGCGGTCCAGGGGGTCGTAGAACCAGCGCGGCAGGCGGCCCCTGCAGGGACCGGGGTCCTGAGGCATGTCGCAGATGCTGACGAAGTCTGCAAGCAACCCAACGTCCACACACAACGATCAGCGGTGCGATTGAAGGGACAGGTAGGGTAATAGAGAGATACTATGGGCAGGGTGAAGGAACAGGTAGACAGAACCGAAGGATGGATCGTTAGCCAGGAAGGAAGAACGGCAGATAGAAAGGAAGGAAGAGCAGGCAGAAAGAACAATAAGGAATAAAGGATAGGGTGTTGGAAGAAGAGAACAGGCAGAAAGAACAATAAGGAATAAAGGATAGGGTGTTGGAAGAAGAGAACAGGCAGAAAGAACAATAAGGAATAAAGGATAGGGTGTTGGAAGAAGAGAACAGGCAGAAAGAACAATAAGGAATAAAGGATAGGGTGTTGGAAGAAGATAAAAGAAAGAAGGAAGGCAAAGAGGAAAGCGGGCGAGAAGAAAGATACATCGGAAGGATGGGTGGGTATGAGAAATAACACAGAAAGAAAACATGAAGGGGTGAAAATGGAGAGAAGGAAGAACGGAAGCAGGAGGGAGCGACAGGCAGAGTTGAAAGGACGGACATACAGTAAAGACAGACAAGTGAAGGAGGCACTAAGTTCAGCAGAGAAAAGAGGACCTGCGGACAGGAAGAACGGCTAGGCAAGGTGGAACTAAAGATAGGTAAAGAAGATGGGAAGTTAAGGATTGGCAGAGGCAGCGGAAAACAACAGGAAGGAGAGTACAAGATTGGAAGGAAGGAAAGAAGTTTTAAAAAAAAAAAAAAAAAAGAATGGATAGCGGATCGCTAGGAATGAAAGATAGGAAAGAAGGAACGAATAAACCCATGGAAGGAGAAAGGAAGGGCGGAAAAGAAGTAGGGCCTAGACAAACCCGAGGCTCACTGAACCAGCGCATAAACTGAACCCAGCACAGGTCAGGCTCTCGCGATCAAGCCTCGCACAACGACAAAGTCTGTGCGCCGCAAGGTGTCAACTTATGAGTGAAGGGGGCGGTACAGATGGAGGAAGACGGGCATGGAGGAAGGAAAAAAGCAGAGAGGAAGTCAGCAAACACACAAATACCAAAGGATGAGTTGGTAAACGAGAGAAACGCTGCAAGAAGAGGAAGAAAAAGAGAAAGAGAAGAAAACGGGCAGGAACGAAGATATAAACACATAAATCAGCGTGAACCTAATAAATCAAAGAACTACGAACGCGGACTGTCCGTCTCTTTCATACTTACCGACTTACACACCCCACCCCCAACAGTTCCTACCCTTCCCATCTTTCCTCCCTCCCTCGTGTTCTCACAAGAGAAAAAACAATTCATGGAAGAGAACTGATCAAAACAGAAAAGAAGACTAAGAAGAAGAACAAAAGAAGAAAAAGAAGAACAGGAACAAGAGGAGCAGGAAGAGGAGGGGTGGAGAAGGAGGAAAAGAAGGAAGAACAAGATGACGATGACAACGACGACGACGAAGAGGAAGAGTGCTGATCATTGAAACTGGTTCCTGTGTGACCGGAACCTCTGCGACCATACACTCCACTATAAGCAAAACCCCTTAAATAAAACAAAGCAAAACAAATCAGCCCAACAAACCGTGCTGACCACTAAGCCCCGGTGTCGTAGAATATTTCGGAACCAGGATAAATCGGAACCGGTTCCCAAAAATCCTAGGATATTTCGGAACCATTCCCATTTATCCTGCACCTGGCGGCAGGATATTTGGGAACCTCCAGGATATTTCGGAACCACCGTCATCCCTGTGTGATACGCAGTATCTCACACTTCACAATCAAAGGAAACAGACAAATGAATAAAATTAAACATTTTTATTGGCAACTTTCAAACCCACAATCATTACATTATTGAAATGCTACATGAAAACATAGAACCAGAGAACAAAATGACACAATCCTTGGCAGCTTTATGTGTGTACATCTGGCACACAGGCTTCAACAAAAAACTTGGCAATGTAACTTTCCAGTACACACTTCAAAATTTCAAAAGCATCAAAATAAAAGTTTAAAAAAAGAAAGAAATCAAAGCACTTCTCTTGTATTCTTCATAAACGTTTTTACTTCCAAACATAATTAAAATGCAAAACTATGCCAACTTATTTTAGGTAGAATTATACCAGTGGCGAGCTTCTTGAGTTTGTGCAAAATAAACAAGTAAAAACAAGTAAAAAAGTAAAGTAAACTCGTTCATCTAAATCCAACCACTGGTGCATAGTGACACCTGGTGCTGTTGTCCAGATAAAGTGCGCGCGGTGTAGGCTGGTCCTTGGTGAACTTGTATGGTTTGCACTGGTCCACTCGTTTCTTCGACTCCTCTGCAGCGGCCTTCTGTGCGGCTGTTTGTTCCTCCACCATTGCAGGAGACACATAGGGGAATCTACCCAGGAGAGTTTGTCCTGGTCGGGTGAAGTGCCTTGCCCAAATGTGTAGGTGTAAATATCCATCTGCAGAATCTGGGCAGCCGTGAATATTTCAACTTCTGTGCCCCACACTGATGACCGTGCATATTGGTACGTAGGATGTACTTCCAGACGGGCTCCCGCCCAATGAATTGCTGATCACTGAACCTGGACCTGCTTGGCAATCGCTTCTGTAATGACAACTCTGACCATCAGGTGGTCCTCTTCGTCACCAGATATCAGGTAGGCCAACGCACGGAAGAGGCAGTTCCCATCCCCTTGCACCTTCCTGGTGACCAGGGTTTCAGTAATCTTGTGCCCATTCACCATCCAGCAGTACTTGACCTTTTGGGCGCTCAGGCCTCCCATTCTTTCGCAGAGGACTCTCCTCTCAGTAATGTCGTGCAGGGTTGAAGTACTCAGTAGACTCTGTGCAGCCAATCACAATGCTCATGTCCACATCCTCCTCGTCATCAAACTCCATACGTCCAGCAGGCCCAGGTGGGGGGATCACTTTGATCCAGTCGGCTTCCTTGGTGGAAACTTCTGTGGATGGAGCAAATGAGACCTTCTTGGCGCGCTTGGGTTTTGGTGGGGCAGTTGTTTCACATTGGCCTTCTGTGCGCTCTGGGGTTTGAGAAGCAGTCGCTGACTCTTGTGATGAGGGGGTTGCTGAGTCTGGTGCTGATTCTTGAGAAGAGGCGAAGACTGAAACAGGTCTCTTTTTGGGTTGACGTGATTTGTAGTTGGCTGGTGCGTCTGTAAGGTCCAGATGGGGGAACTCTTCTTGTGGGTTGTGGTACAATTTCAGGTTGCTTGCATTCACCTGTTGGGCCAGTACCTTACCCTCTTCAGTCATCAGCGTGTATCTAGATTTCTTGGCATCCACAGACACAATTGTGTAGGGCCCCATGAACTGGTAGTCCATTTTGCCACCCTTCCTGCCGGTGTGCATCATGTTCCGCTTCATAACCTTGGTACCCACTTCAAGGGGCTTACCTGCCTGGTGTCTTCTATCAAAATAGTCCTTCTGGACGCTCTGCTCCTTGGCAATTGGCAATGTTCTGGGACACAGTTTTGAACATATCTTCACGGATGGCCTTTGCTGACTCGAAAACCTCCTCTTGGCTGACTTCCTGTTGTTCAGATTCAAGTTGCTTCTCCATGTTGCGCGCCTCCTCTTCTGAGATGTCATCCCCCTCAGGTTTGTTGTGCAGTAAATCGACTGGCAGGGTCATCTTGCGTCCAAACATTATCTCAAAGGGAGATCTGCCTGTTGCCCGCCTTCTGGACGCTCTGAAGGAGTAGGCTAAGGCGTCAAGAAGTTTATACCAGTCACTGGGTTGGTCTTGGACTGATTTCCTCAGAGCTGTAAGGGTGCTGGCATTCTGGCGTTCACAAAGTCCATTGGCCTGTGGATGGTATGCCCCTGTGATACGGTGGTGCAGGCCAGTAAGGCCATACAGACGGTCAGACACTGCATTGCAGAATTCTCTGCCCTGATCTGTGATGTGTATTTTAGCGGGGCCATACCTGCACATTAATGAGAAGAGACAGTTTCCAACAGATTTAGCAGTTTTGTCCTTCAGGGCGAACAGTTCTAACCCACTTGGAGAAGTAATCAATGGCAGTGAACACATACAGATGGCCTTCTGGACTTTCAGGGAAGGGGCCCATGAGATCGATGCCAATTTGCTGCCACACTCCTTGAGGAACAGGGATGGGTTGCAGAGTCTGCTTTCCCTTCTCCAAATTGCTCACCTTGTTGCGCTGACACTCTGTACAGGATTCGATGTACTTCTTGACGTCTTGTGTGATACGAGGCCAAAAGTATCTGGTGGAGAGGTGATTTGCCAGTGTTCCAACCCAGGTGGCCACCAAGCGCTTTTGATTCTTTGGAAGTGCCAATTCCACTGTGGGTGCACTGGATGATGGTCAGCTGCTCCTTCTGGTCGGCCACTACCTCCAGATCCTTCCCACTCTTCTTGAACATCAACTTGTTTCCATTCAGGAAATACTTGTGGCGTGCTTGGAAAATTAATTTGTTCTTGGCCTTCCGGTCGCTGAAGGTGGGGAGGGTACCATCAAGTAGGAATTTCCTTGTTTGCTTCATCCTGCGTGCCCATTCATCAGAAGGGATGGGGGCCCTGATGGTGCCATTCCATCGTTTTCTACCATCAGAGCACTTCTGTGTCTGGGTAGCCTGTGTGTCAAAGCCCTCCAAGGAAGCATCGTCAGAAGGTACATACTCTGAATCTCCTGTGTCCTTCTGGTCGCTTGAAGAAGTAGACTGTGTAGAAGATGTTGTTGTTGAAACACTGGCCTTCTTTTCGCTGGAATCACTGGATACAGGCTGGCCCCGCCCTGAAAGGGATCGCAAAACGTAGGAAAACGTGAGTAGGAGGGTAGAGAGAGAGAGAGAGAGAGAGAGAGAGAGAGAGAGGAGAGAGAGAGAGAGAGAGAGAGAGAGGAGAGGAGGAGAGAGAGAGAGAGAGAGGGAGGGAGGGAGGGAGGAGGGAGGGAGAGAGAAAGAAAAAGAGAGAGAGAGAGAGAGAGAGGAGAGAGAGAGAAGAGAGAGAGAGGAGAGAGAGAGCGAGAGAGAATAATAAACTAGCAGAATACCCCCCAAGAAATAAGGAAATAAAATCAGCAAACCTATCGGTAAGAAATAGGCATACATTAATGAATAAACAATGTACTGACAAGTACAGCAATGAGTTCATATGACATGCTGTAAAACACATATAAATTGAATGGTAAAAAACATTCAGGTTCAAATAAAGAACAAGATGTAGAGAAAAATAACGCGATAATGGTCAGAGAAATTCATACTGATTCAGATACCATGTACATACAATCATTCACACACCACTGGTATACAGGTTCGCTTGCATTGATCATACAGATTGAGCCTAATTTTGGTCAACTGCTTAGATTTTGCAAGAGATAATTTTTTAATTTGAGCTTGAAGGTATTCAAGTTTCTTAGTATTTAAGTTTCTGAGAGAGAGAGAGATAGAGATAGAGAGAGGGGAGAGAGAGAGAGAGAGAGAGAGAGAGAGGAGAGAGAGAGAGAGAGAGAGAGAGAGAAAAACAAGAGATAGAGTGATAGATAGATAAAGAGAGAGATGGGGTGAGAGAGAGAGAGGGGGAGAGAGGAGAGAATACTCAGTACCAGTAGTGGATGTTGTTGTTGAACCACTGGCCTTCTGGGCCCAGTTGTATAACAGCAAGTTAGCGGCTAACTGGTTGGTAAATCCCTAGCTACAAGTTAAATCCCTAGCAGTTAGCGAAAACTGTCGTTGCATGGGCACTTTAACAAGTAGTTATCCTCAGCTGATAGTTTAGCACCGAAAATTTAGAGGTGCCCCCACAGCATCGCTAAGTCTGCTAACACAAGTTAGTCAAGATACCCAACAGTCCTTGTTCATTTTCGTCTGACAAAATGGCTGGCTTCATACATCAGCATCAAAACTGGCACTATCAAAGAAGGCCTCGCTGTTCAGAGAACATTTTCATCCTCTAAATGAATATGATGACCTGACCTTTTTCAACGTTTTCGCTTTAGACGACAAGATATTAATCAAATTGTGGACATGGTGAGAGAGGACTTGCAGTTTGGATACATGAGGAAAGGTGCCCTTTTCTCCGAATTACAAGTCCTCATGACTTTGCGGTTTTACGCGACAGGATGTTTACAAATAGTTGCAGGGGACACCTTCAACGTTGACAAGTCGACAGTGTCGCGTACCATTTATCGTGTGACTGAAGCTATTAGTCAGAGGGCACGTGATCACGTCAGACTGCCTAACCAAGCAGGGGGTAATGTGCAGAAACGCCGTTTTATGAATATGGGCCGTCGGCCTGGGCTGTCCAATGTTTTGGGCTGTGTCGATGGCAAAACAAGTGCGCATTCAGGGACCAACTCGAAATGAACACGAGTACGTAAATAGACGAGGAAAACACAGTATCAATGTCCAAATTGTTTGTGATACTGACCTTAGAGTGATTGTGTTGTCAGAAACCCAGGATCTGTGCACGATGCAAGGATGTTGCGAGAAAGTGCATTGTGGAGGATGTTCGAAAACCAGCCTCCGATATTAGATGGAGTAATTTTGGGCGACAGTGCCTATCCTCTACGAGAGTGGCTGATGACACCATTCCTTAACCCACGTAATGTTCAAGAGAGGAGGTACAATCAGGCATTCAAAACAACAAGATGCACAGTGGAACGGTGCATAGGAGTGTTGAAGCGCCGTTTTCACTGCCTTCATGCAGAATTGCGATATTCACCTGGCAGGGCTTGCAGAATCATTACTGCATGCATTGTGCTGCATAATTTGGCAATTGACTTTGGCACCCTTTGAACGAAGATGACAATGATGATGACGCTGGTGGTGACGGCGACAATGATGGTGAACCCGATGTGTGTGAATGCCACCAGCCAGAGGTGGCAGGGTTGTTCGCCAAGACATGGTCAATCGTTTCGTAAATCAGTAAAGGTAAGTAAAGTTACAATTTATCAACAATCACAACCCCCCCCCCCCCCCCCCCCCCCCCACAAAAAACAACAACAACCAAACAAAAAAACAACCATAAATGACCCATTCTAAAAAGGTGCTCTTGTATGCGTGTAACAATGACAAAAGAAATCCAGTGTTTATCACAGGTGAAAGAAAGACTTTTATAATTGTGATTTGATTTGTTGATGGTACGAAAGCAAAAGTGTAACTTTTGACATCACCTTTTGCAAATGGGTCATATGCACTCAAACACAACAAAGCACAGACACACAGATGCGCACACACACATTCACTCATACACACATACACTTACATATGAATATATACATAGTGCATAATGAGAGAGAGAGAGAGAGAGAGAGAAGAGAGAGAGGAGAGAGAGAGAGAGAGAGAGAGTGACTATCACAGTAAGGTTTAACCAAAAAATTCTTTATTTCACTTTCTTTACAGTCCAGTTATTTTTTAAAATGAAAGGCAAAAACATTTACAGTTGATTTTGGAAAAAATAAAACAAAACTAAATGAAATCATTTATAAATGAAAGCTAATGCAAATAAACAAGATTGCACGCCATTCGAACGTGTTCCCAGTCGCCTGTCCTGACTTTAGGAAAAAAAATCAAACAATGGAAAACATACTTCGTTTTTTGCAAATACACATAGGTTACAAAAATGTTTAATCCTGCTCCTATTGACAGACATGTACAGTGGAACCCCTCTTTGAAGACCCTTCTTTTAATACTTCCCCTCATTTAAGACCGACCAAAAATTCTTACAGATTGTTCTTTCTCTGTATAAAAGTACCCCTCTTTTAAGACTACGTCGCATTTAAGACCGATTTTTTTCCTCTCTTTTTTTTTGAAGTCTTAAAAGAGGGGTTCCACTGTATTATGCTTTGTGCTAATTTTTGCTGTAAATGCTTTTTCTTTGCCATTGAAAAAGTGTACTAATTGGCATCACTACCCTTGGCTTTAAGTGACTGAATTTCCAGTTTCAGCTTTTCCTTTTGGAGGTCATGGATTTCAGCATCTTGTTTCCTTCCACAGAGCACCCTCTCAAGATTAGCTTGACTGCACTGAATGTCCAACATTGCTTTCTCTGTCAGCATTTTTTTTAGTTCATTGTCACATAAACCATCTTTTAGTTGTTGCTTCATAAGTTCTTTCAGTTCAGTAGATATAGCAAGATATTTACAATACAACTCCCTTTGATTTTCTGGGACAGGTACCCCCTCCCTAGTGGTGTCCTTTTAAACGGCTCGCCTGAGGTGCTTGCGGATGCGGATGCTGCGGCAGAGGAAACTTGTCGTTGGATCCGAATGTTGTGGTGGTCTTTGGAATGCGGATACTCCATCAGTGGAACTTGATGTCGGGACCGTACGCTCTGGCGGTATCGTGCCACTGCTACAGCTTGTGTCAGAATCCTCCGGGACAGTGGGCACAGATTCTGGTCTGCGGCCAGAGGGTGTGCTGTTCCTCGCCCTGGAGGGAGTGCTGTCTGCAACTCGTAAGATGCCACATTCATCTGTGACGATCTGCCACCCTTGGATAGGCTCTTGCGATAGAGAACGACTTCTGTCGGAGGCTGCAAACCAATTTGAACAAAAATCATTATATGTCTATGCGATTATTTTCTTTTGGATCATATATTACATGATGAAATCCTTCAATAAGTATACGATACATTTTTAGTCCTGTGAGCAGTGTGGTTGAAGTTGAAGAGATTGCCCAAAGATCAATCGAAATACGAGTGATGATGGGGATATATCTCAGACACTATAAATTTGGTATGCACATATTTTTCAGTATGCATGGTGATTATCTACTATATAAGACTGAATATGTTTCTCTGTTTGTCTGTCTGTTTGTTCGCTATACAAAGCCACAGTTTTGGTCCAATCCACTTGACACTTTGCATGCAGTGTATACACACCTCTCTATATAGCCACACACACACACTATATTACATTTCCTCCACATGTGTTTACACACCAGCTTTGCATGCACACATGCATACATTTGCATAAAAACATAAAACACACACCACACACACACACATACATAGCAAACACGCGCGCCTGGTACACAGTTGTGTATTATGATACTGACATGAAATCGGCACAATGTACGGAAGTGGAAAGAAAGGTGACTTACCTTGGTTGGGAGCTGGGTCACCAGAGTCGAAACCACCCACATCCTCGCCAATGCCTTCGATTAGGTCGGAGTCGCCAAAAATTGGTTCAAATAAATCGAGGTCGGGCATTTCATCCACTTTGCCCGACCCAGTTGGGGGGTATTTCCGAGCACGAAGCTGAACTCGGGCCTCTGAAGAAAGTTTAGACCATTTTTCTTTGACCTCCACCACTGATCGGCCAGATGTTTGAAACACTGTTAACGGCTTCACAGATCTCAAACCACGCTTTTTGCTTGTCCTTGTTTGCAGAGTTTGTTCTGAACTTTTGTTGGAGAGCACTTTTTCCTCAGCGAAAACTCTTCGATGAGAGCGACTCTCTCAGCTGAAGAAAAATTCGGCTTCCTTGCTCTCTTCGCCATCTTTCAGTGATGAACCAGCTGTAGCACGTTTCCACGCCTTCCGAGAAGCCGAGTTGGGGTTTTTTCCGAGAACTAACACCATATAAGGAGTTTGGCTTGCGCGGTAGTGAAATCTCCCGATCTATTTATAGCTAGCTACAGCTAACGGCCGTAGCTTGCAGTTAGCTAGCTACGTGTTAAATCTTGCTCATACAACAAAGTTAGCCACCTGCTGTACCTTGTAGGTAGCTATCAGCTAGCGATTTCACTATGAGCTAGGCACCACTCACTAACTTGCTGTTATACAACTGGCCCCAGCTGTTCGCTGGAATCACTGGATACAGCTGGCTTGGCACAGAAATTTCCACTTCTTTGCCTTGATTCAACTGTTCCCAGATATGATCTGGATATCAAAAACAATACTCCCGTCATGTAGCACTTCTCTCTCCATTTCACAGAATCTTGATGTCCGTCTGGAAGGTTTGCTGTACGCTGACGCGCTATTGCGTCACAAAGGGAAACTAGTCTTAGTGAACATGTGTTCGCCACAGGCGTGGGAAAACTCACGCGCTGGAGTACAGTGAATTGTAACTCAGTGAATTTTGACACGGAATGATGCAAACAGAATATTAGTGAAGCCATTTGGGCCTTCTGTGCGTGAATGCATCATAAACAAAGAGATAAACAGGTAGTGAGAAGAATTTATTGCACAACCTCATCAAAGCGGCCACAAAATCTGTTTAGAAAAAGTCATAAAGTCAAAAATTCATGTGGGCTAATGACCTTCTAGTCGGTTCCGAATATCCTGGTGGTTCCCAAATATCCTGCCACTAGAGTCGGGATTAATCGGAATGGTCCCAAAAATCCTGCCACCAGGGCCAGGATAAATCGGAATGGTTCCCATTCGTCCGGTTCCGAAATATCCTGCGACACCGGCCCTGGAATATAGGAGCTTCAATGGTGATGCACCCGATCTCATGCCCATCTAACAGATCACCCACAGACACAGCGTGCTGTCAACTAACCCAGCCCCCAATACAGAAGCTTCTGGGTGATGCACATCATCTTACACCCATCTAACAGACACAGCCACAGACACAGCACACCCACAGATACAGCACGTTTACAGACACAGCACACCCACTGACAGCATACTTACAGACAGCACACCCACAACACACCCACAGCCACCCATTGACACAGCAGACGCACAGCACACCCACATACACAGTACACCCACAACACAGACAGCACATCCACAGCACACCCACAGACACAACACACCCACAGACACAGCAGACCCACAGCACACCCACAACACAGACAGCACATCACAGCACACCCACAGACACACACCCACTGACACAGCACACCCACTGACAGCACAGACAGCACATCCACAGACAGCACACCCACAGTCACAGCACACCCGCAGCAGACCCACAGACCCCGCACACCCACAGACACGGCAGACCCACAGCACACCCATAGACACAGCCACAGACACACAGCACACCCAGACACTCGGAGACCCAGCACACCCACAGACACAGCAGAGCCACAGCCACAGCACACCCATAGACACAGCACACCCACAGACACCCGGAGACCCAGCACACCCACAAACACAGCACACCCATAGACACAGCCACAGACAGCACACCCACAGACAGCAGACCCACAGACAGCAGACCCACAGACACAGCACACCCACAGACAGCAGACCCACAGACACAGCACACCCACAGACAGCAGACCCACAGACACAGCACACCCACAGACAGCACACCCACAGACAGCAGACCCACAGACACAGCACACCCACAGACAGCAGACCCACAGACACAGCACACCCACAGACACAAACACACCCACAGACACAACACACCCACAGACAGCAGACCCACAGACAACACACCCACAGACAGCAGACCCACAGGCAGCAGACCCACAGACAGCAGACCCACAGACAGCAGACCCACAGACACAACACACCCACAGACAGCAGACCCACAGACACAACACACCCACAGACAGCAGACCCACAGACACAGCACACCCACAGACAGCAGACCCACAGACAGCAGACCCACAGACACAACACACCCACAGACAGCAGACCCACAGACACAACACACCCACAGACAGCAGACCCACAGACACAACACACCCACATGACAGCAGACCCAGCACACCCACACTAGACCCACAGCATACCCTCAGACAGCACACCCACATCACACCAACACAGACCACCCACAGACACAACAGACCACAGCACACCCACATCTGCAGCACACCAACAGACAGCACACCCACAGACAGCATACCCACATCCACAGCACACCCACAAACACGGCACATACTCAGACACAGTACACCCACACCAAAGACACAGCACACCCACTGACCCGGGTCCTCGGTGACGGGGCCTCGGTGGCGATGCACTCCGCCTCGCACTCGTCCCGGTTGTCGAAGCGGTTCTCGTTGCCCTGGCAACCGCCGTACCAGAACTGCGCGCACTCCTGGCGGGCGCTGTCGTAGTACCAGTTGACCACGTAGTTGGAGCAGGGTCCCCGGTCCGACGTCCCGGCGCACCGCTCCCGTCCTGCAAGGAGAAAGCTGAACAGTTAGCGCCCCTTTGCCTTGCTACCCAACGTCACTCCGCTTAGGGATTTACGTACCCCCATAGCTCCGCTTACGGGATTTATGTACCCCCATAACTCCGCTTGGGGAATTTGTATACCCCCCCCCCCCCCCAGCTCCGCTTAGGGGATTTATATACCCCATAACTTCACTTGAGGGATTTATATCCCCCATAGCTCCGCTTAGGGGATTTATATACCCCCATAACTTCACTTGAGGATTTATATCCCCCATAGCTCCGCTTAGGGATTTATATACCCCCAATAACTTCACTTGAGGGATTTATATCCCCCCATAGCTCCGCTTAGGGGATTTATATACCCCATAACTTCACTTGAGGGATTTATATCCCCCCATAGCTCCGCTTAGGGGATTTATATACCCCAATAACTTCACTTGAGGGATTTATATCCCCCCATAGCTTTGCTTAGTGGATTTATATACCCCAATAACTTCACTTGGGGGATTTATATCCTCCCATAACTCCGCTTAGGGATGGGAAAGGTGAACAGTTAACCCCCTTTACCTTGCTACACACCCCCTAACTCCGCTTAGGGATGGGGAAAGGTGAACAGTTAACCCCCTTTGCTACTCCACTTCCCCACCCCCATAACTCCGTTTGGGGGATGGAGAAAGGTGAACAGTTAGCTCCCCCCTTTGCCTTACTACCTCCATAACTCCGCTTAGGGGATGGTGAGGTACCACTGAAGACTTCCTGACACAACCATCCATCTACCACAGTTCATGCAGCCTTACAGACCGACAAAAGACAGACCAGTCCACACCTTGATGTCCTCCTCCCACCTCTTCTTCCGCTTGTCTCTTCCTTGACATCCTGGCACTGTGGCCTTCACATGGGTTCTGGCCAGGCTGGTTGTTTCTGAACCGTACCCATCTATTTCAACTTTCTTTCTCTTTTTTTTTTTCGCATCGGCAAGAATGTATTCCGTCTAGTGCCCTGGCTGACTCTGTCGTAGACTTTCTCCTTCACCCGACGAACTGATCGTTTTCGCCCCGCATCTATTTCTGTTTGTTGCCAGATTATGAAAACAATCCACAAAAAAGCCACCAACAAAACCCGTAAACCAGCCCCGTTGTAAGAATATTTTGGTTGAAAGATGACATGTGGCCACGAGAAGAGCTCGTTAAATTGTGGAGCGGATTTGTGGTGTAGATCGAACAATGGATCCTGGATGATTCGGCAAGATTAAGTGGACACAGGCGGTAACTGCTTCAGTTTCCCTACCATCTGTCACCGACAATTACTTCCCCTGGTGAGCGATTCCCTCCCGAGTGTCCTAGTCTGTAAGGTTTGTTTTCCCCGATGTTCAAGGTAGCGCGGTGCAGGCCTATCCTCGGAGATCAATACAGAATGCCAAAGTTTCGCAAGCAAACAAACAGATATGACCAATGAATGTTTGTACCCTTCTTTTAACCGAGTAGAGATGTTCTTAACACGCAACATCACTTCTCATTTTCAGTTAGCGCGCTGTTGTCTGTGCTCTTCTGGCAGTTTTGGATCCTCCATCGTCAATGACGATGGCACTCGTGTTTTCGAGATTCTGAACTGTATTTTCAGGCGTTCTACTTCGATTTTGTCCCCTCGGTGTTCTAAGAGTTGTAGACATGGCTGGCATGGTGAAAAGTGGCATCAACTGACAAGATGCGTGAACCAGATGTAGCTAGAACAACAATTTCTAGAGAGAGTCACCGTTTCTGTTCTAATGTTTGAAGGTCTTGGTTCGACCTAGTCCAGTTACACGTTCTTTGGAAATGTGTGCGATGCAGACCGTTTCGTCTGTCACGTGTGGACTGTATTGCATTGTGTTTGCTGTACTGCGCTGTACTATACGACTTGTGGCTTACCCCTCTTAATGCTATTCTAAGATATTGCACTGCATTGCCATGTAAGAGTTAATTACTACGATATATTCTACGTAACGAACAGTATAATACTAATGTGTATTGTTCACACACACACACACACGCTTACCCTCAACACTTCCCGGCCCCCATCACACACATACACACAAAACGCGCGCGCGACGCAAGCACACACACACAACGCATACCTTCAACCTTCCCCGCCCCCATCCCTCTCTCCACTCACACACACACACACACACACACACACACACACACAGGCGCGCGCGCACATCACACACACACACACACGACATAAACACAATACCTCCAACACCAGCATCACTCCTGGAGTTGTAGTGGTGGTCGTGGCGGTGGTGGTGGTGGCCTGGTTGGGGTGGGTCGGGCGGTGAGGGGGGTGCGGCAGCCCCGTTGGTTGGGTCCGGAGGCGGCGTCACGCGGTCCGGGCAGCAGCCGTACGTGGAGTCCTGGCAGTCCGTGTACACCCCGCTCCCCCCTTCCCCTTCGTCACCCGCCAGGTCATCGTCCTCACACCCTTCCCTGTTGTAGCCTGCAGCACAGAATGGGCATCGAGACGAGCGTTGAAAAAAGTTCAACAGCACCGGCAGCACTAGTAGTAGTAGTAGCGGTAGTAGTAGTAGTGTGTAGTAGAGAATCAGAAGTAGTAAATAGTATAGTAGTAGTTCTTTTAGCAGCAGCAAAAACAGGAGCAGCGTCAGAAGCGTAAGTGGTTGTAACAGCAAAAGTTAAAAGTTTAATGGGACATAAGCAGAGGCGCAGCAGCATCAGTGTAATAGTTGTGGTGGGTGCCGTTGTTGCTGGTGTCGGAATCTTACGGTTATAATATAGCTTTTGCAGAATCAAACAACAGACGAGCTAATAAGAAACAGGGAGGACCAGTGTAACATCATAGACTCTTACAACGTCTTCTGTGAATTACCAAGGTTTGTGACAGTTTGAAAGACGATGTCAAGTCTTCAAACCACCAGCTTAACAACAAAAAGTGACTATCGTACTACCTTCCACAACCATTGTACGAAATTCATTCATACTTTGCAAAATGAATGAGGCGCCAAATTCGAGAATAGCAGGTTTGGGACCTGATATCGCAGTCTACTATGAGGATGACCTTAGTACGAGAATAATTTTGACATTACAACAGAAAGCACAAAGAACACACAGGAACACACTGACGTTGCAAATAGAAGCGACAGATGACGTTACCTTGTGCGGGCGTCACTCCATCCTCGCAGCATCCATAACGGCTAGACTGAAAGATACAGGAACACGAGGTGAACGACGGGCAGCTGATTGAGAACAAGACAGTATGAGAACATGACAGTGTGAGAATATGGCAATATGAGCACATGAAAGTAATAACGCATGGTGACATACACGACATGAACAGTCCTCTCTCTCTCTCTCTCTGTCCCCTTCCTCCTCCTCCATCCCCAACCCCGCACATACATTAAGAACTTGAGAAACGCTTCGGTACTGAATAAAACAAATCATGGGGCAAAGAACTACAGGAGAAAAAGAAAATGGTCAAGGGCATTTTTTTTCAATAAATGAATAATAAGGACAGACGGACGGACGGACAGACAGAATGATATAGAGAGAGACAGACTGATGGATTAATCAGTAATAAACAAATAGACGATCATGAATAAGCAAAACAAATTGTGGAACAAGAAGTGGTGGAAGAAAGGAAAACGAACGTGGGTTACACATGCACTAAAACGAACGTGGTTACACATGCCTAAAACGAACTGGTCACATCACTAAACGAACTACATAAGAATAACAAAACAAACCGTACAAGTGAGAACACAAACACACACACACACCACACACACACACACACACACACACACACACACAATGACACAGCCTATCTTAGGTACCCGAGGTCTGACCAGCCCGTTGGGCTAGTGCGTAGGTCAAACATCTGCTAAGTCGTAGCCATGGAACCCTCTTCTTAAATTCTCTCATCTCAGTCATTCACTCATCTATCCATCAGCTTTCAGTCACGCGCTGTGTGGTCTCGAAACTCAGCGGGTATGGTGTAGCGTATATGGGCTAGTCCGCACACAGTGACACCTCCTTGATGAAACCGAAACGCAAACACACACACACTCAGAGGAGGGCCAGGGGAAGGGAGAGAACACAGGGGCTCACCTGGCAGTGCTCAGTACATCCCTGATACCGGGGTCCGGAGGCTGACGTGACGCCATCCCGACAACAGCCGTAGGTGGTCGCCGCGCATCGGTCCACCTGATTGGACGGCAAGATCTGGTTTCCTGCCACACACACACGCACGCACAGCCACACACACACACGCACGCACGCGCGCACACACACGCACGCACGCGCGCAAACGCACACATATGTACACACACACACATGCATCAACACACACACACATGCATCAACACACACACACACACACACACACACACACACACACACACACGCATGCCAACACAACACACACACACACTGCCACACACACACACACACACACACAACACACCATAGAGATAAGCGGAAACGCTGGCCAAATGAACATAGATTCTAAGTCCTCAACATTACGCACACCTGTTAGTGCGAGTTAATAATGAAAAAAAAGTATTTAAAAAAAAGGACAAAATAATAATAATTACAATAACAATAATAACAAAAACAATAATAATCGTGGTTGTTGGATATATCGTAAATATTTAAAAATATGTTAATATATATAACACATAAAATGTGTGTTAGTTCGTATTATAAATCCCACGTTATTCACAGCTCTGCTGGCCGACAGAAAATGCGCTGCATATAAAACCAGTTGGCCAGATTTTTTCAGCCCCGAGAGTTTAAAGAAACGTAAAATTTGCTGTGCGCAGACAGAGCCATTTAATGTTTAAAAACATATTTATGCTTTATATTTCACTATTTTCATTATCATTATTATTATTTCTGTCTGCATTGCACTCTTGGCGTATGTATGAGTTTGATCAAAAAATGCTTTCAGTCTGCGACTTCAATTTGAGAAACTTCCGCTGTGTTGAGACGTCCGAGACAAACCTGAAGGTGCCGTCTTCCGCAGCTTTGCAAGGGGAAGAACTGTGCATATGTCCGTAGTCTAAAAAAAACAAACCTAAAACACAGTTCTCTCTCTTAGGCCAGACGTTTAGACTTGCTGTCGCATGTAACGTACTACTATCCCCTCGTCATGAAAGAGCGCATCTTGTTGCGCACAAAAACCATTCCCTAAACAAAAAAATATAGAGCATCTCCCACGGACTTTTTTTCTTCTCTTGCAAACAAGTTTTTTTTTTCTTTGGACTCCTATTAGTGTTGAACCTTGAGACCTCAAAATATGATGGGGTAAAGCACCAGGTTTGCTCGTTCGAACCCCAGTGGCGTCCTATGCAACCTGAAATCGCTGTTCTCGCTGCCCATCACGCGTGCACTCGTTCTAGTTCCAGCGTAGTATTAGATGGCCTCCGACCCCACTCCCCTATATTCACCCCACACTCAACTCTCCTCTATCTCCCCCCCCCCCCCCCCCCCCTCCAAAAAAATAAAGCAAGAGCTCTCGTGGAATGGTTTATATCATATATATATATATATATATATATTAATATATATATATATATATATATATATATATCCCTGTCTGCTTCACTGACGTAGAGGCGAACGTACAACTTAAACGGCTGAATTTTCTTTCAATGTAATTACTTGTACTTGTACACACACACACACACACACACACACCACACACACACACACGTGCGCGCAACTTACCTACACCCAAACGAAAATTTAAATCGCAACTGTCGTAGCGATTGCCTAAATCCAACTTATCCAGCAAACTAATCTAAATATTAAGGAAAAACAAAAGAAAAAGATAAAAAGCAACAGCTAACAATGAAGGCGTAGACTCAAGCGTGCATCATAACGCGATCTCAAGTAAAGTCAGCTCAATTTAAATCGTAATTCAACTCATCAAGTTGGGGTGGATGCGGGTGTCCTTATACCTGAAACCTAACTCAACACTTTACTCCCAAACCAACCAGTCAACCCAGTTACATCGGCACCTTTAACTCTAACGTACTGGTAAAGTTCTTCGAAAATGATAGCTTAATCCCCAATCCATTGCCGGCAAAAAATTGTCATGTAACCAACGTGACAATGATCCCAACCCCAGTCTACTAACTGATCTCTGTCGCCAGTTCAGCTCTAATTTACGAGGATGAAACATGTACCTAGAGTTCAAAGATTCGGTACAGCTAATCCGCAGCTGCTGTCGGCCAAGACCAGTGCGGAAACCAAACCGACACTTTTTTTTTTTCCTTTTTCTTTCTGCGTACGCAGGCCGATACTCTGCGGACACTCCCTGTGTAGACAGGCAAGTATTAATCCCATCTACCCAACAAAGGGAGGGGAGTTGTGTATGTATGACCGTTTTTTTTTATCCCGCCATTAAGGCAGCCATACTCCAACTTCGGGGAAGGTGCATGCTATGTGCAACGTGTCATCCATACCAACGGCCAAATTGGCCTTCTCTTCCGAAAGTTGCTGATGGGATTTTACGTGTGTGCACGATGCTATGCGTGCGCGTTCACACACGGAACCTCGGTTTATAGTCTCATTCGAAGGACTGTATATGGGAAATGGAGTCAGAACCAATGTTAACTCCGAGGGAAAAATCCCCCTGTACCGAAACGGCCCGGCGGAGATTCGAACCCGCAACCCCAGGATCACGAGTCCGGCGCTCTACCAACGAGTCCGGCGCTCTATTCCGGCCCCCGACACTTATTCAAAGCCCAGCTGATTACACCCCACCTGTCGCTGCCCTAACAGTAACCTAGGGGAATAAACGAACTTGTAGCTCATAGATGAAAACCACTACAGAGCTGGCTCAGACTCGATTCTGTCCGGGTCACCGGTATAGGCAAAATATCCTGTAGGTTAAAGTAGACTGTATCATCCCGCTCCACTTCCCATGTTATTGCCGACGCAAACGTTTACCGAATCCAAGCGAGGTGCGCATCCTAAATCCAGGTTATCAACCCACATCTATCGTCGTTACGAACTGCAGACCAAGAAAGCAACCTGCCGCCTATAAATGAAAGGAACCACAGCTTTACTCCCAGCTGTTGCTGCCTGAACTTGCACCGAAACAAGACAGATGCCTGATTATCCCCGGTCCACCACAGCTTACCAACCCACTTACATATTCATTAACTAGATATAGTGTGAGAAAATAACGTGTCGCCTATAAATGAAAGAAGCATAGATAAATACCCAACTACTGCCGCCTCAAACTTGTACCGCAGCAAAACCGACACCGGCTTATTCCAGGTCCATCCCAGTTTGCCACCCCACTTTCATCGTCGCTGTCAGCTCTGATCCCCGGGGATAAAAAAAAAATATCCCATTGTCATAGCTTAAGAATGAAAAGTGCCTTATAGTTAAAAGTTAAAGGTGGGAAGTTGGAAAAAAATGTAGCTTACAAATTAAGGTACCTTACAGCTCGAGCCCTGCCTTTTCATGAATTAATTAGCCTCACAACTCAAACCCAACCTTTTTTCTAACTTCAAGTGCCTTACAGCTCATGCCCAACCGTTTTGTAAACCAAGCACATTTACAGCTCAAACCCCAACCTTTTAATAAATTATAGTGCCTTACAACTCAAGCCCCAACCTTTTTTTGTAAATTAAAGTCACTTATAGTTCAAACCCCAACATTTTTCTATAAATTAAAGTGTCTGACAGCTCGAGCCCAACCTTTTCATTTTAATGTATATTTTAATAACTTAAAGTGCCTTACAGCTCAAACCCAACCCTTTTTAATAAATCAAAGCGCCCTACAGCTCAAGCCCCAACCTTTAACTGGTCCAGCTCGCACTGAAACCAAACCCGGGCTTCTCCCACCCCCAACTACTTACCCCTATCGCTGTCTCCATGTCCAGCGCCGGAACTGTGCTCGCCATGGCCGTGATCGCCGTGGGAATCACCGCCGGAACCGGAAGCGGAGGGAGGAGGAAGAGGAAGAAGAGGGAGGGCCCCTGTCGGCCCCGGAGCCGTGGCAGCGGGTCTGGCACTCGCCCAGGGTGAGGAAGCGGTTGGTGTTGCCCTTGCAGCCCCCGTAGTTGAAGCGCTGGCACTTGCCCACCTTGTAGTTGTAGAAGTAGCGCGGCTGTCTGGCCCGACACGGCCCCGGCACGGCCGGCAGACGACACAAGGCTGTGGGGCAACGGGAAAGGGCGGGTGAATGAGAGAGCGACCAGAGTCTAGAGTGAGAGAGCGAGAGTGAGAGAGAGAGAGAGAGAGAGAGAGAGAGAGAGAGAGAGAGAGAGAGGGGGGGGGGGAGAGGAAGGAGAAGGAGAGCGAAAGAGCGAGCAAGAGAGAGAGAGAGAGAGAGCGAGAGAGAGAGAACGAAAGATTTTTATCGGTATTGGCATTGGCCCATCCGATGGGGGTACAATATAACAATAGCAATTCATACAGCAAGGTAACAGTACAGTTTGACAATAAGAAACTTACAGGTAAACATAATAAGTGCACACAATGAATATGAGAGAGAGAGAGCAAGAGTGAGCGAGCGAGCGAGCGAGCGAGGAGAGAGAGAGAGAGAGAGAGAGAGAGAGAGAGAGAGAGAGAGAGAGAGAGACGGAACGAACGATTTTCATCGGTATACGCAATGGCCCTTCCGATGGGGGTACAATATAACAATAGCTATTCATACAGCAAGGTAACAGTACAGTTTGACAATTAGAAACTTACAGGTATGCGTAATAAGTGCACACAATGAATATGAAAAAGAGAGAGAGGGGGGGGGGGGGAATAAGGGAGGGTAAGGCAGGGTGGAGGTGGGGACTACGAGGGAATGACAATAGACCCCACAGTGGAGTAACAAACGGTTCTGTTCGTAGATCAGAATCGCGATTCCGATACGCTGCCCGCGATAGGTTTGATACATATAACGTCCTTTTTCTACCCATCCCCACACCACACGCTCTTTCTCAAACCCTCTCCCTATAAGTTACACACACACGCACACGCGCGCAAGCACGCACGCGCGCGCGCGCGCGCACCACACACACACACACACACACACACACAGAAACAGCGCCCGCAAGGAAGCACACATGTATCATCAAATCATCAGATAATATACACACGGATTAAAAAAAAATGTCCCTGACACAATACAAAGCCTGTTACAATGCCGATGGAAACTGTAAAGACTACTCACACTGTAACCAATGTGAAGCTCCGAAATTCTCTCTCTCAATTGACTGATGTCTTTATTTTCTTTCTACTACAACTGCCAATGCCAATGGAAACTGTAAAGACTACTCACACTGTGACCAACGGAAGCTTCGAAATCCTCTCTCTCTCTCCCCTCCCTCCTAATTGATGTTTCATTTTCTTCTACTACTACTGTTAATAGCAGTAATAGTAATGGTAGTAGTAGTAGATATGGTGATGATGGGGGTAGGAGTAGCAGTGTGCTTTTCCTGGTGTGTGTTATTCCGCACTAGTTTGATAAATGAGAACATAAGACGGGAGGGGGGGGGGGGGGGGACTTACACACACACATGGTGTTGCTAGTGTTTGCTCTCCCTCTGGTTTTCCATTATAACCAGCACAAACTTTAAAAGGTTAAAGAGAAGGGTTTCCGTTCATTTGCCCGGTGACGATGCCGAGTGAGTTGCGGAAGAATAAGGGGGGGGGGGGGGGGGGGGTTGGCAGCGGGGGGTTAGGGTGGGGGGAGAGAGCTAAGGAAGGAAGGAGGAGAGGGGGGGGGGGGGTAGGAAGGTGGGGGGGTGAAGGGATGGAGGTGGTTGAGGATGGAAGAGGGTGGGAAGGGGGGGGGGGGGGGGGGGGGGGGGGGGTGGGTTGAGTCGGGTTTCAGAGCGCTGTCGTGGGTGCAGGTCACAGGTGGTTTTACAATTTACCCCCGCACCCTCTCCCATTTCCCCTCCACCTAACCCACCCCATTCTCCAGCCTCCCTTCGAAGAATGACAGATCTTTAACAGGGATAGGTCGGAGGAGGAGGGGAGAGAAAAGAAAATTGTCAGGTTTGAGTTTTGTCTGTCTCTGCGCGCGCGAGCACGCACACACACACACACACACAAGCATGCATCCAGCAACCAACACATGCGTGTACTCAGAGAGAGAGAGAGAGAGAGAGAGAGAGGAGAGAGAGAGAAGAAGAGAGAAGGACGAGAGAGAAGAGAGAGAGACAAACGAGAGAAAGGGCGTCGAAAAACAAACACACACACCTCTTCTCTCTGAGAGAGAGAGAGAGGGGAGAGAGAGAGCGAGCGAGGTAAGAAACGACCAAAACGAGAAACGACAGGTAATCAGAACAAGAAACGACCGGCAATGTACCTTGCACGTCTATGTGCCAGAGTTCCGATAATGGTGAGGAGGAGTGCGAGGGGGTGTGGGGAGAGGTATGGTGGATTGGAAATGACGCAGGAAGAGTTGGGGTGGGGGAGGGGAGGGAGCCGGCGAAGAGCTACGAGTGTGGTGGGGGAAAGGAGGAGCGGTGATGGGGGCATGAAGACACAAAACAAAGACGAGGTGAAGATGTATATTCCCGTTTCGTGTCAGGTCGTTATCAGTGTTTCTTCTCTGTTCCTCTCTTCCGTTCCCCTCCCCTCTTTCCTTTCGCTGACAATGATGTAAAAAGAAATGTCGGTAGCATGGCAAGACAGATCGTTAATGTGTCGAATGAGGAAAGCATTTACTAGCCAGTTTCATGCAACCGAGCGCTCATTCCGTCCTCTTAACGACACAACCAGCCACTCACACACAAGAATAATCATACGAGCTCGCGCGCGCATAGAAGAGAGCAAAAGAGAGAGAGAGAGAGAGAGAGAGAGAGAGAGAGAGAGAGAGAGAGAGAGAGAAAGCGAGAGAGGGGGGGGGATGGAGGGAGAGAGAGAGAGTTGCAAGGGATGTCATTATTCTCTGGTGAGTCGAGTCAAACATCTTGCAGCCCTGCATGCTTGTATGGCCGGGACGAACAGAGGTGCTTCCGCGTACAATGATCTCAGAAACACACACAATTAAGAAAATGCCTTCCTTCCAACGTACACAGACGTATACACGCGCACACTCACTCGCGCGCGCACACTTACACAATTACAGACACGCGCGCGCGCGCGCGCGCACACGCCACACACACACACGGGCGCCCGAGAAGTTTTTGTTACAGAAACAAGGAGCCGATGTAAAATGTCGACTCAACAGAGCAACAGCAATATTCTTGCACACACGCACGCACGCGCACACACACTTACGGAGGCCACAGGTGCCATGTCGAGTCATCGGAGAAACACTAATATTCTTGTGTGCGCGCGCACACACACACACACACACACACATGGGGGCCACAAGTGCCTTGTCGAGTCATCGGGGAAACACTAATATTCTTGCACACAATACACGCGCGCGCGCGCACGCACGCACATGACTACAAGTGCCATGTCGAGTCATCGGGGAAACACTAATATTCTTGCAGGTGGGGGGGGGGGGGGGGGGGGGGGGGAGAGAGAGAGAGAGAGAGAGAGAGAGGACCATCAGTGCCATGTCGAGTTATCGCAGAAACCCTAACTCGCGCGCTCCCGGGTCGCCCCAATCAACTTCAGTGTCACCACAGGCCCCGTGTCGCTGTACCAACTGGCACCGTTCCCCCTTTACCGTCCCTCCGTGCCCGCCAGGAACAATGCCATGCCGTGCCCTCGGACAGCGGGTGAACGCATCACCCCGACCGCCTGACCCCATGAACTGAGGCTGCGTGCGGGGAGTGAGCGTTTATTACTAGAAAGGCTGCACACCAAAAATTAATGGCCAGGGCCTCGCTTAGGGTGTCGAGTATATAAAGATGGGCACAAGAAAGAAAAGAAAGAAAATAAAACAAAGATACACCGAAGGTGCGGGTAGGACCCTGAGAAGTACTGTCCTCAACTGTCGAACAAACCCAGTCGGGAGCAGTCCTGTAGCACCCATGGAAGCCTGTGCTGTGTTCACAGGGGGACATGCCAGTTTGCCGCGTGCCAGATTGCCGAACACCCGCGCGCCGCCGGAGGAGGTTTGTAAGGAGGAGGAACCTAACGGGAATCTGGCACGCGGCAAACTGGCACGTACTCCTCCCATTTCGTCTATTTCCATACTGACCATACTGCAAGGCTCCCCCTGGCGTAACCAGTGTCCAGTCTACTCCAAAGCAGAATCGATGGTCTTTAGATTAGAGTAGGGCGAAGCCCGAGAGAGGACGAAGGACGAATGAACGAAGGCCGTTAGGCCAAGTCGTGCTCACACATTTCTCAGTAGGCGAAATGGGAGTAGCCAAATGGGAAGTAACCGATGCCGAAGGCTGAAGAAAACGTAAGCCCGAAGGGCTGAGAGAGTGCTCAAAAGTCGGCAATCTGGCACGCGGCAAACTGGCACGTACGTTCACAGTGGGTGCAGGCATGCACAGGGCATTTCATTTTGGGAATTCTAATCGTGTACGAAAGGCGATTTACTATTTACTGCGACAAAGCCTTAGTCGAGTATTTATAGATAGGCACAACTGTACACCATTAATGTGCAAAGGCCTTGCTTAAGGAGTCGAGTACAGCGTATTAATAGATACGTACAATTGTATACCATTAATGGCCAAAGGCTTTGCTTAAGGAGTCGAGCATCTATAGATAGCACAATTGTACACCATTAATGCGCAAAGGCTTTGCTTAGGGAGTCGAGTATTAATGGCTAGGCACAATTACACCGTTTTGATAATGTTTTAATGTGTCTGAAAGTTGACTTACACCATTAAAGCGCCAAAGCCTTGTTTAACGAGTCGAGCATTTATAGACTGGCACAATTTTATTGTTTTGAAAATTTGTGGCGAGTCTGAAATTGATTTACCTTGTTTTGTTTCACATGCCCATCAAGGTACATACCAGATGGTTCCAAGCAGACAGGTTAACATGAAGGGAGTGGACTAGTTGGGGTAGATTACCTGGCGCAAAGACAGGATCACTGGTTGATTGCGAAGGCCTGAACTGTGACGTCAGTTAAGAGGCAGCTCGCGTATTCTAGACTGTGGATAATTTCATCGGCAGAAATATTTAAAAACAAGCGAAACGACGTCAGTGTGCAGCAGATGTTTAGAGTACATGGGCCCCTCCTTTGTACCGAGATTTAAACCTCTAGATCTGCAATAGATTTTCCTGCTGGACAGCCTTCATGGACTGCGTCTGAGAGCCTTTCGCCATTCTCGTGAGGTGTAAACTGTAGTCTGGGTCATAGGTACAAATGTATCCATCCACAATATAAACACGGTATTTCAGAGGCAAACCAGTGTTTGTGGGTACACTGCATTATATCTCATGCATATTCATGCAGCACGCTCACATGCTGCTGCTGCTGCACACACACACCAACGAGGAAACGCGCGAAGACATCTATAGTAGCAGCGCAGAACATGTTCAACAGGCACGCGCGCTGGGTTCGTTATACGCAATCATGAGTCCTCCCTCTAATTAATTCGTTCCTTACCGACTTTTCGAAAATTACTCTTATTTGGCTGTCATCACCATACGTGTCATGCGGAATACTGGCTTGGCAGTGTAAAATGAATCGACTACTCCCTCCCCCGCCCTCCCCACCCCCCTTCCTCGCACACACTGGGTTGAGGAGTTAAAAGAGGTTGGGAATAAGACGCTGGGAATTTTTCTCCAGCCAATTCAGTTCAGTGATCAGAGCATGACACACACACACTTCCACAAGCTGAGCATATCAAACAAGACTTGAGCGTCTGTGATGTCGCTGGCGGAATGTTACTGCACAAATCGGACGTGGAGTTCTCGAACATGGAATTGTCTGGCACTGCTTTTTCAATATCAAAATCGATGCAAACGGAACAAAACAGAACACTTTACATAAGCCTAGAAAGTTGTTGAATACAAGTTCAAACGAAGACTTGGAGGGGAAGGGTGGGGAGGGAGGGGTGAGAGAAAAATAAGCTTAAAAAATTATTAAATACAAGTTCAAACGGAGACTTGGAGGGGAGGGTAAGGGAGGGGAGGGGGGGTGGGGGGGGGGGGGGGGGGGGGGTTAGGGAACTCCCGAGGTTTCGCGAGAAAATCGCCGGCTTTTGATCTGAAAATAGGTTCTGGCTGCTGACAGGAAATGGGGGAGGGGGAGGAGAGGGGGGAGGTTGACCCTGACCTTTCTCTGATAAACCACCCCCCCCCCCCCTCCAAGCTTCTCATGCTGCCGGGGGGAGGGGGAGGGGGATAAGGGGTAGGTATTACTTATTTTTTGTACGCTCGTTTTAGTTTGCTTTATGCTTACAACAGAATCCCGAAATCGACACATAAGTATGGTTACCGAACTCTTGCCCTCGCTCCAGCCATAATTCAAGAAGGCAGAGGAAAAGCCCACGGCTTGTCCCCAGTTTGCTTCTTCTCTCTCTCTCTCTCTCTCTCTGTTCACTAGCGCAGTTCACTTCCGGACGTCACGGTCACTGCACGCCACTACAGAACCGTTCAGTCTGCGGGCTGCCCTCACAGATAATCATCAAAAGCCAGCGGCTTCTTGCCTACTGCTCAGCAACGTTGGGTAACGGCCTGAACGCAGCCATTGTGCCTGCGCCTGAATCACCGTGTCTGTCTGTGTGTTGAACTTCAGAGTTGAATACTGTTAGCGGCTAAGTCCGATGAGCTGACGACCAACGTACCAGGAAGAATAGACAGTCGATCAGATCAACACAGGAAATGATAAATGCCTTCGATATGCGCAATGTGTGTGGGTGGGTGCGCGCGGGTGTATGCAGGGGGTGCGTAGCGCAATCACTACGTATCTAAAGCACTACCAGTTATTAGCCCTACGACCAATAGATCTACGTGTCGTAACCATACGACCCTTTAAGACTACGTGTCTATATCACTACAATTGACCATGTATCGAAAAAGCTATTCATGTTCGCGTTCTCTAAAACTACGTATCTATATCGCTATGCCCGTTTGCTCTACAGCAGAAAGAAAGAAAAATAGTGACAATGGCCGTTTGTATGGGGATGGTGTTAGCGCAATCATACTGGATAATGTCAGTAGGTCCCCACTAGGGGAGGCGCTATATGTTCCCCCATGTCTATGTTCCCCAGGTCTATGTTCCCCCACCTCCATATTCCCCCAGGTCTATGTTCCCCACCTCCATATTTCCCAGGTCTATGTTCCACCACCTACCTACCGTGCCGTACGTGACCTCGCGCCGTACGTGTCCTCGTGCCGTACGTGATCTCGTATCGTACGTGACCGGGTTGTCATACTTGTTACAGAATCTAAGTTGTATCCTGACTAGATATGTTGCAATGTTCATATTTTATGCTTTAAACCCGAGAGAAGAGACGGAATACATTTAATTGTCACAAGATTGTATTGATCCTTTCTTTGCTTTGCTTTGTTTTTCTCTGTATTTGGTGACAGGAGTCATTGTTACTCATTAATTTGTTGTTCATTTACAGTTCTTTAGTTAATGTGTCAGTACACGCGTATTTCCATAGCTATACGGGTTGGTGACCTTACGTTAAAATTCCTGAGTCCCTGAGTATATGTGGATGGTTTAGTGCGTCAAAATATATTTTTTGTAAATCATTTTCTTTCCTAGTTCCATCCCTCCTCACGTTATATAAGGCCAAGAGCCCCTGGCCTAAGACCAAAGTACAATAAAAATTAAAAAAAGTTCCGAGTTCCGAGTTGTATTAAATTACGATAATTGAAATTACCAAATACAGAAATCGAGAGAGAGAGGAGAGAGAGAGAGAGAGAGAGAGAGAGAGAGAGGAGAGAGAGAGAGAGAGAGAATTAAGAGAGAGATAATTAGAGAGAGACAAAGACAGAGACAGCGATAATTAGAGAGAGAGAGAGAGGAGGAGAGAGAGAGGAGAGAGAGAGGAGAGAGAGAGAGAGAGAGAGGAGAGAGAGATGCGGAGACAGAAAGATGCGGAGACAGAGATTCAGAGAGACAGAAAGAGATAATCTAAGAACTCTCTCTCTCTCTCTCTCTCTCTCTCCCTCCCTCCCTCCCTCTCTCTCTCTCAACAAGGTGGGCAGAAGGCATTGTGCTCAAAACAGTATCGGTATTTAATTGATGAGTAATAGGCCTAGTCTGTCCAATACAAAAATCTGCGCTGCCAGTGCAGCAGTTCTAAATTTCATCATGTAGAGCTATTGCCACGTAGTGCTAAAGAAAGAAATAGAAAACAGAACACACGAAAGTATGTAGAGCTACTGCCACGTAGTGCTAAAGGACAGTAGCCAATAGAGATCGCAAGTCAGCCTTCGAGCTTCTTTCTCCTTCTTTGCCATCTATATAGAGCTAATCAAAAATGTCCATTAGTGACAGAGGGCAGTCGCTTTTTAGCTACTTTTCGTTACTTCTCGTAGTGCCAAAACAAGGTAGAGGTTTGAAATACGTAGTGCTATTGCTACATGACTAAGCGAAGACTCTCTCTCTCTCTCTCTCTTCTCTCTCTCTCTCTCTCCTTCCTCATTAGATATTTATTCATGGGATATTCATGAAAATTCTATAGGAGCAACAAAAACAAAACAAAACAAACAAACAACAAAAACAACACAAAAGAAACAGGCATTACTTTTAAATTTAGACATCTGTGACACTTTTTTTTTTTTTTTTTTTTTTTTTTTGCTGTCCCAACCTCTGCGCCACCTCAGAGGCAGTGCACCCACGCCGCTCATTCCGACACCCGTCCACAGCCACAGCCGGTCGGCCCCGCCACAGCCACGGCACCGGCAATCCACAGGGAGCAGTCAATGTCAAGTCGTCAAGAGGCAACCCACCGGAGGAGACACTGCACTGCCGCCGAGTCACTTCGGTGG
This sequence comes from Conus ventricosus, assembly GCA_018398815.1. Classification (NCBI taxonomy): domain Eukaryota; kingdom Metazoa; phylum Mollusca; class Gastropoda; order Neogastropoda; family Conidae; genus Conus; species Conus ventricosus. The sequence goes on from CM031605.1 coordinate 51,838,252, forward strand.
TGTTCAGTGGCGCCTGTTCTGATCAAACATACGCAGGACACCACCTACTGACGACAATAATTGCTTAGTCGCGGAGCCGGCGTGAGTGAGCTCTCCCCCCCCCCCCCCCTCCGGAGGGCGCCACACGTCCGTCCAACGACAGCCCCCATGGACTCGCCGATACCGGTGACCCCGACGGAACCAAACCAAGGCCACAGACGTGGAGAGGACATCGAAACTGAGGTCACCATGAGAGCAGGGCATGAAGGGCCACAGAATTTGTGACCTTTTTTTATGCTGATCGATGAGAATGAGGATGATTAAGATGATGCTACGGATTTCCATTTCGGTCTGAGACTACATGACAGGGCTGTACTCAACGCTTCCTTTCATAATATATCCTGGCGTCAACCAGGCCCGAGAGATACAGGCACCTGCAGTGTTGGTCAGGAAATTTGAGCAACACTCTCAGAAAACGCATCCATTAAGTGGATGAAACTCGACTGTGTGGTCCCAGTCTTCCCAACTGAGTCCGCAGCAAACTCAACTCTGGGTAGGAGCCGGTCGGGGCAGAAAAACCCACATGACTTCTGATGGGATTCGAACCGCGA
>CM031605.1:51843841-51853841 GCA_018398815.1 Conus ventricosus
TACTTCAAACCCGGTATTTCTATTTTCTGTCTTTATTTCGAGCTCAGTTATAGACTTTATTGGTGGATCTCTGCATGTGTGATTTACGCTTTTTACGTGCTTAAATACTGATGAATCTTTTTTTTTTGGTTGAAACCAATCCCTCCCCCCAAAAAAAGTATATAAATAAAAAAAATGTTGTTGTGTTTTGTGTGTGTGTGTGTGTGTGTGTGTGTGTGTAAACGCTTATGTTCTAGAAATCTAAATATCATGACAGGATGAATCATGATTTGCATCCACTTCGCTCATGATGTATTCCCTGCTTGTCGTAATCTTATACTATCCTCTGTTATAGCCTAGGCCCTAGTCACTGGCCGCCGAATCGCGTCTAAAAGCAGGTTTAAAAACCGTGTGCAAGGCTGTGTGCAAACTAAAACTACGCTTTGCTTTCGATTCACGTTTCTCAGACTAGATCTAGTTTCACATCCGGGAGACCCATTGCTCTGTCCTGGCGCTATAAGAAAATGGCGACAATCATGCGTGGAGAGCGTGGGGTCGAATTCTCGTGTACCACGGCTTCCGTTTTCCCGCTTCCATAGACATAATGCTGCAGGACTGATGTTATGGAGATGTTTGACCGCAGGAACTGCTCCTGCATATTAACAACAAATGCATTTGATAAAGAAGCACCAAATCCTGTAATTCAGGTTATCAACGAAAGCGAGCACAGTGGGCATCCCTGCCAGGCTGAATTCATTCATAATGTGCGGCTCCGAGAAGACATGAGATTAGAAGCAATCGATGATCCAACTCGACCTCTGAAACGCATTTACGATGGAATCGTGGCCAGAGAGCATCGTCGGGCTGTGCAGGGAGGAGGGGACAAACCTCAGGTGCCAGCATTTCAGTCTGTGAGATCCACCATCCGGCGGGCAAGGTCCATGGTGGTGCCTGAGATTCCTGCCAGCATCAATGACGTCCGTATTGAGGGAACCTGGACTGAAACCTGGAATCGAGACAACTTCCTTCTTCACCTAGACAATTATTGGGGCTTCGCAATCTTTGCTACCGGGAAAATCTCCAGGCGCTGAGGAATTCACGGGTATTGTACATTGATGGAACTTTCAGATCATGTCCGCAGCCATACACTCAGGTTTTCACAATTTTGGAAATGTTTCGAGGGTTCGTGGTACCATTGGTGACAGCACTTATGGTGAATAAGAAACTGGCATTTACTGTCAGGTTTGCAGAAAGTCATTAGAGCCGTGCGACGAGTAACCCACCACAACTGGCGCCCCCATACTATTGTTGCCGACTTTGAGGTGGCACTATGGAATGCCGTCCAGACGGAGCTGCCAAATGCAGCGATGGCTGGTTGTTATTTTCACCTGACTCAGAGCTTTTGGAGGCGAATCCAAGAGCTTGGTCTATCTCGACATTACCGTAACAACCAGCCCCTTCAAAACACCATCAGAAAGGTCATGGCCATCGGCTATTTACCTATACCTCTGCTCCGGAACAACTTCCACATGCTCATGCAATCCAGGACAGCTCGGCGGCTTATGGACGAATTTCCAGGTCTACTGGAATTTTTCAATTATGTGAACAACACTTACATCTTGCCACGTGCCAACTTTCCACCTGCTGTGTGGAATGTCCACAACCGAGATATATCTCAACGAACAAATAACCATGCAGAAAGTAAGTATTCAACATCTTTTGCAAGAATTCCCACCATCCAAGGTAGCGGAGCAGGGGATGGGGTGGGGGGAAGGGCAGAGTATCCCTTAGGTGGATGAGTACGTGTGTGTCATTTTTTTTAAATTCTCTGCCACATGATCAGCTACATCCCGACTTTAAGAACGACGAATGCTCGATACAAGTTCCTTTTGGCACTGAACACTTGAATATGTGCAGGTGAATGTGTTTGATTGTGTGTGTGTGTGCCTCTGTGAGTGTTTTCAGCTCCTAGATCATCGTTAGGCGCTATATAATTATAGGAATTATTATTATTATTATTATTATTATTATTATTAAATTTTTTTATCCGGAGCAAAGCGACTTGGTATGAAATTCACAGTGGACCGAGAGTGAAATTGCCGTCTGTGAGTCTGTCAGTTTGTCAGTCTGTCAGTCTGTAAGTTCTAAGTAAACTCAAAAACGGCTAAAACCGATTTGAATGAAATTTGGCAGTTGGTAAAATGCGAAATGGAAGACGGGCTATATTAAAAATTTATACATAACTGTTATGACTGTTAAAAAGCCGTTTAAAACGGTTAAAATAAGCCCTTTTTGGCTCTTATAACTGACCTTTTCAATATATCTTTACCAATTTTGGGACGTAGATGTACTTAACATGCTGATTAAGAATATGTATCTTTAAAATGTATGTTTCACTATATGACTGTTAAAAGCCGTTAACACAGTTCAAATAATTCCTTTTTGGCTCTTATAGCCGACCTATTGAATAGATCTTTGTTAATTAAGAATATGTGCCTCTAAAATTTTTGTTTGACTAAATGAACGTTAAAAAACCGTTTAAAGGGTTAAAATAATTCCTTTTTGGCTGTAATACCGACCTATTGGGCAACACATCTTTACGAAAGTTGATATGTAGAAAGTACTTTAACATGCTGATTAAGATTATGTTACTCTAAGAATTGTGTTTTACTAAATGACTTAAAAAGCCATTAAAAAAAGTAAAAATAAGCCCTTTTTTTTGGGTCTTACAGCCGATCTATTCATCATATCTAAAAACTTGGTGTGTAGATGTACTTCAACATGCTGCTTAAACTTCGCTCCGGTAGTATGCACTGCTGTTAAAGGAATGTAAACGCCTGCCGAAGGCAGTGCATCTCTACTTTATTATTATTATCAGCGACAGGATCGAAAACTGTTAGATTTGTTGGCAAGGTCACTGGCTAAGTTAAGCAATGCCAATCCTGTTGGATGAGTGACTTGCCAATAGACTAACGGTTCTCCATTCCAAAATCATTCTAACATCGATGATGTTTCATTGAATATGCTTTTTAGTCTAACGGCTTTCCATACATCTGTTACAGGCTATCATCGTACGCTGAATGAGGCAGTTGGTGTTCGCCACCCCCCCATCTGGCTTTCATCAAATCCTGAAGGATCGCCAGGCTGTGGCTGAAATTCGCTGACCGCAGCAAAAGCGGGGTGATGCAGCACCTCCTCGCCGCACAAAGTGGCGTCTCCTGGAGAATCGCATCCAAACACTCAGAGCCCAGTTACAACGCAGGAGAACGGAATGTCCAATCCTATTGGAGAGCCGTAGCGCGAGCTGTCTGGCCAGTCTAATCTCAAAAATGAAAGTAACTGAACAAACTGGATTAATCAAGAAACTGATGACATGATTAATTTATTTTGACTCTTGGTTATATAATTTAAAGCGTCGCCGAAACTGAGCACATTTCAATTTAATTTTACTGCTGAGAATGAAAATGTCAGGTTCATTTGGCATTAAGTGGAAGAACCTCCAAAATTACTTTATTTTAATGATGTTTGTTGTTCTCTTTTATTTATATGTTTTTTTGGCTGTGTTCTTTGTTAAGGAGGGCATGAAAATATGTCTATTTCATTGTTACCATTTTGTTACACATTCCAGCATCAGTCAGTTACCAGTAAAATTAATACGCATCGTTGACAGTTTGTGCGGTTTTTGTTTTTTCGTTGTGACATGATTTTGATTTGACACTGAAGAATGCTGGTTGGTTACCAAACTGAAATATTAAGCTCTTTTGTTTTCTGTTTGATCACATTTTTAAAATTCATCAGCCCTGATGTGGCCCTCTGCGGTCGGCTGGGCTATAAGCAACATTATCTTATCTTTTAAAATTCATACCATTACCATGTTTCCTCTTCTCAGTTGTGTTTGATGTTGAGATGTTTTAAAATATACCTGCGATATCGAGTGAGATATGGTTATTTTTATGCATGATAACTATATAGTGAAATACTTGTTGTCTGCATGATTGTTTCAATTTTTCTCTCTGTCTCTGTCTGTCTGTCTGTCTGTCTGTCTGTGTGACTGTCTGTCTGTCTCTGTCTCTCTCTCTCTCTCTCTCTCTCTCTCTCTCCTCTCTCTCTCCTCCCCATCTCTCTCTCTCTCTCTCTCTCTCTCTCTCTCTCTCTCTCTCCTCTCTCCTCTCTCTCTCTCCTCCCTCCCCATCTCTCACTCTCTTCCTTTCACAGCATCCATTCACAGGTTGGTTGTGCTGAATCCTCTTGGCCAGAGAGACCCTGTGACACAACGACCCTATGACACAACGGCCCTGTGACACACGGCCCTGTGACACAACGGCCCTATGACACAAAGGCCCTGTGACACAGCGACCCTATGACACAACGGCCCCGTGACACATAGAGCGGAACCTCTTTTGTAAACAGTCAGTGAAGAGCAGGAGTCTTGGATTCGTTCGGATGGTATTGCCTGGGTCACTGTGTTGGTTCTATTGTCAGGCTGGCTGAATGCGTGTGGAGGTTGTAGTAGCCCTCCTTAAGATAATTACTGTGTTAAGTGACCACCGAAGTCGGCGGAATTTCGATGTCCATCTGGTGCTAAGTGTTTGTTTGGTAATCAATTTGGTAGAGATGTGTGTAAATGCTGATGTGTGGGAGAATGTAGCGAATGGAGAATTCAGGGTACTTGTGAACTAGGGGTTTGAGAAGCAGCATGGACAAAGGCATGGCCCAAAGGGGAATCCTTTGTGTCCCCCTATATAAACTGAGGGAGAACAACGTGAGAGGAGAACAACACCAGGAGAGGGAGAGAGAAGGCAAGAGAGAGAGAGAGAGAGAGGAGAGGAGTGAGCAGGACAGAGAAAGGGTCGAGAGAAACGTGGTCTGGGAGATAGAAGAGCCAGCCAAGTCTTAGGGTTGAAGACAACTGGAAGAGAAGGAAACTAAGTTTGAAGCCCAGAGGTGGGTGAAGACAGACAAACTGAATTTGAACCCAGAGGTGGGTGAAGAAGACGAAGAAGAAGAGTTCTTACGTCGAGATCCCAGAGACGACCACGAAAAACCCAGTCCGGAGCCTGGAGCCATCAACCAAGGGCATCACCATCAAGCAGTGCTGAAGAAGGCGTGAAGAGACTTTTTTCAAGAACTGTGGTGTGGTGTGAAAGCGGGGTTTGTGTGTGAAAACCGGGCCAGGTAAGAAGTATTTTATTAAAACCCCGGGGATTGGGAAGTATTGATCTTTAAGTTTTGATATTCCATTGTGGTGTGATTTGATTGTTCATGATTAATTAATAAGTAGCATAAAAATTGTATTTCTGTTCAAGTCGTGTTAGGAAGAAAACGAATGCGTGAACATCCCATTCCCAGAGAGAGGTGAATGTTTGGTGTGCGCATGAGTTTTGCAATGCGTGTATGATGCAAAGAAAACCCTTTGGGTGTGTTAAGCCTGACTAATAATACATCAACTTAGTGCACTTAAGCAATACCATCACGATTTCCCCCGTCCTGGACAAAATGTTAGCGAACCTCCGGGAGAAACGTGGACAAACGAGTAAACAAGAAAAAACACGACGCGTTTCGACCTCGTAGGTAGTCACAAACAAATAGGACATGAAAATGAACAGCCCTCGTTTTCATTCAACGCCTACCTGCGCTGAAGAGATCAAAAAGAAAAGTGACAAACTCGTTCATTTTCTTTGTCCTATTTGTTTGTGTCTTGCCTAAGAAGACCTACGAGGTCGAAACGCGTTGTGTTTTGTCTTGTGACTCGTTTGTCCACGTTTCTTGGGGGTTCGCTAACATTTATTTAAGATTTGTTTAGATTTCCGCCTGCAGTCGTCTCACTTTGCAACTAAGCCTGATGTAGGTCGGAAAACGCACCAAACATCTATAGGTAATCAAAAAAAAAAAAAAATGACAACTATTGAAATCAATAACTATTTCCCTTATTGTTTCACTCTGTTGGCAGCAGTGTTTTCTTGACCTTCACCTCGCCCCACAAGTTATCATTTATTTGAGTTGTTTATACAAATGAAACCACCCTCTGAAATAAACATATGAACGTTTTTAAACATATAATAGATTACAGCAAAGGATATTCAACCATAAAAAAGAGACTGACGGAAGAAACATGTCTACACGCTCACCAGGAAACAAGCATGCAGACAACAGTCGGTGCTGCGGATGAGAGTGGGGAGGGGGGGAATGGGTGAGAGACAGGGGTGGAAAGGAGGGGGTGGGGGTGGAGAGGGGTGGAACATTATTGGGTTTGAAATGCCGATGGTGGCCAGTAAATTTCTTTTTTGCTTGTCACCCGTCACAGAGGGCACTTCCATTGGCCTCAGCTCGTCTGCAGGTCATCGTAATAACCCGTGGTTGTTTACAGAACATTAAACCATTTTTCTCTGGCACCGACGGACTTAACAAACACATCGACGAAAAGATCTCGGGGAAAGTGCCAAACGTTTCGGGCTGGAAATGACAATCTTGGCAACACGCAATCGTTCTCAGCGCTATGTATACACGCAGGTAAATTGACACTGGACGCAAAACATACAAAGGCTGTTTATGGAGTAAAGGGCTGGGAAATGTTGCGACACGTTCACTGGGTGTGCACCCAGCCAAGCTGGTTGCCGAAAATCTAAATGCAGTTTCCTGAGTTCTGCCCTCTTCGCGGACTTCCTTCCTTCGATTTCACCTCGTTGACGTTTGGAAGCCACTGTACGTTTTACGACGACCTTGAAATAATGGACGTTTTAGTCTTGTTGAGGGTGTTTGTTTACAATCATGGCAGATCGATCAGCAGTTAAGAAAAAAAAGCCAAAAAGAAAAAAAGAAAAACAAAACACCAAAATGCGAGGTGATGTAACTATCGCGTGAATGCACGGAAGAACGAAAGCCTTTTCCTTCAGAGCATCCCTCACAAGGATCAAAATAAAATCGTCTTGCAAATATACGAAACAAGAAAAGTGCTGTTTAGTCTTGAAGATCACATTTCCCCAGAAAAAAATAGCAACAGCAATAACAGGAGGGCTGCTAGTTTAAAGTTATGAGCATGTATACGAATAAAGGACTGAAGGAGGGGGTGCGATTTCTTTCTTTCTTTCTTTTTATTCAGTTTTTAATTTCCATTTAGATTTGAAGGAAAAATTCGTTCTAGATTATAATAAGCCACTCATCAGTCGGAATGCAGAGAAGCCATTCGACGAGCCAAAACAGAATCAAAGTTGAGAAAAATGATTTAGAACAGAAATATTAGACAGGGAAGTCGATGTAAAGAAGGTCCCACGTATTTGTGATGATAAAGTAGTGATGAAGTATTAATGAAGTACTGATGAAGTAGTAATCAAGTATTGATGAAGTATTGATGAAGAGAAGACTGTCATCAAGGCATCGTTCCATGAGAAAAATAAAAAAGGCGACATCAACACCCCCAGACTTTACCAATGTGACAACGCTACCATCCGAACGGGAAACCCAAGCGTGTGATCCTGCAAAGTTCAGACCAAGAACAGGGCACTGCAGACTGCTCCGTCATCTTGCACAATAAACCTTTAAGTTGGTCAGACAGACCGTGCCCTTGTGACACCGGTACTGCCGCCATTCCCCCAGTACTGCTGTTCCCCAGTGCAGACCGTGCCCTTGTGACACCGGGGACGCCGCCATTCCCCCAGTACTGCTGTTCCCCAGTGCAGACCGTGCCCTTGTGACACCGGGTACTGCCGCCGTTCCCCCAGTACCCGCTGTTCCCCAGTGCAGACCGTGGGCCCCTTTTGACACCGGGGACTGCCGCCGTCCCCCAGTACTGCTGTTCCCCAGTGCCAACACTGACAAGGGGCGACCAGTATGTCACCGGCCCCTAGGTTAGGGTTTGGGCTTAGATTGGGTTGAGTAAGGATTAGGGTAAGGTTTAGGTTAAGTCACCTAGTTAGGGTGCGGGTTGAGGAAAGGGTAAAAGTTGTTAGGTTCTCTCTCTCTCTCTCTCTCTCTCTCTCTCTCCTCTCTCTCTCTCTCTCTCTCTCTCTCTCTCTCTCTCTCTCTCTCTCTCTCTGCGTGTGTGTGTGTGTGTGTGTGTGTGTGTGTGTGTGTGTGTGTGTGTGTGTTGTGTGTGTGTGTGCGCACGGGGAACGGTGGAACGAATGTGCTCCCTTGTGACACTGCCCCTGCAGGACTGTCCCACACACGAAAAGCAAAGAGCAGAGACCTGGCCTGCCGAGACACATCGACGAAGGAGAAGATCTCTGGATCTCTGGAGGGCCTCCGCCGGACAGCAGCCTTCGTCAGTGCCTCTGGGTCCCTGTCTGAGTGTACGAAGTAGAGGACACTACCCCTAGCACCGGCGAACACCCCCTCCAGAGCTGCCCTACCCCCGTCCCACTCCCCCCGTCAGGATCTAAGGAGGACACAGCTGCATTTGTAAACGCAGCTGACGTGATCAGCGATCGATGGAGCAAGGGGAAAAAAACACCAACAGTTCCGTTGTTCTTGTCCATCCGAACGTGTTAGCTGATTTCATCGATCTTCTCAGCCGACAGACATTTTTATTTGAAAGAATAAAAAATTATGCTTGAAAATATGATTCTGTGAGTCAGACACTACCTTGTCATGCCAAGTTTGAAAAAAAAAAACCGCTCATTGTCTCCCCCTCCCCATCCCCTCCCTGTCTTCCTCACCTGTTTCATACCGTTTCCACCAGCCCCTCCACTATTACCACCATCTCCCCTTTTTTGTGGAAAATTACAGTTTATTTATCTATGTATCAATTTTTTCTTGTCATTCTATTTAAAACGTTTGCAACGAAATTACCAAGACATGGCGCAAAGCTTGAAAACGATGAATGACTGTCTAAATGATGGGTTCAAAACCCTGCATGTTACTCCCTAAACCTCATCTTCGGAGGGATGGGCGGAGCTGGGAACTGAAATCCTCGAACAGAAAAATGGATAATCGACACAGTTTATCACCAGTAATTAATGAACAGAAGACACTATGGATGCGAACAACAAAAAAGCGCGCGCTTTCTGGATAATGAACATCAGACAAATACCCGCTAAAAGACAAAGCATGTTTGCAACAAAGTGCCTTCTGTTATTATTTGTCAGGTAGCGGAAAACCGGAGAGAGACCATTCCTACTGGAATCATGCCAGTAACAACAGCTAAAATGTCAAAACCGTGACTGTAAACACACACACACACACACACACACACACACACACACACACACACACACACACATAAACGCACATAAACACGCACACATACACGTACACACACACACACACACACACACACACACACACACACACACACACACACACACACACACACGAACGCACGCGCGCGCGCGCGCACATACACACACACACAACACACAACACACACACACACACACACACACACACAACACACAACACATCCCCTCCACAACACACCACCAACACTGTATGCAGCATGAAAAGCAGGGTGTCTGGTTTTCAATTAGGAAAGCTATGTACCATGGGGATGTTTTGTACACAAGTCAAAGCATCCCACAGCCCTTTATTGACAGTTCAGTGTATGCAGAAAAGAAAGAAAAACTAAAGCTCTCCCACCATACTCTCCATTCTATTAAGCGGCGTTGCCAGCGCGTTTTCTCACATGCACGCACGCGCGCTCACGCGTCGCGAGCGCGCGCGCACAACACACACACACACAACAACACAACACACACAACACCACACCAACACACAACAACCACATAACAACAACATGATGGGGGAAGCGTGCACCACGAGTTCACCCTGACATCCAGATGTGTGTGCAGGGTTGTGTGTGTTTTTGTGTGTGTTTTAGTATGTGTTGTTTGTGGTTGTGTGTGTGTGTATTTGTTGTTGTCGTGTGATTTACTGTCTGTGTCTGAGTTTGTGTGTTTATGTGAGCTGCGCGCTGCACTGTCTGTGGTGCATTTTGCAAAGCGCGGTGCGCGCACGTCCTTCAGAAAATTCAGAACGGTGTTTGTGTGGAAGGAATGAACGGATTCGTTTCGCGATTTAAAGTAAG
>CM031605.1:51858841-51868841 GCA_018398815.1 Conus ventricosus
AAACCCAGACACTTTGTATTAAACGCAAAAACACTAAAATCAGCAAAAGTGTACATTTTTAAAGAACATACAGACTATGCATGGAGTGAAAGAGACTGGTTGGAGAAAAAAAAAAAAGAAAGAAAGAAGAAAAAAAAAAAGCTAGTAGTGGAAACTGTTTCTTGTTTTTTTTTCTTCCGATTTTTTTTTTTTTTTTTTTTCAGATGAAGAGGACAGTGTGAAACACCAAAAAATGAGAGGTGGATTTTGGCATTGGGGGGGGGGGGGGGGGGGGGGGGGGGGGGGGAAATCACCGCCTTAGGTGCTCCAGTGATCCGATAACTGATGCCACAAAAAACAAAACAAAAAACAAAAAAAAACACGTTAGGATAGAGCAGCGAAAAAGCCCAGTCTATGTTGAGCACCATGAGGTTTCGAAATCGCCACGTGAGACGGCGAACTCGGTGCTCTATCACGGAGCCAACCCGCACCTCTCTCTGCGGCAGCGGCGAGCTCAACGAGACTATTTCTTCAGTTTCCGGAGGTGTTCTGTTTCAAGTTTGGAGCTCTTGTCAGGGAATGGAAGCAAGCAGGACAGGAACCAGTGGCCAAGCAGATTCTGCGGAGGAAGCGGGGCTGGATTGGTCACACTCTCAGGAATCCAGCATCCAGCACCACACGCCAAGCCCTAACATGGAACCCGCAGGGGAAAAGGAAGAGAGGCCGACCTCGCAGCAGCTGGAGGCGAGACACTGAGGCAGAGATAAAGAGGCAGGGGACCAACTGGACAGGCATTCAGCGAGCAGCCCAGAACCGAGTGCGATGGCAGAGTGTTGTCGATGGCCTATGCTCACCTTGAGCTATGGGCCTAAGTAAGCTAGTCGTCCGGCAACGGTAGTTTACGGCGAGCGCTCAAACGTTTGGGCTCCAGAAGTCTGCATAATTCACGTGTCCTGTTGTGAGAATTAACTAAACAGTGACCCAAGTGCACATCCTTATGATGTCTCAAATGGAGTGGAGTCTCTGACGGTCAGACAGGTAAGATTTGTTGGACCAGCGTTTCTTTTTCTAAACTTTTCTTCTAGGACAGTCAGGAAGAAGATGAATAATTGTTCGGTGATCCGTATGGGTACAAAATACAGATTAACTTCTACAGTGGGTCACGGAATTTGTCCTTGATGTCTGCAAAATAGGTGACTGGTCGTAAGACAGACCGTAGCGGCTGTGTTGTTGTTCAGGATCAAATCTTTAGTCCTTCATCTTTTTCTTGTTTAACCAATCGGTAAGGTATGCTGCTTACAGGCCAGCCAATGTAAGGTAATGCTGGTAGACAGTATGGGTACACAGCAATAACAGTATGTCTTCACAGTTGTGGGAATTTGCCTTTAGTCTGCAAATTAAGGTAATTGTCGCTTAAAGCCAGCCAGAGGCATGTGCTTTGTGTCAGATAATCGTTTAGTACCATTATATTTTTGTATTAACAATGTAAGATTGTAGCCCAGCCAATGTAAGGTAAATGTGCTTATAGCCCAGCCAAAGGTAATGTGCTTAAGCCAGCCAATGTAAGGTAATGCTGCTTATAGCCCAGCCAATGTAAGGTAATATTGCTTATAGCCCAGCCAATGTAAGGTAATGCTGCTTATAGCCCAGCCAATGTAAGGTAATATTGCTTATAGCCAGCCAATGTAAGGTAATTGCTTATAGCCCAGCCAATGTAAGGTAATGCTGCTTATAGTCCAGCCAATGTAAGGTAATATTGCTTATAGTCCACCCAATTTGTATAAAGGTAATGCTGCTTATAGTCCAGCCGACCACAAAGGGCCACATCAGGGCTGTCATCGCGTTGAAGTCAGCTCACAAGTCATTGAAAAAAAATCCACACAACCGGTTAAAATACACCTAAAAACACACCGGAAATGGTGTTAAACATCTTTCTCTGTAAAATCTTAGATCAGATGAAAAATGTTAACCTCTGTCAGAAATCCAAAGATCACATCAGGTGGGACATCTCTGAATAAGTCATGGAGTCTGCTGTAAAATGCTCATGTCTCACATCATGCAAGTCCCAACACTCCTAAAGAATGTTTCACTGTGAAAGGTACATGACATGGAATGCACCACAAAGCTTCTTCATCTTTTAAAAGGTAAGAGTGGATGTAAAAGGAGTGGCCTGTATGCAAACGGCACGAGATTGTTTCTTCTTTACGGCCGCGTCCGGACCTTGGTAAAAACTGTTTCAGGTTTGGACGGATTTTGAACAGTTTGTTACCCGTTTGCGAGTTCCATTCCTCTTGCCAGAGGTCTTTGACGTCAACTTGTGCTTAGAATTTCAAATCCGTGTGAGGGATAGACAATCTGTTCAAATCCACGTTTGTATTGCCAAGAAGACCTTACGTGGAAACAGCCTTCAGCACCGTAATGTACAAAGACACAGCCACCCAGTTCGCTATCCAGTCAATAACATATTACCGCTCGCACATATACAGTTGATTTGGTACTGGGTATCTGGGCCCTATTAGGGTTAGCTCACGACCGCTAATCTGTCACCACTCTACCTTTGAAATATACCCAACATCAAAAAACAAACAAAAAAAAAAAACAGAAAAGAAAAGTAAAACGAAAAAAAAACAAAATCCCACGTGACTCACCAGGACCGGTGACGTCAATGCATCCCAGCTTGCACTGCTCCTCGGAGTCGAAGACATTTCCGTTTCCGCCGCAGCCGCCGTACCAGAAGCGCTTGCATCGGGTCTCGTCATGTCGTAGTACCACTTGACGCTGTAGTCCGTGCAGGTGCCCTGTCTTTCCCTCCGAGCACACCGCTAGGGGAGGAGGAGATGAAAGAGAAGCAGACTGTTAGTTCGAATGGGAGGGGAAAGAGTCAACAAAGAAGTGAATGAGTAATGTAAAGCATGACACAGAGCAAAGAAGCGCGCACACACACACACACACACACACACACACACACACACACACACACCACACACACACACACATGCGCGCGCGCACGCACGCTCGCACACACACACACACACACACACACACACACACACACACACACACACTACACACACAACACACACACACACACACACACACACACACACACACCTCTGTGTATCAGTATATCTATATCCATGAATCTACCTACTTATCTATATGATGTGGATAATTACGAATCTACCTACTTATCTATATGATGTAGATATTACACGTAAACATACATACATACATACATACATACAAACATACATACATACAAATAACAAGAGAGAGAGAGAGAGAAGAAGAGAGAGAGAGGAGAGAGAGAGAGACAGACAGACAGACAGACAGATAGACAGACAGAGAGTGGAGGGGAGGGAAGCACGGGGAAAGCTTTTTTTTTTTCTTCGTCAGATGCACGGGATACTTAATCTTGGCTGAAAATCAAAGACAAGGGGGACGCAGGGGGATACGAAGGTACTGTTTTTCAATCCCCCTACCCCCCCCATCCTCTCCCCCTCTCTCCTCTCCTCTCTCTCTCTCTCTCTCTCTCTCTCTCTCTCTTCTCTCTATCCGTCTCTCTCTTTCTCCCTCCCACTCTGTCTGTCTCTCTGTCTCTGTCACTGTCCTCCCTCTCTCTCTTTCTCTCTCTCTTTCTCCCTGTTTGTCTGTCGTCTTCTGTCTGTCTGTCTCTCTCGCTCTCTCTCTCTCTCTCGCTCGCTCGCTCTCTCTTTCACTCTGTCTCCAACAGCCGCAGTGCGGCGGTCCCTATGAAACCTTAGGGTGCGTAGCGCAATCACTACGTATCTAAAGCACTACCAGTTATTAGCCCTACGACCATTAGATCTACGTGTCGTAAACCATACGACCCTTTAAGACTACGTGTCTAATCACTACAATTGACCATGTATCGAAAAGCTATTCATGTTCGCGTTCTCTAGAACTACGTGTCTATATCGCTATGCCCGTTTTGCTCTACAACAGAAAGAAAGAAAAATAGTGATAACGGCCCGTTTGTATGGGGATGGTGTAGCGCAGTCACTACTGGATAATGTCAGTAGGTCCCCACTAGGGGAGGCGCTATATGTTCCCCCATGTCTATGTTCCCCCATGTCTGTGTTCCCCCATGTCTATGTTTCCCCCACCTCCATATTCCCCAGGTCTATGTTCCCCACCTCCATATTCCCCCAGGTCTATGTTCCCCACCTCCATATTCCCCCAGGTCTATGTTCCCCCACCTCCATATTCCCCCAGGTCTGTGTTCCCCCACCTCCATATTTCCCCAGGTCTATGTTCCACCACCTACCTACCGTGCCGAACGTGTCCTCGTGCCGTACGTGATCTCGTATCGTACGTGACCGGATTGTCATACTTGTTACAGAATCTAAGTTGTATCCTGACTAGATATGTTGCAATGTTCATATTATTTATGCTTTAAACCCGAGAGAAGAGACGGAATACATATAATTGTCACAAGATTGTATTGATCCTTTCTTTGCTTTGCTTTGTTTTTCTCTGTATTTGGTGACAGGAGTCATTGTTACTCATTAATTTGTTGTTCATTTACAGTTCTTTAGTTAATGTGTTAGTACACGCGTGTTTCCATAGCTATACGGGTTGGTGACCTTACGTTAAAATTCCTGAGTCCCTGAGTATAATTTATGCGGATGGTTTAGTGCGTCAAAATATATTTTTTGTAAATTATTTTCTTTCCTAGTTCCATCCCTCCTCCGCGTTATGGCCAAGAGCCCCTGGCCTAAGGCCAAAGTACAATTAAAAAAAAATGTTCAGAGTTCCGAGTTGTATTAAATTACGATAATTGAAATTACCAAAATACAGAAATCGAGGAGAGAGAGAGAGAGAGAGAAGAGAGAGAGAGAGAGAGAGAGAAGAGAGAGGAGAGAGAGAGAGAATTAGAGAGAGACAAAGACAGAGAGACAGCGAATATGGGGGGGGGGAGAGAGAGAGAGAGAGAGAGAGAGAGAGAGAGAGAGAGAGAGAGAGAGAGAGAGGAGAGAGAGATGCGGAGACAGAGAGATGCGGAGACAGAGATTCAGAGAGACAGAAAGAGATAATCTAAGAACTCTCTCTCCCTCTCTCTCTCTCTCTCTCTCCTCTCTCTCTCTCTCTCTCTCTCTCTCTCTCTCTCTCAACAAGGCGGGCAGAAGGCATTGTGCTCAAAACAGTATCGGTATTTAATTGATGAGTAATAGGCCGAGTCTGTCCAATACAAAAATCTGCGCTGCCAGTGCAGCAGTTCTACATTTTCATCATGTAGAGTTATTGCCACGTAGTGCTAAAGAAAGAAATAGAAAAACACAACACACGAAAGTATGTAGAGCTACTGCCACGTAGTGCTAAAGGACAGTAGCCAATAGAGATCGCAAGTCAGCCTTCGAGCTTCTTTCTCCTTCTTTGCCATCTATATAGAGCTAATCAAAAATGTCCATTAGTGACAGAGGGCAGTCGCTTTTTAGCTACTTTTCGTTACTTCTCGTAGTGCCAAAACAAGGTAGAGGTTTGAAATACGTAGTGCTATTGCTACATGACTAAGCGAAGACTCTCTCTCTCTCTCTCTCTTCTCTCTCTCTCTCTCTCTCTCTCCTCTCTCTCTCCTCTCTCTCATTAGATTTTATTCATGGGATATTCATCAAAATTCTATATGGAGCAACAAAAACAAAACAAAACAAAACAACGAACAAAGAAAAACAACAAACAAACAAACAAAAAGAAACATAGGCATTACTTTTAAATTTAGACCTCTGTGACACTTAATTGGAATGAGAGAGAGAGAGAGAGAGAGAGAGAGAGAGAGAGAGAGAGAGAGAGAGAGAGAGAGAGGAGAGAGAGAATGAAGTGTGAAATGCAAAAAGTCACTTTCGTCCGACAATCGATTTTCATCAAATTATTGATCAATAGGCCCGATAATCAATAACCAGGTGCAAATAACGCCTGATAATCGATTATGGAACCGGTTATTCATTTCTACACCTTATCTTGATTTTGGTAAATAATTTGCACATAAAATTGATTTTTGGCCCGTTATTGATTATCGGGGCCGGTTATTAATTTCCGGCGTAATTTGCACCTGGTTATTGATTATCGGGTTTGTTGGTAAGTAATTTGCACATAAAATCGATTTTCGTACTATGAAAATCGATTTTCGTGAAATGCACACAATTCACTTTCCGGCCGAAAATCAATTTTCGTAGTATGAAAATCAATTTTATAAGCAAATTACTTACCAATAGGCCCAATAATCAATAACCAGGTGCAAATAACGTCCGATAATCGATTAGCGGGGCCGGTTTTGATTTTTACACCTAACATTGATTTTGGTAAATAATGTGCACATAAAATTGATTTTCGGCCCATTATTAATTGTTGGGGCCTGTTATTGATTACCGGCGTAATTTGCCACTATGAAAATTGATTTTCGCCGGAAAATGAATTCTGTGAATTTCACGCTTCACAGAGAGAGAGAGAGAGAGAGGGAAGAGAGAGAGAGGGAGGGAGAGAGAGAGAGAGAGAAGAGAGAGAGAGTTTATATATGTGTATCTGTCATGCCTTAAAACGATACCAACAATAGCAAAAAAGAAATTAAAAGGAGAGAGAGAGAGAGAGTAGAGTAGAGAGAGAGAGAGAGAGAGAGAAGAGAGAAGAGAGGAGAGAGAGAGAGAGAGAGAGAGCGTTTATATATAGTAAATGTCAGTTATTTGGTTGCTGTCGCAGCAGGTTATAACAAATGGGGTGGACGAGAGAGAATGGTCGAAAGAAAGTGTATCTGTCATGCCTTAAAACAATACCAACAATAGCAAAAAGAAATTAAAGGAGAAGCGAGCGAGCGAGAGAGAGAGAGAGAGAGAGAGAGAGAGAGAGATAGAGAGAGAGAGAGAGTGAGAGAGAGAGAGAGAGAGAGAGAGGGAGAGAGAGAGAGAGAGAGAGAGCGAGCGAGAGATGAACTAATATTTTACCAGTATTACGTATACTATATGGTGACAGGAAGAGAAAAGAAAGAGAGAGAGAGAGAAAGAAAGAGAAATTGACAGACATTGCGCGCGCGCGCGCGCGCACACACACACACACACACACACACACACACACACACACACACACACACCACACACAGGACGTTCTTTCCTAATTTTTTTTCTTTTTTTTTTAATCGTAGTGATATAGAGTGAGTGAGAGACGTAGCGATAAAGACGGTGTCTGGAAATCGTAGTGGTAATCATAAATAGTTGTATAGGTACAAGTTATGAAGGGAAATCGTTGCGAATGACACTGTAGTGATATCGGGTAATAGTCGTTTGGATATGTAGATTAGTGTTCCGTTGAGCTTTAGCCCGTTAGTGATATTGACACGTAGTGATTACGGGATGTCCCCAACTTTATGCCTCTCTGCTCAAAAGGTCGGGACCCTCTCGATCTCTCCTTCACCTTCTGACACCAAACAGACACTCCCCCGAGGATCCCGTGCCTTTTCGCTCTTCTTCGACTCTCTCTCTCTCTCTTCTCTCTCCCTCCCTCCCCCCCCCTCTCTCTCTCTCTCTCTCTCTCTCTCTCTCTCTCTCTCTTTTAACCCCCGTACCGTGATTGGTTTGCACCCTTTCCAAATATGTTAGGGGCAACATGGGACCTACGTTCTTATCTCAGACGCCAAATCGCAGGCTCGTTCGCACGATTCGGAGAATCAGGTATCCCAGCAAGCACGCAGACAGGACACAGACACAGACAGACAGACACACACACCATCATATATATATATATATAACAACACAAAAGAGACAGAGAGGAATATAAAGTAGTTTAACACCCCCCTTTTCTCTCTCTCTCTCTTTCTCTCCCTCCCTCCTCCCTCTCTCTCTCTCTCTCTCTCTCTCTCCTCTCTCTCTCTCTCTCTCTCTCTCTCTCTGTATCGTTGTCGCTTCCTCTCTCTATTAAACAGGGTTGTGCGGCAGCGTGTGAGTGTTCACTTCCGCTATCCCTCTAAATTCCTACAGCTAACGAGGGGGGGGGGGGGGGGGGGGGGGGGGGGGGGGGGGGGGGGGGGGGATGAAGAGAAAGGACAACGCCTTTAATCTGCGCCATGAAAATCCACTTTAATCGGCATTTCTCTCTCTCTCTCTCTCTCTCTCTCTCTCTCTCTCTCTCCAGAAATACGGAACACTCTGTCCATCTATGTGTATGTGTTGTCTGCTCGTTTGTGCATCTCCACGTGGCTATGTTTGTGCGTATGTATACTGTACACATTTTGCTAAGGAACATATTAGACATAAAAAGATAAAAAAAAACAGAGAAAAAGATGCATGTCATTTTCGTGTGCCTGTAAAGGTCAATCTACCGTCAACATGTACTCGTTGCTGTTTGTTCGAGTTTTATGCAGTGCACGTGCTCTATGCAAAGGCGAGTGAGTACCCCCATTTTCAAAGAATTTCCTGTCCTTACAGGAAATGTTCAAATGTTATTAAAGGGTGGGATTTCGCTAGCTGTGGTCACTGTGTGCTTGTTCGTGGTTGGTAATGGCAGAGCAACGTCAGAGACGACATTTGTCGAGTGATGAACTGTCTCGTTGTGTTGGAATGCTGGAGGGGGGGGGGGGCAACGTCCTTGGTGTGTCGCAGAGTGTGGTTTCCCGGGCATGGACCAGGTACCACGCGTTCGGTACAGCTGTGAGACGACATGCAGGTGGCAGACAACGAGCAACAACTCCTAAGAGAAGATCGATTTCTTGTTGTTCAGGCCTGCCGAAATCGGATCTGCTTGCTCGGACCTTCGTTCTGACCTCTTGAACGCCACTGGCACCATATGTCTGCCTCCAGACTATCAGGAACAGACTCCATGACGTCAATCTTCGCGCCCGAAGACCCTGCATTCGTGTTCCACTCACTCAGGAACACCGACGACGCGATTTTGGCTTGGGCCCCAAAAAATCATGTGAACTGGACTGTTGTTGACTGGACCCCCGTGCTTTTCAGTGTGAGTCCAGGTTTTGTCTGCACCACACTGATGGTCGTGCTAGAGTGTGGCGCAGACCAGGAGAGAGGTACCAGGATGCCTGCATCGTCCAGCTGACCGTTATGGCGGAGGGTCACTGATGGTCTGGGGCGGGATCAGTATGGCTGGGCGAACCGATCTCCTCGTCCTGCAGCAGGGAACCATGACGGGTCAGCGGTACCGAGATGAGGTCCTTGATGTCCTCGTCAGACCCTATGCAGGCGCTATTGGCGAGGACTTAATCCTCATGGATGATAATGCCCCTCCACATCGCGCCAGGATCGTCCAGCAGTACCTGGGGCAGGAAACCATCGTCTGCATGGAGTGGCCTGCGCGTTCACCTGACTGTAATCCTATTGAACATTTGTGGGACGTTCTTCAGGTGGCCGTAGCACAACGTCAGCAGCAACCCCGCAGCCTCCACGAGCTGGAGAACGCCCTGGTGGCCGAGTGGAACGCTGTGCCTCAGATCCCGATCCAGAGGCTGATCAGGAGCATGGGGCGGCGATGTCAGGCTGTGATTGCTGCTAGGGGCTCCCACAGCGCTATTGAGCCAGCCCAAACAGTCTCCTGTCATTCAAAGTGGACTTTGACCAAATGTCTCATTTCAATAAAATGTGCAAATTAGGGGGGTGTTCAGTTTGCAGTCTTGTGTTACCTCATCTGTGATTGATTAATTTTTGACGTTATGATGTATTCATGAATGAAATACAGCTGTATGATTTACATAATATTTTGGACCATTTGAAATAAATTTTGGTAACATTATATTTGTTTCCAGTTTCTATCCTTAGCAAAACGTGCGCAGGGGGGGAGGGAGGGGAAGGAAAAACATATCTACTTTTCTGATATCATCTACTCCAAACGTCTGCCAGATCCTGCCTGATAACCGCCCACCCCTCAAACCCACCTCATCCTTCAACCACCACCACCATTCCCCACTCTCTCCTCCTCACTCGCACACCTCCAGCCTCCTTCCCCCTTCCTTCCCTGCTATTCTCTCTCTGTCTCTCACTGTTTCTCCCCCACCTCTCTCGCTCTT
>CM031605.1:51880741-51898241 GCA_018398815.1 Conus ventricosus
TCTCTCTCTCTCTCACCCTCTCTCTCTTTCTCTCTCTCTCTCTGTTTCAGAGGGCATGGTAGCGAGAAGGGAGAGAAGTAAGCCCATTTGGAAACCGTACCTGTATTTGCATTCAATGTTTGTACACACGTATATGTGTAAGTATGTGTCTATATAAGTATGTAAATGTGCCAATGACTGCTATCAAAAACACTCACGTAACACGGTTTTCTTGGCTTGTTGGCCTTTGCCCTTTGATTTGTTTTGTTTTCCTTTCCTGTGAAGGTATGGTGAAAATGTTTCAGTTTAGCTCTTTACCCTCGTTAACAAATTCGTAATGGTCTTCTCTCTGTCTGTCTCTGTCTCTCTCTCTCTCTCTCTCTCTCCTGTCTCTCTCTCTCTCTCTCTCTCTCTCTTCTCTCTCTCTCTCTCTCTCTCTCTCTCTCTCTCTCTCTCTCTGTGCGTGCATGTGTTTGAGTCTGCGGGCGCACGCGCGCCATTGTTTCTATCGTTACTACCGCCACCACAATCACTACTATTACTACTTTTAATACTACCACTACTACCACTACTATCACTTCTACCACTACTACTACCACTACCAGTATGTCACTCTTGTTTTTGTTCAGTCCTCTCTCTCTTTCTTTGCGCCGCGCGCGCGCGGCGCGTGTGTGTGTTGTGTGTGTGTGTGTGTGTGTGGATGTTTTCACTGAACAAAAACGCGACCACCAGATGTGTCTGCTTCACACACACACACACACACGCACGCGGGCACGCGGGCACTCACGTACGCACGCACTACACACACAGATCTTAACTCAATTCTCTATAGGCAACACGTACAAACCAGAACAAACGATCAGTCAAACAAGACACATCAAACTAAAAAGACACACGTAAATTTAAAAAAAAAGAACTTCAGTGCGTTAAGCTGCACCGTGTGTTGCATGCTACCTTCTCTGAAGACGTGGGATAAACATGACACCTTCCCCCACACCTCCCATCCACCAACACGGTATGCGATGAATTGGAGAGTGTGTGCGTACACCACCGGTGGTGTGAGGTAAGGGAGAAACCAAACTCTGACACTCCGTGCTAATGTTCTTGTCTTCCATCTCTGGTGGATAGATAAAAGTGAATAGGGAAGATGAATCTGCAAGACGTATGGATGTAAACGATGATGAGAGAGAGAGAGAGAGAGAGAGAGAGAGAGAGAGAGAGAGAAGAGAGAGAGAGACAGACAGACAGACAGACAGACAGACGGAGTGACAGACAAACAGACAGATAGACCAAAAGAGACGGAGACAGATACAGATACAGACAGAAGGACTGACGGCACCGAAAATGAGAGAGACAGACAGACAGAAGAACAGACAGAGAGACAGGCAAGCAAACACACACGCGCGCACACAGTCAGACAGACACAGAGGCAGACAGAAAAAAAAAACAGATAGACAGACAGAGAGACAGGCAGGCAAACACAGGCACACGCAGAGACACAGACACACACGCACGCACGCACGCACGCACATACACACACACACTCTCTCTCTCTCTCCTCTCTCTCTCTCTCTCTCTCCTCTCTCTCTCTCTCTCTCTCTCTCTCTCTCTCTCTCTCAAACAGCGACAGTAACAACAGACACAATGACACAGACAGGTAGGCACGTCTTTACTAATAAGGACGACAAAGCTGTCGGACACATTAACCAGAGCAGTCGCCAGAACATGCTCATTAACAAACACGTGCCGACATTTCTCCGCCTCTCCTCTTCGTGGGCAGCCACAACCAACGAGAAGCGTGTGGGCCACATGACACGCGCATCCATCTAGGTAGCAGGCATCCCTAGTTCACATGCGGTGTCAGTGGTAGCACCCATTACTGTTCACTGGACTGCCCACATCATCACCCATCCCCTGTCACTAACCAGTCCCCCCCCCCCCCCCCCCCCCCTTTCCCCTTCATCACATCCTTAACCACTTTGCTCTCTCTTCCTTCGCATTACCCCCCCCCCCCCCCCCCCCCCCTCACACAAATACACATACTACAACTGCACACAGACACACACACACTGACGCACACAACGCGCACACTCACACAGACGCACAGACACAGACAGACACAAACATACATACACACATGTACACACGTACATACCAAGGACACACGCACGCGCGCGCGCGCGCACGCACACACACACACACACACACACACACACACACACACACACACAACACACACACACACACACACACGCGTACATGCGAAGGACATACACACACACACACACACAACACACACACACACACACACACATCCTTCGAAAGTGCAGGGCAGATACCCCGATTGGGGTTACTCAGTCGAGTATTTCATGTTATGTCCTGGTAAATATCCACACCACTCAACAACCCCATTTCTTGAAGCGCAAGAAATTCAAGGGGAGAAAAACACACGGGGAAAGTGTGCTGAACTGAAAACTGTTTTTTTTTTCTTCAGTTGCCCAGTTCCTCACAGTGAAAAAACACAAAACAAAACCAAAAACAGGGAAAAACAAACAAACAAAACAAAACAAAACAAAACAAAACAAACAACAACAACAAACGGCGCCAGCAAGTAGAATCACAGCCGCTGTACCCAGACCATTTCTTTGTCACCGATACCCTGAGACTCATCTCTCTGGGTGCGAGTTTGTTCCTGGGCAAAAACCATTTCCCTAACCGGTCTTTCCACATGCTCTATCTTTATCGTAACCACTGCTTCATTGCCAAAAAAAAAAAAAACCAAAACCAAAAACCAAAACAAAACCACCACACACACACACACACACACAACCCACGCGTTCTGACGGACACAACGCAAGAGTGAGCGAGTTACGTCACTGAACTAAAAACAGCACACTCTTCTTCTCGACACCTTCTGCTTCTCCCCGTTGAGGACTGCCTACCGGATAAGAGACTTATGATAACACTGTGACACACTGCACGTGAAACGGCCGACAAAGGTTGCACAATAGGAAATGGAAGTGGCATCGGCGCTTGGCTGGCAGCAGTGACAAATCACACGGGTGATGAGGCAGAAACTGCAGTCGTCGTTTTTCCTTTAAATGAAAAAAAAAAAAAAAGAAACGGAAAACGTATTTGTCATGTCTTGTAGTCAAAGCCAATGGAAAACTTCAGATGAATCTGGAGAAAGATTATCACTCAAAGTGCGTTCTGGTTGGCAGGTTTGTTTCTGTTTGTATCCTTCAGCTTTTTTTTTCCTCACACAAAGCTTCCATGCTGTCCGCCCACATTTCTCTCTCTCTTCTCTCTCTCTCTCTCTCTCTCTCTCTCTCTCTCTCTCTCTCCTCTCTCTCTCTCCTCTCTCTCTCTCTCTCATGCTTAGTCCCTCAGCGGGGCAAGGGTCGGATGAAGGAAAAAGGCATGTGTTTGCTTGTCTGTTACCCTTGGAAATAAAGATTATTATCATCATCATCATCATCATCATCATCATCTCTCTCTCTCTCTCTGCACAGAGTCGGAACTGGGGCAAATGGTTAAAATTTGTCACAATATTTGTACTTTTGTGATGTTCGCAGTTACTCATCCTTTTGATTGATAGTGTTTCAGTGTTAAATCAATGTCTTGGTTTTCAGTCCTTTTCTGTTTGTTGGTTTCAATCAACCAATCAATGAATGAAATTATGACCAGCAACCTTCTAGAGTTTCTTGAGCTGGAAACATTTCTTTTTATGTCAAGTGCTTGTATGTCAGTTCTCTCCCTCTCTGTCTCTCTAGTTCATTCTTTCTCTCTGTCTGTCTGTCTGTCTGTCTGTCTGTCTCTCTCTCTCTCTCTCTCTCTCTCTCTCTCTCCTTTCTCTCTCTCTCCCTTCCAACCCCTCTCATCCCTTCTCTCTCTCCCCCCTCTCCTCTCCCCCCCTCTCTCCTCTCCTCTTTCTCTCTCTCTCTCTCTCTCTCCCCCCCCCCTCTCTCTCTCTCTGTCACTCTAATCGCAAACAACACGGTATTTGGAAGTGATCATGACGTTCCTTTGTCTCGTCTCGGCGGAACTCACCAGTCCCATGGGAGTCCTGCAATGATGAACGTTTCATCAGTTGTCTCCGCCTCCAATGGCAGTGGGCAAGTGCCAGAGTTGAGGCACAGACAGCTCTTTCCAGCCTGCTCCCAACTGTCGTCTGTCCATCTCTTTCCAGCCCGCCCCCAGCTGTCGTCTGTCCATCTCTTTCTCCGTCTGCCCTGTCTCGTCTTCCCCTGCACTGTTTGCAGGCCCGCGTCTTCCTACAGCTCTTGACGTTGTTCTCCCATTTGTGTGTGTGTGTGTGTGTGTGTGTGTGTGTGTGTGTGTGTGTTGACGCATTGTTCTGTGGTCGAAGCAGGCAAGTTCGCAAGGAAACAGTATGCATATTGACTGATGTCGTCGTTCTTTATATCTATTGCGGCCTTAGTCACGGTTTCTGCATTTCCATTCCATCTTGTTTATACGAGGGCGCATTTAAGTGCTCTCATTTTGTTTGTACACTAAATGCAAAACAGAAGAATGATGTTTGTCCCTGTGATATTTGGAAAGAATATTCCTAAAACATCAATGGCCCTGGGACGGTTCAATTGAAAAAAAGAAGTCAATTGGTATAATGAAAACCCTCTCGTCTTCCGTCGCCATCTTTCTTCCTCCCACGTGCGGAGCACGTGACCTTTGACCATTTCTATGACTGGTTGATCACTTCGCTGTGCGAGTATCTCCTCTGAAAACTTGAGCATGTTCAACTCCCAATCTCTGGGCCGGCACTCGCGCTCTTGTGGTCGCTGTTTTTGGACGATCGCACCCGTCGAGTCACACAAAGCGACAACAAGAGCGAATGCTTAATAATAATAATAATAATAATAATAATAATAATAATAATAATAACAATAATAATAATAATGAATACTTATATAGCGCCTATTTTCGGCTAGAGACCAAGCTCCAAGCGCCTTACAATCCACACTCGTTCACACAACGGGCTGCCTACCTGGGTAGTGCCGACTGAAGAGCTGCCAGCTGACGCTTCATTCAGTCGTTACCCGTGTCATCCAGTCGATATCGTTCAATATCGTTCATTCAATTTCGTTACTTCCTTCATTCTTTCCATTTCTCACGCAGGTGCATACTATGTGAACGTGTAATCCATATCAACAGCCAAACTGGCCTACTCCTCCGAAAGTTGGTGATGGGATTTTACATGAGTGCAAGATGTTATGCGGGCGTTCACACTGTCAACCTCGGGTTATGTCAGTGAGGAAGGACTAGCGCACAGCCCAAACACACTCACAGCTTGCTTACGATCTCATTCATATATCATGCATTCGTCACATCAAACCACTAGTAAAGTCTATAACTTTACTACACATGTTCATAGAACGAAACATCAATGCATATGGAATCAAACAAAATAAAACATTCTCTCTTTCCTGAACTTCACAAAATCATTTATCTAAAACATCATTAACTAACCCGGGTATAAATAGATTTCTACTTTACCTGGCCAGGTGATCTTAACTATTCACGAATCACTGTCTTTTCTTTTCTTTTTTTTTTCTTTTCACTGTCACTTTCACAAGCACGACACAACTGCTGGCACTGGTTTTGGTCTGCTGGCACCGGTCAGGCTGGACTGCTGGCACTGGTCAGGTTGGACTGCCGATGAAAGTGGCGCTGGCCAAGTATGAGGTCGAACCCCCGGTTAAGATAGAACAGTGACTATCAACATCGATCTGTTCTCCTGTCTTTCTTCCTGCATTAAACGCATTGCACTCTCTCTCTCTTCTAGTCTGCTCTTATCAAATGGACATGGTTGCTTTTCTTTTCTTTTTTCTTTTCTTTCTTTTCCTCTTCATTAGTTAGCAACTCTCTCTCTCTCACATCTCTCCTCAGTCCTTCCTCTGCAGACTATCTCATGCTAATCTCTCAACTTGGTTCTCTTCTCTCCTCCCCTCATCTCTCTGCTTTTCTCTCCTCAGAGATTACACTCAGACCTCTCTCTCTCTGTCTCTCTGTTCGTTTCGTCCCCCCGTTCTCTCCCTTCTCCTCGCTCCTCACAATTCCTTCTTATCCCTTTCCCGATCTGTCAAAAAGGGCGAGTACCATGGTCAGTATTTTACCGCCTCGTCCCCAATTTATCTCCCTCTAATTCCATTGATGTTCATATCATGCCAGTCATGCCTACACGCCTTACTCTCATGTGTGGGTCAATTGGTCATTTTAATTGTATTAGCTAGATTTCAGCTTCACCCCCACCACACACTACCTTCACCCTCTCCCTTTCCTCCATGCTTTAACCTGCGACTCCGACTAACATTGGCGCTGGTTCAACAAATTGCTAGATGAGCCTGAGACCGGCGCTAGCGACTCGACACGCTAGACATCTAGGCTCGGTCAAAGCAGCTTCGGTCCGTCTAGCCGGACAGACCGTCTCTGTGGAGCCTCTCCCCTAGCCTGAATTGGCTGATCCGAACCATGGGCCGTCTGCGTGCGCCCAGAATATTTAGTTAGAGCTTATTTCCAAACAATCCTGGACCACGACTTGGATGTTCTAGTATTGACCGTGACAATTTTCCCTTGCAAAGACTATGCACCGCATCGTCTCAAAACCACGGTACAAAAAAAAACAACACCGAAATTGGCTGACACACAGCTCCCGGGCAAAGTTTGAAAAAATACTTTACAACCACGGTATTTCGTAAATTAAAAAATATATCATTAGTGAAATACCACTCCAATGAGTTATCTTTGACGTGCCTTCTTTGCGTTATTTCAATTCATTTTATAACGACCTCTGGCGCACCTATGCAATCCCCCTACCACCTGCGGATTTGCCATATCTTCTCTTCACAATCTGATAAAAGCACAATATAATAATGATCCACGAACCATGATCGAGACTTCACTGAGGAATCTCCATCCCACTTATTGCAAAAATAATGCATCACTACACGAGCGACTGTATGCTCCAAGCATAACTACATTCAACATGAACAAGTCTCACAAGAAAATAAGAACAAGTCTCACACAAAAAAAATAATGAACCATAGCCAACTGAATGAACCCATATCCCATCAACATCACTGTAATCAACACATATTATCAACAAAGCACCCTGGATTATTTTTACGACTGACTTCCTCTGAGCTTGCACTTGCAAGACTACCAACGACTTAAATAGTCCTGCTCCGACATCTGTCGACCTGGAATGTACTGCACTCGGTACTGTAGGGGGCTGCAGTGCCAATTGCCCAACGCATAACCCTGCTGTTTTTCAGGCTGTGCCTCCTGCAGTAATTTGAGTGGTTGGTGATCTGTCTCTATCCACGAACTCTTTCCCATACATGTATTTGTGGAACTTGCTTGCCCTGGCCCACACGACAGCTAAACACTCCTTCACCACCGTTGCGTACCCTCTTCACACTTTGTCAACTTCCTGCTAGCATATCTTCACAGGGAAACTCGACCCCTTCATGTCTGCACAATACCGCACATAGCCCACCCCCTGATGCATCTGTCCAACAACAAAATTGGTTTTGACATATCTGGTAGCTTCAAGATGGACGGGAACCTAGTCTTTTCACACACCGTCTGCATTGCTTGCTCTGCACGTCTGACCACTCGACCACTGCCGGTTTCCCTGCCTGGACCAATCACTGATAGGACTCGTGATTGCTGCGAAATTGGAACAAACTCCCTATAGAACCCAATAAAAGCCTAGCAGACTCCAGACTTCTGTTTTTGGTCTTTGGTCCTCTGATTCATCATCTTCTCCACCTTTGGGGCCCTTTCTGGCTGCTTTGTTGTCGCCTCCGACAACAAATACCTAGGAACTCCAGCTTGGAAAACCAACCTGGCACTTTGTTGGTCCCCTGGCTGTGAGATGCTTGTCTCAAAACCTCTCTAAACCTGCTCTAGCTGCCTCATATGCTCCACCCATGTCTCGATGCTAACAAAGTCACCATGAAATTCACAACGCCTTTCCAATCTCCGTCAATTAACTTCCTCAACATCCTACTGTCTAGCCTTCAGAACAGTGAACACGTCCCCGGGTATGACTCTTCTCCTGGAAACTCAGGCAAACCAAATCTCCCCTTCTTTCTGCTGGTCTCCTTCACCTCATCAATGATTGCTGCTGCGCCTAAGTGCCTGATCACACGCGAGTATATTGCGGAGGAAAGTTGCATGGAAAGTATTTGGTTTCCCATTCCACACAATTCGTAATCTCCGATCTACCTTTCAGTGATGGAGAATGTCCCATTCCAATCATCAGCAGCTTGTGTGATCCGTGGGAAGGCAGTAACAGGACTTGATCTCCCACCATGGGGATTGCTTCTCTCATCTTCCTGTCATTTTGCTTCTTCGGAAAGACCCTGAGCTTTTCTGCAACTTTCCTTTGCAAACTTGCATGTCTCCATTCCTGTGCCGACTTTGGAACAGGGCGAGATTGGGCCCACAGATCAACGGCCACGTCCTCCTGAACGGTTGTGTCAATTAGAGGGGATGTTTAAGGCCCTTCCTCTTCACACCTCTTTGTGGCTGACCTTAGACACACGTCACATGACATGCAGAAACGGCATGATTCTGCCATTGCTCCTGGCCAATGAAAGTCATCAAAGAATCGGACAGCTGTTTTGTGGCTGGTGCCGAGATGACCCGCCATGAGCGACTCGTGACCCACTGAATGAACAGTGTACGATAAACTGCTGTACCTCTAACGAGTGGTCCACCTTACCTGTCTTCCCCTTGGTGAACACTCGGTAACAACAGCCCCCTTTCACAAGAAATTCTGTCACACCTCCTCTAACGCTCCTGTTTCTCTCCACCTCTTGGCGGCCAACTCCCAAGACTTCACGAGCGAAGGGTCATTGTTCCTGCGCTGCCTCTAAACTCCATCAGGCGACACATCTATGCCTGACTTCCTTGCGGAACGACTAACGGTTTATCAACCTTTTCCCTCCTTCTTGCTCCGTGTTTGAACGCTGCCCTGTAGCAGTCAACAACTCAGGATCCCCTGGATCCTTGCCCCTGAATATTTCCAATGATCAAATCATGAAGGGGTTTCTCCATCACCAACGCAGACAAATCGCCCTGAAGAAGTAAGGGTACGTACTACTATCTTACAACTGGAAACTCCCTCACAGTGCCATCGATTAGAGTACAGGTCTGATTTGCCCTGTCAAATTCCTTTCTCGACCAGCGTTGTTCGTACTACACCGCATGAACAAACCAGTGTCTCGTACACTTTCGACCCCTGCTGGCCATCCACCCTTCTTCTACTGTAACGAACCACTCAGCTAGTCCCTCCATCCCTGACACTGCCTGCTGTCCGTGCTAGCCATAAGCTGCACGTCCCACCCTCTTCAGACTGAATCCCTTTTGGTTCCACTGCAGTTCGTTTCCCTTGGCGTCCCTTATCCACACTCTTGCAAGGCTGCTGCCTTCTGGAACCTCATGCGACAATCCCTCGCCACATGTCCCTTCCTTGGTGACAAATAAACACCTAATGTCCCTTTGCCCTTCCATCGCGCCCACCACTGGGTTTGCATGACTTTGCAGAAAACTTCCCGCCTGGTCTCCCTTTCACTCTTCCTCACCTGTGCCTACACCTGTTTCTCGCTGCACCTCGTGCCCAAACGTGCCTCTCTATACAAACCTCCTGCGAACTTCAACAACTCCCCAGCTTGTCTCTGGCTGTCTCTCCTTCAAATGTATGGTTAATTCAGGGCCGCAACCTAAGTATAATAACTTTCTTCTTCCTAACTTCACAAATCATTATCAAAACATCATACAACCCGGTATAAATGATTCACTACCTGGCAGTGATCTTAACTATCACGAATCACTGTCTTTTCTTTTCTTTTTTTTTTCTTTTCACTGTCACTTTCACAAGCACGACACAACTGCTGGCACTGGTTTTGGTCTGCTGGCACCGTCAGGCTGGCGCTGGCACTGGTCAGGTTGGACTGCCGATGAAAGTGGCGCTGGCCAAGTATGAGGTCGAACCCCCCGGTTAAGATAGAACAGTGACTATCAACATCGATCTGTTCTCCTGTCTTTCTTCCTGCATTAAACGCATTGCACTCTCTCTCTCTTCTAGTCTGCTCTTATCAAATGGACATGGTTGCTTTTCTTTTCTTTTTTCTTTTCTTTCTTTTCCTCTTCATTAGTTAGCAACTCTCTCTCTCCACATCTCTCCTCAGTCCTTCCTCTGCAGACTATCTCATGCTAATCTCTCAACTTGTTCTCTTCTCTCCTCCCCTCATCTCTCTGCTTTTCTCTCCTCAGAGATTACACTCAGACCTCTCTCTCTCTGTCTCTCTCGTTCGTTCGTCCCCCCCGTTCTCCCCTTCTCCTCACTCTCACATCCTTCTTATCCCGTTTCCGATCTGTCAAAAAGGGCGAGTACCATTGGTCAGTATTTTTACCGCCTCGTCCCCGAAGTTATCTCCCTCTAATTCCATTGGATGTTCAAATCATGCCAGTCATGCCTACACGCCTTACTCTCTGTGTGGGTCAATTGGTCATTTAATTGATTAGCTAGATTTCACCCCCCACCACACACTACCTTCTCCCTCTCCCTTTCCTGCTTTAACCTGCGACGTCCCGACTAACAATGGCGCTGGTTCCACAAATTGCTAGATGAGCCTGAGCCAGGCGCTACGACTCGTCTCGCTAGACATCGAGCGTCGGTCAAAGCTGCTTGAGTCCGTCTAGCCGGACAGACCGTCTCTGTGGAGCCTCTCCCCTATGCTGAATTGGCTGGATCCGAACCATGGGCCCGTCTGCGTGGCGCCCAGAATATTGAGATTAGAGCTTATGTCCAAACAACCTGGACCACGACTTGGTTGTTCTATTTTTGACCGTGACAATTTCCCCTTGCAAAAGACTATGCACCGCATCGTCTCAAAACCACGGTACAAAAAAAAACAACAACCGAATTTGCTGACACACAGCTACACGTGCAAAGTTTGAAAAAATACTTTACAACCAACGTTTATAAATATAAAATATATCATTAGTGAATACCACTCCAATGAGTTATCATTGACGTGCGCTCTTGCGTTATTTCAATTCATTTTATAACGACCTCTGTGCGCACCTATGCAATCCCCCTACCTGCGGATTTGCCATATCTTCTCTTCACAATTCTATGAAAAGCACAATATAATAATGATCACGATCCATGACACTTCACTGAGGAATCTCCATCCTCACTTATTGCAAATAATGCATCACTACACGAGCGACTGTATGCTCCAAGCATAACTAACATTCACATGAACAAGTCTCACAAAGAAAATATGAACAAGTCTCACACAAAAAAAATATGAACCATAGCCAACTGGAAGAACCCATATCCAATCAACATAACTGTAATCAACACATATTATCAACAAAGCACCCTGGATAACGACTGACTTCCTCTGAGTTGCAGCTTGCTAGACTACACGACTTAAATAGTCAGCTCCGACATTCTGTCGACCTGGAATGTACTGCACTCGGTACCTGTAGGGCTGCAGTGCCATTGCCCAACGCAGAACCCTGCTGTTTTTCAGCTGTGCCTCCTGCAGAATTTGAGTGGTTGGTGATCTGTCTCTATCACGAACTCTTTCCCATACAGGTATTTGTGGAACTTCTGCACGGCCCACACGACAGCTAAACACTCCTTCTCCACCGTTGCGTACCCTTCTTCACACTTTGTCAACTTCCTGCTAGCATATCTCACAGGGAACTCGACCCTTCATGTCCTGCAACAATACCGCACCTATCCCACCCACCTGATGCATCTGTCCACAACAAAAGGTTTTGACATATCTGGTAGCTCAAGATGGGACGGGAACCTAGTCTTTTCCACACCGTCTGCATGCTTGCTCTGCAGCGTCTGACCACTCGACCACTGCCGGTTTCCCTGCCTTGACCAAATCACTGAGAGGACTCGTGATTGCTGCGAAATTTGGAACAAACTCCCTATAGAACCCAATAAAACCTAGCAGACTCCTAGACTTCTGTTTTGGTCTTTGGTCTCTCTGATTCATCATCTTCTCCACCTTTCCCCTTTCTGGCTGCTTTGTGTCGCCTCCGACAACAAAACCTAGGAACTCCAGGCTTGGAAAACCAACCTGGCACTTTGTTGGTCTGGCTGTGAGATTGCTTGTCTCAACCTCTCTAAAACTGCTCCTAGCTGCCTCATATGCTCCTCCCATGTCTCGGATGCTATCAGAATGTCATCCATGAAATTCACAACGCCTTCCAATCCCGTCAATAACTTCCTCATCATCCTACTGTCTAGCCCTTCATACAGTGACACGGTCCCTGTATGACTCTTCTCCTGGAAACTCAGGCAACAAATCTCCCCTTCTTTCTGCTGGGTCTCCTTCACCTCATCAATGATTGCTGCTGCGCCTATAGTGCTGAGTCTCACGCTGAGTATATTTGCGGAGGAAATTTGCATGGAAAAGTTTTGGTTTCCCATTCACATCAATTCGTAATCCCGATCTACCTTTTCAGTGATGGTGAATGGTCCCTTCCAATGCATCAGCAGCTTGTTGTGATCCGGGGAAGCAGTAACAGGACTTGATCTCCCACCTGGGGATTGCTTCCTCATCTTCCTGTCATATTGCTTCTTCGGAACGACCCTAGCTTTCTGCAAACTTTCCTTTGCAAACTTGCATGTCTCATACCTGTGCCCGACCTTTGGAACAGGGCGAGATTGGGCCCATCAGATCAACGGCCACTCCTCCTGAACGGTGTGTCAATTAGAGGGGATGTTTAAGGAGCGCCTTCCTCTTCACACCTCTTGTGGCTGACCTTTGACACACGTCACATGACATGCAGAAACGCTTGATGTCTGCCATTGCTCCTGGCCAATGAAAGTCATCAAAGATTCGGTCAGCTGTTTTGCTGGTGCCGAGATGACCCGCCATGAGCGACTCGTGACCCACTGATATGACAGTGTCACGATAACCTGCTGTACCTCTAACTGAGTGGTCACCTTACCTGTCTTCCCCTTGGTGAACACTCGGTACAACAGCCCGCCTTTTCACAAGAAATTCTGTCTCACCTCCTCTAACCTCCTGTTTCTCTCCACCTCTTGCCAACTCCCAAGACTTCACGAGCGAAGGGTCTTGTTCCTGCGCTGCCCTAAACTCATCAGGCGACACATCTATGCCTGACTTCCTTGCCGAACGACTAACGGTTTATCAACCTTTTCCTCCTTCTTGCTCCGTGTTTGAACTGCTGCCCCTGTAGCAGTCAACAACTCAGGATCCCCTGGATCCCTTGCCCCTGGAATATTTCCAATGATCAAATCATGAAGGGGTTTCTCCATCACCAACGCAGACAACTCGCCTGAGAAGTAAGGGGTACGTACTTCTATCTTAGCAACTGGAAACTCCCTCACAGTGCCATCGATTAGAGTACAGGTCTGGATTTGCCCTGTCAAATCCCCTTTCTCGACCAGCGTTGTTCGTACTACACCGCATGAACAACCAGTGTCTCGTAACACTTTCACCCTCTGCTGGCCAATCCACCCTTCTTTCCACTGGTAACGAACCACTCAGCCTAGTGCCCTCCATCCCTGACACTGACTGCTGTCCAGTGCTAGCCATAAGCTGCACTCCACCCTCTTCAGACTGAATCCCTTTTGGTTCCACTGCAGTCGTTTCCTGGCGACCCTTATCCACCTCTTGCAAGGCTGCTGCCTTCTGGAACCTCATGCGACAATCCCTCGCCACATGTCCCTTCTTGTGACAAATGAAACACCTAATGTCCCTTTGCCCTTCCTTTCTGCCCCACCACTGGTGTTTGCAGACTTTGCAGAAAACTCCCCTGTCTCCTTGCACTCTTCTCACCTGTGCCTAGCACCTGTTTCTCCTGCACCTTCGTGCCCAAACGTGCCTCTCTATACACCTCCTGCGAACTTCAACAACTCCCCTGCTGTCTCTGGCTGTCTCTCCTTCAAATGTATGGTTAATTCAGGGCCGCAACCTGACAAAATTTGTTCCTTCATAACTAGCTCTTTCAATTCAGCGAACTGCTTTTTCGTACCACTCAACTCTAACCACTTCTCAAAATAGTGATCTAGACGTGCACCAAACTGAGTGTACGTCTCACCTGCTTGTAATTTAGCTGAACGAAATTTCTTCCTGAACCCCTCCTCTGTGAGGTCAAATCCTTTCATCAACGATTCCTTCACACGCCGAAATCAGACTGTTGTTCTGCTGGTAATGCAGTGAAAATTTGTAATGCCTTACCCGTCAGTAAACGCCGACAAAATGACTGCCCACTCTTCTGAGGCCAACCCTGACTGGTCGCAAACGTTTCGAAACGACTGATGTATGCATCAATCGAATCGGTTCCTTCAGAGAATTTTGGCAACTTGGGTCGGGAGCGTACTGCGCACAGAGTCACTGGAAACTGAACTACCATCCTCGGTGGTCTCCCTTTGTATTCTCACTTTCTCTAACTCTAATTGAACCTTTAATCTTTCCGTTTCCTGCTTCATTCTTTCTGTCTCCTGCGCTTCCCTTATTCTTTCTGTTTCCTGCTTCATTCTTTCTGTTTCCTGCGCTTTCGCTAGCCTGATTAGCCTGAATCCTTAATCTTTCTGTTTCTTCTTTAGCCTTTTCCTGCTCTGCCATTTCCAATGCACACGTCGTCTTTCCGCACGTTCATCTCTTTCCATCTTTTGTGGTTTTCAACGAATGCTCGCAGCTCATCCTCCTGTGTAGCCTAAATCCACGAGCGAACGCTCACAAGGTTGTTCATAGGGGTGTTCCTTTTCTTCCGCCATTATATCTCTTTTTTTTTTTTGAACAAGATTTTATTACTACGACAGCCAAACTGGTGGTTACCGACACGAGTGACGTAATAGCACAATCCTATGAATGATAATATAGCTTGGGACAACGTAGTTAGTTTTTTATAAGACGCCCAGCGCCTGACCCAACTATGAGAGCGAATTATAGGCAATCTGTGCGAAATAAGTACTCTGGGCTGAAATGCCAAGCCTAGTATTAACTATCTTGGAAGCAATGCCAAGCCTAGTATTTAACTATCTTGGGAACATACAGTAAGACAACCCCTTGTCTAGGATTACAATACTTGAATCCCACCCAGCTTCCTCTCTGAGAAGTTGAACAATTATAATAAATGGGCCAGAATATCCTGGCAGGCTCGCCAATAAATTGTCAACCTCGGGTTATGTCAGTGGAGGAAGGACTAGCGCACAGCCCAAACACACTCACAGCTTGCTTACGATCTCATTCATATATCATGCATTCGTCACATCAAACCACTAGTAAAGTCTATAACTTACTACACATGTTCATAGAACGAAACATCAATGCATATGGAATCAAACAAAATAAAACATTCCTCTCTTTCCTGAACTTCACAAAATCATTTATCTAAAACATCATTAACTAACCCGGGATATAAATAGATTTCTACTTTACCTGCCAGGTGATCTTAACTATTCACGAATCACTGTCTTTTCTTTTCTTTTTTTTTCTTTTCACTGTCACTTTCACAAGCACGACACAACTGCTGGCACTGGTTTGGTCTGCTGCACCGTCAGGCTGGACTGCTGGCACTGGTCAGGTTGGACTGCCGATGAAAGTGCGCTGGCCAAGTATGAGGTCGAACCCCCGTTAAGATAGACATGACTAATCAACATCGATCTGTTCTCCTGTCTTTTCTTCCTGCATTAACGCATTGCATCTCTCTCTCTCTTCTAGTCTGCTCTTATCAAATGGACATTGGTTGCTTTCTTTTCTTTTTTCTTTTCTTTCTTTTCCTCTTCATTAGTTAGCAACTCTCTCTCTCTCCACATCTCTCCTCAGTCCTTCCTCTGCAGACTATCTCATGCTAATCTCTCAACTTGGTTCTCTTCTCTCCTCCCCTCATCTCTCTGCTTTTCTCTCCTCAGAGATTTCACTCAGACCTCTCTCTCTCTGTCTCTCTGTTCGTTCTTCCCCCGTTCTCTCCGTTCTCTCACTCTCACATCCTTCTTATCCCGTTCCGATCTGTCAAAAAGGCGAGTACCATTGGTCAGTATTTTTACCGCCTCGTCCCCGAAGTTATCTCCCTCTAATTCCATTGGATGTTCAAATCATGCCAGTCATGCCTACACGCCTTACTCTCTGTGGTGGTCAATTGGTCCATTTAATTGATTAGCTAGATTTCACCCCCACCACACACTACCTTCTCCCCTCCCCTTTCCTGCTTTAAACCTGCGAACGTCCGACTAACAATGGCGCTGGTTCCACAAATTTGGCTAGATGAGCCTGAGCCAGGCGCTAACGACTCGTCTCGCTAGACATCGAGGCGTCGGTCAAAGCTGCTTAGTCCGTCTAGCCGGACAGACAGTCCTCTGTGGAGCCTCTCCCCTATGCTTAATTGGCTGGATCCGAACCATGGGCCCGTCTGCGTGCGCCCAGAATATTTGAGTTAGAGCTTATGTCCAAACAACCTGGACTACGACTTGGTTGTTCTATTTTTGACCGTGACACACACACGAACCTCGGTTTATAGTCTCATTCGAAGGACTGTTTGGCCTTGCTGCGTTGGGGCCGCAAAACGATGCAAGGCTTTATCCCACGTCCACACTATTTCAGGATTTTTTTCCTCCATGACTTCAAGCAGTATTCGTAGTGACACGCATGCTATAAGATGATTTCTGTGTCAACTCTCCAAACGAATGGTGACGGGAAAGGAGGACATGAGCGTGAAGAAAGAAGAGGGAGGGATGGAGGGAAAGAGGTGGGAGGTGAGGATAATAGGATAGTGCCGACTCTTCCGGACGTTTGAAAGCGGCTCGCACATTTTTTTTTTCTGTGAGTAATGTTCAAGCCAGTCAGTCACAATTCCATCTAATGTCTCATGTATCTTTTGTAATCAAGTCTCTCTGTCTCTGTCTATGTCTGTCTGTCTGTCTGTCCTGTCTCTCTCTTCTTTCTCTTCCTCTCTCTCTCTCTTCTCTCTCTCTCCTCCTCTCTCTCCTCTCCTCTCAATCAATCAATCAATCAATCAACTATACAACATATGTGTATAGTTCCAATCCTTTTTCCAAGATGATTGCGCTTCTAGATTGCTTCCCAAGTGCTTAGTTATTTTTCTGTTCAACTTGTAACACACACAACACAACACAACACACCACAACACAACACAACACACCACAACACAACACAAACACACCACAACCAACCAACACAACACAACACAACAACACCACACCACACACACCACCCACACCACAACGACAACACAAACACAACACAACACAACACACAAACACACCACACCACACCACACCACACCACACCACAACACAACACAACACAACACAACACAACACAACACAACACAACACAACACAACACACCACAACACAACACAACACAACACAACACAACACAACACACCACAACACACCAACAACACACACACACACACACACCCAAGTCTCTCTCTCTCTCTTTCTCTCTCTCTCTCTCTCCTCTCT
>CM031605.1:51900741-51915741 GCA_018398815.1 Conus ventricosus
GTGTGTGTGTGTGTGTGTGTGTGTGATATCCTCGCCCCGGATCCCTTACCTCCTCCAACATCATTCTTCTCACCATCTTTCTCTCCTTTTCCAGTTCCAGGCGTATTCCTTGGCCATTACACAATCTGT
This sequence comes from Conus ventricosus, assembly GCA_018398815.1. Taxonomy (NCBI): domain Eukaryota; kingdom Metazoa; phylum Mollusca; class Gastropoda; order Neogastropoda; family Conidae; genus Conus; species Conus ventricosus. Next base: position 51,900,871 of record CM031605.1, read on the forward strand.
TTGTTCTCCTCTCTCTCTCTCTCCTCTCTCTCTCTCTCTCTCTCTCTCTCTCTCTCTCTCTCTCTCTCTCCTCTCTCTTTCTTAATCCTCCTTGCCTTCACACTCTCTTCCTCTTTCATGCATATCACAAATCACACACACACACACACACACACACACACACGCCACGCACGCACACACACCACACCCACACACATACACACGCGCGCGCGCGCGCGCACGCACGCATGCACGCACACACACAGCTGAAGACCGAATACTTGCATAAACAACGATAACGGCAACAGAACACTGAGAGAGAGAGAGAGAGAGAGAGAGAGAGAGAGAGAGGGAAGAGAGAGAGAGAGAGAGAAGAGAGAGAGAGAGAGAGAGACTGATAATTCCCTCCTTACAAACCTCCTTTTAAAAGCGCGGCGGCGTCGGTGTTCGGCATCTGGCACCGGACAAACTGGCATTCCCAACAGACAGACAGAGAGTGACAGAAAGGCAGAGAGACAGAGACAGAGAGATAGAAACAAACAAAACAAAACAAAAAACAAAAACTCTATAACCCGACTTCCAGACGAATCTGCCATTCGCTTCGGCAGTTTAACCGACATGACAGGTAGGCAGGCTGTGCCGTGCATGATACCACAGTACAGGCACCTTTACCTGATTGGCAAGCACATCAAGCTACACAGGTTACACTGACCTGAACGGGCCGAGCGAGAATGAACAGAGTCGCGCAAGGTGTTAAAACACAGACTGGGTAGTAATCTGATACGGTGAGTGCGCGCAGATACAACAGGAACGCACGCGCGCGTGTGTGTGTGTGTGTGTGTGTGTGTGTGTGTGTGTGTTTGCGCGCGCGCACACGTGCGTTGGTGTGTGTGTGTGTGTTGTGTGTATACGCGTGATGTCTCCGAATGCGCACGCACGGACGCCAGCGCGTGACACCCAGTAGCCTATTAGCGACATGGAGCGGATGGTGAAGCAGCCATCAAGCTCCGGACAGTCAACAACGCCCTGGCTCCAGACCGTCACGTCCATGCGTCTGTCTGTCCACCTGCCCGCCCGCCTCTCCGGGTCATCGTGACACCAAACGCCGCCACACTCGTGAACATGGGATCGGAGTGTGCAGGAGGCGCAGGGAGAGGGGTGGGGTGGGGTTGGGGGATGTTGGTCAGAGGTGTAGTGTGTGGGGGAGGAGAAGACAGACGGAGGGGGGGGTGGTGGGTGGGCAGGGTGATGGGATAAGGGGAGGGCTGGAGTGAACGTGAAGGTAGAGAAGTGAAAGAATAGCGGAGGGGGTAGTCCGAGTGAGGAGAAAGGTGTTTAAAAACAAGAGGAAGAGGAAGAAAACATGTGTAACAGAAGAAAGGAAGAACGAACGAAAGAACGAAAAAAGAAAGAAAGAAAGGAGAGAAAGAAAGAGGGAAGAAAGAAAGAATCAAAGGAGAGAAAGAAAGAAGGAAAGAAAAAAAAAAGAAAGAAAGGAAAAAAGAAGAAGGAAGAAAAGAACAAGAAGAAGAACAAAAAGGAAGGAAGATGAAGAGAATCGAGATAAGTAAGATCAGCATGCAGGAACAAGTAAAAGAAAAGAATACGAAAACGAACATTTTCACTGAGGGTAACATGATTAAGCTAATAGTATTTTTATACTCTGCCCTAAAAGAACAAAACCAGCAAACAAAATATACACAAGAAAGAAACAATAACATGCTGACAAACCACGAAACATGAATAAAAACGAACAACACTTGAGGAAGAGAGGGAGAGAGAGAGAAAGCGAGAGCGAGAGTGAGCGGGCGAGAGAGAGACAGAGAGAGAGAGGAGAGAGAGAGAGAGAGAGAGAGAGAGAGAGAGAGAGAGAGAGAGAGAGAGATTGTGGTGTGTGTGTGTGTGTGTGTGTGTGTGTTGTGTGTGTGTGTGTGTGTGTGTGTGTGTGTGTGTGTTTGCGCGCGCGCGCGTGGGTGCGTGCGTCCATGGTGCGTGCGTGCGTGTGTGCGTGTGTTCGCTCTCCTGTGTGTCGGCGTCGAAAGAGGACGATGGGGGTTGGGGGATGGCGGATATATACTTTGGAGCGTGCATTTGTTCGTCGTGCGAATAAAAGAAATGCGCATCCTGTGACGCCGCATCCCGTATATACACTCAAAGTCAAGGACCATAATCGTGAAAGGCACTCAATGACCATGGCATCTATTTCAGTCTCCATCATCCTCCGTGTAAAACATTGCCATCCATCTTTTGGGCTATAGCCCTCATCCTCCCCCCCCCCCTCCCCCGCCCCTCCCCGCCCTCTCTGCCCCGAGCCACCACTGCCATCCTCCTCCATTCCCACTCCTGATATATAGTGCCTTTGATGAATGCTTGAAGACGGCCTGCATTTAATATTAAATAAGTGCCTTTGAGATGATTGAGGCGGCCTGCATTAAAGTGCTTTGAGATATGCTTGAGTCGGCCTGCATTTTAAAGTAAAAGTGCCTTTGAAGATGCTTGAGGCCGGCCGCCATTAATTTAAAAGTGCCTTTGAGATGCATTGAGGCGAGCGCATTAACACGTGCCTTTGGAGAGCTGAGGCGGCCGTTGCATTTAAAAGTTGCCTATGAGATGCTTGTGGCGGCCTGAATTAAAGTGCCCTCTTGAGAGGCTTTGAGGCGGCTGCAGTAAAATGGGTAAAGGTAAAACGTCTTCCACATTCGCTCACCGCAAAACATCGCCCCTTCATATCCCCAACCCAACACCTCCCCGCCTCACTCTTTAATCAGTTAACGCATAACAATTCGTCCTCCCTTTAACTGTCCAAAGCGTAGGATTAATCTTTTTAGCACCTCCACGCGTTGTTTACAGCAACCATTACCAAGTACCCTGGTTTTCTCATTTTACGACGCAAAATATTGCTCCTTACCTAAGTTATTTAAAAAAACCAATTCACGATTTTTTTTTAAAAAAGCAATGAATAGAGTTGATACTGTTTTCTATCATCAGGGCCCAAAAAGAAAAAAAAAAAAAAAAATATACTTACTCACTTTTCTTTTAATCATACTTATTTAGTTGGGTCCAGTGGCTCTTGCCTCTGAGCAATATACGCCCATTGAACAACTGCAGCTAACGACCACCGGTCCTGGGCAAATTTTACTATTTCGCACCAGGCTGTCAGTGTAGCCCATCTGTCTTGTGTCTGCCCGCCTGGTCCAGTCTTTTCCAGGAGGTTATTGGTCCCCTCGCGTTCTCTTCTGCCTTGAGGTATTCACGGTGAGCTTTTCGTTTGAATGTTGTCCGGGTGCTTTTCGGGAGGAGGTGTTCTATTCCACTTTCCTTTAATCTTATCAGCCGTTGTCACAATAACTTTAACAATTTTGTTTGACGTTTAGCTTTGTGGATGGACACCAAATTGTGATCTTGACAATGTGGTCTGAGAGACTGGAGATGAAAGAAAGAGAAAAACTCAACGGCGGAAAAAGTACACCCCAAAGGTGTTGGGTGGGACCCAAGACACATCGGTTGCCTCCACTCGACAAGCGCTGGGGAGCAATCTAGTACCACCCTTGGAAGCTGCATTCCGCACTCTTGAACCATTTTGTTTTTTGTTACAAGAGAATAGTTGACGACAAAATGATATATCTTACTGTGTGGTCTGTATTAAGAACGCAGTTTTTTCATAACGTCAATGAAAGGCCTTTCTGAGTTTTCAGACTTTGTATGTTTTGGATGGTTGGTCTTGGTGGTCCCTTTTTAGTCGCGAGGTGGGACCAGAGAGAGGAAAAAGAGGGGGAAGGGGGGCTCGAGGGAGGGGAGAGGGAGGGGGAGAGATTGGGGGGGAGGGGGGGGGAGGGGGGAGGGAGGGAGGGGGGAAGAGGGGGAAGAGAAGAGGGGGGGGGGAAGACGATAATAAGTAAGTGTCCTAAGATGGGGTATTTTTTTCAGATACAAATGGAAGAGGTGTTGCACACGTGAGTTTGCTCATTTAAACGAAAAAAAAAAAAAAAAAACCCGAAAAAAAAAAATAAAAAAATAAGAAAAAAAATCGAAACAAAATGTAAAGTCTCTAATCAAGGTAATTTGTTTAAGAACTGGAGTTGCCCTTGTTCACTCGCAGACGTTCCTGTTAGTTGGTAGATGTGAAAACCCCCAAGGTCTGTACTGCAAGGCTTCCCCAGGCTGATGGCCACAGCCCGACCACTGACAGCCTAGCAGGTTCTGACTGACCTCACTGGCCCACACTCCGCCCCTCCAGACCATGCCCAAGGACGGGACATGAACAGCCCCCGACCACTGACCGCCATAGAGGTTCTGCTGACTCACTGGCCCCACCGCACCTTCCAGTCATGCACAAAAGGACGGAAAGGTGAACAGTCCGACCCTCGACGCCAAGAGGTCTGACTGACCTTTATCCCCACCCACCACTGGCCACACCGCCCCTCAGTATGCCCAAGGGACGACAAGATGAATAAACAGCCCGTCCAATGACCGCCAACGAGGTCTGCTGACCTCATGGCCCACACGCCCTCCAGTCATGCCCACAAGGGAAACAAGTGAACTAGGCCGACCATGCACCGCTATCTAGGAGTGTGGCACTGACCTCATGGCCCACACGCCCCCTTCCAGTCATGCCCAAGGACAACAAGTGAACAGGCGCGCACACAGGCTGCACCAACCAACAATTATTGCGCCAAGGCCTTGCTTTAGGTGTCGGTATAAATGTATAAATTTTATAGAATCTGGCGCGCCCCCCCCGCCGCAACTGGACTGACTTGAGAGAATTTTGTATTGTGTCTGAAAAGTTGATTTCTAATTCTACCCTTTTCATTTTTTTTTATGGCCTTCAAATACAGACTAAGTGGTTCCAAGCATGACAGCTTAAAATCAAAGGAATGGGGATTTTTAGTTCATTTTGAGGATGCCGCTGCCAATGATAGGGTAAAAGATAGGGTTGGTCACAGGTGAGTGCAAAGGCCTGAAAAATGTGTGTCAACTAAGGGGAAGCGGGTGACGGGTAGGTGATGTGTTTGAAGAACCTGATGTTCCGTGATTGCTTCAGCTCGTTGCAGAATTTTGCAGTGCTGCAGATCCCCCCAAACCAACGGGAAATTATTGGTGGGGACAGTTGATATTTTGATCAATCAATCAGTTTAACATTAATGCTGGATCATTATACGGCAGCGCCTCAAAAAAACGCTCACGTGGAGTATGCAGTGGTTTCAGAGCCAAATCTAAGTGTGGCGTTGTGGGCCGCCTAGGATGTCAGGTAAACAGGCGCCCGCAGCAAGCACACACTAGCCTTGACTTTTACCTCCCCCCTTCCAACCCCTCTTAACACCCCTCCCCCTACACCCCCCCCCCCCCCCCCCCCCCCCCCCCCCATCCCTCGTCCTTTCCCCTCTAATTCCAACCCACCCTCCTACCCTTGTGAGCTGATCTGTCGCCGTCATTCACTCGCCGTCGTAAAAATATCTCAGTTACGTAGTGTCAATGCTGTTTTTCAACGACTTTTTCCACGTCCCCTCTCTAACTCGACCGTTCACGGACAATCGTCAGTGGGGATGGGGGGAAAAACGGTGCGAAAGCGTTCCACGAGTTTTTGATCACTGTATTGTGCGCAAATGACTATTACCACCTTCCTGACTTGGACTGAGACTCCCACCGCCCCCCTCCAAACACATCTCTTCCCCACACCAACCCCCACCACCACAGGTCATTCGACAGGGAGCGGGTTTTCGAATTCGCCCGATTCCCGTTTTCAGCAACTCGATGAAGGTACTTTCACACCATCCGCCACCCGTGGCCTCTTGTGAACGTATGATGCTTGTCCCGTTTGGCTACTACCCGCTTTTTCTACGTTCTGCTGTTTGGTGTAAAAAGTCGGGTCCATTCTCGATACGGTCTTGTGACAGTGTCAGATTAATTCGCCGGACTCTGTATTCGGGATGTGATGCTTCGGGTCCAACAACCGTTATAACAATTCATTTTCATCTCTCGTCCTTCACAAGGGTCCCATCCCAAACCCCCCCCCCAACCCACATCTTCTTCTCTCTTTCCTCACTCTCTCTCTCTTCTCTCTCCTTTGTCCTCTCTCTCGCTCTCTCTCCTTCTCCTTACCTCTACTTCTCTCTACCTCTCTTTGTCTCTCTCTCGACTCTTCTCTCTCTCTTCTCTCTCTCCTTCTTCTCTCTCTCTCCTATCTTTGTCTTCCTCTTCGCTCTCTCGTCTCTTCTTTGTCTCTCTCTCACTCTCTTTCTCTTCTCTTTGTCTCTCTCCGCTCTCTCTTCTGTGGTCTCTCTCTCGCTCTCTCTCTATCTCTTTGTCTCTCTCTCGACTTCTCTCTCTCCTTTCTTTCTATCAACACATAAGAGAGATGGGTGGGGGAGGGGGGGAGGGAAGCCAGAAGCAGTTCAGTGAACATGAAAGGAACTTGGACTCACTCACTACAAGGTTCAAAGGGGTTATCATCTCACGTCGGCAGCCAGAGGGGGGGTAAGTATTCCTCACTGTAAACTACGGTTTGATACTCTTTTCAACATTCAGACCTGACTCCGCATTCCGCATGTGTATGTGTGCGTGCGGGTAGGCGCACGCGCTTGTGTATGTATGTGTGAATGTGTGCGTCGTGCGTGCGGTTGTGTGTGTTTCGATGTAGTGTGTGTGTGTGTTCGTGTGTGTTGTGTGTGTGATGTGTGTGGGGGTGTGTGTGTGTCGTGTTGTTGCGACGTGCAAGCAAATTGATCAATATTTCTCTTATTCGGGTGCTTGTTGCATTTGTCTATTGATCTTGGACGGTTACAATCCCTCGCTGTCGAAATTTTGCTTCATTTTTCCGCCCCCTCTCAGTCACTTCGTTTTGAAAATTTATTACATGGTTTTTTATTTACTTTCATAACATACGTAACCATATAGATATACTACTAGAATACAGGATATGGGTACTTAATAAATTCCGTGCGCGAGTACTCGCTGTCTTTGTAATGCTGAGTAGCTTCTTTGTTACAGCTGTTTACCTTTTTCTTTTACACAAAATACGAAAACATTACTAAAGTCATACAAAACAAGCCGGCGAACTGAATAACAGGCGAAGGAGGGAACTCACCAATAACGTATAGACGACTCGAGAATTAGGTGAAGCGGGATGTACCATGCAAAATAAAAACAACTGGGCTTGATTGGTTTAATGTCCTCGTGCTTTATCGCGCTTCTTTTATCCGCCACTGATGCTCGAATTCTGCGGGGTGGAGAGCTTTCATAACGGGTGGCTGTGGCAGGTGTCTGAGCGGTCCATTGGTCACCCCCAGGCCCCAAAGCACCATTCCCCTAGGGAGAAGATTACAGGCATCAGCGCGGGGAGTGTACACAACACATAACTAGTCTGTGTGTGGCTTAGTGCGGGGTAGGTAAGGGAAAGGTGGGGGGTCCGGCAGGGGCTGGGGGGGGGGAGGTGTAGTATGTGTGTAGATCGTACACAGGGGGTGGGGGGTTCTTGTATTGGTGTTGGTGTGTTAGGTGGGGGGGAGATGGGGGGTGGCAACCCCATTGGACACCACATCCCGCGTCCGTACCGAGCGTGTCGTCACAACTCGTCTGGGTCAACTAGCCTTGGGTCGATCTCGACTTCGTGCTGTGGGCGAAACGAGGGCTTGTTCTGGGTAATGTTGTTGGGTTGGCGGGCGCGTAGTTCGTGCAGGGGTGGGAGGAAGGAGAGGAAAAAGAGACAGGAGGCAGGGGGGGGATGGAGGAGGGCGGAGGGGGGGGGGGGAGAGGTGTATGTGCTGTTTACAGTGATTGTCCATATCCATCGCGGATGACGGTTGTCTGTCGTGCAGGTGTTGGTGTTGCGTGCCGTGCGAGGGGGGGTCGGGGGGTGGGGGGGCGGGGGGGTGCGGGAGGAGTGTGCGGGAGCGTGGAGTGGTCAGAAGTGGTCAGGGAAGAGGTACTTGACCAGGGTTTTAGGGGATGGTGAAAATGGTGCTTGGGGGGGGGGGGGGGGGGGGGGGGCGGAGGATATAGGTAGTGGTAAGGAGGAGGGCGACGGGGGGTTTTTTTGTAGGAGGGGTAGTCCATCCTTTGGTACTATAGGGATTGGTTGGGGTTAGGGTTTAGGATGGGGGGGGGGGGTGGTGGTGGTGGTGGGGTGGGGGGGGTTGGGGGGGCGGGGTAGGGGGGGGTTAGGGGGTAGGGGGGTGGTTTGGGTGGTGGTGGTGGGGGGGTGGGGTATGGGGGTGCGGTAGGTGGGTGGGGGCATTGGGTGTAGGGGCGTGGTGGTTAGGAGGGCGTAGGAGGCGCGGAGGGGGGAGAACGAGGGGGACACGCGCCGGAAGGGGGGGAGGAGGATGGGATAGAGGTGATTGCCATTTGAGTTTCAAATTTTTCACACTAGCGGGCAGAAGGGAAGTTTTTGAACAAACACACACATAAAAAAACAGACACGCACCAGCTTGGATAGTTGGCCACATGAGGTAATCCCCCCCCCCCCCCCCCCCCCCCCCCCCCCCCCCCCCCCCCCCCCCCCCCCCCCCCCCCCCCCCTCCCCCCCCCACCCCCCCCCCCCCCCCCCCACCCCCCCCCCCCCTCCCCCCCCCCCCCCCCCCCCCCCCCCCCCCCCCACCCCCCCCCCCCACCCCCCCCCCCCCCCACATCCAGCTCTTTCTTCTCCTCTTTCTATCTATCTCTCTGCAAAACCCTTCATCACAGCTGAACGTACTCTCAAGATAACGCGGAAACTCTTTATGCCACAGAAGATGTTCCTTTATGATGTGGGTTTACTGGTTGCCAAGGTGCGTTACATCCCATTTACTTTCTGGCTACGGCCCTCTCGTGTTTCACGTGCGCAATAAAACCAACAGCGAAGCAGGAGCCGATTCCTGTTTCTTTTTCTTTGTAGAAAAACTGATAGAAAAAATGACGAAGGAAAGGAGGGTAGGAGGTTGGTCGGAGAGAAGGGGCGTGAGGTGAGGGGGGGGAGACGTGGGGACGACGCCGAAAATATCAATGGAGTATAGAAAGGGGAGGGGGGGGGGGGGCAGGAAGAGGCAAATGAACCCAATATAAGATCCGAGTTTCTTTGTGCATGTCCGCTAAATGTGCAGCGGAGAGTGTGATGAGAGAGGAGGATGAAGAGAGAGAGAGAGGAGAGAATTTTCTATTCTTTTCTGTCTTTATGAGAATAATATATAAGCCATGCTGTGAATTTAAACATTCCGTCCTACGTAAATCAGTATTGTCAATACTACCACAATAAAGTTACAGGCATAATGTAGCAGCATGCTACAATGAGGCTTAATCAGAAACGAGGAGAGAGTGCGCGCGCGCAGCGCACGGAGAGAGAGGAAGAAACAGGAGAGAGAGAGAGAGAGAGAGAGAGAGTCCCCAGAGAGAGAGGAGACGCTGAGAGAGAGGAGAGAGAGAGAGATTGCGGGGTGGAGATGTATGAGAGTGACTCATATAGTGATGCATGTTCCCCCCCCAAAAAAAAAAAAAAAACAAAAGGAAAGAACAAAGAAAAAAACCAGCGGAATATCAACGCAACCAAAATGTGAGACAGAAAATCTTCAAAGAAAAGAAATCCGTTAATTACGTTGTTGACAGCACACACACACACACACACACACAACACACACACACACACATCAGAGAGAGAGGGGACAGCGAGAGCGAGAGAGAGAGAGAGACTCATATGGTTTATTTATAAAGTCAGTGAGGAAGTAATCCAATCTTAAGTTGTGCTGGATATTGAACTCTTCCTGTTGTAAAAGCACTTTTTCTTTTGGAATGACTATACAAATAAACAGCTAACTTTTTCACAGTATTTTCATTGATGTGACATGAAAACCACACAGGTTCTTATATGAACGACAGGGATGGCTTAAAATAGATTCGCGGGATGAGTGTTCTCTAAGATCTCTGCACAATTGGACAAGACAGTTGCAAAAAACAAGAACTTGTCTCTCTTTTGGATTTCGACATAAGAGTAGCGCGAGAGAGAGGAGACGAGATAGCGGGGAGAGAGGGAACTGGGAAGACGAGGCGCGAAGAGATGATGAGAGTGAGACAGAAACAGTACAGACAGAAGACGACAGACAGAAGATATGCAGAGACAGACGGACAGACAGATAGAGACAGAGAGAGATCGAGCGACAGACAGACAGGGTTTTTAGACATGACATGCCAGACAGGACAGACAAAGACGACAGAAAGCAAGAGACAGGCAGACAGGCAGACTAAGCCTGGAAGTAGCAAGAGACAGACAGGAATACCCCGAGGTTTTTCAGACGGACAGACAGACAAGACAGACAGGTAGCCCGGCAGTATCCAGAACAAGCTGCTGGACTGATGAGACAAAACAGTCATGGGCAAATAAAAAGGACACCCCACAAAAGATGAAATGGACAGTGGGCGTGCATGAGAACGCGCGGCAACGCGCGTAGTGAGTGTATGCGCGAGTACATTTGTGGGTGTGTGTGTGTTTGTGTGAGTGTGTGTGTGAGTGTGTGTGTGTTAGCGCGCGCGTGCTACATGATTGAGTGTAGCATGTGAAGTTCATGGAGTGTAGTGGCGCGCGAGTGTTGTGTGTGTGTGTGTGTGTGTGTGTGTGGTGTGTGCGTGTGTGTGTGTGTGTGTGTGTGTATGTGAATGTGTGTGTGTGTGTGCGCGCGAGTGCATGTGTCTGTGTGTGTATGTGGAAGTGAGCGTGTGTGTGTGTCGCGTTCGGTCGTGCGTCCTGCGTGTGTGTTGTATCGTGTATGTGTACGCGCGCAGGGCCGGTGTGTAGTGAGTGCCCTCGCGCGTGCGTGGTTGGTGCGTGGATGTGTGAGAGATGGGGCGAGAGGGAAGGGGTCGGAAAGGAGGGAGGGAAGGATGGGGGGGGGGGGGGGGGGGGAAAAAGCATCTGAGGATTGACGCGAATCTCGACTGATAACAGCCAAAAGAGATCCAAAGAGATCTGCCAATATCACCGACAGTCCGCTCGGCTCCCTCTCGGCACACCCCTCTCGGGCCTCCCTCTCGGCAACCAACGAAGATCAGGACGGGGGGAATCACACTGGCTTTCCTCCATCCTCCACGCCAACGACACCCCCTACCCCCCCCCTCTCCCCGTGTGGCTAAACACACTGCTGAAAGTCTTGTCAAACTTGCTTGTCAATGCTGCAGGCTGCTATGTCCTCCGACAGCTCTGCGGCGATAGGCCAGAGGCGGCTGTTTTAAGAACTAGCGATGGACTAGCTGCTAGCTATATACAGATGCCCCCCCCCCCCCTCCACTCGTTCAACAGTCTTATAAGGACACTAGTCTACTGCTGGTGTCTTTTATTTCATCGGGAAATGACGTTTCTCTGTAACTCAGAACATAGAACTAGTTTCACGGCCAAGGCCGTAGTCAGTGTGCAAAAAGGAAGGTACATGTTGAGACAGTTGAGTGTTTGGATATCAACGAGGAAAAAACCTACTAAGCAGGAAAAGGCCTTCAAAGAACATTTCGCAAGGTAGGCAGGCCACGGTGTTCATTAAAGTGCCCACTTGCGTGAGGAGATCTAGCTAAGTTGACAAGTACAGTTCATTTTCCATTGTTATGAAGCTATTTGTTTGTGTCTTGCCTGAAGAGAATAAGAGGTTGACACCGAGTGTGATTTGTTTATGACTCGTTTGTCCACGTTTTTTGGCGGTTCGTAACATTTATTTACGAATTGTTTGATTTCTGCCTGCTGTCGTCTAATCTTGCAACTAGATCTTTTTCTGACTGAATGTTAAGCTGACCTTGATACAGTAACAATGCTATTGGCGTGCAAACCATGTCGATAGGTGTCCATGAGAAAATAAACCGGTGGGGTCCTCGCGCTAAAGCACTCTACACTGATTACTCCTTGCCATTTCCAGGCATGTTACTGTCTGATTATGATGTTTTAAAACAGCCATCTATTCGTCGCTTGTAACACTGCCCAAAAAGGACGGGAATCTGATTTTTTCTAAAGTAATTAATGAACGGCTTTATGTCATATAAACGGAGCCTAAATTTAACTAAGCAGAGCTGAATGTTAATTATTGTGTCCCAACAGACTCCTTCGGCTTATTGAATTGTGGGCCTACTTGAAAGGTAAGGAAAAGTAATGTGGTATGCCAACAAAAACAACGGAAATAGATGTGGAAGTCGCTATGCTGGACCGTTAAAAGAAATGGGGCAAAGACCATGACCAACTTGTTTTCTTCAGTTTGTCCTATTCGTTCTTGGCAGTCCGTACATTTACTTTTCGCTCTTGCTTCATTCCCGCATAGCAGTCATCCAACTTTAAGCCGTTGAGAAATGTCGTGTTAAAAAACGTCTAATACAGGGAGGTGAATTTCAATTCAATGGCCTCTTTGTATCAATACTTCATCTCCCCTTCTCTCTCACTCTGCTAGTCTCTTGTTCTTAGTCATCTTCCCCCCCCCCCCCCCCCACCCCCCCCCCCCCCCCCCCCCCCCCCCCCCCCCCCACCCCCCCCCCCCCCCCCCCCCCCCCCCCCCCCCACCCCCCCCCCCCCCCCCCCCCCCCCCACCCTCCCCCTCACCTAAAAGAAGCTCTCCTTTTGCGCTATCCTCCTCATTTTTTTTTTTTCTTTTCTCATTGTCTCTTTTTTCGTTTTCCACCTTTTGTTGTAGTTGTTCTTCTTATTTCGATCATCGATGGAACTTGTTGGTAAACACTGGGTAAAAATGTTTGTTTATACATAATTGTGGTCAATCCCATAATCGTTTCGGGGATGATGTTAAATCGATAGCGCACGGATCTCTTCTTTCTTCTCTTCTTCTTTCTCTGTCTATTTGTCGTCCTCTCTGTCTCTCTGTCCTCTCTCTCTATCTCTCTCTTCAATCGGTGTCAGCAGGCTACGGCCCTTTGCCGGTGGCCGCTGGGCAAATACGAACCTACCCCCCCCTTTCCTCCTCTTCTCTCTCATCTTCTTCTCTCTTTCTCCTCTCTCTCTTCTCTCTCTCTCTCTGCGCGCGTGCGTTAGTGTGTGAGTATATATCGTGTACGTTGCGTACGTGTATGCGGGTGTGCTTGTGTGTGTGTGTGTGTGTGTGTGCTGTGTGTGTGTGTGTGTAAAGTAAGTAGTAAGTGTAAGTGGGTGTGTGGGGGGGGGGGCGGTAGGGGGGGGCGGGCTGGTGTGCGGGGGTCTGTGTGTGTGTAAAAATGTTCCATTCCCTTGAGACACTAGGGCTTACACCTTTACGAACAATCAAATGGTTATTGACAAACTGCAGTTTTGTCAAGGCAAGCGTTCCCACACTGTTTACACGTCTATCTAAAAGACCTGGAGGGGATCGGGATCAGCACTATATATGAATCCGACAAAGACCATTCGATGTCTGGCCCGCTTACGCGAGGATTGAACCCAATATCTTAGACCAAGGGAACAAGCTTGTTATCCTGGGCAAACCTGCAGGCTTAATATCTCGGACCAATGTACAGATGCTTTGGTTGAGTGATGGTACGCGGTGTAATAATGTATGTTTTTCCGCAATTACGTATTACAGTACCCCGTTTGAGTTTTTTTTGTTTTTTTTTTCTTGTTCAGAGTGTCATGAAGAAGGGCCATCAGTGTAAACACAGTTGTTCAGCATCCACAGAGACATCTCTACGACTTCAATGCAGAATTCACCGAAATTCCCATATGCTAGTCAGCCGATGGATTTAATATTTATATTTAAGATTTTGTCATCCCATTCTCTAATCCCACTCTATCCACCACCCACCCGCCTCGCTCTGAATTACTTTTCCCATCCTTGCTAAGTTATTTTTCATATTGGGCGGAGAACTTGTTTACCCAGCATTTTCTTTGTTTGTATCCCGTTATTATTTATACTCGTTATTTTTTTTCCCCAGGCTTGGGAACAAGTCAAACAGGGTCGAGGCTCGCTGCTTTAAAGACTGTTGCACTAATTTGGCGGCTCAGTATTTTAACATTTATGTACCCTGCTCTGATGAGGCAAGCAGCCAAATTGTAAAAAAATAAGTTTGTGAATCATTCGTGTAAGGGTTCGTTTCGTGTGGTGTGTGTGTGTTTGTGTGTGTGTGTCGTGTGTGTGTGTCGTGTGTGTGTGTGTTGTGTGTGTGTGTGTGTAATGTCGTGTGTGAGTGATGTGTGATGTGAGTGAGTGGTGAGTGGTGCGGTGAGTGAGTGATGTGTGTGTGTGTGTGTATGTGGGTTGTGGTGTGTGTATGTGAGTGTGTGTAGTAGGGTGTTGTGTGTGTGTGTGGTGCTGTGTGTGTTGTGTGGTGTTGTGTGTGTGAGTGTGTGTGGTGCGTGGTGGTGTGGTGGTCGTGCGTGTGTGTGTGTGTGTGTGTGTGTGTGTGTGTGTGTGAGGTAGTGTGTATGCGCGCTGTGTGTCTATGTGTGTGCCCCCCCATCAGAAAAACCTTTTCAATCGAAAGAAAAAGATATGTAAAAAAATGTTTAGCGTTAAAAATAATTGAATGTACCAAGTTTAAACAAAAACAACCCCAGTTGGAAAAAGTTTGAAAGCCTTCTTACCTACGTCCATTTTAGAAGATTAAATTTCAATGGTTAGACTAGGTAGGAGCAAATTAATTATTGTTCTGAGGATGTATTTGCATCGTGATTTCAAGCCCTGTATTCGAATCAAAGAACAATGTCGAAAAAACATGTTCCAAGTTCATTTAACTTCAAAAATCCAGACTACAGCACACACACACTCACACACACACACAACACACACACACACACACAACACCACACAACACCACATATACAGATATACACACTCTCACACCCAATATCTATATATATATAATAATATATTTTTTATACTAATATTTATATATCTATACTGATTGAGGATATACTTCATACGTGCATTCAAGACTAATATTTGACTAAAAGAACCGCGGTAGAAAACAAGGATTGGC
>CM031605.1:51939160-51954160 GCA_018398815.1 Conus ventricosus
TTTTTTGGTGAATGTACAGGCACATTCATGTTTAATAATATTTTCCAAAACGGTGCAAAGTTCCTTACTGTCAGATACAAGACAATTGCTGCTTTCAATTTCAGTGGCCTGTGAATAATGTGTGCGCAACACTGAACTGCTCTTAGGCGAGCCCAGCACTGCTAGCATGACGTGAGTGAGCTGTGAAAACTTGTTTGTTTTACTGGTGTATCTGTGCCTTCACCAGCACGTGATTTTGTCAACATGTTCAATGCTTTATGGGCCATCTAACCATAGGCCCATGAAATGGAGTCTACAAAGAAACTTCAACCCACACTGGACAGAATTCAGATGAGATTTTGGTGCGGTGAAAATGAACTGATCATCTGGAGAAATGTATTACCTACCGGTATTCAGCAATCACCAACAAGTCCATTAGTCTTGAGTGTTCCGATTTGACGAACATGACACTGCCTTGACTACCTCTCATTCATGGCTACCAGAATCTCATCCCCCAGATCTTGCAAAATCAGTTTTCCGTGTATTTTCTTCAAACCCTGCTTCCAAACAGATCACTCTCACACTGTATTTTAAGTCCAGTGTAGGTGCTGGCACCTTGCTCTGTCAAGGCAAGGCCTGTGTTCAGTGGGATAAATTTGAGTGCGAGGTCATCAAGCACCATGTCCAGCTGTTCATGAAAAATGGTGATGCAACTTCTCTGACTGAATCCCTACTGAATACACCTGTGACTTTCCTCAAGGATTTTCCAGAAACGATTCACCTCAAAACACCTGACATAACAGTGTCTTCCATGAACTTGATGTCAACGATCTGGACACATCCATTCATGCTTGCTCTATTTCTCCCCTTCACATAGTCCAAGAGCAATCATCCCCAGTTGAAGGATTTGTCCTACTTCCCCCCCCCCCCCCCCCCCACCCCCAGGAGAACACCAAAAAGACCACTGCTCTGACGAAAGAATCTCTCTGCCAAGAAGAAAGTGGAATAACCCGTTCATCAACTTTCCAAAGAAAACGAACGATGAAGCCCTCTCCTCTTCAACTCCAGTCTCCAGCCAACAGCTTGAAGGTCGTCAAGTTGTTCGCAGACTTCGCAGGCGTACCCTGTATGCCAGCCCGAAACAGAAAACAAAAAGAACTGAAATAAACCTATTGAACAGCTATGCTGGTAAGTTCCAGCAACTGCAGGAAACAGTGGCTGATCTTCAACTAGCACTAGGGATCTCAAAATGTCCATTTCTTCACAGATTGATGACGTGAAAGTTTATACAAAAAATGAACTACGAGCACGTTTTCGCTCACAGTCTGATTCAACTCATTCCATCATTGAGTCCCTTGAAAAGCGCATTTCTGATCAAGACAAACAACATCCACACATTAAGAAAGGAAACCCAGTCATTAAAAACTCAGCTTGGCAATGTGGTTCTGATCTTAAACTCTTGAAACGTGGTAACCGTGTGATGGTCGTGATGTCAGCACACAGTGTGAGTGTGCAAACATAACCCTTCCCCTCAAGACCTCTTACCTCAAGACAAATCCCTGTCCAATGAGCAGAATGAGCAGAGTGACAGTGTCAGCCCCTGCCCTATTCCAGTCCATGCCACCAATGCTGCCTCTCCCCCCTCCTCCGACAACACACTGATAGACTCAGCCAACCCTCAAGTTCCAGCTATCTCCAGTACTCACCATCCTGACCCCCATCAGCCAGTGGTTGTTGGTGAGGATCCCTCTCGTCTCTCATCAGCACACTCTGAAGAACTGCAAAGTCAGCTGCCTTCAGCCCATCCCCAGAGGCAGTCACAGAGTCAATGTGCCCCTGAGAGAGTAAACTTGTCTACTCTGTCCAGACTGATAACAGGTTCAACCCCCTTAACAGGCTAATGGAAAGGGAAGCTATCTCTAGTAATGGTGTCAGTTCTGGAGATAATCTCGAACAGCCTCCCACCAACCACAAGATCTCAAAACTAAATAACATAGCAAAAGAAACTCTATCTGAGAGAACTTCCGTGTTGCTCATAGGTGATTCAGTGGTGAGAGGTGTTGACCTGCATAGAATTGTGCCTCGACAAGAACCAGTGTCCCAAAATTTGTGTTCCCGACTGACTGTGAGTGATCTATGTGATTGGCTGCAGCAACAGCAGTCACATGACAGCATCAACATGCTAATCCTTCACGTGGGTGTCAATGACTGCAAAACCACCGGGAAGTGTCCCAAGAATCCTGGTGTGATGTCATCCACTTGGCCAACCGTGTGTTCACATAACGCTAGAATATTCATAGTTCGATTATTCCAGCACGTGGTAATCATCACCTTAACACACTCATTTCACCTTCAAACAACAACCTTCAAAAAGCATGTGAAATGTTGAAAACTGACATTATTGATAATCAATTGACTTTCACAACCACTACGGGAAAACCCAAACTACCTCTCTATGGGAATCTCATTCACCCTAGTTATGCTGGCACTGCTAAACTGGCAATGAAATTTAAGCAGATTTGTTTTCCCCCACAGCCCCAAAATTCTTTTAGGAGAGCCAATCATCAAATCAATTTGGCCATAATTCTTTGCGTTCAGTGCAATCAGAGAATTATCGCTCTCAAGTCAAGGTAAAAGTGCTAATTACAGAAGCGCAAACCACTTCCATTCTATGGACAGTCCACCTTTGAGTCCATGACTCATTACCCCCCTTTAAGAACTGGTCGAGAAAACCATTCTCAACAAACTTCTATCGCCTCTGAGCGTCACTTCTCTAACCTGTCCCACCCTCTCCTTCCGCCAACCATTGACCGCCAGGCCCCACCACGCCCCCCATTTATGAATAGCAACACTGAGTCCACTCACCCCATCAACGCCCTCCACTCCTTACCCACCCCCCCATCATTCCCTCCTCACCCCATGATGTTTGACCCCGCTCAGGCCATTCCAAGTTGCGAAGTTCCACCACCCGTCCGCCACCCTTATGTAAACCAAAATTCTCACCCCATGCAATCCCATTTACCCCCTTCACGCCTTCCATACCACAACATGCCTCCCTTTATCCCTTTGGTTGGAGAAAGTCCGAACCCAACGCTGAAATATGCTGGTCATGTAGGAGGGTCGCAATTTCCCAATAATATCAACCCCTATGAGATGCTGTTTCACAAATTCATGGACTCCTACATAAACCCCCACTTAATGTTTCAACGCTAGACCCTTGGTGTGTTGTGTGTGGTGTGTGTGTGTGTGTGTGTGTGTGTGTGTGTGTGATTGTGTGTATATATATATGTGTGTGTGTGTGTGTGTGTGTGTGTGTGTGTGTGTGTGTGTGTGTGTGTCTTTGCTAATCAAAGCTGGACTCGCATTGAGCTCATTTGAAAAGTCTTCTTTTGCTCAAGCTCCCAAATTGGATATTGGAGTTAGATTACAGTAACGACACATTTGTCATTGCTGGTTTGTTGCAAATTGAACTGGTTTGCCTGTTGATGTGCTGTAATTTTTGAGGCCCAATCTCTGATTCAGGCTGTTAATAGACATTTTGTGTCATTATTGTTCACACTTTTGGAGATCTTTTCTCGTTTGTAATTAGTTTTTGATCAATTTCATTGTCTGATTTTTCTGTTTTGTGTACTTCCTAACTTGCATTGACATTTGGTTAGATTTGTATGCACATATTTTGCAGTTGTGTTCTTGCAGTTGGCGACTTTGTATTTTTTATTTGTATTTACGTTGTATTGGTGAGGTGGGTTTGTTTTGTGTGTGTGTGTGTGGTGTGTGTGTGTGTGTGGTGTGTGTGTGTGTGGTTGTATGTGGTGTGTGTGTGTGTGTGTTTGTTGTTTATTTGATTTGTTTGACTTGTAATAATCTTGATGTAACATTGTGTTGTCATGTCATTTACTCAAGATGCGTGGCCCTCCAAGAAAGGGCTTCGAATAGGATATCTTAATATTAACAGTGCTAGAAACAAAACTGATGAAATAGCATCTATTTTAAACAACAAAGGAATGAACTTTCATATGTTCTGCTTCGCCGAATCCAGGTTAACATGTGTAGTTTCAGATGCTGATATGTATATGCATAATTATAACATCATCCGTCTTGATCCTACAGCTCCTAAATCAACAGGACTGCTATTATACTGTGCGAACTCACTAAATTTTAAAAGAATACTACATCTCGAAAGCTATAATATAGAATCGGTTTGGGTTGAAATAGTTTTAAAATGTTGTAAACCTATAATAGTAGGATTCATTTACAGAAATCCATCTGAAACAATTGATTGGTACGATAGGTTTAATTTGATGATGGACGCTGCCATCCTGGAATCAAAAGAAATCGTTCTCCTAGAGATTTTAACATAGATCTAAGAATGCCCTTAACAGTGTCCGAAAAAAATGGATTAGTAGCTGTGCGATGCTTGGATTGGAACAATTAATCGACCATCCAACACGCATTACAGAAAACACTGAGACTATTATTGATCACATTTACGTAAATTCTAAAGAACACATTGTAGAAAAATTGCTGTGCTCCAGTTAGTTGTAGTGATCACTCAACAATAGGTCTTACTTGGATGAAAAAAGAATAAAAATTCCAAAATACGGACACAAGGAAATTTTCTATAGACTTTTTACATATTTCGACAAAAATTGCCTTTCTAACTGACTTACTTCACTCAGAATTAGAAAACGTTTATCAGATTAGAGACCCGGACTGTGCCGTTAATGAATGGATAAATAAATTCAGTACTGTTTATGATAGACATGCTCCCTTTTAAAAAAAAGAGTTAAACATTTTAGTAAGCCACCTTGGATAACAAAGGAAATAGAAAAGGAAAGTGACGAAAGAGATTATTTAAATATGACAAATCAAAAAGTGAAGTACAGACGACAAAGGAACAAAGTCACTTCTATGAAAGGAATGCAAAGCAAAAATATTTCCAAGACTTGGTGTCTTCATCAAAGAACTCTAAATTGATATGGAAAGCCATCAATAGCCTAACTAATAACAACTTACATAGCCGAGTCCAAAGATCATGTAAAGACTTATCACCAGAAGAAATCAATACTCACTTTGCAAATATTGCCGAAAAAACAGTTATAAATAATAAAACGAACAAGAACGACTTAAAGCTGTTAGAAGAATTTTGCACTTCAAAGAACATTTATTCCAAATTCAATATTCCATCAGTCGCAGTAAATGAAGTTTTCATGGGACTGTTAAAATTAAAGCAATCGGGAACTAGAGATTTAGATGGTTAGACGGCAAAATTCTAAAAATCAGTGCCCCTGTTATTGCAGATTCTCTTACTTATATTTACAATCTAATCTATCGATAAGAACAACTTTCCCCTCGAACTTAAGAAAGCTAGAGTTATACCGATTTATAAAACAGGAGATCTTGCAAATCCCTCTAACTATAGACCGATTTCTATCCTATCTCTCTTATCTAAACCCCTTGAAAGGCACGTTCAATCATATTTAATATTCTCATTTCAAAAGATATGATCTGATTCATGAAAACCAATCTGGCTTTCGTGAGAACCACTCTTGCCATACAGCACTTGTACAAATTATTGAAAATTGTCTCTCAAACATTAATAACAACGAGTTTACAGGAATTCTTTTTGTTGATTTTGCAAAAGCAGTTTGATGTAATCGACCACACTCTGCTATTAAAAAAACTCAGCCATTACAAATTGACCAACGAAACCCTAAAATTATTTCATCATTTCTCACAAACCGCTATCAGCTTGTCGAAATAAATTCTAAACGATCAACGTTGCTACCAGTTAAGTTTGGGGTGCCTCAAGGATCTGTATTAGGACCACTTTTGTTTTCTATTTACATTAATGACCTGCCTTTGTACATCCAATGTGTTTGTGAAATGTTCGCTGATGACACTTCCCTACAAGATAAAAACAGAAATGCGGCTGAACTCGTAACTAATCTACAAGATAACCTTAATCGACTTGACGAATGGACTGAACTGAATCATATGCTCTCAATATCAGCAAAACTAAAATGTATTTAAGTAACTTCACGTCAAAAAAGGAAAAAAATGAGTTCCCCCTTTGCACCATTATACATCAAAAGACAAATTATAAAACGAAGTCTCACATAAAGTTTTAGGAGTCACCATCGACAACGATTTACTATGGTCTGAACATATTTCTGATTTAGGAAAAAAAATTTCAAAAAGACTATATCAGCTTTCAAAAATTAAGAATTTCTAAATCTATACTCCAGGAAAATGTTTTTTTTCATGCACACATCCTATCTCTAATTAATTATGCATCCACATTATGGGATAACTTAAGTGAATCTAATCTAAAATACATAAATCGATTATACAAAAGAGCTATAAAATTAATTAAATTAAGTCCTAACACGTTGAGTAAAGATGATTATAAGAATTTGGATATTCTTCCTCTTAAGGAGAGGCTTTATTTTAACAAATATTTGTTCATGTACAATGTTGTGAACGGAATATCTCCGAGAAAAATTGTACGATATTTCTCTATCAATGAAAATAGACACAATCACAAACTTTCCTTTCCCAGACCTCGTAACGATCTGTATAAATCAAGTTTTACTTACTCTGTGTGGATCTATTTGGAATAATCTACCCGTACCACTTGAAATGTATTTGGTCTAGAACTGGTTTTAAAAACGCACTAAAAAATATATTTATTAGAAAAACTATAAAACAAAACGTATATATATTGGCTTGTTATGCAATCTCTACTCTCTCTCTCTCTCTCTCCTCTCTCTCTCTCATCTCTCCTCTCACTCTCTCTCTCTCTCTCTCTCTCTTCTATTCTTCTTTTTTTCTTCCTCCTTCTCCTCTTCTTCTTCCTCTTTTTCTTCTCTTTCTTCTTGTTCTTGTTCTTCTTCTTGTTGTAGTTCTTTTCTTTCTTCTTCTTCTCTTCTTGCTCATCTTGTTCTTCTTCTTATTCTCTCTCTTTCTCTCTCTCTCTCTCTCTCTCTCTACTCTCTCTCTCTCTCTCTCTTTTCTCTCTCCTCTCTCTCCTCTTTTCTCTCACTCGCTCGCTCCCTCGCTCTCACTCTCTCTCTCTCACTCTCTTCTTCCTCTTCTCTCCTTTACTCTCTTCAAGTCTTGATATATAACGTACTTGTATTAAATCATGAATTAAGAAAGGTTGAATTGAAAACCGTTTGAGTATAACTGTTTTAATTGTATTCACACATGGTGTACTTCACATATTTGTTTAACTTTTATATGTGCTATATGATGTTCCTTTTCCTTACATATATGTGTGTGTGTGTGTGTGTGTGGTGTGTGTGTGTGTGTGTGTGTGTGTGTGAGTGTGTGTTGTGTGTGTGTGTGTGTGTGTGTGTGTGTGTGTGTGTGTGTGTGTGTTTCTATCGGTCTAAATATAATTTCTAATTTCCAATTGATATTGTTTGCATGCCTATGTTGTTTACCTTGAAATGATTAGTCTTTGGATGTTGCCTTATGATTCTCTCTCTTTTTTTTTTTTTTTTGATGTTGCCTTATGATGTTCTTTTCTATTGTTTTTGGAGGGCAGGATGTAAAAAGCTGTATCGCTTACTCTTTTAAACCCTCATTAAAGATCATTTTGACTTGACTTGACTTGACACACACAACACAACACAACACAACACAACACAACACAACACCACACACACACACACACACACACACACACACACACACACACAAGCACACACACGCGCGCGCGGGCGCACTATTACCACCCTTCCCCCCATTTTATTTTTTTTTTTTGTCTTGCTTGCCTTAGTGTCTTTCTTTCACTTTCTTCTTTCCTATCGTTCCAGGGTGAGATGTACTCAGACCCTGTTACATGTAAATCGCAACGCTGTTAAAAGTATGGTGCAAATGTTTTCGTTCCCTTTTCTTTCTTTCTTTCTTTTTTTTTTTTCTATCCTGGCGGTTATACACCCACTCCTACACCTTACCCTTTCACCACTCTTTCTTTCTTTTCTTTCTGTTTTAAACTCTAACTCTCTCTCTCTCTCTCTCTCCTCTCTCTCTCTCTCTCTCTTTCTGTTTTCTAATTTTCATCTCTTGATTATTTTCTTGACTCTTCTTTTTAGAAAAATGACACGCACATGCGTGCGTGCGTGCGTGCGTGCGTATATAATGTGTGTGATACGTGTACGCTCTTACCTTGTTTTTATTTTTTACTCCGTTATCAACACAATTTTCGAGTTCCCGATTCCGTCACCTGCCCAAATCTACATTTTGCCTTTTTTCTGTGTACCTGACTATGGTGGAGATGATTGTGGCGTGTGTTGTGTGTGGTGTGTGTGTGTGTGTGTGTGTGTGTGTGTGTGTGTGTGTCAGTGTGTGTATGTGTGTGTGTGCGTGCGCGCGTATGTATGTATGTATGTGTGTTTGTATGTTCATAAGTGAGTAATAGAGAGGAGCAGACGGGGAGAGAGAGAGAGAGAGAGAGAGAGAGAAGAGAGAGAGAGAGAGAGAGAGAGAGAGATTCCATGATGATGATTTTATTGTCTTCACTATTTCTCTTTTTTGTCACAACTGACAATGTATGCGCTGCCAAAATGATTTCAGACAGACTGGACCGAGAGAGCGAGCGAGCGAGGAAGATAGAGGGAGAGATAGAGAGAAGGGGGGGGGAGGGAGAGAGGGAGACTTAGACAGAGAGAGAGAGAGAGAGAGAGAGAGAGAGAGAGCCCGCGAACATACTTCCATGTGTATGTGCGTGCGTAAATGCGTTCGTTCGTGTGCAACCGCGCGCGCCTGAGCATGCGCGCGCGCGCGCGCGCGTGTGTGTGTGTGTGTGTGTGTGTGTGTGTGTGTGTGTGTGTGCGCGTGCGTGTATGTGTGTGTGTGTGTGTGCGTGTGTTAATGTGTGTGTGCGCGCGCGCGTGTATGTGTGTGTGTGTGTGTGTGTGTGTGTGTGTGTGTGTGTGTGTGTATGAGAGAGAGAGAGGAAGAGAGAGAGAGAGAGAGAGAGAGAGAGAGAGAGAGAGAGAGAGAGAGAGAGAATCCGGAGGGGTGGGAGGAGAGGGAATGGAGAACAGGGATAGAGGTGAATCTCTGCAAACAGCACGTGCATCTCACTCGACGATCTCAGCCTCCTTTACAACGGCTTTAATGACGCCAGCCAGTGGCATGGAATGCTCTGTCTTGAACAGCAGCATATCCTTTCAGACCCGTCTTCGAACCCAGTTTGTTGTCGTCAAGATCCCCCCCCCCCCCCCCCGGATAACTGGCACAGTGGAAGAGCACCAATCACAACATCGCGTGCTCCTTTCCCGCTGGCGTGTGCCCAACATTTAGAATTGACGATGTTTCGGAAATCCGCAAGGGAGGTAATCTGAGTTACAGCTCGCGTCCAAGAGAGTGACCCCGCCGTTTTCACGGGACAATTGTCGCTGGTGAGCATGCGCAAAGCAATCTTGGCGAATCGTGGGTGTGAAAGGGTGCGCCTGCGACGCAGACTGTCAATGTCTGGACAGTTATCCTGGCGTACGTTTCATACGAAATATTTGATTTTCTAAAAATCTATTTGTTCGACGCACAAACAGAGAAAAGGTCACTGTATTTGCAGTAGGAAGACATGCGCGCTATCTTTACCTATTTTTTTCCGGAACAGGTCTGTTTAGCTCAATCCGCCAGCTTAACAGTTCAACCAGAGAGAGAGAGAATGGCAAAACAAGGGTGTGAAACGATACGCCTGTAGCGCAGACGCTGCGTTACAAACAGTTTCGACTTGACTTGTTATCACTGATCGGTTCAGTTCTACATGTCTTGGGTTTGATGTGACTTTTGTTCACCAAAAGACGCAGCCACAGGCAGCATAATGATCTCGACTCTTCGTAGCGAGTTGTCGTTCTTGCGGTATCAGTGTAGTGTTTTGACAGGCCCTTCTACTCCTTCTCCCATTTCTCGGATGGTCGTCCTCGCTAGGCGTGTAACGACAGATCACCTTTGTTTGGAGCTGTTCTCGGTCAAAAATGCGACTAGCTCAAATGTGCAAGCCCCTGAGCATGAGTTTAAAATGTCGAAAAACGCTTGATGATAAATGTCAAAACAGACACACACGCACGCACGCACGCACGCACGCGCGCACGCACGCACGCACACACACACGCACACACACACACACACACACACACACACACACACACACACACACACACACGAAAGCTTTTAGCGTCACAAAAAGCACGAATATGGTTTTCTTCTCTCTTTTTTATATTCTTTTTAGATTGGTTGGTTGGCTGGTTGACTGGTTAGTTGGGTGGGTGGGTGGTTGGTTGGTTGGTTGGTTTCTTTCTTTCTTTCTTCATTTATTCATTCATTCATTCATTCACTTATTTATTCATTTATTTATCATTCATTTATTTATCAATTCGTTTATTCATTTATTAGTACAAGGCATACATTGTTACTGAACCCGTTTTACGCAAGCCTGAATACTGAGCGTGCTTTAGTGAATTCTTTGCATCATGATGGGCTGACCGCCATTAGTCCAACATTGACTTCAGAATTTATACATGGAACTCTCTTCAGCTGATCTTTCGAACGGATAGGCAGGGATTTTCATATTGCTAGACCTGATAAAGAAATAGAACACCATTAAAGGTTTCATTTCTCTTACTTACATGTTCGCTCATTAGGAACTACACATCACAGTGTTCAGACTCTTGCCAGATTATGTACATTAATTGCGTGGAAAGAGAACGATGAAGGACGATCAAGAAATTGACTGAGCTGCGGAAGTTCATGCACATTGTAAATAATTATGCTTAAAAGTTGCTCTTTTCAACAATCAAAATTCGCGCTTAAAGGCGATTTCAGACTAGCACTTTCCGGCATTCGCTAGGCTGACAATCACAGAAATTTGCGCTTGTTGGATGCCCCGTTGGATGTGGACGTCACATTTGACTGGAACCAGTTTTATAACGTACCTGGTAGCCGTTTCTGAAGAAGACAACAGTACAGAGTATGCCTGCTGGTTCCAGCACGGCCCAAGAACAAACATGGGGGTGGCTGGGTAGACGGAGATGGGAGAGAGGGAGAGGGAGAGGACAGGGGATGGTGACGGGGATGGGGGTGCTCATGTCGGCGAGAACGTACGGAATGACAATGGACAGAAGATGAAACAGAATCTTTTTTTTTTCCGACAGTGAAATGAAAGATAAAGTGTATGACTGCTAGCTTTTGAACAGCATTTATGACATTCATCTATTCCTCTGAGGGTTTTTCCCATGGAAAGAAGCTATGTACTAAGACACAAAGGGGTCCATAAATATCTTAAGGTTTTACGTCGATCCCAACACAGATTTTCAGATGAGTGAAAAGGGGGTGGGGGAGAGGGGAGGGGATAACCTTTTGGGGTGACTGAGAAGGGAGAAGAGGGAGTGGGGGAGAAGGGAGGGGATAACCTTTTGGGTGACTGAGAAGAAGTGAAGAGGGAGTGGGGAGAAGGGAGGGGATACTTTTGGGGTGACTGAGAAGAAGACACGAGGGGTTGGGCGAGAGGGTAGGGGATAACCTTTTGGGTGACTGAGAAGGAGACACGAGGGGTTGGGGAGAGGGGAGGGGATACTTTTGGGGTGACTGAGAAGAAGACACGAGGGGTTGGGGGAGAGGGGAGGGATAACCTTTTGGGGTGACTGAGAAGGAGAGAAGAGGGAGTGGGGGAGAGGGGAGAGAATAACCTTTTGGGGTGACTGAGAAGAAGACACGAGGGGTTGGGGAGAGGGGAGGGGATAACCTTTTGGGGTGACTGAGAAGAGAGAAGAGACGGGGGAGAGGGGAGGGGATAACCTTTTGGGGTGACTGAGAAGGGGAGAAGAGGAGATGGGGGAGAGGGAGGGATAACCTTTTGGGGTGACTGAGAAGGAGAGAAGAGGGGTAGGGAGAAGGTAGGGGATAACCTTTGGGGTGACTGAGAAGGGGAGAAGAAGGGTGGGGGAGAAGGGAGGGATAACCTTTTGGGCGACTGAGAAGAAGACACGAGGGGGTGGGGAGGAGGGGAGGGATAACCTTTTGGGGTGACTGAGAAGGGGAGAAGAGGGGGTGGGGGAGAGGCGAGGGGATAACCTTTTGGGTGACTGAGAAGAAGCCAAAAGGGGGTGGGGGAGAGGCGAGGGGATAACCTTTTGGGTGACTGAGGAGAGAAGAGGGAGTGGGTAGAGGGGAGGGGATTACCTTTTGGGGTGACTGAGAAGGAAAAAAAGCGGGGTAGCAGAGATGAGGGTTGGGTGGAGATGGGGTGGCGGTGGGGGAGGGGTCACACTGAGGATGCGTGATGTAAAAGCCTTTAGATGTTCTCCGGTTAGTTTCACTGGAGTTTTATATCAACATCGGACGGTAAGGTCCGTCCCCGAAGAGGGGTCCCTCTGGCTTGTTTTGATGGGGTGGGAGAAGCTGTGGAGGCATGGGGTAGCAGGGGTGGGTAAATGGGTGGACGGGGAAGGAGGGATATAGTTTTAGAAGCGGGGGCAGGAATAGCTCAGTTGGTTGAGCGCCGGACTCGTGATCCTGGGGTTGCAGACCTCAAATTTCGGTACAGGGGATTTTTCCCTCGGAGTAAACATTGGTTCTGACTCCATTCCACATACAGTCCTTTGAATGAGACTATAAACCGAGGTTCCGTGTGTGAACGCACGCACATCATCTTGCACACACGTAAAATCCCATCACCAACTTTCGAAAGAGAAGGTCAGTTTGGCTGTTGGTATGGATGACACGTTACACATAGCGTGCACCTCCCCGAAGATGGAGTATGGGTTGCCTTAATGGCGGGATAAAAAACGGTCATACACACAAAACTCAACTGCCTGTCTATACAGGCAGTGTCCGCAGGAGTATCAGCCTACGTACGCAGAAAGAAAGAAAAGAAAAATAGTTTTAGAAGCGCACCACTAAAATCATGTGCAGGTAACAGCGAGGAGAGGCAGCGAACACTGCATCAAGGTGAACACTGCTTTCTCGTCAGCATGCTTCTTGACATCTGTGCGGCGTTTATTTGATTGTTCAGCATCTGCAATAAACAGTCAGCCAGCCAAACGAACAAACAAGTAAACAGGCCTATACTGGTCTATGCAAAGTGTAAGTGTTGAGAACAGCGCTGAAAGAAAGAGAGAAAGGAGCCAAGGCGACAGACAGAAGAGAGGAAGGATGGAAGAACAGAAGGAGGAAGGAATGAAAGAATAAGAAAGGTACAAAAAGCGATAAAGGAAGTAAGAAATCAAGAATTAAAAGAGAAGCAAAAGATAAAGCAACGGGAAGGAAGAAGGAAGGGGGAAAACAGCAAAGGAAGGGTAGAAGAAAGAAAAACGGGAAAAATGTAAGAAAGAACTAATGGAAGAAGGGAGAAAGAAATCATGGGAAGAAATGAAGAAAGAAAGAAAGCAAGCAAAGAAGAATGAAAGAAAGTAATCAGAAAAAAAAGGTGGAAGGAAAAACAAAGGGAAGGAAAAAAAGAAAGAAAACAAGAAAGAAGGAGAAAAAAATAAGAAAGGAAGCAAATAAGACAGGAAGAATGAAAAGCAGAGTGAAAGAAAAAAATAGAGACGAAAGGAAAAGGAAAGAAACAAAATCAAACAGAAGGAAGGAAGGACGGAGAAAGAAAGAAAGAATGAAAGAAAGAAAGAAAGAAAGAAGGAAAGAAAGAAGGAAAGAAAGAAAGAAAGAAAGAAAGAAAGAAAGAAAGACTAAATAATAGAAAGAAAAATGACAGAAAAAAATAAGATCGGAGGGGAAAAAAAGAAAGAAAAACAAAGGCAAGACAGACAGAACGAAGGGTGCCGAGACGTGCGTTCCTTAACAAGCAATCGCCATCACGTTTTGGCACGACATGCTAAAAGCCAGGAAAGCAGGGTTGGAATTTAGGGGCGAACAGACAACAAAACAAAACAACAAAATTAATGTTCGTCTTGCACACCTTTTTCCAATTTTCTGTTGCTACAAGGTATTTCACCGGGGGGAGAGGTTTGACTGGGCCAATGTCCTTAATAAAGGTGCCTAATGTACAGACCTGGAGGCCCAGGGGGGAACATCCCATGTGGGAATCGATTCGAAGATGCCCCCCCCCCCCTCCAAATCGCCTTAAAGACAAGCATTTTCCAATCTGGAACAACCTTAAACAGGACTGGTCTGGCTTGTATCTTGTCTACTTTTTACCATTGTATTTAAAGTAAAGAACATAGCAATGGTAAGTATGAGTAATGGATTTTTCATCATGTCAACGAGAAAAACGTAAAAAGAACAACTAAGTAAGAGGGAATATTTGATTTTAAAAAAAAAGGAGAAAATGGAATGGGAAAGAGGCTGAAAAAGCCAGATGAGGACAGTTACCAGCACATACGGTCAAACCTCGTTTGACCACGTTTGGCCTCGTTGCGCATAATTGGAGACAGACGGCTTATGATCTTGCGGGCTTCCCCGAACATCCGTCTACCCTTACGATATAGCACGACACTGTAGTGATAACAAGATGCAAAGCATATAAACATACTCCCAATTTATCTTGAATACAAGTACTTTCTGAGATATTCCATAAAGAAGAATAACCGTTTTGGGCCGTTATAGCCGTTAGTAACGGCTATTCTGGTAAAATAAAACATCGGGTATCATCCGTGACCCATAATGAACATACGTACAAATTTTCAGAAAGATCGGCCCAGAAGTTTTGTCTGGAGCGAGTGGAACACATTTTGATCACGGACAGACACACAGACAGACACACAGACAGACAGCATTTCTTCGTTCCCACTGTAAAGTACTCCCTGTTCTATAAGAACTGGGAGTACAATAATGATAATAATGATGATGATCACCATCATAGTTATAATCATGATATGATGCGGTGTGGTGGACAAGAAGACAGTGGTCCCATCAGATCAGAGATGATGGTTATTGTTGTCACGAATCAGGATCCCGTATTTCCGTAACTTCCGCCCATCCCCACCGGCCTCTTCTCCTCTCCCTTCCAACCTCCCCCATCTCCGGCCTCCCTCCGACAACCCGTTT
>CM031605.1:51959160-51966660 GCA_018398815.1 Conus ventricosus
ATGACATAGAAGACAGAGGGGGAGACTACTGTCTTCGTCATAAGTGCCGGACAGGAAACATCCTCCTTTTGATGCGTATGTATCATGAACAGATGAATCCAACTCTCAACCGTGGTAATACTGGTGTCTGAAACCAGTCCTGTCAATGAACACACGCATGCTACAGTGCCTGCTAGTTTAACATTCGTTTCAATTGGTTGTCTTGTGGTTTTGTTTTTGATGTTCTTGTTGTTTTTTTAGAGAAAGGGTTATTTTAGTAAAATAAAATATATAACAGAAGGATAGATAGAGGGATAGAAAGATACACCGACAGACACACTGCCGTCAGACAGACACATACATATATACATTGCATGTATACATACATACTTGCATACATACATACATACATACATACATACATACATACATACTGTCACGGACAAAAAAATAAACAACCAAAGTCGTGGTCCAGGTTGTGTGGACATAAGCTCAAACTCAAATATTCTGAGCGCCAGCCAGACGGACTAAGTAGCTGACCGACGCCTCGATGTTGGTCAAACGAGTCTCGACGCCCAGATCAGACTCATCCAGCCAATTTGGGCACAGCGAGGAGACTAATCCTAATCCTCTACGGAGACGGTCTGTCCAGCCAGACAGACTAAGTAGCTGACCGACGCCTCCATGTCTGGTCAGACGAGTCTCGACGCCTGGCTCAGACTGATCTAGCCAATTTACGACGTCGCCGGAACGAAGAGAGGGGAAGGTAGTGTGTGGTGGGGGTGAAATCAAGCTAATCAATTAAATGACCAATGACCACCACAGAGAGTAAGGCGTGTAGGCGTGACTGTCATGATTTGAATATCCAATGGAATTAGAGGGAGATAACTTCGGGTACAAGGCGGTAAAAATACTGACCAATGGTACTCACCCTTGGACACGTAGGTAGGGAATAAAGTAATGTGTGAGTAATAGAGAGTAGGGAGAACGAAGAGACAGACAGAGAGAGGAAAAGGTTCTGGGTGTAAACTCTGGAGAGAGAAGCAGAGAGATGAGGGGAGGAGAAAAGAGAACCAAGTTGAGAGATTAGCACGAGTTTAGTCTGCAGAGGAAGGACTAAGGAGAGATGTGGAGAGAGAGAGTTGCTAACTAATGAAGAGGAAAAGAAAGAAAAGAAAGAGAAAGGAAACGCAACCATGTCCATTTGATAGAGCAGACTAGAAGAGAGAGAGAGAGTGCAATGCGTTAATGCAGGAAGAAAGAAAGGAGAACAGATCGATGTTGATAGTCACTGTTCCATCTTAACCGGGGTTCGACCTCATACTTGGCCAGCGCCACTTTCATCGGCAGTCCAACCTGACCAACGCCAGCGGTCTAACCTGACCAGTGCCAGCAGTCCAGCTCGACCGGTGCCAGTAGTCTAACCTGACCGGTGCCAGCCGTTGTGTTGTGCTTGTGAAAGTGACAGTGAAAAGAAAAAAAAAAAAAAGAAAAGAAAAAGACAGTGATTCGTGAATAGTTAAGATCACCTGGCCAGGTAAAGTAGAAATCTATTTATACCCGGTTAGTTAATGATGTTTTAGATAAATGATTTTGTGAAGTTCAGGAAAGAGAGAATGTTTTATTTTGTTTGATTCCATATGCATTGATGTTTCGTTCTATGATCATGTGCAGTAAAGTTATAGACTTTACTAGTGGTTTGGTGTGACGAATGCATGATATATGAATGAGATCGTAAGCAAGCTGTGAGTGTGTTTGGGCTGTGCGCTAGTCCTTCCTCCATCGACATCACCCGAGGTTGACAATTTATTGGCGAGCCTGCCAGGGTATTCTGGCCCATTTATTATAATTGTTCAACTTCTCAGAGAGGAAGCTGGGTGGGATTCAAGTGTTGTAATCCTAAGACAAGGTGTTGTCTTACTGTATGTTCCCAAGATAGTTAAATACTAGGCTTGGCATTGCTTCCAAGATAGTTTTAAAACTAGGCTTGGCATTTCAGCCCCAGAGTACTTATTTCGCACAGATTGCCTATAATTCGCTCTCATAGTTGGGTCAGGCGCTGGGCGTCTATAAAAACTAACTACGTTGTCCCAAGCTAATATTTCATTCATAGGATTGTGCTATTACGTCACTCGTGTCGGTAACCACCAGTTTGGCTGTCGTAGTTTAAAAAATCTTGTTCAAAAAAAAAAAAAAAAGAAGATATAATGGCGGAAGAAAAGAACACCCCTATTGAACAACTTTGAGCGTCGCTCGTGATTTAGGCTACTCAGGAGATGAGTTGCGTGCATTCGTTGAAAACCAACAAAGATGGAAAGAGATGAGCGAGCGGAAAAGACGACGTGTCGCGGTAGAAAAGAAGAAACAGAAAGATTAAGGAAATTCAGGCTAATCAGAAGCGCAGGAAACAGAAAGAATAAGGGAAGCGCAGGAAACAGAAAGAATGAAACAGGAAACAGAAAGATTAAGGATTCAAGCTAATGATAATCAGGCTAGGAAACGCAGGAAACGGAAAGATTTAAGGTTCAATTAGAGTTAGAGAAGTGAGAATACAAAGGGAGACTACCGATGATGGTAGCTCAGTTTCCAGTAACTCTGTGCGCAGTTACGCCCCCCCACCCAAGTTGCCAAAATTCTCTGAAGGAACCGATTCGATTGATGCATACATCAGTCGTTTCGAAACGTTTGCGACAGTCAGGGTTGGCAAGAGTGGGCAGTCATTTTGTCAGCGCTATTGACGGGTAAGGCATTACAGATTTTCACTGCATTGCCAGCAGACACCCAATCTGATTTTGGTGCTGTGAAGGAATCGTTGATGAAGGGATTTGACCTCACAGAGGAGGGATTAGAAAGAAATTTCGATCAGCAAAGATTGCAAGCAGGGGAAACGTACACTCAGTTTGGTGCACGTTTGATCATATTTTGATAAATGGTTAGAGTTGAGTGGTACGAAAAAGGAGTTCGCTGATTGAAAGAGCTGGTTATGAAGGAACAGATTTTGTCAGGTTGGGGCCCCTGAGTTAACCATACATTTGAAAGAGAGAAAAGCCAGAGACGCAGGAGAGTTGTTGAAGTTAGCAGAGGTGTACAGGGAGGCACGTCTGGGCACTAAGGTCCCGGAGAAACAGGTGCTAGGCACAGGTGAAAAGAGTGCAAGGAGACCAGGGGAGTTTTCTGCAAAGTCTGCAAACCCAGTGGTGGGGCAGGAAGGAAGGGCAAAGGGACATTAGGTGTTTCATTTGTCACAAGAAGGGACTTTGGGCGAGGGATTGTTGCATGAGGTTCCAAAAGGCAGCACCCTTGCAAGAGGTGGATAAGGGTCGTCAAGGGAAACGACCTGCAGTGGAACCAAAAGGGATCCAATTGAAGAGGTGGAATGCAGCCTATGGCTAGCACTGGACAGCAGTCAGTGTCAGGGATGGAGGGCACTAGGCTGAGTGGTTCGTTACCAGTGGAAGAAAGGGGGGATTGGCCAGCAGAGGGTGAAAGTGTTACGAGGACATGGTTGTTCATGTGGTTTGTTAGAACAACGCTGGTCGAGAAAGGGGATTTGACAGGGCAAATCCAGACCTGTTACTCTAAAACGATGGCACTGTGAGGGAGTTTCCAGTTGCTAAGATAGAAATACGTACCCCTTACTTCTCAGGCGAGTTGTCTGCGTTGGTGATGGAGAAACCCCTTCATGATTTGATCATTGGAAATATTCCAGGTGCAAGGGATCCAGGGGATCCTGATTGTTGACTGTACAGGGGCAGCAGTTCAAACAGGGGGCAAGAAGGAGGAAAAGGTTGATAAACCGTTAGTCGTTCCCGCAAGGAAGTCAGGCATAGATGTGTCGCCTGATGAGTTTTGGGCAGCGCAGAACAAGACCCTTCGCTCGTGAAGTCTTGGGAGTTGGCAAGAGGTGGAGAGAAACAGGTGGTTAGGGAGGTTTAGACAGAATTTCTTGTGAAAGGCGGGCTGTTGTACCGAGTGTTCACCAAGGGGAAGACAGGTAAGGTGACCACTCAGTTAGAGGGACCAGCAGGTTATCGTGACACTGTCATGTCAGTGGGTCACGAGTCGCTCATGGCGGGTCATCTCGGCACCAGCAAAAACAGCTGAACCCAATCTTCAATGATTTTCATTGGCCCGGGGGCAATGGCAGACATTTAAAACGTTTCTGCATGTCATGTGACGTGTGTCAAAGGTCAGCCACAAGAGGGGTGAAGAGGAAGGCGCCTCTTAAAACAACCTCCTTTAATTGACACACCGTTCAGGAGAGTGGCTGTTGATCTGATTGGCCCAATCGCGCCCTGTTCCAAAGGTGGGCACAGGTATGAGAATGCAAGTTTGCAAGGGAAGGTTTTGCAGGAGGCTAGGGTCGTTCAGAAGAAGCAATATGACAGGAAGGTGAGGAAGCAATCCTCAAGGTGGGAGATCATGTCCTGGTACTGCTTCCCAGGGTCACAACAAGCTGCTGATGCATTGGAAAGGACCATTCACCATCACTGAAAAGGTCGGTCGGGAAATTACCGAATTGATGTGAATGGGAAACTAAAACTTTTCCATGCGAATTTTCTCCGCAAATATATTCAGCGTGAGACTCAGCACATAGGCGCAGCAGCAATCATTGATGAGGTGAAAGAGACCCAGCAGAAGAGGGGAGATTTTTTGTGCCTAAGTTTCCAGAAGAGTCATACAGGGATGTGTCACTTGTATGAAGGGCTAGACAGTAGGAGTTCCTAGTTTTGTTGTCAGTAGGCGACACAAAGCAGCCGGAAGAAAAGAGGAAAGGTGGATGAAGATGATGAATTCAAGAGAGACCAAAGACCAAAACAGAAAGTCAGGAGTCTGCTAGGTTTTATTGGTTTCTATAGGGAGTTTTGTTCCAAATTTCGCAGCAATCACGAGTCCTCTCAGTGATTTGGTCAAGGCGGGGGAACACGGCAGTGGTCGAATGGTCAGACGCTGCAGAGCAAGCACTGCAGACGGTGTTGGAAAGATAGGTTCCTGTCCCATCTTGAAGCTACCGGATATGTCCAAACCATTTTTGTTGCGGACAGATGCATCAGGTGGTGGGATTAGGTGCAGTATTGTTGCAGGAGCATGAAGAGGTCGAGTTTCCTGTGAGGTATGCTAGCAGGAAGTTGACAAAGTGTGAAGAAGGGTACGCAACTGTAGAGAAGGAGTGTTTAGCCGTTGTGTGGGCCGTGCAGAAATTCCACAAATACTTGTATGGGAAAGAGTTCGTGATAGAGATGATCATCAACCACTCAAATTCCTGCAGGAGGCGCAGTTGAAAAACAGCAGAGTGCTGCGTTGGGCAATGGCATTGCAGCCCTACGGTACCGAGTGCAGTACATTCCAGGTCGACAGAATGTCGGAGCTGACTATTTAAGCCGTGTAGTCTAGCAAGCTGCAACTCAGAGGAAGTCAGTCATATCCGGGGTGCCTTGTTGATAATATGTGTTGATTACAGTTATGTTGATTGGATATGGGTTCATTCCCAGTTGGCTATGGTTCATATTTTCTGTGTGAGACTTGTTCATATTTTCTGTGTGAGACTTGTTCATATTTTCTTTGTGAG
This sequence comes from Conus ventricosus, assembly GCA_018398815.1. NCBI lineage: Eukaryota > Metazoa > Mollusca > Gastropoda > Neogastropoda > Conidae > Conus > Conus ventricosus. Next base: position 51,964,709 of record CM031605.1, read on the forward strand.
ATTTGTTCATGTAAATGTAGTTATGCTTGGAGCATACAGTCGCTTGTGTAGTGATGCATTATTTGCAATAAGTGAGGATGGAGATTCCTCAGTGAAGTGTCATGGATCGTGATCATATTATGTTGTGCTTTTCATAAGAATTGTGAAGAGGAGAGATGGCAAATCCGCAGGTAGGGGAATTGCATAAGTGCGCACAGAGGGTGTTATAAAATGAGTTGAAATAACGCAAGAGCGCACGTCAATGATAACTCATTGGAGTGGTATTCACTAATGATATATTTTATAATTTATAAACCGTTGGTTGTAAAGTATTTTTCAAACTTTGCACGTGTACCTGTGTATCAGCAAATTCGGTTGTTGTCTTTTTTGTACCGTTGTTTTGAGACAATGCGGTGCATAGTCTTTTGCAAGGGGGAAATTGTCACGGACAAAAAAATAAACAACCAAAGTCGTGGTCCTGGTTGTGTGGACATAAGCTCAAACTCAAATATTCTGAGCGCCAGCCAGGACGGACTAAGTAGCTGACCGACGCCTCGATGTCTGGTCAAACGAGTCTCGACGCCCGGATCAGACTCATCCAGCCAATTTGGGCACAGCGAGGAGACTAATCCTAATCCTCTACGGAGACGGTCTGTCCAGCCAGACAGACTAAGTAGCTGACCGACGCCTCCATGTCTGGTCAGACGAGTCTCGACGCCTGGCTCAGACTGATCTAGCCAATTTACGACGTCACCGGAACGAAGAGAGGGGAAGGTAGTGTGTGGTGGGGGTGAAATCAAGCTAATCAATTAAATGACCAATTGGAACCACCCAGAGAGTAAGGCATGTAGGCTTGACTGTCATGATTTGAATATCCAATGGAATTAGAGGAGATAACTTCGGGTACGAGGCGGTAAAAATACTGACCAATGGTACTCACCCTTGGACACGTAGGTAGGGAATAAAGTAATGTGTGAGTGAGAGAGAGGAGCGGGAGAACGAAGAGACAGACAGAGAGAGGAAGAGGTTCTGGGTGTAAACTCTGGAGAGAGAGAAGCAGAGAGATGAGGGGAGGAGAGAAGAGGAACAAGTTGAGAGATTAGCACGAGATAGTCTGCAGAGGAAGGACTAAAGAGAGATGTGGAGAGAGAGAGAGTTGCTAACTAATGAGAGGAAAAGAAAGAAAAGAAAGAGAAAGGAAACGCAACCATGTCCATTTGATAGAGCAGACTAGAAAGAGAGAGAGAGTGCAATGCGTTAATGCAGGAAGAAAGAAAAGGAGAACAGATCGATGTTGATAGTCACTGTTCCATCTTAACCGGGGTTCGACCTCATACTTGGCCAGCGCCACTTTCATCGGCAGTCCAACTGACCAACGCCAGCGGTCTAACCTGACCAGTGCCAGCAGTCCAGCTCGACCGGTGCCAGTAGTCTAACCTGACCGGTGCCAGCCGTTGTATTGTGCTTGTGAAAGTGACAGTGAAAAAGAAAAAAAAAAAAAAAAAAAAAAAGAAAAGACAGTGATTCGTGAATAGTTAAGATCACCTGGCCAGGTAAAGTAGAAATCTATTTATACCCGGGTTAGGTTAATGATGTTTTAGATAAATGATTTTGTGAAGTTCAGGAAAGAGAGAATGTTGTATTTTGTTTGATTCCATATGCATTGATGTTTCGTTCTATGATCATGTGCAGTAAGTTATAGACTTTACTAGTGGTTTGATGTGACGAATGCATGATATATGAATGAGATCGTAAGCAAGCTGTGAGTGTGTTTGGGCTGTGCGCTAGTCCTTCCTCCATCGACATCACCCGAGGTTGACACATACATATATACATGCATGTATACATAACATACTTGCATACATACATACATACATACATACATACATACATACATACATAAGCATACATACATGTATACATACATACATTCCAACATGCATGCATGCATGCATCCATACATACCTACATAC
>CM031605.1:51971660-51973199 GCA_018398815.1 Conus ventricosus
CAGCCAGCGCAGACTACGGTCCGACTCCAGCCAGAAATAGGACAACGCGCGGCCACAGGCACAAGAAATAAAATTCCTGAAACTATAATGTAGAAAACTTGTTCTCAAAAATGAATGATGTGTCATTTGTACAATATATAGATAAGTTTGATGTTGTTTGTTTAACAGAAACCTTTGTTAGTGATAATTTTGACTTTAGTTATATCTTCCCTCAGTTCCTAAAATATAGTGCTCCAGCCAAAAAACTGTCAAATCAAGGTCGAAATTCAGGCGGAGTGTTATTACTTATTGTAAACCTGGGGGTATGTCAGTGGAGGAAGGACTAGCGCACAGCCCAAACACACTCACAGCTTGCTTACAACTCATTCATATATCATGCATTCGTCACATCAAACCACTAGTAAAGTCTATAACTTACTACACATGATCATAGAACCAAACATCAATGCATATGGAGTCAAACAAAATAAAACATTCTCTCTTTCCTTGAACTTCACAAAACCATTTTTCTAAATCATCATTAACAACCCGGGTATAAATAGATTTCTACTTTTCTGGCCAGGTGATCTTAAACTATTCACGAATCACTGTCTTTTCTTTCCCCTTTTTTTTTCTTTGTTTCTTTTCCCCTGTCACTTTCACAAGCACAACACAACTGCTGGCACTGGTCAGGTTAGACGCTGGCACTGGCCAGGTTGGACTGCTGATGAAAGTGGCGCTGCCAGGTATGGGTCGAACCCCGGTTCAGGTTGAACAGTGGGCTACCAGACATCGATCTGTTCTCCTTTCTTTCTTCCTGCATTAACGCATTGCCTCTCTCTCTCTCTCTTCTAGTCTGCTCTATCAAATGGACATGGTTGCTTTTCCCTTTTTTTTTTCTTTTTTCTTTTTTTTCTCTTCATCAGTTAGCAACTCTCTCTCTCACATCTCTCTTTAGTCCTCCCCTCAGACCTATCTGGGCTAATGCTACAGCTCGGGTTTTCTTCACTCCTCCTCTCATCTCTCTGCCCTTCTCCCGTGCAGAGCCACACCCACAACCTCTTCCTCTCTCTCTCTCTCTGTCTTTTTGTTCCCTTCCCCCTTCCCCTCTCTCGCATCGCTTTCTTTTTTATCATCCCATGTGTCCAAGGGTGAAATACCAATTGGTCAGTAATTTAAAAGCCGTACCCGAAGTTACCGCCCTCTAATTCCATTGGACCTTCAATTCGTCAAGTCACATCCACAAACCTTTCTCTCTGTGGTGGTCAATGGGTCATTAATTAATTAGCTGATTTTTACCCCCCACCACACAATAGGCTTCCCCCCTCCTACTTCAACTGGCGACGTCCGGGTAATTGTGACACTGGTCCTACAAATTGGCTGGATGAGTCTGACCCAGGCGCCGAGATCCGTCTGGGCAGACATCGAGGCGTCGGTCAAGCTACTTAGTTCTGGGGGGACCATACCGCCCGTGGGCCTCCCGCTATGCTTTAATTGGCTGGGCCCGACACTGGGCCGTCGCCTGGTGCCCAGAATGTTTGACTTTGGGCCCTTATGCCC
>CM031605.1:51974199-51986699 GCA_018398815.1 Conus ventricosus
TTTTATTAAACGGGGCATGTGCACGTAGTGCTTATTATTACCCTCGTAAATAAAGAATTTTCTTGTCTTTCTTTCTCTCTCTCTCTCTCTCTTCTCTCTCTCTCTCTCTCTCTCTCTCTCTCTCCTCTTGATTACACTGTCATTCTCTCATTAACAGCCATCTTTGGAGTGTTGTTCTACACAAATTTCATGGCCGTCACGTGTGATAACTGAAGAAGACATGTAAATCGAAAATTCATTTGTCCACTTTGTCCGTGTATATGTACGTGTTTATCTGCTTTCAGTTTACAAACGTACACAAACACTGTAACACATTGGACGCCGGTTACAGAGACATGCTATAAATATTTCCTTCTTATATCTATATTTAACTTTGTTTCTTTCTAACTTTCCTATCTTTTCTTTTTTCCTTTATCGATTTTTTTCAGCCCGTTTCTCTTCTCAATGTACACAGACACCGTCTCTGTTTGTGATTTGCTAATTTTGTCTTTAGAGTCGATTTTCAAATCTCTTGATTTACGACAGTTTTTTTCCTTCATTTTCTTCCTTTCTTTGTTTTTCTACCTTTTGCCTGTTCCTTTTATTTTCCTCCTTCTCTCCTTCTTTCACCTATTGTCAAATGTGAGATGTACCCAGGTGAAATGTTCTAAATCTTTCTTTATTCACATTTGTTCTTGAAATCTTCTTCATTTACATCTGTTCTTGAAATCTTCCTTTTGTTTCAGTTGTTTATGAAATCGTTTTTTTCTTTCCAGTTTCTTTCTTTCCCCCTTTCCACTTTTCTTGTCTCTTTCTTTCGTCTTTTTAAGAGATGTTCTCTCATGAGAGATGCATTCTATTCTTTAAAATTGTACTCTAAATCTGTCCTCCCATGGGCCAGCCACAAAAAAAGAAAAAGTTAACGTCTGAACTTCTCACACTCTCTCTCCCCCTCTCTCTCCTCCTCTCTCTCTCTCTCTCTCTCTCTCCTCTCTCTCCCTCCCTCCCCCTTCCCCACTCTCTCTCCCTTCCTCCAACCCATCCAAATCCATGCCCCCAGCCATTCAGCCGTTCACGTCTCCCTTTCTTCATTTCCTTCTTTTCGTCATTTTGTTCACACACACACACACACACACACACACACCACACACACACACACACACACACACACACACAACACAACACACACACACACACACACACACACACACACCCACAAGCACACACACGCGCGCGCGGGCGCACTATTACCACCCTGCCCCCAATTTTTTTTTTTTTTGTCTGCTGCCTTAAGTGTCTTTCTTTCACTTTCTTCTTTCCTATCTTTCCAGGGTGAGATGTACTCAGACCCTGTTACATGTAAATCGCAACGCTGTTAAAAGTATGGTGCAAATGTTTTCGTTCCTTTTTCTTCTTTCTTTTTTTTTTTTTTCAAATCCCTGGCGGTTATTACACCCACCCCTACACCTTACCCTTTCGCCACCTTTTTTTCTTTTATTTCTGTTTTAACTCTCCTCTCTCTCCTCTCTCTCTCTCTTTTCTCTCCCCCTCTCCCCTCACTCTCCTCTGTTTCCTAATTTTCATCTCTTGATTATTTTTCTTGACTCTTCTTTTTAAGAAAAATGACACGCACATGCGTGCGTGCGTGCGTGCGAAATATAATGTGTGTGATACGTGAAACGCTCTTGCCTTGTGTTTAATTTTTTACTCCGTTATCAACACAATTTTCGAGTTCCCGTTTCCGTCACCTGCCCAAATCTACATTTTGCCTTTTTCTGTGTACCTGACTAGGTAGAGATGATTGTGGCGTGTGCATGCATGTGTGTGTGTGTGTGTGTGGGGTGTGTGTGTGTGTGTGTGTGTGTGTGTGTTGTGTGCGTGTGCGCGTGCGTGCGCGCGTATGTGTCTGTGTCTGTGTCTTTTGTGCGTGTCAGTGTGTGTATGTCTGTGTGTGTGTCCGTGCGTATGTATGTATTTTAATGGGGTTTGTATGTTCATAAGTAGTAATAGAGGGGGAGTAGACGGGAGAAGAGAGAGAAAAGAGAGAGAGAGAGGAGAGAGAGAGAGAGAGAGAGAGAGATTCCATGATGATGATTTTATTGTCTTCACTATTCTCTTTTTTTGTCACAACTGACAATGTATGCGCTGCCAAAATGATTTCAGACAGACTGGACCGAAGGGGCGAGCGAGCGAGGAAGATAGAGGGAGAGATAGAGAGAAGGGAGGGAGAGAGGGAGACTTAGACAGAGAGAGAGAGAGAGAGAGAGAGAGAGAAAAGAGAGGAGAGAGAGGGGAGAGAGAAAAGGGGAGTGAAGCCCCGCGAACATACTTCCATGTGTATGTGCGTGCGTAAATAAATTCGTTCGTGTCAACCGCGCGCGCCTGACATGCGCGCGCGCGCGCGTGCGTGCGTGCGTGCGTGCGTGCGTGCGTGCGTGGTGTGTGTGGTGTGTGTGTGTGGTGTGTGTGGGGTGTGTGTGTGTGCGTGCTTGCGTGTAGTGTGTGTGTGTGCGTGTGCGTGTGTTAATGTGTTGTGGCGCCGCGCGTGTATGTGTGTGTGTGTGTGTGTGTGTGTGTAGAGAGAGAGAGAGAGGAAGAGAGAAGAGAGAGAGAGAGAGAGAGAGAGAGAGAGAGAGAGAGAGAGAGAGAGAGAGAACCCGGGAGGGGTGGGAGAAGGGAATGGAGAACGGGGATGGGGGTGAATCCCTGCAAACAGCACGTGCATCTCACTCGACGATCTCAGCCTCCTTTACAACGGTTTTTAATGACGCCAGCCAGTGGCATGGAATGCTCTGTCTTGAACACAGCATAACCCCTTTCAGACCCGTCTTCGAACCCAGTTTGTTGTCGTCAAGATCCCCCCCCCCCCCCCCCCCCGGATCTTTGGCACAGTGGAAGAGAAACCAATCACAACATCGCGTGCTCCTTTCCCCGCGGCGTGTGCCCAACATTTAGAATTGACGATGTTTCGGAAATCTGCAAGGGAGGTAATCTGATTTACAGCTCGCGTCCAAGAGAGTGACCCCCGCCGTTTTCACGGGACAATTGTCGCTGGTGAGCATGCGCAAAGCAATCTTGGCGAATCGTGGGTGTAAAAGGGGGTGCGCCTGCGACGCAGACTGTCAATGTCTGGACAGTTATCCTGGCGTACGTTTCAAACGAAATATTTGATTTTCAAAAAATCATTTGTTCACGCACAAACGGAGAAAAGGTCACTGTATTTGCAGTGGGAAAAGACATGCGCGCTATCTTTCCCCTATTTTTTTCCGGAACAGGTCTTTTTTACCCTAATCCGCCAGCTTAACAGTTCAACCAGAGAGAGAGAGAAATGGCAAAACAAGGGTGTAAACGATACGCCTGTAGCGCAGACGCTGCGTTACAAACAGTTCGACTTGACTTGTTATCACTGATCGGTTCAGTTCTACATTCTTGAGTTTGATGTGACTTTTGTTCACCAAAAACGCAGCCACAGGCAGCATAATGATCTCGACTCTTCCGTACGAGTTGTCGTTCTTGCGGTATCAGTGTATGTTTTTTGACAGGCCCCTCTACTCCTTCTCCCATTTCTCGGATGGTCGTCCTCGCTATGCGTGTAACGACCAGATCACCTTTGTTTGGAGCTGTTCTCGGTCAAAAATGCGACTAGCTCAAATGTGAAGCCCCTGACATGAGTTTAAATGTCAAAAAAACGCTTGATGAAAAATGTCAAAACAACACACACGCACGCACGCACGCACGCGCGCAACCACCACACACACACCACTACACACACACACACACACACACACACACACACACACACACACACACACACACAAAACACGAAAGCTTTTAGCGTCACAAAAAGCACGAATATGGTTTTATCTCACCCTCTTTTTTAATATTCTTTTTAGATTGGTTGGTTGGCTGGTTGACTGGTCAGTTGGGTGGTGGTGGGTGGATTGGTTGGTTTTTTTCTTTCTTTCTTTCTTCATTTATTTAATGTATTCATTCATTCATTCATTCACTTATTTATTCATTTTATTTATCATTTATCAATCGTTTAAATTTATTTATTAGTACAAGGCATACATTGTTACTGAACCCGTTTTACGCAAGCCTGAATACTGACGTGCTTAGGGAATTCTTTGCATCATGATGGGCTGCACCGCCATTAGTGCAACATTGACTTCAGAAATTTATACATGAAACTCTTTAGCTGATCTTTCGAACGGATAGGTGGGATTTTCATATTGCTAGACCTGATAAAGAAATAGAACACTAATAAAGGTTTCATTTCTCTTACTTACTGTTCGCTCATTAGGAACAACACATCACAGTGTTCAGACTCTTTCCAGATTATTACATTAATTGCATGGAAAGAGAACGATGAAAGACGATCAAGAAATTGACTGAGCTGCGGAAGTTCATGGGACATTGTAAATAATTATGCTTAAAAGTTGCTCTTTTCAACAATCAAAATTCGCGCATTAAAGGCGATTTCAGACTAGCACTTCCGGCATTCGCTAAAGGGTGACAATCACAGAAATTTGCGCTTGTTGGATGCCCCGTTGGATGTGGACGTCCCCATTTGACTGGAACCAGTTTTTATAACGTACCTGGTACCGTTTCTGAAGAAGACAACAGTACAGAGTATGCCTGCGTTCCAGCACGGCCCAAGAACAAACAAGGGGGTGGCTGGGTAGACGGGGATGGGGGAGAGGGAGAGGAGAGGACAGGGATGGTGACGGGATGGGGTGCTCATGTCGGCGAGAACGTACGGAATGACAATGGACAGAAGATGAAACAGAATCTTTTTTTTTCGACAGTGAAAGAAAGATAAAGTGTAAAGAACTGCTGGCTTTTGAACAGCATTAATTTTAAAGACATTCGCTATTCCCCTGAGGGTTTTTCCCATGGAAAGAACCTATGTACTAAGACACAAAGGGTCCATAAGTATCTTTAAAGGTTTTTCGTCGATCCCAACACAGATTTTCAGATGAGTGAAAAGGGGTGGGGGGATAGGGGAGGGATAACCTTTTGGGTACTGAGAAGGGGGGAAGAGGGAGTGGGGGAGAAGGAGGGGATAACCTTTTGGGGTGACTGAGAAGAAGTGAAGAGGGAGTGGGGAGAGGGGAGGGATACTTTTTTGGGGGGACTGAGAAGAAGACAAGAGGTTTGGGGGAGAGGGAGGGGATAAATTTTGGGGTGACTGGAAAAAAGACAAGAGGGGATGGAGAGAGGGGAGGGGATAAAACCTTTTGGGTGACTGAGAAGAATGAAGAGGGAGTGGGGAGAGGGGAGGGGAACTTTTGGGGGGACTGAAGAAGACAAGAGGGGTTTGGGGAGAGGGGAGGGATAACCTTTTGGGGGGACTGAGAAGGAACACGAGGGGTTGGGGAGAGGGGTAGGGGTACTTTTGGGGTGACTGAGAAAAAGACACGAGGGGTGGGGAAGGGGAGGGATAACCTTGGGGGGACTGGGAAAGGGAGAAGAGGAGTGGGGGAGAAGGGAGGGGGTAACCTTTTGGGGTGACTGAAAGAAACACGAGGGGTTTGGGAGGAGGGAGGGGATAACCTTTTGGGGTGACTGAGAAGGAGAAAAAGAGGGGGTGGGGGAGAGGGGGGGGATAACCTTTTGGGTGACTGGGGAAAAAAGACATGAGGGTTGGGGAGAGGGAGGAGATAACCTTTTGGTGGGGACTGAGAAGAAGACACGAGGGGTTGGGGGGAGGGGTAGGGATAACCTTTTGGGGTGACTGAGAAGAAGACACGAGGGGTTGGGGAGAGGGGAGGGGATAACCTTTTGGGGGGACTGAGAAGGAGAAAGAGGGGTGGGGGAGGAGGGAGGGATAAAACCCTTTTTTGGGGTGACTGAGAAGAAAACACGAGGGTTGGGGAGAGGGGAGGGGAAACCTTTTGGGGTGGGCTGAAAGAAGACACGAGGTTTGGGGAGGAGGGGAGGGGATAACCTTTTTTGGGGGACTGAGAAGGAGAAGAGGGGGGGGGGAGGGAAGGGAGGGGTTTAAACCTTTTGGGTGACTGAGAAGAAACACGAGGGGTTGGGAGGGGGGAACCTTTGGGTGACTGAGAAGAAGACACGGGGTTGGGGGAGGGAGGGATAACCTTTTGGGTGACTGAGAAGGAGAGAAGAGGGTTGGGGAAAAGGGGAGGGGATAACCTTTTTGGTGACTGAGGAGAGAAGAGGGTGTGGGAGAGGGGAGGGGATAACCATTTTGGGGTGACTGAGAAGGAAAAAAGCGGGTAGCAGAGATGAGGTTGGGTGGAGATGGGGGGGCGGTGGGGGGAGGGTCACACTGAGGATGCGTGATGTAAAAGCCTTTAAGATGTTCTCCGTTAGTTTCACTGGATTTTTATCCCCACATTGGGACGTAAGGTCCTCCCCGAAGAGGGGTCACTCTGGCTTGTTTTGGTGGGGTGGGGAGAAGCTGTGGAGAAATGGGTGCAGGGGGGGGGTTAAATGGGTTGGACGGGGAAAGGAGGGATAAGTTTTAGAAGCGGGGCAGGAATAGCTCAGTTGGTTGAGCGCCGGACTCGTGATCCTGGGGTTGCAGACCTCAAATTTCGGTACAGGGGATTTTTCCCTCGGAGTAAACTTTGGGTTTCTGACTCCATTCCCCACATACAGTCCTTTGGAATGAGACTATAAACCGAGGTTCCGTGTGTGAACGCACGCACATCATCTTGCACACACTAAAACCCCATCCCCCAATTTTCAAAAGAAAAGGGTCATTTCTTTTGGGTATGGATGCCCACGTTACACAAAGCGTGAAACCTCCCCGAAGAGGGAGTATGGGTTGCCTTAAGGGCCCGGGAAAAAAAAGGGTTTCATCCCACACAAAACTAAAACTGCCTGTCTAAAACGGGCAGTGTCCGCGGGAGTATCAGCCTACGTACCCCAAAAAGAAAGAAAAAGAAAAGTATTTTTTAGAAGCGCCCCCCCAAAAAACATGTGAAAGGTAAAGCGAGGAGAGGTAGCAAACCCCCTGCATCAAGGTGAACACTGCTTTCCCGCCACATGCTTTTGGGACACTGTGGGGGGCGTTTTTTTGGGATTGTTCGGGCATCTCAATAAACACCCAGCCACCCCCAAACGAACAAACAAGTACCGGCCCCTATACTGATCTATGCAAAGTGAAAAGTTTTTGAAAACCAGCGCGAAAGAAAGAGAGAAAGGAGCCAAGGGGGTAGGTACAGACAAAAGAGGAAGGATGGAAGAATACGGAGGAAGGAATGAAAAAATAAAAAAAGGGTCCCAAAAAAGAAAAAGGAAAAAAGGAAATCAAAAATTTTAAAAGAGAACAAAAGAAAAACCAAAGGGGAAGGAAGAAGGAAGGGGAAAACAGCAAAGGAAGATGAAAAAAGGGAAAAAGGGGGAAAAAATGTAAGAAAGAACAATGGAAAAAAGGGAGAAAAAAATCAGGGGAAAAAAGGGAAAAAAGGGAAAAAAAGCAACAAAAAAAAGAAAGAAAGTAATCAAAAAAAGGGGAAAGGGAAAAAAAAACCAAAGGGAAGGAAAAAAAAAAGAAAACAAGAAAGAAGGAGAAAAAAAAAAAAAAAAGGAAAAAAATTGACGGGAAAGAACGAAAAGCAAAGTGAAAAAAAAAAAATAGGGGACAAAAGGGAAAAAGAAAAAAACAAAATCAAACAAAGGAAAAAGGGAAAGGGGAAAGAAAGAAAAAAAAGAAAGAAAGAAAGAAAGAAAGAAGGAAAAAAAAACGAAAAAAAGAAGGAAAAAAAAAGGGAAAGAAAGAAGAAAGAAAGAAAGAAAAAGAAAAAAAGAAAGAAAAAAAGAAAAAAGAAAAAGACTAAATAATAAAAAAAAATGACAAAAAAAAAAATTAAAAACGAGGGGAAAAAAAGAAAGAAAAAAAAAGGGCCAAAAAACAAACGAAAGGGGTGCCGGACGTGTTTTCCTTTAAACAAGCAATCGCCATCACGGGGGGGGGCACGACAGGGCTAAAAGCCAGAAAGAAAGGGTTTAAAAATTTTAGGGCGAACAACAACAAAACAAAACAAAAAAAATTTAAAATGTTCTCTTGAAACACCTTTTTTTCCCCAATTTTTCTTTTGGGCTACAAGGTTTTTCCCCCGGGGGAAAAGGGGTTTTTAACGGGGCCAATGCCCCTTAAAAAAGGTCCCTAAGGTTAAAGCCCTGGGGCCCGGGGAATACATCCCTTTGGGGGGAATCGATTCAAAAAATGCCCCCCCCCCCCCCCTCCAAAAACGCCTTAAAGAAAAAGTTTTTCCCCCCAATCGGAACAACCTAAAAACAGGACTGGCCCTGGTTTGGGAAACCTTTCTACTTTTTCCCATTGTATTAAAGTAAACACATACCCAAGGTTTAAGTTTTGGTAATGAATTATTAAACATGCCCAACGAAAAAATGTAAAAAGAACAACTAAGTAAGAGGGAATTTTTTTGATTTTTAAAAAAAGGAGAAAATGGAAGGGGAAAAAAAGGCTGAAAAACCCAGATGGGGAACCATTTACCACCCATATACTGAAAAATTTCTTTTGACCCCCGTTTGACCCCTTTTGGGGCAAAAATTGGGGGGTCAAAAAGAGAAACCCCAAACAGCATACCACATTACGATAGAAGGAAGAAGGATGATTTTGGGGGGCCAGCTAGAGAGAGAGGGGGGAAACAGAGCGGAACAATTAAAACCAAAAACGGCAAGCCCTTTGCGTAGACAGTCGTGGTTTTTTGGAAGCAACGTTTAAAATATACGTATCCCCCAAATTTTCCAGGGTCCACACCCCGTTGCAGCTGAAAAGCCCGGGGTACAAAATTTACTATTGCGCAACCCCACCCAGTTTAAACCCGAAACATAAAACCCTTTCCCCTTTAAATGCTGGGGACAAAACAGGTAAACAATTTGAATGCGAGGGGCAACAGGTAAAAAATTTGAAACCGGGAGAGCAACAGGAAAAACAATTTGATTCAAAAATTTAACAGGGGTTATTTTTCTCCGGGCTAAATGTCGTGTGTTTTTACTTCCCTTTCTTTCCCTCCTGACCCACATGGCAATGTTTTTGGGCGAGCCCAATTCAACTTCAAAACCTTCACCCCAAAAAAAGGTAAAAAAGTTAAAAATTCAAACAGAGCTCGCCCCCAAAACTGAACTACAACAAAACAAAACTAATTTAAACACGTTGGGGGCCCGCACAAAAAACCACTTGGGGAGGGAATAGGGTTTGTTTAACTTTTCGGGAAAAAGCATTTCCCCCTATAAAATTTTTGAAAAAAAATGGCCCGGCAAAGGGGGCCCCCTTAAATGCCTTTTGGGGGTCCCGGGAAACAAGTGCGTCGGGGGGGTCAAAATTCCCCCGTGTACTGCAAAAGGTATCCGTGTCAGCGTTTTTAAAGAATGCCTTTCGATTATGAAAGGGGTCGAGCCCGCCCTAGGTTGCGCGCCCGCGGGGGCATCCCTCACACACACACACACAACAACACACACAAAACACACACACACAACACACACACACCCACACACAAACGAAAGGGGCCACGCACGAAAGGGCCCAACACACACACACACAAAAACCACACAACACACACACACACACACACACACCCCACACGGCCGCCCCCACTTTTTTTTTTTTTTTTTCCTTCGCCCTTTAAAAACCCCCTTTTGCTCCTCCCCCCCTTCCCCTTTCCCCCTCCCCTCCCCCACCCCCCCCCCCTAACGCCCCCTCCGCCCCCCCTCTTTTGCCCGTTTTCGAGGGGGGGCCCCAAAAACCCCGGGCGTGCAGAAAGGGGGCCGTTATTTTTTTTACCCCAAAAATAACACCCCAAAACAATGGCAGAATCGCCGTGATTGTCTTATTTGTTTTTGCGTTGCCCCTCAGCATTTTGTCCCCATAGAAACCCCAAGGGACCCCAAAAAGGAACCACACTTCTGAACACTAAAAAGCAGTTCCACCCCCTTAGTGTTTTTGCAGATATCTTGCTGACACACAGACAGACAGACAGACAGACGACGGGGGACGGGGGGGAGGGACGGCCCAACAAAAGACAGACAGCCCAGACAGACAACGGACATATCAAAAATAATTCAGACAGGGCACCAATCCCAAATGTGCACATTCCCACGCGGGAACAGAAAAAAGCCTTTTTCTATCCTGTGCAGAAAAAGAATGCCCATGTCATGGTACGGGAAAAAGGAAGAAAAAAGGGAAGAAGAAAAAGAAGAAGAAGAAGAAAAAAGAAATGAAGAAGGATGAATATGACGACGAACGACGAGGGACAGACGACGACAAAGACGAGGGCCCGATGATGAAAAAAGATACGATGATAAAGATGACTTTAAAACGGGGCTTTTCGACGTTTAAATTGATGAGGATGACGACGACGGTAAAAGAAACAACGGGGACAACGATGAAGAAAAGGAAAAGAGAAGGAGAGAGAGAGAGAGAGAGGAGAGCAGGTTTTTTTTTTGCTAAAACAATTTTTGTGGGGGGGAAAGACTAATTTTCAATTGTCCTTGCCCCACTCGAAGGAAAAAAAAAAAGGGCCCCTTTTTTACCCCCATTCAAAAAGAAACCCGGGGGTTGAAATAAAAAAAACGAAGATTTTCTAACGACCACTCCAAAAAAAAATAAAAGCCCAGGGGACAGACCAGATTCCCAAAACCTCAAAAATTAGTCGTTTTTCCCTGATTTGGGCCCTAGAAAAAAAAAACCCTTACCAAAAAAAAAAAAACAAAATAAATAAAAACTGAAAACGAAAACAAAACAGTGGGTAAGGAAAAAAGGGAAAAGACAAAACCAAAAAAAAAAACCTTTTTTTAAAACCCCCCGGGAAAACCTTTTTTCCCCCCCCCTTTCTTCTTCTTTTTCCCTTTTTTTTTTTCAAACCAATAAAAAAAAGGGGGGCCACGTGTTCCATGAAACCCCGACGCCCACAAAGAAAGGGGGGAATAAACTGCATCAGGCCAGGGACCACAACAACCCCCTTTTCCCCGGCCCCTGCAGTCAGAGGGCCCCGGGGGCCCCCGGTTTAAAAAACAAAAATTTCCCCTCTTTCCAAGAGCGCGCAGACAAAAAAAACAGCGCTGTGTAAGCCGGGCCCTTTCGAAAAAAGCTTTTCACATTCCGCCTCTTTGGGTTTTTCCCCAAAGGGGCCTTTTTTCCCCCCCCCCCCCCCCCCCCCCCCCCCCCCCCCCCCCGCCCCCCCCCCCCCCCCCCCCCCCCCCCTTTTCGAGCTTTTATGGTTTCCCAATAGCCCTAAAGAACAGGGCACACAAACCCCCCACTGACCTAAAAGGGAGTCAATTTGGGCGTTCCCCCTCCACTCTCCCCCCACCCGAACCCCTTCCCCATTGAATTTTCCCTTTTTCCCCGCCTTTTCCACTCCGCTTTCCCCCCTCACCCTAGTCCTTTAATCCCGCCCCCCTTCCCCCTCCTCCTCCCCCCGGGCCCCCCCTTTCCCCCCCCCCCCACACCCCCGCTTTTTGGGTCGAGGCTCCTCGGCTTTAAACGACTTCCCAAAAGTATTTTTTGCCCCCCCCAATTTCAATTTTCCGCGAGCCTTTCCCAAAAGATGAGGGGGGGGGAACCTTTTTGAAAATTGACCGAAATTTAAACTGGCCCCTTTTTCCCAACGTTCTTCCCGAAAAGTCTCGAAAAACAAAAAAACGTCACCAAACCCGTCATCAATTCCACCCCCCTTTGGGTTGGGGCGCAGGAAGTCAACGTTTTTTGTTTGATCCCTCTCAAACAAACTTCCTGATCCACTTTTTTTTAAAAAGCCGACTTACAGATGTAGCCCTTGACGTCGTGTGGGTTTCTGGTCTTGGCTTTGTAAGTTGTGTGTAATTCCGTCCATATCTTGCTTGCTGCTTTACTTAATGTAACTTGCGTGGCTGCCAAAAACTCTGGATCGAAGTGGAGAGCTGATGAGAATGATTCATGACGAAAAAAAGGATAAGGTAACGGTAAGGTTGCTTAAGCCCAGTCGACCGTCAAGGGCCATATCAGGACCGTCACCGCGTTGAAGTCAACTCACAAGTCAATAAACACACACACACACACACAAACACGCACGCACACACGCACGCGCACGTACGCACGCACACACACACACACACAACACACACACACACACACACACAACACACACACACACACACACACACACATTCACACAACCTTTTAAAATACACCTTCTAAAACACAACGGAAATTTTGTTAAAAAAAATTTTTTCCGTACAATCTTGGATCAGATGAAAAATGTTGATCTCTTTCAGAAGACCACTGTTTTCGTCATAAACTGTAGACAGAAAGTACTTCCTTTCGATGACCCCGTGGTGGTCGGACGGGCTCTGAACATCACGACTGGCCAGAAGTGTTGGCTGTCACACCACAGTATAGAAAGTGAAATGGACAGCAAAAGACTTCCATGTTTGTTCTTGTTCGCTTTATAGTATCTCCCTTTTCATTCTTGACGTTCAAAGTCACCTTTTTTTTTCTTTTGCTAAACATAACTTCACCTGGCTAGCGAAAACTCCGGAATAAA
>CM031605.1:51994802-52012302 GCA_018398815.1 Conus ventricosus
AAGACAGACGAAAGACAGACAGACAACAGACAGACAACAGACACAAACAGACAGACAGACAGGCAGAGACCGAGGCAGAGAGGGGTGGAAGCAGGAGAGCGGCAGGGCAGGGAGGTGGAGGAGAGTGTATGTGCTTCTATCTGCTTTGTTCTGAACTGCATCAAACAAACAACACCACGACCCGTCCTTCTATTTACACCCTAGTTTAGACAGCGCCGAGTCGGCCGACGCTCTGTGTATATATACACAGAAAAAGGCAGACACCAGTAGACACGATCTCTAGGTCCAGGACAAGCGCAGTGCCACGCGTGGGCACTTGAAGACTTGGAAGAGCATGACAGGAATGTGAAGAATGCTCCTAACACAAAGTGCCCACCCAGAATGCGAAATTAGACACTTCACTGGCTTTTTTTTTTAAACTAATAATCACCTGTCCATCACCTATCACGGAGTCGTGAAGACCTTACTTTTAAAATATACATAGGAAAATATTTCCTGGAGAGAGCATATCATCCGGAAACAAATATTGCGAGCTATTTCTCGAAAGAAAATATTCATAAATACAATCGGTAACTGGCTGACCTAGTCGGTGATGCACAGTTCTTTCGATCCCAGGATCCGAAGTTTAGGTTCCCCGCTAGAGACAGCAGCCGATTTAAATTCCTCTTTGCCGTCAATATCTGTGAAGAGTGGAAGTTCCCTCCCATTTTCCTTCGAGAAAGTTTTGACCCCAGTCCAGTGCATGAACGCAATGAATTATTCATTTTTCTTTATTTTTCTCCCCCCCCCCCCCATCCCACTCCACTCACCCCACCCCACCCCCGCCCTTGAAAGATATCTTGTAGGCACGTCATACCCGATTCATCATTCGGAGACCAGCTGAACTCTGGCGATGGAATCGATGACACCTCCCATCTTAACACCCCCTACTTCCCAAAAGAGTAAATGTGTACACACTTGTGTCACGTTCAGTCTCCATCTCCGAAGACAGAAAGTCGCAACCTTCACAGACAGATGCAAACTGATCTAATACGCAAAAAATCTGTTACAGTAGTGAATCTCAAGAGTTCTGTTCATGTGGAAACGTGGGAGAAAAAGTTCCAGCTTTTATGTTCTCATAGCCCAGCCGACCACACAAGGCCTTTCAGAGCTGAGAGAAGAAGAAGAAGAAGAAGAAGAAGAAGAAGAAGAAGAAGAAGAAGTAGCAGAAGGAGAGAGGAAAAGAAGAGAGAGGAGGAGGAGGACGACGACGACGACGACGACGATGACGATGACGATGATGATGATGATGATGATGATGATGGAGGAGGAAGAGGAGGAGGAGGAGGATAAAGAACGTGGTGGAGGAGAAGATGGAGAAGAAAGAAGGAAAAGGAGAGGGAGGAGGAGGAGGACAAGAAGAAGGAGGAGGAGAAGGAGGACAAGAAGGAGGAGGAGGAGAAGGATAATAGTCTGAGAATGTTCGGTTGGCCATGAGAATGTTCGGTTGGCTAGTTTTCTTGCATAAGGAAAGTGCTTTTTTCATCGTCGATCGTTTGGTGATCACACGTTTTCCACTTGTAAATGTTAGAAAGTTATCGGACAGAAATATTGCTGCTTCGCAACGGCTTTGTGAGTCTGCTTTTGTCATTTTCCGCAGATGATGAGTTGTTCGTTGATTTCAGCATAAACGGCACAGCTAGTGCTTACGGCACAACCGCTTCAATACAACTCCTCTGCTTGCTTCCGCGTCTCACACTCAGCTCTGAAAGTATACCGTATTTTCTAACATAAAATCTCTCTCTCTCTCTCTCTCTCTCTCTCTCTCTCTCTCTCTCTCTCCTCTCTTCTCTCTCCTCTCCTCTGTGACTCGCTGATCAATACACAGTGACAGTGACTATGAGTCTAGCTGTTCGACAAACATCTCCCAAGTAATATATACATTGTTTACAGTCCAGCGCAAGATCAAGTGATGTATAGGATTTTTTTTTTTCAAATGGAGCTGGTAGTCCACAAACGGATAATAATCTCGTATCAAATGGGTCGTGATGTAAACGCAAGCTACTGAATAGCGCACCTTGACTCGGTCACTGAAATGCCAATTGAAAGCGGAAGGAAAGCGGATGTGGCGAGCATGTTTTAAGCATAAAGACATAAATAAAAATGCATTACAAATTTACTCGTAACGCCTGAGGATGGAGTGGAAATGCTTGAAACTAAGAATGAAATACATCGAAATCAACGATGGTAAAGTTACGTCTTAGGTCAACTAAATGTTGTTGTGTTGCCAGGGGAAAAGCTGAAAGTCGGACTGTCGGAGCCGATTGCGGGCCCACTGACCATGATGCCGTCAGTACTAGAAAACATCATGCCCCATTGGTCCGATGACTATCACTGGAAACTGAAGCCTCAGTGGAAGTTGTGTATGGAGACAGATCAGTCCGCAGGTGTGTTGCTTGTTGGCTGGAAGCCAGCCACAAATCGTTAGCCACAAACAGCATCGAGCACAGACAGAGTCTTTCTAACCCAACGGGCTTGGAGTCAAGCCAGTTGTGAGTATTCACAGGCAGCAAGCGGTCAAGGCTGCGACTGTTCCCCGGTCAAGTCCGTGCTATCATAATCATGACTAGTCCAAGAACTGTTTTCTGGTCGCAGGCAGGAGATTACAATGACAAAACGTTCAGAGGCCCCTTAGTTCTTGCGCCCATTTCACACTGACCCACTTTTAACCTCATCCCTCCACACCAGCTGACAAACACTCGGTGTTCAAATACTTTTCAAAGACTGTGGTTACCTGCTTTCCACTCGTAGGTCCATGCTGCTGGTGCTGATCCCAGATGAACGCCGCATTTCAGTACGGAACAGCCCCCCACTCCCCTTTCCCCCATGGAACCACCACCATCTGGCTCTGTGGGCTTCCGGTTAGCCCAAGCTACACCCTTTTCGTTAGACCTCGGAAAACTACATCAAATATCCAATGGAGCGCTTTCACAAGCAGCTGTTTCTCACTGACGAGCCCGAATCAGCGGACGAAAGGCGTCTTGAGCAAGCAATGTGAATAATTCTGTTTTCAAGATGGAGTATAATGGTCCTCGTATGCTGCTAGTGAAGGATTTCATGTGTGTAATCTAACGCCCTAATACCCCTTTTCGTTCTCTCGCTCCGCCCTCCCCTCCCTTCTTTTCAAAATCTTTGAAAAATAATTATTGTAATGACAATTGTTAGCCTGCACTTGTTTTCCACCACCACTAATTTGTTAACAAAAACTTCGCCAAATGAAGTGGAAGATAACAGAACTAGAATATGAGTGTTTTAACATGGTTTTGCAACATGCAGAGCGAAAGGCAGGTGGACCATATATGTGAGATGAAAGGATATGAAGAACAGCCGAGTCAGTTAAACGAAACAAATATTTCAAACCGTTGTATTTGCGGCTAAACGCAATGAATCACCTCGGATCTCAGGTGAGTTAAAAATGTATGGATGGTGAGAATTGGGGAAAGAAAAAGCAGGAGTGGTGGAGGAGGGCCCTGAAATACAGCAACACCGGCGGCAACGCGGTCCCTTATGCCCGAAGATGACGATATTAACGTTGAGTTAGCTAAAAGCCCTACAGAACATGTAAGACCAAAATTGGCGTGGAGTTAAGTCGTTCCAAGGTTTGATTTTCGATGCACAGATGTAGAGGACACAAGATCGGCATCTTCGCCTTTCGCACAGATGTAGAGACACAAGATCGGCATCTTCGCCTTTCGCACAGATGTAGAGACACAAGATCGGCATCTTCGCCTTTCGCACAGATGTGAGGACACAAGATCGGCATCTTCGCCTTTCGCACAGATGTAGAGGACACAAGATCGGCATCTTCGCCTTTCGCACAGATGTAGAGGACACAAGATCGGCATCTTCGCCTTTCGCACAGATGTAGAGGACACAAGATCGGCATCTTCGCCTTTCGCTAGGTGTAGAGGACACAAGATCGGCATCTTCGCCTTTCGCACAGATGTAGAGGACACAAGATCGGCATCTTCGCCTTTCGCACAGATGTAGAGGACACAAGATCGGCATCTTCGCCTTTCGCACAGATGTAGAGGACACAAGATCGGCATCTTCGCCTTTCGCACAGATGTAGAGGACACAAGATCGGCATCTTCGCCTTTCGCACAGATGTAGAGGACACAAGATCGGCATCTTCGCCTTTCGCACAGATGTAGAGGACACAAGATCGGCATCTTCGCCTTTCGCACAGATGTAGAGGACACAAGATCGCATCTTCGCCTTTCGCTAGCTGTAGAGGACACAAGATCGGCATCTTCGCCTTTCGCTAGCTGTAGAGGACACAAGATCGCATCTTCGCCTTTCGCTAGGTGTAGAGGACACAAGATCGGCATCTTCGCCTTTCGCTAGGTGTAGAGGACACAAGATCGGCATCTTCGACTTTCGCACAGATGTAGAGGACACAAGATCGGCATCTTCGCCTTTCGCACAGATGTAGAGGACACAAGATCGGGATCTTCGCCTTTCGCACAGATGTAGAGGACACAAGATCGGCATCTTCGCCTTTCGCACAGATGTAGAGGACACAAGATCGGCATCTTCGCCTTTCGCTAGGTGTAGAGGACACAAGATCGGCATCTTCGCCTTTCGCTAGGTGTAGAGGACACAAGATCGGCATCTTCGCCTTTCGCTAGGTGTAGAGGACACAAGATCGGCATCTTCGCCTTTCGCTAGGTGTAGAGGACACAGATCGGCATCTTCGCCTTTCGCTAGGTGTAGAGGACACAAGATCGGCATCTTCGCCTTTCGCTAGGTGTAGAGGACACAAGATCGGCATCTTCGCCTTTCGCTAGTGTAGAGGACACAAGATCGGCATCTTCGCCTTTCGCACAGATGTAGAGGACAAGAGATCGGCATCTTCGCCTTTCGCACAGATGTAGAGGACACAAGATCGGCATCTTCGCCTTTCGCTAGGTGTAGAGGACACAAGATCGGCATCTTCGCCTTTCGCACAGATGTAGAGGACACAAGATCGGCATCTTCGCCTTTCGCACAGATGTAGAGGACACAAGATCGGCATCTTCGCCTTTCGCTAGGTGTAGAGGACACAAGATCGGCATCTTCGCCTTTCGCTAGGTGTAGAGGACACAAGATGGGCATCTTCGCCTTTCGCTAGGTGTAGAGGACACAAGATCGGCATCTTCGCCTTTCGCTAGGTGTAGAGGACACAAGATCGGCATCTTCGCCTTTCGCTAGGTGTAGAGGACACAAGATCGGCATCTTCGCCTTTCGCACAGATGTAGAGGACACAAGATCGGCATCTTCGCCTTTCGCACAGATGTAGAGGACACAAGATCGGCATCTTCGCCTTTCGCACAGATGTAGAGGACACAAAGATCGGCATCTTCGCCTTTCGCACAGATGTAGAGGACACAAAATCGGCATCTTCGCCTTTCGCTAGGTGTAGAGGACGCAAGATCGGCATCTTCGCCTTTCGCTAGTGTAGAGGACACAAGATCGGCATCTTCGCCTTTCGCTAGGTGTAGAGGACACAAGATCGGCATCTTCGCCTTTCGCTAGGTGTAGAGGACACAAGATCGGATCTTCGCCTTTCGCTAGGTGTAGAGGACACAAGATCGGCATCTTCGCCTTTCGCTAGGTGTAGAGGACACAAGATCGGCATCTTCGCCTTTCGCTAGGTGTAGTCCCACAACGAAGGCATCTTTACCCTTCCTGTTTATCTTCCTAGCTCTGTATCTACCCCCTGTTCTCAGGTTGGCTCTGTGTTCATCACACTTCATCGCTGATAGTATCAAGCTGGCATTTAGTGGTGCCAATATTTCCTGACTGACACCGTGTTGCAGAGGGATTGTCTGGGATTTGTCGCCCTGTCGGAGTCAGCGAGGATCAGTGAGTTTCCTTATCATCTTCTAAGTTTCCCTGTCATATCCTGAGTTTCTCTATCACATCCTTAGTTTCCATGTCATATCCTGAGTTTCTCTATCACATCCTTAGTTTCCCTGTCATATCCTGAGTTCTCTATCGCATCCTTAGTTTCCCTGTCATATCCTGAGTTTCTCTTTCACATCCTTAGTTCCCTGTCATATCCTGAGTTTCTCTATCACGTCCCGAGTTCCCTTCGTCTTCTTCTTTCTTTGAGTGTCCACCTTCATCGTGTTGAAGATTCTGACACTTTTGTGTGTATGACCGTTTTTTTTCCCGCCATTAAGGCAGCCATATTCCAACTTCGGGGAAGGTGCATGCTATGTGTAACGTGTCATCCATACCAACGGCCAAACTGGCCTTCTCTTCCGAAAGTTGGTGATGGGATTTTACGTGTGTGCAAGAATTTTGTGTGTGCGTTCACACACGGAACCTCGGTTTATAGTCTCATTCGAAGGACTGAATGGGGAATGGAGTCAGAACCAATGTGAACTCCGAGGGAAAAATCCACCTGTACCGAATTTCGAACCCGTAACCTCAGGATCACGAGTCCAGCGCTCTACCAACTGAGTTTATCCGCCCCCCTCCCTGTCATATCCTGAGTTTCTCTACCACATCCTTAGTTCCCCTGTCGTATCCTGAGTTTCTCTATCATATGCCGAGTTTCCCTATTATATTCTGAGTTTCTTTATTATATCCTGCGTTTTGCTATCAAATCCTGAGTTTTCCTATCATATCCCGAGTTTCCCTATCATATTATGAGTTACTCTATAATTTCCTGAGTTTCTCTATCAAATCCTGAGTTTTCCTATCATATCCTGTATTTATCATATCCTGAGTTTTCCTAACATATCCTGAGTTACCCTATCATATCCTGAGTTTCTCAAACAGATCATGAGTTTCTCTATCATATCCTGTGTTTCCCAATCACGTCTTGAGTTTCTCTAGCATATCCTGTGTTTCCCAATCATATCCTGAGTTTTCCCTATCATATCCTGAGTTTCTCTATTATATCCTGAGTTTTTGCTATCATATCCTGAGTTTCTCTATCATATTCTGTGTTTCCCAATCATATCCTGAGTTTTTTCTATCATATCCTGTGTTTTCCGTATCATATCCTGAGTTTCTTTATCATATCCTGAGTTTTCCCTATCATATCCTGAGTTTTCTCTATCAAATACTGAGTTGTGCTATCAAATCCTAAGTTTTCCTATCATATCCTGTGTTTTCTCTATTATATCCTTAATTTCTCTATCATATCCTGAGTTTCCCTATCACATCCTGAGTTTCTCTATTATTTCCTGAGCTTATCTATGAAATCTGAGTTTTCCCGTCATATCCTGAGTTTCTCAATCAAATCCGGAGTTTTCACTATCATTTCCTGAGTTTTCCTATCATATCCTGTGTTTCTCTATCATATCCTGTGTTTCCCAATCTAATCTTGAGTTTCTCTATCATATCCTGTGTTTTCCAATCATATCCTGTGTGTTTTCCAATCATATCCTGTGTTTTCCAATCATATCCTGAGTTTCTCTATCAAATTCTGTGTTTCCCCATCATATCCTGAGTTTCTCTATCATATCCTGTGTTTTCCCTATCATAAACTGAGTTTCTCTATCATATCCTGTGTTTCCCTATCATGAACTGAGTTTCTCTATCATAATTATCCTGTATTTCCCTATCATAAACTGAGTTTCTCGATCATATCCTGTGTTTCCCTACCATAAACTGAGTTCCCCAATCCCCATCCTGAGGGGAAGTCTCCAGCACAACAGTCACTGGCCTTCTTCCAAACCATCTGTGGAGCCATCGGGCGGCCTGCCTTTCTGTTCCAGGTCCCAGTCTCTAATCACACCCGCTTACATAGACCGCGAAAGTTATTGGCACACACTGGATCCAGATAACAGAGGACACACCCCCATCATTCAGCATCGCCTTGAACCTTGGCCCCGGCAATCCCTACGGTTCACGTGGTATTCGCCCGTTCATCATTCATGGGCCTGGCGACGTTGTCCTCCTCATGGAGATTTTGATGTCGGGGGTCTGACTGACTGATAGTAGTAGCAAGAGAAAGGGACGGAGGAAGAGGAGGAGGAAGAGAAGGAGGAGGAGGAGGAGGAGGAGGAGGAGGAGGGAGGAGGAGGAGGAGGAGGAGGAGGAGGAGAAGAAGGAGGAGGAGGTGGGCAGCAGCAGCACCACCACCACTACCATCACCACCACCATCACCTCCACCACCGTTAGTCGTAAGCAGCAGTGATGGTGTTGACAACGGTAGTGGCTGTGGCAGCAATTGAATGTAAATGTCATTGTCACATCCTCATCCTCATCAACCCCTAATATCACGGCTCTTCCTTGTCACCGATCATGCAACGACCCAAAGCATGGTAAATAAGCCGCACCAGTAATAACTAACATCAACTACAACAGAAAAGAGGACACACATTTTGACCGGGTCAGTCAAGAATTCTGCTAGTCTGTTCCATTGCTGATTATAAGGACTCCGACGGTAATAAGAAGAAGCCAGACGTGGTTGAGCCAGATTTCACGGTCTCTGCATACACAGCGCTTCTACTTCCCTCCACACCAACCTACCCTTCCTCCCTTCTTTCTTCCTTCCCCCATTTCTAGGGCAAATAGCATTCCATTTTTTAACGGCCACCGTGACGCCAGCGTCCATAAACAGGGTTGGGTCGAGATCACAGTGTCATGAGGATCAGGAGAGGAAGAGGTCGAGGAGGTTTTGACGTATGACCTCGACATCTGGAGCACTCTCGTATACCGCTCCCCCCACCCCCTCCCCCTCCTACCCCCGATCCCTTCTTTCCATTGCATACCCCTCCACCACCACTCACCACCAACCACACACACTTTACGCCCTGTCCTTTCTCTTGTTATAAAGAACTCTCACATTCTGGCCCTGTAGCATATATCTAGAAGTTAGCTCTTTGAGGGAAGGCCACCTATCAGTTTTTGTTTTAAAAACTACTTGGTTTGACTACTGGCGGGGCTTTACATCTGAGGAGTTCAGTACAGGGTACGAGACGGCGCTGGTGTAAAGGATCCGCGCACGCACGCGCGCATGTGTGTGTGTGTGTGTATGTGTGTGTGTGTGTGTGCGTGCGTGCGTGCGTGCGTGCGTGCGTGCGTGCGTGGTTGGTGTGTGGTGCGTGGGCCTGCAGCGCGCGCGTGTGTGTTTACAGTCACCGTTTTGACGTTTTAGCGTGCGCGAGTGTGTGTATACAGCCGTATTTTCCATTCCTTTAGTTGATGCGTGCAAGAATGTAAGCAACTCAATAGCATTTCTCACTTCCATAATCTTCTTGGAAGTACGCGTGACCTGTCCGTGTATTCAATCCAATTTTTTTTTCGACGAAATACAAACATGGGAGTCCCTAGAAGTGTAATAGTAATTCGACCTCAACCATCGGGAAAGAAATCACTGTACTGTCCCGTTCCATACGGTATAAACTGTGCCAAAGTGGCGTGGGCTGCGGGACAGGGAACGTAGTGGCACAAATGCCATGCACAAGACGTGCCACGTGAACACAAAACATCGTGCACAGTGTGCAGGTTAAATTAAACGTCGCAGCCAGCAATCGACCAATCGCCTGCATGTTTACTGCAGTTGGCACATCGCGTAACCGAACATATATTACTAAATACGCAGCCAACTTCCTTCAAGATCACTTTGAATTTCATGAGACTATATTTTGATAGGAGCATGACTACAGTTACTGCTCACGTCCCATAACCTTACGGCCGTCAGGGTAGTGAAGCGTTCTTCACGGTGTTGTCTAAGAGCACAGCATTATATTATTCGAAGCCCATCTCTGTCCTTCCACCTCCTTAACCTTCCCTGAACTGAATAAGGTACCAATTTACTGCTGGGTGGACAGAGAGATTTTCCCAAGTCGTGAAATCCGACCCTACGAGTCACGATCACCAAATCCGTAGGCAAACGGTCAACCTATTTGAATGCTGTTAAGCCAAACGCTTTGCAATAAATGAAAGCAAGAGATATATAGCTCGAGTTTGTGTACCAGTGCTCTATCGTTCGGCCTTGAAGCTAGCAAAATGAGGGGAGCGTGTCATTGGTCCCAAGGTCGTTGAGTCCCAAGGTCCGTTGGTCCCAAGGTTCGTTGGTCCCAAGGTTCGTTGGTCCCAAGGTCGTTGGTTTGTCCCAAGGTTTGTTGTGGTCCCAAGGTCGTTGGTCCCAAGGTCCGTTATATATTTCACAGATTTATATGGACCTTGGGACCACAACGGACCTTGGGACCAACGGACCTTGGGACCAATGACCTTGGGACCAAATGGCATGACCCCCAAAATGAGCAGCATTCAGTCTGGATCAAAGTGAAAGATATGACGATAACGCGGTGCTGTCTGTTCGATCTCCAGCGGGGTGGTGCTGAAAGTGCACCAGCATCTAACAAGCGAACGAAAGAGAAAGTGTTAAGCACGCCAGTCACTGATCTAGCTTCGTTCCATGTACAATCCACTTCATCTGCAATGCAAACAACATTAATGAGGTCAGAAGGGGAATGTTTTCCTTAACTGCGTACCGTTGTTTTTCTTCTGTTTTTCAGTTTAACCGAGAAAAACACTAACTGGTACATACCGAGTGCTGAGGATTCCCACTCATGATACAAGTTAGCAGATATCTTTCTAAGGGGAGGTACGGCGGGTTGGGGGTATAAAGAGGGTCGGGGCTGGGGGTGGGAAGACAAGGAGGAGGTAACAGTGGAGGAGGGAAGGGGAAGAGGAAAAGCACGAGGAGGTAGTTTGGTTTGTAAACGGATAGGAAAAGTATTACTCCACGGTGTTGCGGGTGTGCAACGTGTGTAAATGTTCAGGCAGTGGCCACAAGAAAAAAAAATGTAGACAAGAACTGCGCAAGACAAGCTCGGGCGTTCAGGATACACACACGCACATGCGTGAGCCCGAACACACACACACACACACACACACACACACACACACACACACACACACACACACACACACACACGCACGCACGCGCGCGCCCACACACACACACACACACACACACACACACGCAGACACTCACACACACCAGACACCACTACACACAACACAACACACACACACACACACACACACACACACACACACCACACACACACACACACACCCTTTGCGAAGGAGCTGGAAGCTTTCAGTGCTGTTTGTCTCTGTTTTCGAAATGAGATACTCTGCACACGTGTTCATAGTGTGTGGTGTGTGTGTGTGTGTGTGTGTGTGTGTGGTGTGGTGTGTGTGTGTGTGTGTGTGTGGTGTGTCTCCTGCACGTGTTCGTGTGTGTATGTGTGTGTGTGGTGTGTTGTGTGGTGTGTGTGGTGTGTCGTGCGTGGTGGTGCGTGTGTCGTGCGTGGTGTGCGTGCGTGTGTGTGTGTGTGTGTGTGTGTTGTGTGTGTGTGTGTGGTGTGTTGTGTGTAGTGTGTGCTGTGTGGTGATGTGCGTGGTTGTGGTGTGTGTGTGTGTGTGTGTGTGTGTGTGTGTGTGTGTGTGTGTCTGGTGTGTGTCTGTCTGTCTGTGTGTCTGTCGTGTGTGTCTGTGAGTGTGTGTGTGTGCGTGTGTGGTGTGGTGTGTGTGTGTGTGTGTTGTGTGTGTGTGTGTGTGTGGTGGTGTGTGTGTGTGGTGTGTGTGTTGTGTGTTGTGTGGTGTGGTGTGCGCGCGCGGTGCTTGCGTGCGTGCGTGCGTGCGTGCATGTCTGTGTGTTTGTGTGTGCGTGCGCGGTCGCGCGCGTGTGTTTGTGTATTGTCTACATCAGTGAAACGTAGCATACGGTTCTTTTTGCCCATGCGGTTTCAGTTCCCTCCCCCCCCCCCCCCCCCCCCCCCCCCACACACACACACATCCCTCCCTGCCATCTTCCCTTCCTACTCCTCTCTCTCTACTCTCTCTCTCTTCTCTCTCTCTCTCTCTCTCTCTCTCTCTCTCTCTCTCTCTCTCTCTCTCTCCTCCTCTCTCTCTCTCTCTCTCTCTCTCTCTCTCTCTCTCTCTCTCTCTCTCTCCTCTCTCTCTCTCTCTCTCTCTCTCTCTCTCTCCTTCATGCACCCCGTTTAGTTGTGGACTACTGGCAGCGTTTCATTGAACTTCGTATGTCGTTTCTCGTTGGCTGTTGCAATAGGGAACTTTCTATGCTGCCACTTACTGTTCAGAGGCTGAACTAAATGTGGAGTGCCAGGTTACGCGGTGTCATTATCGCATCATTTGGAGGTAGCTCTACATTTTCCCTGAGCATGATGTAGCGGAGGAATGTTTTCGTAAACTTTGACGATACAGACAAAGAAAAATACAGAAAACCTATTTTTGTTTTGATTTCCTTTAGGGGGTTCAAACTTAAGGACAGAATGGTGTCGCTTTGCGAGTGCGTGAACGACGACGGACACCATAGATATTCCAATAGGTGTTTGACGGTCTTACTAGGCGGGGTCACGCCATTGGTCCCAAGGTCATTGGTCCCAAGGTCCGTTGGTCCCAAGATCCACTGGTCCCAAGATCCGTTGGTCCCACGGTCCATTGGTCCCAAGATCCGTTGGTCCCAAAGTCCGTTGGTCCCAAGTTCCGTTGGTCCCAAGGTCCATATAAACCTGTGAAATATATAACGGACCTTGGGACCAACGAACCTTGGGACCAACGGACTTTGGGACCAACGAAGCTTGGGACCAATGAACCTTGGGACCAACGAACCTTGGGACCAATGGACCTTGGGACCAATGACACGCTCCCTTACTAGGCACCAATCACAAGGCAGCTGAGAGAACCCGACAAATCTAGCCAGACACACAGATTATTACTAAAATACAAATTATAGGTCTGCTCTCAAGATTCGCAATACAATTAGTTGAAAAACAGATCTGCACTTCATTGACCTACAGTATGGGTTTCATTTCAGTAAAAAAAAAAAAATAATAAAATAAAAAGGGGGGTGGGGATTACTGCATAGATTTACTGAATGAAATCTGGGTTCGCTTACCTATTCCAACCCAGCACCGTGCATTAAAAACTGTGATGTCACTTGTGGGGCTGTCTGCCTTCTTCGAATATTACCAAATACACACATTTTTAACTTTTAAATTCTATGAGCCTTGTTCTATGTGTCATCCGACACTATTCCATTCCGAAGGTCAGAGCTATAGTGCTCGTCTTTTGTGTGGGATTGTGGAGAATGTTGTTGAAAGTAAAGGAGAAGAGACGCCATTTGAGCATTACGTAGGATCTGCTTTCCAATTCCGCAGATTGGGATGCAGACTCGCCAAAATCTCCTCCTCGAAAAGCTTTCTGCTGTCGATAATTATGAGTACCTAATGATCACGGCGAGATTGAACTACATCACGTGGGTTGATTTGACTCGTATCGATCAGCCACCTGTAATTTGGTTGCACTACTGACGTCCTAATCAAATGATTCGGTTCTACTGACGTCCTATTCAAATGATAGCTCGATTGTTCTACTGACGTCCTATTCAAATGATAGTTGGATTGTTCTACTGACGTCCTATTCAAACGATGTCAAGTATTACCAAGATAACTTCCTGTATCCTTCAGTACGGGTAGCAATGCTCGCTTTGAAAGGTCGTTACAGACTGACCGAAAATGATTTAAGTGTTCATTTTTGCCTTTTTTTCCTCAAACAGTTGATATTTCACTGTCAAGGTGACAAACGATTGTCAATTTCGAGAGACCTTTAAAGAGATGGAGACACAAAAGGAACACTACTCACACAAACCTAGTCACTGGTTCAGCTTTCTTTTAAGTCCACCTCACCTTTAAAAACGAGATAAATTCTACAGGTTAAAAAGTTAATTCTTCTACATACTACGTGCCGCCAATACACTTTTCCCCATGCACCATTAATAGTAACGTTCTGACATTGGCGCAGGGACTGATCGACATTCTCACTCTCTGCCGAATTCAGACTGTCTGAGATTGTAATTGGAGGAAAGTGCTTGTTCAGCTGTCATAAATAGCAATCTTTTTTGACACTGGGGAGTCTGCATGAGCCAAGATTCTCTCTCTCTCTCTCTCTCTCTCTCCTCTCCTCTCCTCTCTCTCTCTCTCTCTCTCTCCCCTGAGGCAGGCAAGAGTTATGTGGAATAATACAGTTCGTGAGCAAACTATGCAAATATATAACTGCCTCTTTTCTTTTCTGAGAGAGCTATGCTGCTTCTTAATTGCTCAGATTTGAAGGAAGGGGGAACGGAACAGGGAAAAGAAACTGTGTAATGTGAGGGGTGGGCAGGGGAGTAACAGAGGAACAGAGAAATATACAAAAAGGTGTACACTTTTAGTACGAAGCGCATATTCAGATCACAGACCTACACTGGCTTTGCATCTTTGTGATTCAGATGAATCAGATTTTGTGAAAGAAAACGCACTCACGCACCTTGTTATTGTACTTGTAGGTGAACAAACAACAAAGAAGCAAACAACGCACACGCGCGCAAACAGAGCACAAGAGAGAGAGAGAGAGAGAGAGAGAGAGAGAGAGAGAGAGAGAGAGAGAGAGAGAGAGAGAAGCCTTATATAGTAATTGTGTGGACAATAGCATCTGAAATAAGATGGAATCTCAGTTGGAAGTTAATCTAAGACAAATGAGAAGAATGCATGCTTGGGAAAAAAAAAGTCTTCAGAAGGATTGATGATACTACCTTTAGCCGATCTTCACTTTATTCATCGAACACAGTAATATTGACCAAACGCCCGACAACACAAGACGTTAACAGGACTCTTTATCGAAAGCTAACACAAACCATGATTTCAAAGCACCAAAACAACCACCTCGGCGAAAACTACAGAAACACTCCACCCCCCACCCACCCCCACCCCCACCCCCGCCCCCCCCCCCTCCCCCCACCCCCCACCCCACCCCACACACATTCTGATACAGCCAACCCAACAAAATCTCACACAACTCATGCTCTCAAAACACCAACACAACCATGTCAACGAAAAACAAGAAACTCGTAACCCTTCCCTCTTCCCCCCCTCCCCCCAACACTTTCGTACCCCATACCCCCTCCCGCCCTCTTCTCGACGGACCAACATAATCACAACGGAAGCTTTTACGGCACGTGACCTCAAGATGCCAACTCAGCCACTAAAGGAAAACAGATGAATCCAAAGCGGGCCTACAATTGTCTGAATGAATACTGTGACGATACATGACCCCAAAACACGAGCACAACAACCACGTTAACAAAAACCACGAAAACATGTGAACTTCAAGCACCAACTCACCTGCCTCACGAGAACGAACAAAACACATGGTACACTAAACACCAATGCAACCACCTCAATCAAACAAAATCAAGAGAACACGACATCCTAAAAACGCAAGCTTATTGTTGATGAAGACAGATCAACACATGACATACAGTATACCAATACAACAACCAAC
Source organism: Conus ventricosus (assembly GCA_018398815.1). Lineage (NCBI taxonomy): Eukaryota > Metazoa > Mollusca > Gastropoda > Neogastropoda > Conidae > Conus > Conus ventricosus. The sequence goes on from CM031605.1 coordinate 52,010,145, forward strand.
AAAAACGAGGTAAGAAACACATTGACCCAGATCCCAGCACAAGCCCCTCAGTGACAAACAACACAACAGATGATCTCAAAACGCCAATAAAACCTTCTCGACGAAATATAAAGCAATACATAACTAATAATAATATTTTTTAAAAAACACACTAACGTACCTACCTTTACACGAACAAAGATAACACATAACCCCAGAGCCAGCAACACAATCACCTCCACGAAACCCAAGACAACATAAGAACCCCCGAAACAACAACTCCACGATCTTCTCGATGACCATCACAACACATGAACCCAAAACACCAACACAACCGTCAGAACGAACACCAACACAACACAGGACCCCAAATCAGCACCACAACCAGCTCAACGAAAACCAAGACAAGGTGTTTTCTCCAACACAACAACCTCAAAAAAATCACGTCCACATCGACGAAAACCATCACAACATACAAACTCAAAAAAAGGGGAGAAAAGAACGAAAAGAAAGGCAGCACACACCCCAGAACACCAACACAACCACCTCACTCAACGAAAACTACCACAACAAATGACTCCGAAACACCAATACAGCCATTTCATGAAACCGAAGACAACGCATGACCCTCCTAAACACCAACAAAACAACAAAAACAAAACCTAAGACAACAAAGAACCCAGAAACCAATACACCACACTTAACAAACAAACAAACAAACAAAAACGCATGTTCCTCGAAAGACCAGCACACAAACAAACAAACAAACAAACAAAAACAAAACAAAAAACACGCATGTTCCTCGAAAGACCAACACTGCCACCTGGACGAATCTAATGCAACACATGACTCCCAAAGACCAACACAACCACTTCTACGAAAACAAGGACAATGCATGACCCTAAAAACAGCAACACAACATTTCAACAAAATCTAACGCAGCAGTTAACCCCAAAACACCACCCAATCACCTGAACGAAAACCAAGACAACAGACGATCCTTAAAATACCAACACAACCACCTCAACGAAAGTAAAGAAAACACCTCCCCCACTCTCCCGTCATCATCACCCCATCCCCCAAAACACCAACACAACACCCAGAACGACAAGCAGGACAGCACAGGATCTGGAAACCAAACCAGCGACCTCAACTAAAACCAAGAAAACTCGGGACCCTCTCAACACCACCACAACCACATCAACAAAATGTACCTCGACACATGACCCCCAAATACCAACACAACCCCCTCCTCAATGAAACCAAAGACAACACATGCCCCTTCTCATCCCCTAAAACACCAACACAATCACCACAATGAAAATTAAGACAACACAGAACCCAGAAATGAATACAATTACCTCAACTAAAACCAGGACATCCAAAATCCCTCGTAAACACAACACCTCAACAAAATTTTAAAGCAACAGACGACATCCAAACACCTTACAAAACAACCTTTACAGAAAGCAAGACAACACAGGACCCTCAAAATATGTCTCAACCACCTCAACGAACTATAACACATGCATTACCCACAAACACCAAACAACCACCTCAACGAAATGTAACACATTCATTACCCACAAACACATATACAACTACCTTAACGAAAATCAAGACAATACTGGATCCTTCCCACACCAAAATTACCATTTCAACAAAACCAAAGACAAGACATGAACCCACCTACCCCACCTGTATGCACCAAAACGACCACCTGAAAAAAAAAAAAGACAACATAGGACCCCCCAAACCAACACAACCACCTCAACGAAAAAACGGAACATAGGACCAGTTAGTTTCAAAGTGATGTGACTGTGACTGCCGGCGAAAATTGAAGCCAACTTACAAGCAAAATTACTATTCGGCCGACAAAAGAGACAAACAAATTGCAAAGACAAAACACGACGCGTTTCGACCTCTTTGGTCTTCTTCGAACAAGACAAACAACATTCCAGAAAATGAAAACGAAGATACCCATGACCCTCAAAATACCAAAACAAGCACCTCAACGATATCTGACACAACACACATACCCAAAAACATCAACAGAGTCACCTCAACGAAAATCTGACACAACATGGAACACCACCACTACCACCTCAACGAAACCCAGTGAAGGACCCCACAAGACGAACCCACATCCAACTGACCTTTGCGCACACACTTGGCCACG
>CM031605.1:52017302-52057302 GCA_018398815.1 Conus ventricosus
ATTGGCGTGGTGTGTGTGTGTGTGTGTGTGTGTGTGTGTGTGTGTGTGTGTGTGTGTGTGTGTGTGTGTGTGTGTGTGTGTTCGTTCTTCAATTTAACGTCCATTCACATAAAGTGATTTTAGACAGAGTTAGGGAAATAGCGTGTGTGTGCATGTGTGTGTGTGTGTGTGTGTGTGTGTGTGTGTGTGTGTGTGTGTGTGTGTGTGTGTGTGTGTGTGAGTGTGCGCGCGCGCGTGTGTGTGTGCGTCTGTGTGTGTGTTGATGGACCGATAAGAGATTTGTTACGAGCAGTTAGCTATATATAGTTATTCATACTAAATTTTTTTACAATTAACATTAGCCCAAAGCAAGTATTAAAACATAAAGGAGTACAGGATATCTGGTATAACCAAAATGTTAAGCGCTCATATCTGTAGGAACACTTGTTACAAAAAAGAGCCCATTGGACTAATCATCAAGGAATTAACAAAAGAAACAAGACCTGGTAAGTTCTGGAAAATACACGTGCCATCAAGTCGCAGGCAGTCAGGATTTTCCTTTTTGAAATATGCGCAGTAGAAAAGAAGATGCTGGGTTGTGAAACTTTCAACTGCTCCGCAGATGCAATTTAAATTTTTGCGAAATTTTGTACGGAAAGCGTTTAGCTTAAGCCTGTAAAACAGGGATTCAAGTTTTCGGTTATTTTTTTCAAGTACGTTTGCGTTGGCCAATTGAGAGGTAATCTTTCCAATTTTAACCGCATTGCTAGAAGAAAAAGTAGCTGACTGGGATTTGTCACAGCAGAGCAATTTGGAGTGAGATAGATGTATTTTAGTAAGAACCAAGTTTTTGTAGGCTTCATAAACCTTTTCAATACACGTCTTTTTTAAGAGACCATATCCTTCGTATAAACACAGAGGAATGTTGATTTCTATGGATTCATCGGACTTTCGTGCTCCTTTTCTGGCAGCCCGGTCAGCCCATTCATTACCAGAAATCCCACAGTGAGACGGGATCCAGCAAAAATCAACTGTTGTACCTCTTGATATAAGAATACTGACAAGATGTTTTATTTCTAAAATCACCTCACCTCGATTTTTTACAGCAATAGATTCAAGGCCTTGTAGGAGAGATTTAGAATCCACACAGAAAAGTGTTTTGTAGATAGTAAGTGGAGTATCAACAAGAAAGTTAAGCGCCATTAGAATTGCCACCAGCTCAGCCGTGAAGATAGAATACCCCTTCCCGAGATGAAAAGATTTTTCAACTTTAAGGGTAGGAATAACAAAACCACTTCCAGCGTTTTCATTTAACAGTGATCCATCGGTGAAAACTTTAAGGTTGTCAATCTCGGGGTATGTCAGTGGAGGAAGGACTAGCGCACAGCCCAAACACACTCACAGCTTGCTTACAATCTCATTCATATATCATGCATTCGTCAAATCAAACCACTAGTAAAGTCTATAACTTTACTACACATAATCATGGAAAGAAACATCAATGCGCATGGAGTCAACAAAATAAAACATTCTCTCTTTTCTTGAACTTCACAAAACCATTTGTCTAAATCATCATAACTAACCCGGGTATAAATAGATTTTTCACTTTACCTGGCCAGTGATCTTAAACTATTCACGAATCACTGTCTTTCCTTTTCTTCTTTTTTTTTTCTTTTCTTTTCACTGTCACTTTCACAAACACCAGTCACGACACAACTGCTGGCACTGGTCAGGTTGGACCGCTGGCACTGGTCAGGTTGGACTGCTGGCACTGGTCAGGTTAGACCGCTGGCGTTGGTCAGGTTGGACTGCTGATGAAAGTGGCGCGGCCAGGTATGAGGTCGAACCCCGGTTCAGATTGAACAGTGACTACCAGACATCGATCTGTTCTCCTTTCTTTCTTCCTGCATTAACGCATTGCACTCTCTCTCTCTCTCTTCTAGTCTGCTCTATCAAATGGACATGGTTGCTTTTCTTTTCTTTTTCTTTTTCTTTTTTTTTCTCTTCATCAGTTAGCAACTCTCTCTCTCAACATCTCTCCTTAGTCCTTCCTATGCAGACTCTATCTAGTGCTAATGCTTCAACTCGGTTCTGTTCACTCCTCTCATCTCTCTCTCTTCTCTCGAGCAGAGCCTACTCCCAGAACCTCTCCCTCTCTCTCTGTCTTCGTTCTCTTCTCCTGGTTCTCTCCTCTTCTCTCCCCTTCTCTCACTCTCACATCTTTCTTATCCCGTTCCGATCTGTCAAAGAGTCAGTACCATTGGTCAGAATTTTTCCCGCCTTGTAAAAGGTTACCTCCCTTCTAATTCCATTGGACGTTCAAATCATCACAGTCACATCTACTGGCCTTGCTCTCTGTGGTGGTCAATGGGTCATTTAATTAATTAGCTTGATTTTACCCCCACTACACAATACCTTCCCCCTTCCTACTTCAACCGGCGACGTCTGACTTAACTGTAGGCGCTGGTCCTGCAAATTGGCTGATCAGTCTGACCCAGGCGCCGAGACCCGCCTGGCCAGACCTATTGAGACGTCTGTCCAGCCACTTAGTCTGTCTGCTGGACAGTGCTGTCTCCGTGAGGACTAAAAATAGCCTATTCACTGTGCCTAATTGGCTGACGCGACACCGAAGTCGTCTGCCTGGAGACCAGAATGTTTGGGTTTGGACATATGTCCGATTGAACTGGCTGGTGACTGACCACGAATTCGGTTTTTCTATTTTTGTCCGTGACAATTTCCCCTTGCAAAAGACTATGCTCCGCATTGTCTCAAAACAACGGTACAAAAAAAACAACAACCGAATTTGCTGACAACACAGCTACACGTGCAAGTTTTTGCAAAATTATTTACACAACGGTTTACAAATTATCAGCATGTATCACTCGTAAATATCACCCCAATGGGTTATCATTGACGTGCGCTTTTGCCTTTTTTTTTAACTCATTTTCTGATAACCTCTGTGCGCACCTATGCAATCCCCCTACCTGCGGATTTGCCACATCTTCTCTTCACAACTATTATGAAAAGCACAATCTAATATGATCACGATCCATGACACCTCACTGAGGAATCTCCATCCTCACTTATCGCAAACAGTGTATTACTACACAAGCGACTGTCCGCTCCAAACATAACTACATTTACATGAACAAGTCTCACAAAGAAAATATGAACCATAGCCAAATGGGAATGAACCCATATCCACTCAATCTCACTGTAATCACCACATATTATTTACAAAGTAGCTATGCACCCCGGATATGACTGACTTCCTCTGAGTTGCAGCTTGCTAGACTACACGGCTTAAATAGTCAGCTCCGACATTCTGTCGACCTGGGATGTACTGAACTCGATACCTGTAGGGCTGCAGTGCCATTGCCCAGCGCAGCACCCTGCTGTTTTTCAGCTGCGCCTCCTGCAGGAACTTGAGTGGTTGATGATCAGTCTCTATCACAAACTCTTTCCCATACAAGTATTTGTGGAATTTCTGCACGGCCCACACGACAGCCAAACACTCCTTCTCTACCGTTGCGTACCCTTCTTCACACTTCGTCAGCTTCCTGCTAGCATACTTCACAGGAAACTCGACCCCTTCGTGCTCCTGCAACAATACTGCACCTACTCCACCACCTGATGCATCTGTACGCAACAAAAATGGTTTAGACATATCCGGTAGCTTCAAGATGGGACGGGAACCTAGTCGTTCTAGCACTGTCTGCAGTGCTTGCTCTGCAGCGTCTGACCACTCGACCACTGCCGGTTTCCCTGCCTTGACCAAATCACTGAGAGGACTCGTGACTGCTGCGAAATTTGGTACAAACTCCCTGTAGAAACCAATAAAACCTAGCAGACTCCTGACTTCTGTTTTGGTCTTTGGTCTCTCTGAATTCATCATCTTCTCCACCTTTTTCTGCTGGGTCTCCTTCACCTCCATCAATGATTGCTGCTGCGCCTATGTGCTGAGTCTCACGCTGAATATATTTGCGGAGCAAATTCGCATGGAAAAGTTTTGGTTTCCCATTCACATCAATTCGGTAATCCTGATCTACCCTTTCAATGATGGTGAATGGTCCTTTCCAATGCATCAGCAGCTTGTTGTGATCCGTGGGAAGCAGTAACAGGACTTGATCTCCCACCTTGAGGGATTGCTTCCTCACCTTCCTGTCACATTGCTTCTTCTGAACGACCCTAGCCTCCTGCAAACTTTCCCTTGCAACCTTACATGTCTCATATCTGAGCCCACCTTTGGAACAGGGCGAGATTGGGCCAACCAGATCAATAGCCACTCTCCTGAATGGTGTGTCAATTAAAGGGGGATGTTTAAGAGGCGCCTTCCTCTTCACCCCTCTTGTGGCTGACCTTTGACACACATCACATGACATGCAGAAACGCTTTATGTCTGCCATTGCCCCTGGCCAATGAAAATCATCAAAGATTCGGTCAGCTGTTTTGCTGGTGCCGAGATGACCCGCCATGAGCGACTCGTGACCCACTGACATGACAGTGTCACGATAACCTGCTGGTACCTCTAACTGAGTTGTCACCTTGCCTGTCTTCCCCTTGGTGAACACTCGGTACAACAACCCGCCTTTCACAAGAAATTCTGTCTCACCTCCTCTAACCACCTGTTTCTCTCCACCTCTTGCCAACTCCCAAGACTTCACGAGCGAAGGGTCTTGTTCCTGCGCTGCCCTAAACTCATCAGGCGACACATCTATGCCTGACTTCCTTGCTGGAACGACTAACGGTTTATCAACCTTTTCCTCCTTCTTGCTCCGTGTTTGAACTGCTGCCCCTGTAGCAGTCAACAACTCAGGATCCCCTGGATCCCTTGCACCTGGAATATTTCCAATGATCAAATCATAAAGGGGTTTCTCCATCACCAGCGCAGACAACTCGCCTGAGAAGTAAGGGGTACGTACTTCTATCTTAGCAACTGGGAACTCCCTCACAGTGCCATCGATTAGAGTACAGGTCTGGATTTGCCCTGTCAAATCCCCTTTCTCGACCAGCGCTGTTCTTACTACACCACATGAACAACCAGTGTCCCGTAACACTTTCACCCTCTGCTGGCCAATCCACCCTTCTTCCACTGGTAACGAACCACTCAGCCTAGTGCCCTCCATCCCTGACACTGACTGCTGTCCAGTGCTAGCCATAGGCCGCACTCCACCTCTTCAGATTGGATCCCTTTTGGTTCCACTGCAGGTCGTTTCCCCTGGCAACCCTTATCAACCTCTTGCAAGGCTGCTGCCTTCTGGAACCTCATGCGACAATCCCTCGCCACATGTCCCTTCTTGTGACAAATGAAACACCTATTGTCCCTCTGTCCTCCTTTCTGCCCCACCACTGGGTTTGCAGACTTTGCAGAAAACTCCCCTAGTCTCCTTGCACTCTTCTCACCTGTGCCTGGCACCTGTTTCTCCTGCACCTTAGTGCCCAAACGTGCCTCCATATACACCTCTGCTAACTTCAGCATCTCCCCTGCTGTCTCTGGCTGTCTCTCTTTCAAGTATATAATTAACTCTGGACTGCAACCTGACAAAATCTGTTCTTTCATAACCAGCTCTTTCAATTCAGCGAACTCCTTTCTCGTACCACTCAACTCTAACCACTTCTCAAAATAGTGATCTAAACGTGCACCAAACTGAGTGTACGTTTCACCTGCTTGTAATCTAGCTGATCGAAATTTCTTTCTAAACCCCTCCTCTGTGAGGTCAAATCCCTTCATCAAAGATTCCTTCACAGCACTAAAATCAGACTGTTGGTCTGCTGGTAATGCAGTGAAAATCTGTAATGCCTTACCCGTCAATAGCGCTGACAAAATGACTGCCCACTCTTCTGAAGGCCAACCCTGACTAGTAGCAAACGTTTCAAAACGACTGATGTACGCATCAATCGAATCTGTTCCTTCAGAGAATTTTGGTAACTTTGGTCGGGGGGCATAACTGCGCACAGGGTCACTGGAAACTGAACTACCATCATCGGTGGTCTCCCTCTGTATTCTCACTCTCTCTAACTCTAATTGAATCCTTAATCTTTCTGTTTCCTGCGTTGCGTTAGCCTGAATCCTTATTCTTTCTGTTTCCTGCGTTCGCTAGCCTGAATCCTTATCCTTTCTGTTTCCTGCGTTTTCCTGATTATTGTTAGCCTGAATCCTTATTCTTTCTGTTTCCTGCTCTGCTAATGCTGTTTCTACTGCGACACGGCGTCTTTCCGCTCGCTCATCTCTTTCCATCTTTTGTTGGGTTTCAACGAATGCTCGCAACTCTTCTCCCGAGTAGCCTAAATCACGAGCGACGCTCACAAGTTGTTCAATAGGGGTGTTCTTTTCTTCCGCCATTATATCTCTTTTTTTTTTTTTTTTTGAACAAGGTTTTACTACTACGACAGCCAAACTGGTGGTTACCGACACGAGTGACGTGATAGCACAATCCTATGAATGATAATATTAGCTTGGGACAACGTAATTAGTTTTTTATAAGACGCCTAGCACCTGACCCAACTATGAGAGCGAATTATAGGCAATCTGTGCGAAATAAGTACTCTGGGGCTGAAATGCCAAGCCTAGTGTTAACTATACTGCAGAACTAAAGTTAAGGGCCGGCCCTCTGATTTCAGCAGCTTTCCGTATGTATTTTTCATGCCAACACCACGTGACGAAAAAATGGTCAACTTGGGTTTTCCCAAAGCCTTTCCCACTGCTGCACGTGCCTGACCATGTTTTGCAAGAATTGCAGTTCAGCAACACCGTTTTTAGGGGCAGTGAAAAGGTTGTCAAAACACGAGACTTTTCTTGAAACTTTGCTCGAATTTAGCTAAAGAAGCAGTATTGCAGTAGGTTTTTGGCATTTTGCACGAGCAAACCATGGCTATACTGAACACTTCTCAACGAAAGTTGCACAGGAATGGGTATTTAGGGGCGCGCACCAGAGCTCTGATTAAGCATGCCTCCAAGAACGAAACTGACAACAGTGGATCGAGGACGGGCGCTGGGATGGCTGCAGGACGGCGTTTCCGGCAGAGAAGTTTCCAGACGGCTAGGAGTTAGCCACTCTGTTATTCAGCGGCTCCACCAACGCTTCCAGACTACCGGAAGTACTGATGAGCGACCTCGGTCTGGGCGGCCAAGATGTACAGATGGAAGAGACGATCGCTACCTCCAGGTCTTGGCTCTACGTCACCGAACCATCACCCGCAGGACGTTGATAGGCAACCTCAGGGCCGCTACCAACGTCACCATAAGTCGCATGACGGTGACCCGTCGTCTGCGTGAGGTGCGCCTGCACTCAAGGAGAACTGTCGTCCGTGTGCCCCTCACACCACGTCATCGCCGGGCCAGGATGGCGTTCTGCCAAAACCATCGACGTTGGAACAGACAGCAGTGGGGCAGGGTACTCTTTACAGACGAGTCCCGGTTTACTCTGTCTTCCTGTGATGCCCGCATACGCGCTTGGAGACGTCCAGGTGAACGTTTCATCGACGCCTGTGTCCAGGAACATGACAGGTACGGAGGCGGTTCAGTTATGGTGTGGGCTGGCTTCCATCTGCACGGGAGGACCCCACTGTACCGTATTAGAGGCAATCTTACCAGCGTACGGTACAGGGATGAAATCGTGACGCCTCTGATCCTCCCTACACTGCAAGCCATGGGTGCCGGCGCTATACTCCAAGACGATAACGCGACCCCTCATCGCGCTAGGGTGGTCCAAGATGTTCTGCAGCGTAAGCAGATTGTGAGGATGAACTGGCCAGCCCGATCACCCGACTTGGCGCCATAGAACACCTCTGGGATATCCTTGGGCGCCGGGTGAGGGACAATCACCCCCCACCTGCTGATGTCGACCAGCTCTTCCGGTTCCTGCAGCAGGAGTGGATGGCAATCTCTCAACAGATGCTCCAGAACCATGTGAACTCAATGCGCTCACGGATCGGTGAATGCCTTGCAGCCCAGGGTGGGCACACCCGTTACTGAACTTGACCAAACTGAAAGAACTTTCTTGCAACTTTTCAAAAGGGGGGTGGGGTAATTCCGACGTTTGCTGCGCGAATGAAATTTCTTTGTTGGTGATTTTGTTTACATGAATCGAAAGGTTACATGTCGTATTAATACATTTCAAGAGTTGAAGGTGTTGCTTTGATTTTTGGGGTTATGAGAGATGATTCTTCTTCTGGCCCTTAACTTTAGTTCGGCAGTGTATCTTGGAAGCAATGCCAAGCCTAGTATTTAACTATCTTGGAAACATACAGTAAGACACTACCTTGTCTTAGGATTACAATACTTGAATCCCACCCAGCTTCCTCTCTGAGAAGTTGAACAATTATAATAAATGGGCCAGAATATCCTGGCAGGCTCGCCAATAAATTGTCAACCTCGGGGTATGTCAGTGGAGGAAGGACTAGCGCACAGCCCAAACACACTCACAGCTTGCTTACAATCTCATTCATATATCATGCATTCGTCAAATCAAACCACTAGTAAAGTCTATAACTTTACTACACATAATCATGGAAAGAAACATCAATGCGCATGGAGTCAACAAAATAAAACATTCTCTCTTTTCTTGAACTTCACAAAACCAATTGTCTAAATCATCATAACTAACCCGGGTATAAATAGATTTTTCACTTTACCTGGCCAGGTGATCTTAAACTATTCACGAATCACTGTCTTTCCTTTTCTTCTTTTTTTCTCTTTTCTTTTCACTGTCACTTTCACAAACACCAGTCACGACACAACTGCTGGCACTGGTCAGGTTGGACCGCTGGCACTGGTCAGGTTGGACTGCTGGCACTGGTCAGGTTAGACCGCTGGCGTTGGTCAGGTTGGACTGCTGATGAAAGTGGCGCGGCCAGGTATGAGGTCGAACCCCGGTTCAGATTGAACAGTGACTACCAGACATCGATCTGTTCTCCTTTCTTTCTTCCTGCATTAACGCATTGCACTCTCTCTCTCTCTCTTCTAGTCTGCTCTATCAAATGGACATGGTTGCTTTTCTTTTCTTTTTCTTTTTCTTTTTTTTTCTCTTCATCAGCTAGCAACTCTCTCTCTCAACATCTCTCCTTAGTCCTTCCTCTGCAGACTCTATCTAGTGCTAATGCTTCAACTCGGTTCTGTTCACTCCTCTCATCTCTCTCTCTTCTCTCGAGCAGAGCCTACTCCCAGAACCTCTCCCTCTCTCTCTGTCTTCGTTCTCTTCTCCTGGTTCTCTCCTCTTCTCTCCCCTTCTCTCACTCTCACATCTTTCTTATCCCGTTCCGATCTGTCAAAGGGTCAGTACCATTGGTCAGAATTTTTCCCGCCTTGTAAAAGGTTACCTCCCTTCTAATTCCATTGGACGTTTAAATCGTCACAGTCACATCTACTGGCCTTGCTCTCTGTGGTGGTCAATGGGTCATTTAATTAATTAGCTTGATTTTACCCCCACCACACAATACCTTCCCCCTTCCTACTTCAACCGGCGACGTCTGACTTAACTGTCGGTGCTGGTCCTGCAAATTGGCTGATCAGTCTGACCCAGGCGCCGAGACCCGCCTGGCCAGACCTATTGAGACGTCTGTCCAGCCACTTAGTCTGTCTGCTGGACAGTGCTGTCTCCGTGAGGACTAAAAATAGCCTATTCGCTGTGCCTAATTGGCTGACGCGACACCGAAGTCGTCTGCCTGGAGACCAGAATGTTTGGGTTTGGACTTATGTCCGATTGAACTGGCTGGCGACTGACCACGAATTCGGTTTTTCTATTTTTGTCCGTGACAAAGATGATGTGAATATTTACTATCAATATGAGATTTGGCAAGAGAGGACAATATATTATTGTTAACATTCTTTTGTAGATCAGTATATTTATAATCAAAACATGCGGTGTGCAATTCCAATTTGGAATCGGGGATACAGGAAAATGATCAGCAATATTCTTGGGATCAATCTCAGCGTCTTTCAATAAGTTTGAGGAATATGTCATTATGGTTGTATTAGATTTAATAGATCTAGCTCGCTTCGGGAAATGGATATCTGATCGTAAAGCTAATTCATCTTTGCTTGAGTTCTGAACAGATGAGCTACGTAGGATGAATTTAGCACAGGCCAAGTTTCTATAGTCGTCAAGGGGCAGAACTCCGGCTTCGTAATACGTTCCTGATGCACTGGCATGAAATGGGACACCTAGTGCGAGTCTAAAAGCCTTGCAGTCTATGCTTTGCAACTTTTTAAGTAAATAGTTTGGTGCGCTGAAGAACACTTCCTGTGCGTATGATAATTTTGATCTTACGAGAGATGTCGAAAGGTGTACTAAAGTTTGTGTATCTGCACCCCAATTTTGTTTACTGATTACTTTAAGAAGATTTAGAGATTTGCTGGCTTCGTTGATAATATTATGTTCAATATGGTTGTTCCAAGTTAATTTAGAGGTAATATTTACTCCTAAAAATTTTATCTCGGTGACATAACTCAATACATTGTAATCTACCTTAAAAGTAGGAGTATTGCAAGTACTTCCACCAGCGTCATATAACATCATGTGGGTTTTTTCTGCCGATAAACTAAGGCCGTTTTCAAACATAAATATTGCTATATTATCTAGGTCACGCTGATATGTTTTTTTAATAAAATTGAAAGATCTGACTGGAGTTTTCTTCTTTAAAGTTACGTTCATCCACATGCAACTATCGTCAGCATATTGCACCAAGGAACAGTTTTTAGATACATGCTTTGGGAGATCGCATATCAGAATATTAAATAGTAGCGGAGTAATGACCGATCCCTGAGGAATGCCCATTTGTAAATATCTCTTGCTGGAATAAACATTTTGTATCTTTGTTTCCATACTTCTACTGGTCAGAAATGCTTTGATATAGTATATATATGACCAGAAAGGCCAATGGTTTTCAGTTTATATAAAAGTCTCTCATGCCAAACATGATCATACGCTTTCTGACATCAAAGAAAGTAGCGAGGATATTTTTCTTCTTGCAAATTGTTGTTTTACATGAGTCGTTAATTTTACCAGATGGTCTATTGTTGATCTGCCTTTTCTAAAGCCTGCTTGTGTAGCCGGAATTATACCAACTTTCTCACAGTGATATACAAGCCTACTTAAACAATTCTTTCCATTAACTTACACGTGTGAGAGGTGAGGGCAATCGGACGGTAACTATTTATGTTGGATCTAGGTTTGCCCTGCTTTAAGATCGGTACGACTACAGATTCTTTCCAAACAGAAGGGATACTTCCATCTTGCCAGCATTTTGTTATGATGTTATGAAGAAACGATACAAAATTTTCTGGCAGGTGTTTTAACATTTCATTCGAAAGCGCACCCAGACCAACTGATGTTTTTTTTCTTGGTAATGATATTATTGCATTTCTTAATTCCTGTAGAGTGATGTCCGCATTTAGATAATGGTCATTTTTTTCTTCTGGATCACAATACATATCGTTATTCTTTGAGTTTTCCCTCATAGCTTTGCATTCATCAGAAAGGCTATTTGTGGAGCTATTCTTTGCAAATATATCTGCGAACGCTTCGGCTTTTTGAGCAGCAGTTGGAAATTGCTCATTTTCTAAAGTAACTGGATAAGTTGGAAGATTCACTCCAGTTTCATTTCATGGACCTTTGTCCAAACTTTTTTAACGTCGTGATGATCAGAGACTTCGGTGAGACAGTGGTCCCGTTTAGCTTTTTCAATGACTCTGCTGCTCATATTCTTGGCCCGTTTCATAGTAACGTTGTTTTTCGGCTTATCTTTAACATATTCTTTGTATTTTAGTTTCTTTTCATCAACAGCATGTTTGCAGGATTCCGTCCACCACACATTTCCACTGTGAACTGATCTTCTTTTGTAATTTGTTTTTGGAATGGATTTGGTTGCAGCGAACAAGACCGATTCAGAAAAATATGTGTACATAGTTTCAACATCCTGGTTTTCAAGAGTTGTTACATTAAAAGACATTAAAATAGATTTGAATTTCTCCCAGTCAGCTCGTTTGTAATTATATTTTGGAATTTTATCAACTGTGTTGTCTTGTGCAACTGAGAAACCTCTGAGGGATATGGTAATAGGGAGGTGGTCACTTCCCAAAGTGTCTTTATCAACCTGCCAGGAACAGCTAAGAGCTAAAGATGGGGAGATGAAAGAAAGATCAATTGCTGAGGGTCTATGGTTAGGGACATCTGGCAGTCTAGTGACACGCCCATCATTTAGAAGGTACAGGCCAGAATCAAGAATATTTTCTACCAGGCGATTTGAGCTAACTTTAGAGCAACAACTGTCCCAGAAGGGAGCATGTTCGTTGAAATCGCCGGCGATCAACCACTTCTGATTTTGCGCGTCTATAGTACGTAACCAGTCAGTGTTACAGTCAAATACTCCTTTTGGGAGGTATAGAAACTATGTTTAGTGTTAACGACTTATCGAATCTTACACACACTGCGCATGAGTGAATATTTGCGGCATTTTCTGGAACCGGCGATGTTATAAGGCGGTAAGACAAATGTTCGTGTATGTAGATGGCTGTGGACACTTTTTCGCCTTTAGCAGTATGTTGACACACTGGCGGACAGAAAAAGTTTGCCAGTCGTGGTAGTTTATCACTTGACACATTTAGTGACTGCAGAATTAAAACGGAGAATGAATTATCTGCAATAAGCTCTTGAAGGTGGGAGATGTTAGTTGCCACCGAGCGACAATTCCACTGCAATACGTCTATTTTGGGCTCTTTAGCCATAAAAAGTCAAAACAGTAACAAAAATTACTAATGCTTTTAGAAAAAAAAAAAGAAAAAAAAAAGAAAAAAAAGTAAAATAAACAAATGAATGCAAATAGGAGGAAACGAAACTATTCAACTAGAGGAGTCCGCAAAGTCATGGACTAAGGTGGGAGAAATCAGTTTAACTGGGTACAAAAAGATATAACAAAGATGACGATGTTAAATGCAATCAAAGCATTGACACAGTTGTCAGAAAGACAGTCATGGAAACCAGCGGAAGAAGTCACGCCATGGCGGTGGCACCGGAGCCATGTAGCTGTAGTGGTGCCGGTACTGTCGCCGTGGACGGGTCCATCGTCCCTGTAGGGTCTGCTGGGGACAGGTCGTGCAGGTCGTTTTGGTTTGGACCAAAACAGGTAGTGAAGATGACGACCTAGGTTCCCAGCAAAGACACTCAAGCCTCGTTTTGAAGGGTGGATGTTGTCCCGCATGTACTGGGCCTTGTTACTGACATTTTCATGAGATACAAACGATACGTTCTTATCACCATGAAGACTAGACAGTACATGTGCGTTGAATATTTCACGTTTTGTGTTTAGGTCTGAAAGTCTGGTAGGAGCGACCCGGCTGATGATGATAAACATTTTGGGATATTTCTTTCTCAGACTTTGAACGAGCTTGACAAAATTTTTGATGTTTCCTGTGTGTCTTTTGTGTTTTTGAGATCGTTCACACCTACATGGAGTACAATGGCATCTGTATAATCCACTGTATTGTCCAACAGAGTATTCTCACAGTCCTTTATTGTGTAGCACTTCTGACGTTTTACAACGTGCAAGCCATACCCCAAACCTAGTCTTTCTTCACATATGCCATTTAACACAGAATCCGAGACGATCAAAACTTTGGGGAGATCGGAGTTGCTGCCAGTTTCATATCTCTCCGAATGATTGTTTGTAGAATTAAACTGCTGTTTACAGGTGAGTGGTGGTAAGGTTTTGGGGGAACTCTTTGTATTAGTTTGGTGGGTGTTTCCTGTACTTTTTGCTCTTTGGACAGTATCGATATGGGTTCGACACTTGAGACCAGGATCTTTCTCGTGACGTGAGATATTTTTTACAGCCTGTTTTACGTCATTTGTTTTTGCGTCACTCTGATCAGGGACCGTGCTGTACGGTCCCTGCTCTGATCGTCCACTGTATGTTGTGCAGATTTCTTGACTTTGACAACATCGGAAAAACTTGGTTTACATATTTTTTTGTCAGAAAACTGGTGTTTCTATTTCATTTCTTGATTTTGTATATTCTGTCTGAGTGTCACTGTCCTTTGTTTTTGTGACTTTGTTGTCTTTTTGTCGTATGATGCAACATAGCTTGTCGATTCCGTCAGTGATGGTAGATTTTAGATCTAACGCAGAGGCATTCACTTTTTCAAGCAATAAATCTGCATTAGAAAAGCCTTCAGCCGAAACATCTTTTATAAAATTTGTATGCACATCGGGACCTCTGTCTGATCGTTTTGATCTGGCCACGATTACAGACATTACGAAGATCTGCTACATCATCTCGTTGGCCTGCATTTTCTTGCCCGGTTTCATTTTTTTCTTTCTCGATCTCCGAAAGAAGCTGAGGGGTAATACATTTGGAGGCACATATCTGACACATGTACTTTCGGTGGGAACGAATAAAAACACACAACATATAGTCCGGCAGAGATAAGTTCTTGACCAAGGAATCGACGTAGAACACTCGGAACACACGAGCGTGCGGCCGCTGGCATTACCGTTACCTTGGAAGCGTTCACCCTGGTTCAATTTTTCATTGTCTTTTTGACACAAATCTCTGGCTGTAGCAGACTAGTTCCCAGACACAACTGTAACTGGCATCTTACTGCACACATTGGAAGTTTTCTTGAAGCTTTTTGAGCCCCGCGTTCTCCCCATGACTGTCTTCTGACGGGAGCAGCTAGAAGAGAATGCTGTCCATCGCCATGTTGTTACGTCACCGTGTGTGTGTGTGTGTGTGTGTGTTTATGCATTCTCTCTCTCTCTCTCTCTCTCTCTCTCCTCTCTCTCTCTCTCTCTCTGTGTGTGTGTGTGTGTGTGTGTGTGTGTGTGTGTGTGTGTGTGTGTGTGTGTGTGTGTGTCTGTGTCTGTGTTTATGTCTCTGTTGTGTGTGTCTTCGTGTATGTGTGTCTGTGCTTATGTGTGTGTGTGTGTGTGTGTGTGTTTGTGTGTGTGTGTGTGTGTGTGTTTGTGTGTGTGTGTGTGTGTGTGTGTGTGTGTGTGTGTGTGTGTGTGTGTGTGCATGCATGTGTGTGTGTGCGCGCGCATGTGTGTGTGCGTGCGTGCGTACGTGCGTGTGTGTGTGTATGGATTGGTGGGTGCAAGATTTCCCAAGTACCATTCCTCTTGAATTAAAGAGATTCACAAGAAGAAAAATGACAAGAAAACCAACAACGAGGAGTACAACAATGATTTTTTTTAAAAGGGATAAACAACTGTCAAAGAGTTGATGGCAGACTGACATTCTTTGATGTCGCCGCAATCCCTACCGCCCCCCCCCCTCCCCCCCCCCACTCCCACAGGTTCTTTGCTTCGACAAAGACCGTGTTACCCTCAATCCCACCCTGCTCAATCCTGCCCCTTCTCCCCGCCCCCTGCCCTCCACTGTTTTTCCTTCTCGTTTTTTGTTTTTTTTTTTTGGTCCTCTTCTGTTGGCTTCTTTTCCGGCACCTTTTGCGTGGAATCTGTCTCTTGACCTCCGTCTTCCGATCACCATTAAAAACAAACATATCCAGTCATTGGTTTGACCCCTGAAAAACAACTGTTTGGCACCTTTTCCACCCCCATCCCCCAACCCATTAGTCATACGAACCAATTCGTCCGCGACCTCCGTTCTCACCCTCTCCCCCCCCCCCCCCCCCCCCCCTCCCCAACCCATCCCACCCCGCGCCTATTCTCTTCTCCGCGAGCTGAAGGTTTAACCTACTATTATCTAGTTCGATTCCCAACCAAGAGTATGTTTCCCTCGCCGGAAGCACTGATGGGGTGGGCTGGGGATGGGGGGGGGGGGGGGGGGGGGGGTTACCACCAACCTTCATAGCCTCCCCTCCCCTCCTCCCACACCTATAACCACCTCCATCATTGCGTGACGTACAGAGGAGCATCTCCCTAACGTACTCCAGAAATCCTTATTAGAGTCGGGTAGATGGGGAGGGGGGGGGGGGGGGGGGGAGGGGGGATGAAGGGAAGGTGGGAACTACAGAGGTCCTACCCACCCCATTCCGCCACTTGCAGACCCCTATCCCTTCCACTTGCATCCCCCTATCCCCTTCCACCAATATCTTTCTGCCGCAAATGTGGTTCCATCGTGTGAACAGTTCTCCTGTCTCACCCCTACCCCTACCTCTACCCTCACCCCGTCGTGATGCTGCTGCTGTTGTTGTTGTTTGTTGTTGTTGTTGTTGTTGTTGTTGTTTGTTGTTGTTGTTGTTGTTGTTGTTGTTGCTGCTGCTGTTGTTGTTGTTGTTGTTGTTGTTTTCTTCTTCTTCTTCTTCTTCTTCTTCTTCTTCTTCTTCTTCTTCTTCTTCTTCTCTCCGTCATCTACTACTACTACTACTACTACTACTACTACACTACTACTACTACTACTACTACTACTACTATTCATCATCATCTTCTTCTACTACTACTTCTACTTCTACTACTACTGTTCATCATCATCGTCATCTTCTTCTTCTTCTCCTTCTACTACTACTGCTGCTGCTGCTACTGCTACTACTACTACTACTACTACTACTACTATAACTACTACTCTTCATCGTCTTCTTCTTCTTCCTCCTCCTCTTGATGGGATGGGACAGTGGGCATGGTTGGGGTGGGACAGTGGGCAGGGTTGGGGTGGGACAGTGGGCAGGGTTGAGATGGGACAGTGGGGAGGGTTTGGATGGGACAGTGGGCAGGGTTGGGATGGGACAGTGGGTAGGGTGGGGTGGGGCAGTGGCCAGGGTTGGGATGGGACAGTGGGCAGGGTTGGGATGGGACAGTGGGCAGGGTTGGGGTGGGACAGTGGGCAGGGTTGGGGTGGGACAGTGGGCAGGGTTGGGGTGGGGCAGTGGCAGGGTTGGGTGGGACAGTGGGACAGGGTTGGGGTGGGACAGTGGGCAGGGTTGGGTGGGACAGTGGGCAGGTTTGGGGTGGGACAGTGGACAGGGTTGGGGTGGGACAGTGGGTAGGGTTGGGTGGGACAGTATGGGCAGGGTTGGGGTGGGGAAGTGGACAGGGTTGGGATGGGACAGTGGGTACGGTTGGGGTGGACAGTGGGTAGGGTTGGGGTGGGACAGTGGGCAGGGTTGGGATGGGACAGTGGGCAGGTTGGGTGGGACAGTGGCAGGTTGGGTGGGAATGGACAGGGTTGGGATGGGACAGTGGGTACGGTTGGGGTGGGACAGTGGGTAGGGTTGGGTGGGACAGTGGGCAGGGTGGGATGGGACAGTGGGCAGGTTGGGGTGGGAGTGGAAGGTGGGGGACAGTGGACAGGGTTGGGATGGGACAGTGGTAGGTTGGGGTGGGACAGTGGGCAGGGTTGGGTGGGACAGTGGGAGGGTTGGGTGGGCAGTGGGCAGGGTTGGGGTGGGACAGTGGCAGGGTTGGGTGGGCAGTGGACAGGGTTGGGTGGGACAGTGGCCGGATGGGTGGGCAGTGGGCAGGGAGGGTGGGACATGGCGGATGGATGGGACAGTGGGAGGGTTGGGGTGGGACAGTGGCAGGGTTGGGGTGGGACAGTGGGCAGGGTTGGGGTGGGGCAGTGGACAGGGTTGGGGTGGGACAGTGGGCCGGGATGGGATGGGACAGTGGGCAGGGATGGGGTGGGACAATGGGCAGGGATGGGATGGGACAGTGGGCAGGGTTGGGTGGGGCAGTGGGCAGGGTTGGGGTGGGACAGTGGGCAGGGTTGGGGTGGGACAGTGGGCAGGGTTGGGGTGGGACAGTGGGCAGGGTTGGGTGGGACAGTGGCGGGTGAGTGGACGTGGGTAGGGTTGAGTGGGACAGTGGGCAGGGTTGGGGTGGGACAGTGGGCAGGGTTGAGGTGGGACAGTGGGCAGGGTTGGGGTGGGACAGTGGGCAGGGTTGGGGTGGGACAGTGGGTAGGGTTGAGGTGGGACAGTGGGCAGGGTTGGGGTGGGACAGTGGGCAGGGTTGAGGTGGGACAGTGGGCAGGGTTGGGGTGGGACAGTGGGTAGGGTTGAGGTGGGACAGTGGGCAGGGTTGGGGTGGGACAGTGGGCAGGGTTGAGGTGGGACAGTGGGCAGGGTTGGGGTGGGATAGTGGAGGGGGACGGGCGGAAGAGCAATTATATTTGCGTCTGCTAGTGCTCCCCCACCCCCACTCCCTCACCTCTTCTTGGATGAGGTTACCGACCCCTGACATGTAGCATGAACAAACATAAGCATTTAAAAAAAGAAGTAAAGTCTCAATAAAGGAATGGAGCCCTGTCTGGGAGAGACGTTACAGACAGGTATCACTGTCACCGACACATCTCCAGATGTGATCTCCTTCAATCCCCTTCCAGTCAAGGTACTCTTTTTTTACACCCACCCCCACCCACCCCTCTTCTTTTCTTCCTTCCAGACCCGCTTCCTTTTTTTTTCCGCCTTTCTCTTTTCTTGTGGGGCTTCTGGCAGAATGGAACGCAGGCCACGCTTCGATGATCAAAGGCCACGACGGCGGGTGTGACGGCCGCCGCGGATTAGAGGGACGCTGTGGATGAAGAAGCAGTGGTGGTGGTGGTGTGGTGGTGGAGGAGGTGGTGGTGGTGGTGGGGTGGTGGCGGTTAGGGATGGTTGAGGTCGTTAGGGATGGCTGTCGCAAAGGTTGGAGGGTGGGTTGGGGGGAGGTCGATGGTGGGAGGGTGTGTTCGATGGTCCTGTTTCAGATTCGGGAGGTTTTTCCTCTTATCACGGGTGTGCGTCAGTGGCGTGGTCCAAACACTCGACCTTTCATCCCTGAAATCGTTGGGTTCGAGTCTACGAGCAACGCCAAGTGGATGCAGTGTGGATCGGGATTTCCCGATCAGCAGTTCATTTCAGCCGCTGTTTCATCAAGGTGTTTGTTACTGCCTGCAGACAAGGCCACATACGCTACACTTCATCGGTAATAAGCCATGAAGCCACGATGAGGAGGGGGCCACACAGCCCGATCTGTCATCAACACATATGCTGATGATCATTGATTTAATCATTGTGTTCCAATATTCAATGGTGTGGTGTGTGTGTGTGTGTGTGTGTGTGTGTGTGTGTGTGTGTGTGTGTTGTTTGTTGTTTGTTGTGTGTGTGTGGTGTGTGTGTGTGTGTGTGTGTGTGTGTGTGTGTGTCTTTTCTTTTGATTCAGAGGCTATGACTGTCTACATAGATGATTCACTAAGGCCCTTCGCCCTCACAGGACCACAGACCAGCAGCAGCAGCTCTCTGGTGAAGTCGGCTCCGCGTCTCTCCGCCTGTGTCCAGCTGATTCCCTTCCTCTTCCTTCAGCTCTGCCTCACTGTCTCTCCTCCACCTGTCTCTGGATTGTCTCCCTTTCCTTCTCTCTGTTAGTTCCAGCTCACACAGCCTGACGGGTGATGGTCTTGGATGCTGTCTTCCTGCAGCTCTGTGTGTGTGTGTGTGTGTGTGTGTGTGTGTGTGTGTGTGTGTGTGTGTGTGTGTGTGTGTGTGTGTGTGTGTGTGCGTCCTATCCAGACCCACTTTCCTCCCCTGGTTCTCTGTGGTGGCGGGCTCTTGTCCAGCCTCTTGCCTCAACTCCCCTTTGCTGACTTTGACCGGCCCTCGGATGTTTAACAATGTGCCATGTATCAACGAACAACCAACGGGCTACATCTGTTATAGAAAAAAAGGACCAACCAGCCCATCCCCTATTGCTTCCATTGGTCAGACGATATCGTCTTCACAGATAGGCTGATAAATTTGAAGTCAATATTCAAGAGTTTGACGTTAAGTGACTCTTCTCTGAGGTCATACACGTTCACCAGTGGCGGTTTACGTTAGTGGGGGTCGCATTCTCGTTGTGTTTGCTACTTTCTTACTATTTTAAACTGAATAAGCGATCTGTAATTCAGCATTTTTTTTTTTACGGTGTGGGTGCACGTGCACGCGCGCTTGCGTGTGTGTGTGTATGTTTGTGTGTATGTGAGTGTGTATAGAGGGGGGGGGGGTGAGTGTGTGTGTGTGTGTGTGTGTGTGTGTGTGTGTGTGTGTGTGTGTGTGTGTGTGTGTGTGTGTGTGTGGGTGTGTGCGTGCGTGTGTGTGTGTGTGTGTGCGCACGCGCGCGCGCATGCGCGCGTTAATCGGATTTTTTCTTTACTGTATCATGCAAAGCGCAAAAAAAGTATATATCACTATGACACGTTGCGGGACGTAAGCACTTATGATTACTATTATTATTACCATCATTTTCATATCATCACCATTACCATCGTCATTTCTCATTATTATTATTCATCATTATCATCATTATTATCATTATTATTATTATCATTATCATTATTATTATTGATAGTGTTGTTGCTGTTGTTGTAATCATCATCAATGTAGGCATCTGGCGGTTGAAGTCAGCAGTTTGTGGTCTTGGATGTCGGAATGTCAGTGTAAAAATGTCCGTATGAGCAGAATCCAACAAGCATGCTACCAGCCTCTGGTTGCTGAGTGAAGATAAAATGTTGTACGGCACATGAAGGAAGAAAGAAGTGGCTTCCCAGACCTGGTTCCAAAAAAAAAAAAAAAAAAAAAAAAAATAGGTCGTTTATTTTGAAAATAAAAGGCGGCAAGTCAACACATGCGCTGGCAGACATTAAACAAACGAGCACACACACACACACACACACACACACACACACACACACACACCGCGTGCAGACACCATACACACACATGCACGCGCGAGCGCGCGCGCACACACACACACCAACCACACACACATGCGCGCACGCATGCCCACACACACGCCCGTGAGCGCGCGCGCACACACGCACACACACACACACAAACACACCGCGTGCAGACACATGCACTCACACACATAAACACACACGCACGCACGCGCGCACACTCACACACGCACACACACACACACACACACACACACACACAACGCGCCCCCACACACACGCGCGCGCGCATTCCCGCACGCACACACACACACACACACACACACACACACACACACACACCTTCCTGCCGTTAAAAGACGCTGTAAACTTCCACGGCGGGACGCACCCTGCGTGGCCGCCTAATTCCCTCCTCCAGGGATCTTATCTTTCCACCCCGCCTCAGTCAGTTGGTTTGTTTGTCTGACTGTCAGCAGGCTAACGCCAATATCACACCACCGAATTTAACGAAAGTCGGTGGAAAGACAGAATGTGGCCTGAGTACGGATCCCTTCAAGTTTGGTACCGATCCGTAATGCAGATCTGGATCGAACGGCAGATCCAGGATCCGTTCACACGATTATAACGTATCTTCCACTGAACACGACTATTATGAAGCTACTACTTACCAGCTGATTACCATCTAAAATAAAGTATGGTTTTGTCTAGGAAAATTAATATTTTCTAATGATGTCAACGTTGATATTTTGTATTTTCTATGTTCACTTGAAAAAAAAATGCATGGTGAGTAATTCTTTCAGTCTGAACCTACTATTACTTCCCCTGGCGGTAATTTTTTTTTCTCCAAAATCCGTTCATCTCGGTAGAGGTCTGCGCTTACCTGAATAGCCTTCTTTGTTTATCATGTCGTTAATCCCCACTCTTGTAACTCTCCTGCCCCCCTCCTCCTTCCTCCATCCTCCCTCCCCTCCCCTTTGTCATCGTCTCTTCCCCGCCTCTACCTTCCGTCTCCACAGCCTCGGCTGTGATTTCTAACTTTAGTTATCATCCGTCATCGTCGTCGGAGGAGACTCCTAACAGTTCTTCCTCATCGAGGGGGAGATATTACATTAGTCTGGGTCGAAGAATAATAGACGTCATGAGCAGGACGGTATCAAGTGAAAAAACGGAAATGACTAGTTTTTCATAAGAGACAATGACTGTTTTCATTCCGAACAATAAATGTGGGGCTTTGGCATAAACCGTGCATCACAAATGCTAGCACCATCTTGCCAAATTGATAGCCCCTTTAGACAGAAGGGTCTGTACACGCATTTTGACCACAGAACACTGGCTGAGGAAAGTGATATATCTCGAAAAAAAAAATCACAAACAGCTACTTTATAATACTTCACTGATTAAAGATAGGATATATCTCGACAAAAAAAAATCACCAACAGCTACTTTATAATGATTCCCTGATTAAATATAAAGGCCATGCCTTAAGCTTTCCATCTTGAAAACGGACAGGAGCTGAACGAATCAAGGACATTATCAAAGAAAACGAATATAGACGGCTGAGCAGCGAGGAAGTTCTGGAGAAGGTATTAAAATTGAGCAAACGTACTGTTTGAATATAACGCCCCTACCAGTGTCCTGGAAAATCTGGATCTGTGAAAACCCTTACTCTGAAGAATGGATACAGAATGACTTTGATTACAAGGTTTATTGTTCAAAACGTAAAACATATCAGGAAAATATTAAAAGACAAAGAAAACACGACTGAGAACGTAAAAACTTGTACTCATGGATTTTGACTCGGAAATCTGAACTTTAAAATAGGCAAGGATACGTGGTTAATGGTACATCCTGCTACGAAACAAAATTAGATTGAGGGAGTTGCAGTGGAAAATCGTTCATAATATATACCCAACAAAGATTTTGCTGCATAAAAGGAAACTGGTGGATGACAATACATGCTCCATTTGCATAACTGAAGTCGATTATTTACAGCACTTCTTTTACAACAGTATCCCAGTCAATACATTCTGGAATGAAATCGAACGCTATATTCATGGTGAGAATAATATGCGTTTGAATCATGAATCTAGATATGCTTAAATAACTGTGTGGATTGTGAACCTAGTACACTCTCATAAGAGTAGTCCAGGCAAATGGTTTCTCGCGTGTGCTGAATCAAAATAGTGCCAACGAACGTCTTTAAGTAATTCAGCGACAGAGCGGAGTCTCTGTCAGTGGGTGGTCTCAAGGTAGCCCGGGACAGATAGCGTTCACTTTGGTTTCTGACGCCCCTACTGTGACAGAGGGAGACTGGGTGTAACTGGGCGTTACGTAGACACGTTTAGTTGCGTGAAAGTGACGCCGTTGAAAAGGTTAATTTAAATGTGGAAAAATGAATGGAAAAAGAAAAATCCTCAGATCTCCCCTACTAGTTGACAAGCACGTCTAAATGCTTGCAATGTATAGGTCACAATAATGACAACTATTTGAACAGGCAGAAATCGATGCAGTAAAAGTGATAAAGAAGAAAGACAACCTCGACATCAACAACGACGACGACGACGACGACGACGACGACGACGACGTCGAAGAAGAAGAAAGAAAAGAAAGAAGAAGAAGAAGAAGAAGAAACGACGACGACGACGACGACGAAGAAGAAGAAGAAGAAGAAGAAGACTTAAGTGGAAGACGACGAAGAAGAAGAACAAGAAAAAGAAGAAGAAGAAGAAGAAGAAAGGACGCCATCCCAGACAAAAAAGCGGGTAAAGCCCTCTTATAGCCGCCTCCGTCTCTCTCAATCACTCCACCCTCTAACCCAACATATCCACCCCTTGTACCCTGTAACACTAACAACAGCGTCCGCCACAGACAGAACAGAACGAGACCGACACCGTCCCGCAGGGGAAGAAGGACAGACGAAAGAGAGATGAGAGAGAGAGAGAGAGAGAGAGAGAGAGAGAGGCGATGAGTTGATAGATGACCACCCCAATGATCGTCAACAGACCCTCCCCAACACCACCACAATGCCAGGCCAGGGTTTCGGGCGAGGAAGCGTGGGTGGCAACCCGGGACGGACACAGTTCAAAAAGCTCGGCCACAAAAGCCACAAATTAGGGGTCAAGCGGCCGGAAAGAAACAGAAACAGAACAGGAAAAAAAAAAAAAAAACCACGCTGAGGGGGAGGAAGAAGAAGAGGGATCCCACTGACCCGCATGCCCAAGGCGTGAGTCTGTCATCGGGGCAGGATGAGAAGGGCTCTTGAGCTTCTACCACCTCCCCCCCCCCCCACGCCGCCTTCCTCCCTCCCACTCTTGAGCTTCTACCTCCCCTCCCCCCCCCCCCCCCCTCCCTCCCGCACCGCTACACCCCTCACCGCGTCCATGTCGCCCCCACTCTGTCAAGGAAATTGCGTTTTGCTCCCCGAACCTCACTACAATTTTCCCTGCCCCCCCCCCCCCCCCCCCCCCCCTTTACCTACTCTCCCATCATCCCCTTTGTGATCGTGTGTGTTGTCCACTGGGATAAGGCGATTAGTGAATCTGGTGAAGACTACCAACAGGGTTTTGTGCAGGGTTTTACGATAGATTCTTCGTGTGTGTGGGAGAGAGAGAGAGAGAGAGAGAGAGAGAGAGCGAGAGAGCGTGTTTTTCTCTACATCGGCAGCTTAAAGAGAGAGAGAGAGAGAGAGAGAGAGAGAGAGTGTGTGTGTGTGTGTGTGTGTGTGTGTGTGTGTGTGTGTGTGTGTACGCGCGCTTGCTTGCGCGAACCTTCTCCCACCAACAAATATAAAAGCATTAAGTATGTAGTCGAGTTAAGCTGTCTCAACCACACATCTGTCTTTTTTTTTCCTTCCCCAATTTGTTTTGTTGAAGTCTCGCTCTCAAGGACGGACGCGTTCGGGGACTTGAGCGCTGAAGAAGACCTATGTTCACAAAAATGACAGTAATTACGAGATGTGGTACTTTAGGTGCCAAACAATATACATCTACACTCATTTCATTTGCTAGGAACAGGCCGGAAGATAATTTAGTTGATTCAGTCGGCTGATTAACGAGCTAGTTTGTTAGCGGTGTAGTATCGGTAGGTCACGATCAGTCTGATCGGCACACCTGGGCACAGTCCTGGGTCCTTTCAAAACTGGATATGTTACCCAGTTACAAACACTGGGTCAAATTGTTGATTGTGGACACTCAAAGGAAGAAGAAGAAGAACACCATTGTGTTCTTCCTTGGTCACTGGCACAAACTCAATCCACTTCGGAGCGTACCTGGTATGCTCTCAGTCTGACAACACCAGGTTCGCTGTCAAACTTTTCGAACTTCGAGCTCGAAATCCTTGCGCGCGCAAGACTGGGAGGAAAAGAGGTATTTTCGCTGCCCCCAAGAAGGCGTCATTGTTCTGGGTGAAGTCAGTACTGTGTTGAATAGGTAACTTCATTCCCTGCCCCCCCCCCCCCCCCCCTAATCCCCTTCCTTCTCCTTCCCCCCCAGCCTCATCCCACCATCGTCTGGGATGATTACTCCCCTTTGAGGTGGGTGTCGACAGTTCAAGCTGAATGTAACCTGACCTCGCTAACACCACAGGGAGGAATTGCCCTCCCTCTCCCTCTCGTGCTACTAATAATGACAGCCAGGAGGGCACTACGGATAGCTCAGACCTCCGTCGAAGTCGGACAAATCTTGAACCCGTCTTTTGAGTCACCTCATGAATGAAAATAAGATCTTTTTCTTCTTCTTTTTTTCGCTAGGGAAAGTATTACCTACCTGGTACGGACCGACGGGGTTACTTGCTGTGGACTTGTTTTGAACAGGACATGCAAAACACAAAATGTCAACGTTTATTTTCTGGACAGCTTCAATATTCCGTGAACATGTATCACGTTGTAGATAGTTACCGATTCGTAACGGTAACTTCAAAGTATCAAAGTTCAGTGGAAAATATATGATACTGTGATCAATGTTGCCAGAGAATCCTGAATCCGCCCTTTCATTCAGACCCACATCGCATGAGACGACCCACCAGAGGAGACACCGTACTGTTACCGAGTCACTTCGGTGGTGTTCAGTGGTGCCTGTTCTGATCCAACATACGCAGGACACCACCTACAAAGCCCCCTGCTGACGACAGTAACGGCTTAGTCGCGGAGCCAGCGTGAGTAAGATCTCCCTCCGGAGGGCGCCACCATGTCCGTCCAACGACAAGCCCCATGAACTTGCCGACATCGGCGACTTCGACACGAACTCTCCAAGGACACGGACGTGGAGAGGGAATCGAAACTGAGGTCTCCATGAGAGAACGGCATGAGGTGATGGTGCTTAGAGCCCAGCCGACCGCAAAGGGCCATATCAGGGCTGCCACCACGTTGAGGAAGGGCCACAGAATTAATACTTTTCTGTCCTGATCCATAAAGATGAGGGTGATGAAGATTACGCTATAGAGTTCTATTTTGATCTGAGACTGCATCATAACGGGGGTGGGAGGGGTGGAGTGGGGTGGACGGGGCTGTGTTCTAACGCTTGTTTCATAGTATATCCTGCCATAAACCGGTACCGAGTGACAGAAACGCTTACAAGGTTCATCAAGAAATGTTAACAACACTCTGACAGACGCATCCATTATGTGGGTCAAACTCGACTGTGTGGTCCCAGTCTTCCCAACAGAGCCCTTGGCTAACCCAGCTAGGGCATGAGCGGGTCATGGGCCCGAAAAACCCCCAAAATGTTAATGGCTCTGTATGGAGTGAATCGAACCCACGACCTCCCAGCTGCCAATCCGCAACGCCAACCACTACGCCACGGCAGCTGGCCTTCCCACCAAGTTTCATTAACACCGGTCCTGTTGGTTTTACCTGATTATAATTCGTAATAATCATGCTGAACAAACCGTCGTTTGATCCCAGTTCCCACCAAAAATTCATGGCTACGTCCCAGAGCCACATTAATTTTTTCTTTTTTTTCTTTAAGATTTAGTTGAAATTCTTTCAGAAGCTTTTGCGTCACCCTGCTGAGGGACAAACAAACAAACAAAGCGACACACACGGAGAAAACATAAGTACAGTAACGGTGGGTCTTTTACTACATGTCAGTCCACCACTGCGTCATCGTTATCATTGGGGAAGTGCTGGACATCAATGTTTCACGACCGATCGGACTGGAATCAATGGCTCCTCGCATCATCAGCTTCTTCCTGGTTTGAAAGCACTATCAAAAGATTCTTGTTCTATGCTTAAGTTTATAACTGGTACATATTTGTAGCCTGTAACAAAGGCTAATTTGTAGCCTGCAACAAAGGCTAACGTGACCGAATTATAACAAGATTCGTCGTTGAAAAATGCATATCTTTTGTCGCCTTCAGATTCACCTTGTACATCTTGCACACATTCTAAACAGCAAACAAGTGACTCATCTCAAAGTTATTTCCCCTTCTCTGTTGACACGTCACATGTATAGCCGTTTACAGCACCATACTTTTGTAGCAGCCGAATCTAAAGTTCCAACACGAACTGTGTGTTATTCAGGCTGAGCAAAGGCGACACCAATGCAGCGACAATAACGCCAAAACTGACATGGATTTTAAACATCTGCATTTTTGAAAGTCTTAAATACCTGAGTCGCATTATTCTTATGCTACTTTCGGTCCGGGCGATTTCATCTTCTTCGAAGCAATTCCTTCAGCAGACATTCACATCTTTTCAGGCAGTTTTAGTCACCTTTTTCAGGCGATTAGAACACAACCTTATGGACAGAGTATTTTGTGTGCTCACAAACACGCATGCATCAGGTTTCTTTAAACAGTATTTCCCAGGAAACAAGTGGTTAGCTATTGTCTTACGAGCTTCACAGACTACACTAAACATGGGATCAAAATCAATATTTTATGACACACGGATCAAATGTTTAAACGAAGGGCAGAACTGTAAGAAGGCAAAGAAACCTTAACCTAATGGGCACTGTTTACTTTCACCTCAGCGCACAGCAAACCTTGCGAATGTCTCAGTACAATTTTCTCATACTAGCATGGATGGCTGAATCATTTTCAATAAATACCACAGTAACTTTGTTTTGGGTCAGCGACGATGTGAGTGTTTACAAATTCAGTGGCATCAGGTGTTGGGATAATGAAGAAACGTTATCTATGCACAAATATTCATCTCAAGGATATTTTTATGGTAACTGAACTTAATCAAGTTCCATATTAAATACTGAGTTCGTGCGCTCCATATCACTCTCTCAATGATGACATTGTTCCATTACTGTGCTGTGGAACTTGAACTTCGGGTGATCATGAAGTGCAGCACTGAACCGGCTGCACGTGTCGTGCCAATGTAGAGGGGAACAATCATTTCACGTACAGGATGAATTGCTGAGATGAACAGACGTGTTTCAAATATTATCATTACTATATTATTATTATTATTATTATTATTATTGTTGCTGTTTGTTGTAGTTGTTCTTGTAGATGTTGTAATCATTGTTATTACTGTTAGTTATTGTTATCATATTTATCATCATCATCCGCATTAAAACTCCCAACTAAGTTTCAACACACACACACACACACACCACACACACACACACACACACACACACACACAGAGGAAGCGTAGTGGTGTGTGTGTGTGTCTGAGAGAGAGAGAGAGAGAGAGAGAGAGAGAGAGAGAGAGAAGAGAGAGCAAGTTTCTCTACAATCTTACGCTTTTACTGCACTCAGAAAAAAAGACCCACTGAATTAGAACCAATAGTTTGAAGACACAAACAGCAACAACAACAACAAAACCCCCACGCAACCGGACAATACACTACCACCTAAACAGACCTTAGGTTTTTATCTTTTTTTCTTTTCCTTTTTTTTTAAAGAGGCTGCGGGGGTGCTTCGGTGCGGATGATTTCTCCAGAGGACAGCAGCCAGGGTACAAAGGGTAACCCTACCCCCTCGAACCCCCCTACCCGTCATTGTCGGCCAATGGGTGTCGCACATCAAGTGCCGGACATAATGGTTTTCTGCTCGTCCATCATAGCCCTTGTGACAGCTCCATTGCTAGGCTCATAGAAAAGTCGTCTGGATCCGTATTAAATTGTTATGGAGTGGAAGAGTGGACCCCCCCCCCCCCCCATCCCCGATTTCTTCTCCCTCCCACCAACCTCAGACCCACCCTGGCAAACCGACAGAGAAAGGGTAATGAAAGGATCAAAGGACATGATGCCGTCTTTTTCTTTCTTTTTTTTTTCTTTTTTTTTCTTCATTTACAAAGTAAGTTATTGATGGGGGCATCGTTCCTCTCGTTTGTGTCAAAAAGACTGCAGTATTACACCTGGCTAATCTGTCTTGACACCAGAATTCTTTTGAATGCCCCTGACATAAATATCGAAGCCGATCGGCTGTGTTGTACGAAAGCGGTGTTGCTTTGGTAGAGTTTTTGCCATATTTGGATAGGCTTCGTTACGTTTGAGAAAACAGTTTTGGGGAATGATTAGTAAACAACGATTCAACTGTCGCCTTCTCTCTCTCTCTCTCTCTCTCTCTCTCTCTCTCTCTCTCTCTCTCTCTCTCTCTCTCTCTCTCTCTCTCTTCTTCTTCTTCTTCTCTTCTCCTTCTTCTTCTTCTTCTTCTTCTCTGCCCGTCATTCATCTTTGCTGACCCTCTCATCCAAAATGCAGGAAGGCGGCTCGGTGTCCTTTACAGATGCTCCCAATATGGTCTATTGAAACTCTCAACGCATGTCAAGCGTGTGTGTGTGTGTGTGTGTGTGTGTGTGTGTGTGAGTGAGTGAGCGTGCGCGCGCGTGTGTATGCGTGCATGTGTGCGCGTGCATGTGTGCGTGCATGTGTGTGTGTGTGTTTGAGGGGAAGCAGGAGAGGGGAGAGGGTGGAGGAAGAACGAGGGGGGCGGGGGGTAGGAGGTAGGGGTTACGGGGCAGGGGTAAAAGGGAAGGGATTAAGGGAAGAAGAGGGTGGTGGAGGGTCTGTTTGTTAGCAGTGGTCACATGGTGTGAAGTGGCTTTGTTGTCAGCCCGACCACGCCTGACTGACTGCCCGGCCCTGTGGACGACACGAGTCACGGGACAGTGACGCCCAGGGACTGGGGGGGCCGAGGTGTGAGGAGGACTTAAGCCCCGCGTTAAACGCGAATGCCCTGCCGGGGCCTTCGCCCAGATGGGACGAGAGACTGATAGAGACGGTCTCCGTCGTTCTCTTTCTTCTCCCCTTTTTTGGGGCCTTAGTCCGTGGGAAAGTAGGAGGAATCAAGCACGAGATTAAACGTGAATAACAACTTTTCTTCTTTTTTTTCTAGCTAGCATCACACACAGAGGAAAGAGAGAGGGAAGGAGGCTTAAGAAGGGTAGGGGGGGGGGGGGGAATAATAAGGAGCGGGAGGGGATGGTCAAGGAGGGAGAGAAGAGGGAGGGGGAAGCGCAAGGGACGAAGGAGAGTGTTACTGGAAACAGTGTTTTTTTCATTGTCTGTCTGTCTGTCTGTCTCTCTCTCTCTCTCTCTCTCTCTCTCTCTCTCTCTCCTCTCTCTCTTCTCTCTCTCTCTCTCTAAGTATGTTATGCACGCGCACGAGCACTCTCTCTCTTTGTCTCTCTCCCTCTCTCTTTCTCTGTTTCTCTCTCTCTCTCTCTCTCTCTCTCTCTCTCTCTCTCTCTCTCTCTCTTGTGTGTGTGGTGGTGTGTGTGTGTGTGTGTGTGTGTGGTGTGTGTGTGTGTGTGTGTGTGCACGTGTTTCCGCATTTATCTGTATATGTATGCCTGTCGGTATTTCAAAATGAAGGTTGATTTAGATGTTAATAAACATGTAGCTAAAGAAAAGGGATAATGACGCTCTTTGTATGTCAGGCATTACAAATAATCCACACACTTCGCAACATGCAAGTAATGAATCGTAAATAAACACTGATACGCATCTAACTTGAAATATAAGTCCTTGCTTGTTTGCTATACATGATTTGATACATGTAACGACATAAACCAGCCAACGGCAGCCCTGCCAAATCCAGATCTGTTTACCATCCTTCCTGCCGGACTGTTGCTACGTACCAAGCCACCTTCAATATGTAAATCCGGTACTGCATCTGCTATACCATTTGTGAAAGAAAGAAACTACGCTCACAGAGGCTTTTGTGAATCGCTCAACTTAATAACAGCAGACGATAATATAAGTAGACGCCTTCCTCTCTTCTTTCATCTGTAATTTTAGTAAAATCTTAAGAATAATTCCTAGTGAATCAGCCAAAAACATTTTGCTCCGAATATGAGAAGATAATAATTGCTCGTTCTTCGTTTTCATTGTTCGTAACGTTGTTCATCTTGCCTGAAGAAGACCTAAGAGGTCGAAACGCGTCGTGTTTTCTCTTGTAACTTGTTTGTCGTTGTTTTGGGCGGACTCACTAAGAATTATTCTTACACTTTGTTTGCATTTCCGCCTGCAGTCGCCTCACTTTGAAACCAAGTGTAATTTTAGAGTAAGTAACCTTTGGCTGCAGACAAGTAGCCAGTTACTGGTGTTGCCATTCAGAAAGAAACTGCAGAGTGCGTAAATTCATCATGCAATTAGTTCAAATTCAGCACAAAACCAAAACAAAAATTGTAAACTTTCGTTAACTTATCCAAACTTTGGCGTGCCATCGATTATTGTGTACAAATGGATAAATTGTTACAGGGCAGCACTGAACAACTCTTTGTATCCAACTTTGGGCAAAACTGGAGTTTAGGGTCCCCTTACTTTAGACATTCACTAGAGTCTTCAAACATGTTTTCTTTGCTTCAGAGGTTAAACTGTTGACCAGAAAACACCTAGAATGTTCTTCAGTGCTAGACAAACACACACGTCGGCAAATTGAAACAAATTTGGTCCAAGTATTTGACGGAAAGGGGTGTAGGAGAAAATCCCCCCCGGAGAGAATCCCCCCAGGGGATAATCCCCCCGGAGAAAATCCCCTAGAAGAAAATCCCCCCCCCCCCCCCCCCCCCCCTTAATAAATGCGAAAAATCCCCCCCCCCACCCACTCACTCACTTAAACTTGTTGAAACCAAGTCCCGACACAAACTTTACAAAACAAGATCTAAGGCAACTCACTGACTTCACAGTTGTTTTAAACCATTCAGTTTCGGTCACACTTGTTGGACACTTGTCACGTGTCTTTGGAAGCACAATGGAGATTTGACAAGCAACAAGGGGGAGCAAAGATAATCCTAGCAAGGATTTCTCTATACTAAGAAGGCAACAAGAGAGACTCGACCGCTGGGAATGCAGTCAGAGGAAAGGACTTTCATGTAAAGGTGCTATAACTACAGATCTGAACAATGAAGATATCCAAGTAAGCACCATGCATTCTCACGAAGCTGACCCACATGCCGTGGAAATCGTCAAACTACGTGAGAAAATACGAACTCAATCCCAAGCAGTCAGCTGCATCTGGAGGTCGTCCAGCCCAGATGCTTGCCAGTGCTCTGGTTGAAACTACTGATCCAGTGAAAGCACGTCTTGGCAGCATGGATACTTTGAAGCGATCAATCCGCCACCAACGCCGTGGAGCACTTCTAAAGGATCCAGCATCTCTACGGGAGATTGAGATTCCCCACGAATGGAGAACTACTGGTGGACCAGATCCTCAGCCATTTCTTATGCACGACAGTGGTTCTGACAGTGGTCCACAACGGATGATCATCTTCGCCACTGACCGAACGCTCAGACACCTTGCCAGGGCTGATGAGTGGTTTATGGATGGCAACTTTTCCATGGCACCAGATCATTTCAGCCAGCTCTATGTGATCCGTGCACCAGTGGGAGACACGTGTGTTTCCTGTGTTTATGCCCTTTTACCAAACAAAACACAGGAGACCTATGAACAGATGCTGCAAGCCATACTGGTTCGTTGTGATGAGTTGCAACTCATGCCCGATCCATCACAAGTCATTGTAGACTATGAAAAGGCTGTGATTCAAGCTCTTCATTCGAAATTGGGCGAGCACGTGGAGGTGAAGGGATGTTTCTTCCACCTCACTCAAAGTACTTGGAGAAGGATTCAGCAGCTTGGGATGACAGAACTGTACAAGAATAATGACGATGTGAAACTTTTCTGCGGAATGTTGGATGCACTTGCGTTCCTTCCAGTAGATGACGTACCAACTGGAATGGAATACTTGCGCGACAACACTCCAGATGGTGCAGAAGAGCTGCTGGAGTATTTCGATGCCACCTATGTTCGCGGCACCTTTCGTCAGGTACAGCTGCCAGCAGCCAATGATGATGCTCCGGCACCAGTGAGAGTGCGAAGGAGACCTCCACTGTTCCCCCCTGGGCTGTGGAACGTCCATGAGGCCACGATGCGAGATGGAAACCGTACAAACAACCAATGTGAAGCCTGGAATCTTGGTTTCTCACACCTGGTTGGTCACAACCACCCATCTCTATGGACACTAATCAACGCACTGCAGAAGGACTACGCTCTCGTGTGTACCTCTCTGTTGCAGGATGCCCGTGGAGAGCCGCCAAGAAGACGTGTGAAGCGTTCATCCAAAGACCTTCAGACCAGACTGAAGGCGATCTGTACCCAGCATCGCGACGGGGTCAAGACTCTGGAGGAAACTCTCAGGGCTCTCGGCCATTGCATCCACTTCTAGACAAAGTTTAGCAGAGAGAGAGAGAGAGAGAGAGAGAGAGAGAGAGAGAGAGAGAGAGAGAGAGAGAGAGTAGAGGGTGGGAGGAAGAGAGACAGAGCAGTAAATTGTGACTTATAAAAGCCTTCATTTTTTCTATCTTTTCACTTTTATCAGCGACTCTATATTGTGTAAATTGGTGTTGCCATGGCATAAACTATAATAAATTCATGTTTACACCCTCACATACACGAGCACACACACACACACACACACACACACACACACACACACACACACACAGAGAGAGGTTGGGGGGGGGGGTACAGAATGAAATTAAAATTATAAAAATAATAATTGTTTTTATAATTGTTTTATGAATTTCACTGTAATAAATGTCCGCCATTTTGACTGTGACTTGAATGTTGTGCTTTCACAAAAAGCCCTCGCATCGACGAAGCAAACACACATAACACCACTACAGTCACAAAACATTTTCTTGGATCAATCTTGGATCAGGCGCACGGGGAGGGGGGGGGGGGGGATTTTCTCCATATCTGTATTACACAGGGGGGATTATCTCCGGGGGGGGGGGGGGGGGGGGGGGGGGGGGGGGATTATCTCCGGGGGGAATATCTCCGGGGGGATTTTCTCGGGGGGGGGGGGGGGATTTTGTCCGTACCCCGACGGAAAGAAGCTCTCCTGCAAGGGATCTTTATCTTATGAATCCGAACCAAAAGGCGGATCCAGGACCCGTTTGACTTTGACAGGGATCTGCACTCGCTCTTGCGTCTCTAATGACATACACGTTTATGATTTGTTGTAATATGCGAATTGTGATGATGGCACCACAAACAAATTTTCATTGTCTTCTATGAGGACAAATAAAATATTGTGTATCGTGTATCTTTTAAGCACTCTCTTTTATCACTATCTTCAGATCAGAATGCCTTCAGAGTCGGGTTCAAAGGCAACATTGTTCACTGGTTCGCGAAAAGACGGTGTGAGACATCCACTCTGCGCACTTCCTCCTCTAAGGAAGAAAAAAAACAACAGCTAATAATGATACTAATAAGAATAATGATAATAACAATAATGATAATGATAAAAACAAGGGAGCAAACTGTAGGACACGAACGTTGTGACATTACGTCTGAGCACTGTCACTGAACTCGCATCGTGAACACCTTCAGCGTGGCATTCAAAGGCAACATAGCGCCACCACTTCTTGGTATGCACACAGACAGTATTATATAGTTACAAACGACTTCTAGTAAACACTCATCTAGTATACAAATTTCTTCATTTATCTGTCAGGCTGATTTTTAGTTTTGATGAATATTGCATTTAAATAAAAGACAGAAAGTAAATTGTGCATAAATGAGTTTCAATTTGGACGCCTTTACTGATTGCATGTATTTAAGATATAGAAATAGCCGAATCACATCAAAATAATACTTTTTTTTCCTTTCTTTTTTCTCTTTTTTTCTTTTTTTTTTCTCTCCATATTATGACATTTGAGTAAGCCTACATAATACATCAGTCAACTGTTACCGATTACTCAGATATACTATTCAATATACCTTATATATAAGCATTGTAATTATCCTCCTCTTTTTTTCAATGACATTAATTTACATGTCAACGAGCCTGATAAGTAAATATGAAGGCTAAATTATACTTTGATGCTTCCCGCCTCTCCGCTACCTAGTACATGTAAGCACGCGCATTATACTCACACACACACACACACACACACACACACACACACACACACACACACAGAAAGTGTCTGTGAGTGAGTGAGTGAGCGAGCGTGTGTGTGTGTGTGTGTGTGTGTGTGTGTGTGTGTGTGTGTGTGTGTGTGTGTGTGACACACGCATAAAAAAAGGAGGCATGGCAAAATATAATTTTAAACCTTTCTTTCTTGACTGACTAATTCTGTTTCGATGCAGTCGTTGTCGTTCAGGATTATTTAACGGCAGCATGATTATAATGATGGTGGTGTAACGCTGGGGTAACAGCTAGTGCACTTGAAATGCTTCGTGTATGCAGCGTACGTAGGTCCACGCTTCATCATTCCACTCAGATAAGCATCACCAGGACCACGATGAAGTTGTTAAGGGCGTGGTGGTTCATTCACTCTCTTTCACCATCAGGAAAAACGAAAAGTTGCGTGGGTGCATGGAATTCGATGTGTGTGTGTGTGTGTGTGTGTGTGTGTGTGTGTGTGTGTGTGTGTGTGTGTGTGTGCGTGTGTGTGTGCGTGTGTGTGTGTGTGTGTGTGTGTGTGTGTGTGTGTGTGTGTGTGTGTGTGTGTGTGTGCGCGCGCGCGCGCGAGCACATAATAGTGTCCATGCGTGGTTGCATGAAATTTGGTGTGTGTGTGTGTGCGTGCGTGCGTGTGTGTGTGTGTGTGTGTGTGTGTGTGTGTGTGTGTGTGTGTGTGTGTGTGTGTGTGTGTGTGTGTGTGTGTGTGTGTATGTGTGTGTGTGAGTGCTTGCATGCATGCGTGCGTGTGTGTGTGTGTGTGTGTGTGTGTGTGTGTGTGTGTGTGTTGTGTGTGTGTGTGAACGCACGTGCGCGCGCGCGCGTGTGTGTGTTCCCCCTTCCTCTCTTGCTCTCTCTAAATGTGTGTCTGTGTCTGCCTGTCTGTTGTCTGTCTGTCTGTCTGTCTCTCAGTCTGTTCTCTCTCTCTCTCTCTCTCTCTCTCTCTCTCTCTCTCTCTCTCTCTCTCTCTCTCTCTCTCTCTCTCCCTCTCTCTCTCTCTCTGGGTTATAATAATAAACAAAACCAAAGACCATCCCAGCTCACTTGCTATTCTAATGCCAACCTCGCATTCAGGAGGCTTTGAACTCAAACCTCTTGGCGCACAACAAAAGAGCTGGCACGTACGCTGCTCACCTTTGGAGTCCTATGTATACAGATATTCCAGACTGCACTGACGGTTTCGTTCTGTGGGGTGAGGGTAATATTAGACAGGTTCCATTTCTCTATTCTCTCCAGGTATAGTTATCGCCGTCGACCAGATAAGCTGCAGCGGGTCAACAAGTGAATGGCGGTCTTATCAATTACCGATCGGGGAGAAGTTTGCACTACTCAGCAATTCACATAACCTGACGTATTATGGATAAATGAAATAGGCCAAAACCGAGGAACCAATTGAAACAACAGTCTCTAATCAATCTTCTTTCTGTTCTAAAA
This sequence comes from Conus ventricosus, assembly GCA_018398815.1. Lineage (NCBI taxonomy): Eukaryota > Metazoa > Mollusca > Gastropoda > Neogastropoda > Conidae > Conus > Conus ventricosus. The sequence continues at coordinate 52,053,673 of CM031605.1, forward strand.
TCTCAGTTAATCTTTGATACAAACAAAATAGATGTTGCATTTTAAGGGCAAGGACTAAGAAAGACTGCGCGACGTAGTGGACAACGAGCTCAGGGAACAAGCAGGTTTTCAGCCCGAAACGATCTTGTGCGGAGCAAATCTTCATACTAAGACAGATCATCGAGAAGTGTGGAAAGCACCAAGTACCACTGGCCATCAGCTTCATTGACTTCACCAAAGCATTTGAGTGTCCACAGACCATCATTGTGGAAAATCATGAAATCCTACGGCATCCCAGAGAAAGTTGTGTCGGCCATTGAGCAAAGTTACATAAACTCCAAGTGCAGAGTCAGGACAGAAGATGGCTACAGTGACTGGTTTGAAGTTGTCACCGGGGTAAGGCAAGGTTGTATCCTCTCCCCTCTCCTCTTTGCATTGCCATTGTCTGTGTTTTGAAACACGCAACTCAGGGAAAGGGAATCAAGTGGACAGGGGGAAACAGTCTCTCGGATCTGGATTTTGCTGATGACATTGCCGCTCTTGCAAGCACCACTCAAGATCTGCAGGTGCTTGTAGACAATATCACAAAGTTTGCAAGCAACATTGGCCTTATCATCAGTGCCAAAAAGACTAAAAACATGCTGATCGCTAAACACCAGAGTCCAACAGACGTTTTCATCAACCAAAAGCACACACACACCACACACACACACACACACACACACACACACACACACACACACACACACACACACTCAAAATGTCTCTGGAGTACCATGCATCTCTAAACAGGGTCTGTAATGAATCTGCTGTATAATGCTAACGCTTCAGCTACCAAATGTTTCAATTCCCAACACTCAACACAGAGGTGGTTAATGCTGGGAGGCTGATCACATGGTGTGCACCATGAAGCATCTTCGTGGTGTCAAAGGTACAAGTGAGTAGCCTGAATGATGCGTGTGTAGTTTGAACAACACAGTGTATTCCTACTGCTGTATGACCGTGTATAGCCTGATCAAGACAGTGTATTCCTACTGTTGTATGATACGTGTGTAGCCTGAACAACACAGCCTTTTCTTTCAGATTCTCAAGATCCTGACAGTAATCTGACTTTCTCTTGCAACGTCAGCAATACAGAATTTTGTTCAAGCGCGTGGGCCCGTAGGCGCAAGAGAGAGAGAGAGAGAGAGAGAGAGAAGAATACTGACGCTCAACTTACCAAGCAGATACAACTTGATTCAACGAGTGAACGAAAGCCTGGGGCTCTTAAACTAACAGCCACGACTGCTGAGGACAGAGTGCCGTTTGCTGTGAAGCCAAACATTGTGCTTAGTCTGCGTCGAGAGATAATGAGGAGTTTTAAGGAATGCTGACAGTGCATGCCAAGACTGATTTGCGACGCTTAATTGACTGCATCCTGTCTTCCTCCTTTGTTGCACCTTAGCCGTTTGTCTGACCCCATTTCTTACCCGAAGCTCTTGATTGTTTGAATTTTTTATCTGTTTATTTTTGTAAAATTCTTTTCTGCTTTTGTGTGTGTGTGTGTGTGTGTGTGTGTGTGTGTGGTAAGAGAAGAAATTTAGAGGCAAAACACCACAATCGCACAAAACGAACAAATTGCATCACCGGGACAAGAGCGCTTCGATCCTGAGGTCTTCTACAAGCAAGATTTTGTTTTTAAACCCTGCAATGTGTTGGCTATATACAAATATTCAAGACGGTAGCAACATTTATATGCGGAGAGGAGGGGAGAACATGGGGGTTGGGGGTATGGGGTGTCTGGGGGATACACGTGATGGAGGGCTATGTCCGTTTCAACAAATCCCTTTTCACAAAATCGTCATGTGTTAAATAAGAATGTAAATTGCAATGAGTTTTTGTCTTGTAGTCCCTCCTTTCCGTGGATTCAGTACCAGCCTGACCACATCACTGTGCGTTATTTGGTAGCGTGGGCTCCTTCTGTCATCAAAGACTGGCTATAAAAAGCACACTGAGGATTATCCGTTGATCTCACAAATAAATCATTTTGTTCATAGACGCCTATCGGCGCATGCAGTCTCCAATTTCCTAAACAAGATACAACTCGTTTCAAACTATGAACGAAAGGCTTGGTGGTGGTGGTAGGGGGAAGGGGGTGGGGGTCTTAAAAGACGATTTAACGCTGTTGAGAACGGTGCTCAGACTGATGTCAGGCTGAACCGCGCGTTTAGTCTGGGCAGGGCAGAAAGGGGGTAATGAAGGTGTTAATGAGGGCAGGTCTGACCGTACGTGTGGGGACTGATTTGTGCTACTTGCCGGCTGTCTGTCTCTCTTTGCCTTTGTTGCTGCATATCGGCCGTTTGTCTGTGTGACCCTCTTTTTGTTTGTTTGTTTGTTTGTTTGCGTTGGCTGCATCTGATTGTGTGTGTCTTTTCTGTCTTCCTGGCTTCTAGCAAGAGATGGCACGGTGGGTCACTACACTGTCAAAGGAGTAGAACTAACCAATAACGATGAAGAGGCATGGCATCTTGGCTCTCAGGTCATCTACAATGAAGACTGTCACAGGCAAGACTTTTCCCCATATATATATATATATATATATATATATATATATTATATATATATATATGATAATACAGGGGCAATAATATTTCAGCTGTGAGGTTCTCCACAATCCAGACTTTCACAGACAAGACTTTGTTTTTGCCCTAACATAGAACGCGTCACCTGGATAAGAAAATTCATGAACGGTGTTCAAGTTTTTTGTGGTTTGTTATTGCTTTTATTTCTATTGGGGGGTGGGGGTGGGGGTGGGGAAGGGGGGTCGGTTATACCCCATACCTCTTTCACACATCCCTTTGTGTCAGTTCCAAAATGCAGTGTGAATTACAAAATATTTTTAAGGTCTTTTCTTTTTTCTAACCTCAAATGAGTCAGCTGAATAAGGAAATTCGTTAACAGTGTCTTAGTTTTTTTTCTATTTTTGTAGTAAATGTGTGTGTGTGTGTGTGTGTGTGTGTGTGTGTGCGTGCGTGCGTGCGTGCGTGCGTGCGTGCGTGCGTGCGTGCGTGCGTGCGTGCGTGCGTGCGTGCGTGCGTGCGTGCGTGCGTGCGTGCGTGCGTGCGTGTGTGTGTGTGTGTGTGTGTGTGTGTGTGTCTCCTCGTAGGGGCGTGCGTGCGTGCGTTGGTGGGGGTGAGGTTGAGGGAGAGGGTGGAAATAAGCATGGGACCGTTTCCTCCTTCTCTCAAAAATACCTTTCCTCCCCACTTCTATACCGGATGGAAGTGTAAACCACACAGTTAACTCAAAATCATTTTTAATGTATCAGTTTTAGGCCTAAGCCTGTTGGCATTTGTTATTTTGCAGAGTAGACCTTTCTAATTTTGAAGACAGTTATTAAGGCACATCCAGGATTAATTACTGATGCCATTAATAGACCATGTTGTCTACGTCTGCATGTCAGCGCTTGCAGACTCCAAAAAAGGACTGGTGATACACAGTGTGCCTAACAGGATACAGCTCGTTTCAAATAAGACTTCATTACGAAAGCTTGGCCGCGCCTGGAGTTGTACTGTCTTCACCTGCCAACGGACCAGCAACGAGTAAGGGGGCTGGATGCACATAGCAGCTGCTTGATGGTGACGTTTTTTTTTGCACGTGGGGCTCTGCAGT
>CM031605.1:52064802-52072302 GCA_018398815.1 Conus ventricosus
CACGCCCGCACGCCCCCCCCCCCCCCCCCCCCCCAAACACACACACACACGCGCGCGCGCGCGCGCACGAACACACACACGCACGCACGCTCACACCCACACACACACACACACACCCACACACACACACACATGCGCGCGCGCGCGTGAGAGCGACATAAAAAAATGGTTGGAGCCACCCACTCTTTAGTTTGTTTTCTTTCTGTCAACAACTCAACCAACCTTCGACGCAAACACAGAAGAGACATTCCGGGAGAGGGAGGGGGGGGGGGGGGCGGGGGGGGCGTGGTCAGATGACATACAGCATTTGAAGACACAGTCCAGGGGCCCGTGGTCAGATGACTACAGCATTTGAAGACACAGTCCAGGGGCCCCGTGGTCAGATGACTACAGCATTTGAAGACACATTCCAGGGGCCCCGTGGTCAGATGACTACAGCATTTGCCTGCAGAGCTGACGATCTTGAGTTCGAATCACTCGTGGAGTCGGATTTTTTCTTTTCGGGTTCAAAACCTCTCTGTCCACCCAGCAGTAAATGTACACCTGATTCACATCACGGAAGGTTAAAGGCGGCGGAGGGACAGGAATGGGCGCCGCTTTCCATGATGCCAGACACGGTAAGCCTCAGACAGTACACTGCCCTTAAGGCTATGTGACTTTATACTCTTTCAAAAGAAAAAAAAAACATTCGTCAACAGGAAATCAGGAAAGAAATTTCACGTCCTTGTTATATTCATTTACCAATTAGTTATTGGCTCAACAAGACAATCCAGACAAACAGATTACAGGACAGATCTGTTTGGATTGTCATTGTGGAACCATAACTTTCCTTTATAAAATTTGCTAACATTTTCGCCTTCGGTCACCTGGTTTGAAACTAACTAGTTACCAATAACAAGTACACCTCCAAAACAGAAACGTTGTCTGTGATAGGTAGACATTTCCAAGAGGATATTTCAAATCTAGAATCGGAAGGCTGTTTTCCAATCTCGCATTTCGGTCAGAGTTCGAGGTTACAGCGAAGGTCAAGTAGTAACAACCAAGTTTGAACAGATGCAAATCGCCCTGGCTCTGTGAAAAAAAAGTTTTTTTTAAATGATAAAGAAAAGATGATTTTATGCTGGTATTTGGGGTCAGTAAATCAGTTAAATGCCACATGTAAGCAAAAAAAAAAAAAAAAAAAAAAAAACCTAAACAGTATGATGTATAACTTGTGAACTCCTCGCGTTTCTACACCATAGATACGGCCCTAAGAATTTGGGGTGAAAAGTCTTGCAGACGACAGGAAAATGAAGGGTCATGTGGATCGTGCTTGCATAGAAAAAAGGACCGGACACGAGACCTGCCTCAGAGTCGGGTATGGTATGGTCAAGGGCTGGACTGTGCGATGAATTTGTTTCGCTACTGGCGGATCTTGTGAGAAAAGCCAGGTGCAGCTTTCTGTGTAACAGCGAATGTAGCTATATAGCGTTTTGGGCCTACGCTGTAACCGTGGCCTCGGACCTTGGGGAAGACCGGAAGGGCGGCTGGAGAGGAAGCACCCATTTTCTGGTCGACCTCGTGTCAGCTATGCCGGTGTCAAAGCTCTCGGTGATGGGATGTCGGACTGGTCGGGAAACTCTTTACCAAATGTCAGTGACTGGGTGTTTCTGTCATCTGTGGCGATGTGTTGGATGGATATGACACTCTAATGCTCTTCATCATGTTTGAATCGCTGACAGCTTTTGTGTGTTGTGTGTGTGTGTGTGTGTGTGTGTGTGTGTGCGTGTGTGTGTGTGTGTGTGTGTGTGTGTGTGTGTGGGGCGCATGCGAGTGTCTGTACGTGTGTTGTGGGTGTGCGTGCGTGCGTTTGTTTGTACGTGTGTTGTGTGTGTGTGCGTGCGTTTTGTGTGTGTGTGTGTGTGTGTGTGTGTGTGTGTGTGTGTGTGCGGTGTGTGTGTGTGTATGTGTGCATATACGTGCGTGCGTGCGTGCGTGTGTGCGTGCGCGCTTGTGTGTGTGTGTGTGTGTGTGTGTGTGTGTGTGTGTGTGTGTGTGTGTGTGCGTGCGTGCGTGTGTGTGTATGTGTGCATTCGTGCGTGTGTACGTGCGTGAGTGTGTACGTGCGTGTGTGTGTGTGTGTGTGTGTGTGTGTGTGTGTGTGTGTGTGTGCGTGCACGCGCGCGCGAGCGAGTCGCGAGCGTGGTGTTCTGAAATCATCTTTAGCTAATCAACGATAGTTGACAAAGAAAGTAGACGTTTGATGACTTGGGGCTATTTTCACAGCCTGGGTAGACAGACTCGTCATTGGCTGGGGTACTCCTGTTTGTTGGAGCAACCGTTTTAAAACAAAATATGGGTAGGGGCAAGGTGACTCTGACCATGATTCTCTCTCTCTCTCTCTCTCTCTCTCTCTCTCTCATACGTACATACTGTTTCTTAACTGTACACGCTTGTGTGGCTGCGAACGCTGTGACATGCACATGAAGACAGACAAGCATATAGAGCCAGATAGACATGCACATAAGTACATGAAAAAACGCTCATTTATGCATGCACAGATATATACACGCACTTGCGCGCGCGCACGTGCACGCGCGCGCGCGCTCACACACACACACACACAGAGAGAGAGAGAGAGAGAGAGAGAGAGAGAGAGAGACCGTTGCTTAATTTTTTTTTCTTAAATAGAACTTCCTGCCGCAAATCTCGCCGAAGACAGAAGAACGGCAGTTCAACAGAAGACCACATGATCGTGCGGTGTTGCGTCTTTTTTGTCTTTTCTTTCTCTTCCCCGAGTCAGACGGATGCAGCACTCAGCGATAAATCAGGCAGGTAAAAAAACCCCTCTACCTGTTGTGTTCAGTCTCTCGCTTCCTCCCTCACTCGCTCGCTCCTTCTTCATCTCTCCTCCCTCCCCCATCCCCGCACTCCATCCCCGTGCCACCCGCTCCTCCAAATCCCTCCTCTCCCTCCTCCCCTCCCCCCCCCCCCCCCCCCCCCCCCCCCCCCCCCCCCCCCCCCCCCCCCCCCCCATACACACACACACACACCGTTCCTTCTTCCTCTTTATGCAAACCTGAATCTGTCTTAATTCACTCGTTCCACTCCTCCCTCTCTCCTCAGCCTCCTCCCACGCGGATGAAAACCTGTTCCTCTTCTGTCCTGCTTTTAATCTGCTTCTCTCTCTCTCTCTCTCTCTCTTGTGCGTCTGCCTCATCCTAATTTCCTCTTTAGCCTCCCCCCCCCATCCCTCCTTAGTCTCTCCCGCAACCTTCCCGCCGCCTCCGCTTCCCATCTTTAATCGCTTTTTTTCTCTCTCTTTTTTCTCCCAAGTACGTTACATGTCTGGTCCGCCTGATGGCTTGTTATTGTACACTTTGATGCATCTCCAAAGCGCCGATATATGTGTGACCACAGGTGTTGGGACTTACTTACTGATTTACTTAGTTACTCACTCACTTATTTACATACGTGCTTGTTCACTGACTCACTCACTCACTCGCTTACTAACTTACTTTCTTACTTCCTTATTTTGTTACTTACTTACGTACTTACTTATTCAGTTTCCCTACTTACATACCTACCTAATTACCTACTTACATACCTACCTAATTACCTACTTACATACCTACCTAATTACCTACTTACATACCTACCTAATTACCTACTTACATACCTACCTAATTACCTACTTACTTATTTACACATATATCTATTTACTGACTTACTTACCTGCTCACGTACTTGCCTATCTGGTGGTTAACTCACGCATTATTCTAACCCGAATTACAAAATTGTTATTTTCGGCAATTCTGGAGTTTAGAGGGGGGGGGGGGGGGGGTCATTCAAAACCCCACTTTTAACTCCCCTTAGAAAAAGAACTTCTTCCTGAACATTATCAAGGCCAGCTTAGTTGCAATATTCCAACTTGTCTGAGTATTTGACATTTGCTGAACATTTAAGGTCTTTTCTAATGAAATTCACTTTTTTTTTCTTTGACGGAAAGGACGCACAACGAGAGGGAAAACCCGTTTGAAGGCGAGTGAATGTCGAAACAGGGGTCCGCTAAACTCCAGGTTTGCCCTGACCTTAAGCCTGATTGCAATTCTGATAGCATAACTTCCCGTGACTGGCTCAGCTGTTCACAACATAACTGTTCACTCACTATCTCACTCACTCATCATTACTCATGATCAGTTTGCTTGCTTGCTGAATGGTTGATTCCCTGACTGACTGATTAACTGACAGAATGATTGATGTACTACTTGTGACTGTCACCATCACGTGGTGTAGTTTGTCAGTTATACACTCATGCAATTCTTTGCATATTGAATATGGACCTGCGTTTGTCTTCGCTCTTCTGCTGTTTCACTGATGTATCTTTCCCTTTCGCACTCACGCGAAAGCAAACAGGTCAAAGTCAAAACATCTGAAGTTTTCTGTAATGATACATGAACAAATAAACGAATACTTATAAATTCAGAATAAAAGAAACGCTCCCTTGGACCTTCTATGTCTGTGACTCAGATAGGGAGGGGGGAACATTTTGGGACGGTCATATGGGTGGTATCAACGGGACAACGTAGGAGAAACAAAGCAAACGTGTCTGTCACTATCATGCCGATCAGGACGTGGTACCGCAATCCATTAGGTGCATTCGTTACTGAGAGGAAGGACTACAGCCCAGACAGCTTGGCCACAGCAGATGACGGTGTCGGCCATATCTACCAATGTACACAGACTGTACCACAATCAAGCGAAAATTGAAAGAAAATATACCGGTGCAAGGATTTATGTGAGCGTTCAGTTCCACTTAAAGTACCCAGTGCATATACTTCATATGGGTTTTGACCTACTCCTTAAGCATCATCCCATAGCTAAATTTTGTCCGGATGAATGTCACAGCCATTTCTGCCTCTACCACTCGGGGTAGGGATAAGAACTAAACAAGAACAAAGGATTCAGATCTCATTCCCCTTTCCTCTCCACTGCAACCTTCTTGTGTCGCATACAGCCCTGATGCGGCAATCTGCGGTCCTTGAGGTATAAACAACATGAACTGAATCGAATAAATATATAATGATATTAATAATAAATAACAATGATAACAGCAATGATAATAACAATAACAATAATAATTTAAAAAAATAATAATTATAATTCTTAATCCGATCTCCCAAACTCGTCCACATGGTACACACAAAAAAAAACACCCTTAAAACGGATTTTGATTCCCTCTTCCCCATCCTTTTTTTTTTAATCATGATGGAAAAAATCGATGAAAAAAAAAGAAGAGAAAAATAATAAAACAACTATATCCTTGCTCATGTGACATTAGAACTCGACACCACCAACGACTCAGCAGCAGTGCTGTCCTCTGTGTGGTGTAAGTCTCACGACCCGCAGACCCTGACAACCCTGAGACAGCACCTGACGACCCTGGGCGTGGCCAGCCGTCTATGGGTCAGAAGGAGCGCCCCCTGTGAGAGTAGCGTCCCCTGAGAAAGCACAGGTGACAGGACAGCGAAAATACAGAAAATAAGAATTGGAGATTGTCCTCAAATATGCGGCTCAAATTTCAAAATTTCCTTTTCATGACACTTAACTCTCCTCTGTACCGAAGACAAGGCTGTTATGAAGAAGGGAAAAAGAAGAGAGATGGGAAAAAAAGAGAAAGAAAAGAAGAAAAACAAAGGAAGAAAGAAAGAAAAGTGACAAAAAGGGTCAGTTTCAAAGCAAAGTGACGGAAGGCAGAAACTGAAGCAAATCTTTAAAAAGAAAAATTATCGGTTTGCGCTGGACAAACTAGACAGAGTAGGCCTACAGGACAATACACGACGCATTTCGACCTCTTAGGTCTTCTTCCGGCAAAAAACCAAACAACATATAGGACAATGAAAACGAAGAACGAACAATCACTTATCTTCTCATCTTCGGCGCAAGATGGGTGTTGAATGAAAAACGAGGCTGTTGCGAAAGGGGACCATGGGAGTTGAAATAATGATGATGACAATAATAATAATGGTAATAATAGGGACCGTAGGAGTTAAAATGATAATGATTACAATAATAATAATGATGATAATAATAATAACAACAACAATAATAATAATAATGATGATGATAAGAACAATAATAATAATAATCATAATAATAATAATGATGACAATAATAATAATGATAATATCTCATTATTATTATTATTATTAACAATAATAATGATGATACAAAAAAAATGAGAGAAAAACTTAATAAACACCAATACCTATAGGTTGGCGGGAAAGAAAACCTCAGTCGGGGACGGACGGTCAGACAGGTTGTATCAATGGGACATGGGGGTTGGGGGGGGGGGGGGGGGGTGAAGGGGAAGGGGGGAGACGAAGGGGTGGGGGGGGAGGGGACGGGGTAAACCAACCTGTGACTGCCGTCGTCCAAATCAGGTCCGTGGTACGGCTGTCAGGGGATGTATACATTAGCGAGGGGCACGACAAGGAGCGTGGAGGGTTTCGGTCAAAGACAGACATACGGTGTCGGCCGTATCACCAACGTGTGTTAAATCTATGTACCGCACAGCCCCCGGGGTGAACATTAGTTGAAAGAAAAAAGAATACCCTTGAGATGGGTGACGAGATCTTTGTAGGTTTGGTTGTGAAAGTGTTTTTTTGTTTGTTTGTTTTTTCAAATGAGTTAACGATCGGGTCTCCGATTGTTCCGATTCTCTGTCTCTGTCTCTCTGTCTCTGTCTTTCTGTCTGTCTCACCCTCTCTCTCTCTTTCTCCTTGCGCGCGCGCACACACACAACACACACACACACACACACACACACACACACACACACACTACGCACACACAAACACAACACACACACACACACACACACACACACAACACACACACACACACACACACACTAAAACAATTCATTATCTCTCCCTCTTCTCTTTCTTCCTTTATTTCGTTAAAACCCCTTTTCACTGTAGAGATCTCGATCTTCACCTGTCCAGTGCCCGGCGCAGGGGAAGATAAATAGGCAATACACACCCAAGGCGTAAAAATGAAATTGGTAGAGTTTTGCTGAGGATAAGGTGAGTCACATAGATCAAAGGGGCACTCCCCCTCCCCCCTTCTCCCCACCCCTACCTCCCCTCCTCCACTGATTCCCTTTTTGCCTTAGCTTTTCTCCAGTGCGACCTTTTATCACGGTGTTTCGTAACACAATCCAGGCTATCTACATGAGAATCTGGTAACAAATGTTCGTCATAAGAAAGAGTGTTGGGAGGGGAGAGAGAGAGAGAGAGAGAGGAGGAGAGAGAGAGGAGAGAGAGAGGGTCAGAAAAAATTCACAGAAAGAGACGGGTGGGGGGAGGGGGGGTATACAGGAGGGAGGCAAAGAGAGACGGGGGAGAAAGAGGGAAATGAAAGGATGGAGGGGGAAAAGAACAGCAGGGAGAATGGAGAGTAGGGGAAAGAGGGGCGTGGGGTGGGGAAAGGTGGGTAGGGGGTGGGGGTGGGATCCGA
>CM031605.1:52074802-52076477 GCA_018398815.1 Conus ventricosus
CCCCCCCCCCCCCCCCCCCCCCCAACACACACACACACACACACACACACACACACACACACACAACACAAGCGTGAAAGACTGACTGGCTGATATAGGACGTGAAATACGAAAATAACACCCCGTCATAAACCCAGACCCTAGCGGGGTACCCACTGCAGGATCTCAACACTTCCACGGAGAAGACAGCCGTACAGACGGCAGGCACAGAACATGAAATTTCTCCACAAACAACAGGAATCCGCCGCCAAGACCAAAGGACCGCTCGATTGAACCTACCGTGGAAATGCAGCCATGCCACGTTGCCTCAAAGGTGTTTGAAGGTGTGTGGAAATGATTGAACCTACCGTGGAAATGCAGCCATGCCACGTTGCCTCAAAGGTGTTTGAAGGTGTGTGGAAATGATTGAACCTACCGTGGAAATGCAGCCATGCCACGTTGCCTCAAAGGTGTTTGAAGGTGTGTGGAAATGTTTACAAGCGGGTTCTGGTGGAGGGCAACCTCTTTGCAGGAGAAGGAAATATTTTTTTTTCTGTTTTTTTTTTTCTTCTTTTTTTTTCTTTTTTTTCTTTTTTTTTTTTTTTGAGTCTGTTTACGCCGCGCTTCACCTTGACATGCAGCCAGTTGTCGAAGCTTGGGTCTCTTCCTGGGAAGAGTTTCTTTCTTTTCTTTTTCTTCTTTTAACTCCATCCGGTTCAGAGGCTGTTGGTGGAAGATCTTTGAGCCTCCTGAGAGGGTTCATCTGCTCTAGGTATACTGATCGATTGCTTCACTGACTGATTCAACGATTCACCCCTCCCCATCCATCTGGGCATATCCCGTTTTGCCCTTTACCAATTATCTGTTAAATACCTCGTGCTTAAAACCGGCTTCATGTTCGCCAAATATATTACCGTCTTCTGCGTATTCCCGTAACCTTTGATAGACAATAGCACCATACACAGATAGAAGATGTTGATGTGCCCCCGTAATTTCTGGAAATCGCTCAAGCTACCTTTCTTGTACAGAAGAATAGCAGCAGAATCACACAACTCTTCTGGGAAGTACCCAAATAGAAACAGAGTGTTGAAACAGTTGTATCAGAAACTCAGTTATAACTTTACCTTGAAGTTAAAAAAATGGTTCTGCAGGAATCCCATTAGGACCAGCCTTTTTCCGCTTTTCGTAGCACTACAGGAACCTCATCTCTGGAAACTGGGCGTTCCATGAATTGATATTCGACGTCTGAAAAGTCCAGATCATTACTAACATCTTCCGATTTCCGTATCAAGTAGAACTTTAGAATCACAGGTTTCTGTTATCCACAGGCATTTCATTCTTGAGCTGTCTCTTTTTAAAGGAAATGTTAGTAATTCTTTCCTAAAAAGAAACATTCTCTTGATTATTTGCGGAGTATACACGATTTTGTTCAACACAATCTTTATTACAACTTTTCTCTCTCTGAATAAAAGGTTTTTTGTATTCCTGGTTATTTCTCATAACCATGCACATAGAGAGAGATACAGAGACAGACAGACAGACAACGACAGACAGACAGGCACGCAGACAGACAGACAGACAGACAGACAGACAGACCGACAGACAGACACACCAAAACACGCAGGTGAACACATTCTCTCTCTCTCTCTCTCTCCTCTCTCTCTCTCTCTCTTCATCACCTTCATCTACATGGCAA
>CM031605.1:52077477-52079977 GCA_018398815.1 Conus ventricosus
CCCCCCCCGGACCCCCATTGCTCGTCCCCGCCCCCCCCCCCCGGCCTCCACCAACGCTCTTCGCCGCCCGCTGGGAGTCGAGGGTGTCGGCTTTGGGCGACTCCCTGCGAGAACCAACCCGCTCGGACACCTGTGCGACAGGTCCCCTGCGGACTGACAGGGCAGGATGGGACGCACTCCGGGTGTGAGAAAGGTCAATACGAAATATTTCTTATAATTGTTACAGTCATAGTGCTGGAAGCTGAATTGTTGTGTCGTCGTATGGTGAAATATTTATTTATAATCGTGCATGTTGTGGGTGGGGGAGTGCTTGATTGCGATTGTGCATGTTGTGTGCGTTGGGTGCTTGAATCGTGATTGTGCATGTTGTGTGCTTTGGGAGTGCTTGATCGTGATTGTGCCATGTTGTGTGCGTTGGAGTGCTTTATTGGGATCGTGCAGGGTGCGGGTGTTGGAATGTTATTTTTTGCTGGTGTGAATAAATGGGGTGTTGATCGTAATCTTTATTGTGTGGTCCTTTGCGGAGCGTGTGGGTCAGTCACTCCCTTCACCCCCCACCTAGACCGATCCTGTCAGGGCAGACCTCCAGGGGTCGGTCGTGACACACACACACACACCCATATATATATATATACACACACACACACACACACACACACACACACACACACACACATATATACACACACACACACACACACACACACACACCCCACACACACACACACACACACACACACACACATTTCGTTAACATGGAGGCACGCGTCTTAACTCCTGCATCACTCCCCAAGACGAGGTCGAAAAACATGCACAGGAGAAAAAACAAGCATGGTGCAAACAGAGAGAGAGAGAGGAGAGAGAGAGAGAGAGAGAGAGAGAACAGATATATATATATATATATATATATATATATAATATATAATATATAAAATATTTATAATAATATATATGGGTGCTGTTGGATTCATTTTTAAACCCCTTTGGGTGTGAGAACACCACAGAATTATGGACTGTGGTGTGTCTCTATTTGACACCAAGAGCACAGACACAATCACCGTGTCTCCCTGATGAGCCGATCCGCGGACGAAAGGCCTAGAACAGGCATACAAATAGATCTGCATCAAAGGGGCGTATAAAGGTTCCCTCAGGCAGCTAGTGAAGGGTTTTTTCTCATATTTATGGTATATTCCCCCCCCCCCCCCCCCCCCCCCCCATTACCTTCATCTTCAATTTTTTTTTTTAAAATTCAAATCTTTGCCAAGTCTTACTAAAGACTGAAGAATTGTTAGCCTGCACTGTTTTCTCTCGCACTACTTAATGTCAGCATTATAATGTTTGGTCAATCAGTGGGAGATTGCATCTCAGGAGATCCAAGTAAAGGTTGTTCTGTACAATTCTTAGCCACTCACAATGCTTGGGTTATTGAACAGCAGAGCTGACCACTCAGACTGTTCCATATCTTTTGATCTCCCTTGCATCCTTGAATGGATCCTCAAGCATAGGCTCAAAGATTGTCCCCTACATTTTATACTGTTTGCATAATGCTTTTAGTTTTTCAGCAACTTTCTTCCTCTCCACACTTTCGTTTTGTACCATTTACTACCCTTCGCTGGCTGCTTTGGGGTGCTGTTGGATTCCTTTTTGAACCCTTGGTGGTGAGAACACCACAGAATATGGACTGTGGTGTGTCTCTATTTGACACCAAGAGCACAGACACAATCAGCCGCGTCTCCCTGATGAGTCCGATCCAGCGGACGAAAGGCCTAGGAGCAGGCAATACAAATAGATCTGTCTTCAAAGGGGAGTATGATGGTTCCCTCAGGCAGCTAGTGAAGGGTTTTTCAAATTTATGGTATATTTCTCCCATTATCTTCATCTTCAATTTTTTTTTTTTAATTCAAATCTTTGTCAAGTTATTGCTATAATGACCGAAGAATTGTTAGCCTGCACTTGTTTTCTCGCACTACTCAATTGTTCAGCATTATATATATATATATATATATATATATATATATATGTGTGTGTGAGGGAGAGAGGGGCGAAGTGTGAGGTACAAGAAGCACAGAGAGAGGTGAGAAGGTACAGCAAGATAGAGAGAGAAGAGAGACAGTGTGTGTGAGAGAGAGATTGTGTTGTGTGTGAGAGAGAGAGATAGAGTGAGTGTGTGTGTGTGTGTGTGTGGAAACAGATGGAAGAGAGTGTGTGTGTGTGAGAGAGAGAGAGAGAGAGAGAGAGAGAGAGTGACAGGGATAGATGAGGGGAGGGGTGACAGCAGAGACAGGTGGAAGCAGAGCAGAGGGAGGGGGAAACGAGGAGTGAGCGACAGAGATAGGCTTCTTTTTTTTAAAGTGGGGCCTCCATCCTCCTGCTTGGTCTTTTTTCCCACTTTTTAAATTCATTTCCGTGACAACTGCTCACCATGCAGATCTGTGTGTTCTGTTGATCGATAGATATTCGAATGCAAAATTTAATGTTTCGGCGTACGATACACAATGTC
>CM031605.1:52084977-52089977 GCA_018398815.1 Conus ventricosus
ACCACACAGTCGAGTTTCATCCACTTAATGGATGCGTTTCTGAGAGTGTTGCTCAAATTTCTTGACCAACACTGCAGGTGCCTGTATCTCTCGGGCCTGGTTGACGCCGGGATATATTATGAAAGGAAGCGTAGAGTACAGCCCTGTCATGTAGTCTCAGACCGAAATGGAAATCCGTAGCATCATCCTAATCATCCTCATTCTCATCGATCAGCATAAAAAAAATGTCTCAAATTCTGTGGCCCTTCATGCCTGCTCTCATGGTGACCTCAGTGTCGTTGGACGGACGTGGTGGCGCCCTCCGGAGGGAGAGCTCACTCACGCCGGCTCCGCAACTAAGCAATTATTGTCGTCAGTAGGGGGCTTAGTAGGTGGTGTCCTGCGTATGTTAGATCAGAACAGGCGCCACTGAACACCACCGAAGTGACTCGGCAGCAGTGCAGTGTCTTCTCCGGTGGGATGCCTCTTGACGACTCGACATTGACTGCTCCTTATGGATTGCCGGTGCCTGGGCTGCGGCGGGGCCGACCGGGCTGTGGCTGTGGACGGGGTGTCGGAATGAGCGGCGTGGGTGCACTGCCTCTGAGGTGGTGAAGAGGTTGGGACAGCAACAACAACAACAACAAAAAAAAAAAGACAGTCTGACAGAGATTAAGACAGAAGAGGAAAAGGAAGGGAGGAGCTGATTTAGAGATGCATAGACAGTAAGAATGAGAAGAAGGGGATGAAGAGAGAGAGAGAGAGAGAGAGAGAGAGAGAGAGAGAGAGAGAGAGGAGAGAGAGAGAGAGAGAGAGACAGAGAGAGAGAGAGAGAGAGGGAGAGAGAGATTGATGAAACGGCCACAAACTATTACGGACTAATGCTATGTAAACTATGAGTCGTGGCCCTTGTTTGTAGACGGCACAGATAACGATCAGCGCACTCCTACCGATCAATTAACTGATTAACTGGTTGACTGACTGATTGATTGATTGATTGATTTGAATCATAATTCTCATTCCGTAGGGAAAAAGACAAGCAAAAAGTGAATTTTCCATCTGGCACTTTTTCCCAGAATGAGACAGACAGACAGGCAGACAGACAGACAAACAGACAGACAGGCAAAGGCAGTCTGAAAGACAGACAAAGGGGATGAGAGAAAGAAAGAGACAGAACTAAAGACAGCGAGCCACGAAGCTGGGTAAGCAAACACTGAACGGAAACCACGATCACAATCAGGTGGTTTGTTGTCGAGTGTAATCGATAGCGAACATCACAGCACAGAACACACACACACACACACACACACACACACACACACACACACACACACACACACACACGCACACACACACACACACCACAATATTTCAATAGGAACCATAGGACGCACAATAAGTAAGAATTGGACAGTTCTCTACAACAGAACCTTTCTGTACACAGTTTGGATGTCAACCTTTAACAACACTGAAAACAGGGAACGTTTTGTGAATTACGCTGAGTCCATAGAGCGGAATTCAAGTTCTGGACAGAGCGGCAACAAATCAAGCTTTCCAATGAAGTAACTGGGCTCATATAAAGAAAAAAACTATTTCCTGGAAATACATTACGGTAACCCTCCAAGAGTTGACCTTTGAGCCGCTTCCAGAGACGGAGCCTGACCGTTCCTACTACTTTTGACGCTGAAACAAAAAGTTTCAGTTTCAGTTTCGTTACACCCCAACCAACCGCACGAGGCCTTTGCAGGGTTGTCACTATGTCCAAGAAATGTCCTGTCCTGAAAATCAAAACCCACAAACGGGAAAGAGTTGCGAGGCAGTTTTAGAGATAAAATGCTCATCGCGCACTCCGTGCGGGGACTAACAATGAGTACAGTGCAGCAACAAGTAACATCAAGGGTGTGTACGTCCGCATATATACATGCTCGTCCGCGCGCGCAATCACAGAGAGAGAGAGAGAGAAGAGAGAGAGAGAGAGAGAGAGAGAGAGAGAGAGAGAGAGAGAGACAGACAGACAGACAGACAGACAGAAATCAAGAATTTTGAACTGTTTAGGCCACGTGACCCATCACAATTATGCACATGTACATTTTGGATATTTCATAATATTTACAATAACACGCAACTGCTAAGGTCAACATTACGGGCATGTCTTTGTTACTACGGCAGGCTCAACAGAAGAGTACCGGCGCTTATTTGCATCGTAAATATATCTGAAAAGATCGTGGAGAGATCGATCGTCGAACATCAAGTTGTGAAATGTAGTCACGGAAGAACGAAATGGATACCTCTTTGGAGTAAATTTCTGTCGTAAATCATTTAACCCATCACAAGGGGACAGAGAGAGAGAGAGAGAGGAGAGAGAGAGAGAGAGAGACAGAGAGAGAGAGACAGACAGACAGACAGGCAGACAGAGACAGAGAGAGAGAGAGAGAGAGAGAGAGAGAGAGAGAGGGAGGGAAGGAAAGACAGACAGACAGACTGAGACAGACAGACAGAGAGCAACGACGGATCATTTTCATTTCTTCAACAAAGAATATTGCCTATTTAGATGCTCTCGCCACAATTTGTAGCAAATATCGACCACTGGTGGGGACAGCAGGATTAAGACATTGCGCGTTGTAACACCCTGGCGCAGACGCGAACGGAAACGACACAGCTGGAATACGACAGGTGAAGAAGCGAAGGCAGGGGTAGTGGTGGTGGTGGTGGTGGTGGTTGGTTATGTCTTCTGTTGTTGGTTATTTTTTTCCACAAGATATGGCCGTACCCCTCCCTCCCATCCACAAGGACTCGTTGTTACCCCCTTTCCGTTGGATGGGTAACCTTTCCCGCTGCTATCTTTGACAGAGTGACAGAGGGTGATTGCGTGGCCACCTTTCACCGACTAACAATGGATCTACAATGCGCGCGCACGTGTGTGTGTGTGTGTGTGTGTGTGTGTGTGTGTGTGTGTGTGTGTGTGCATTCGCACATGTATGTGCTTGCCTATGCGTGTGTACGCACACACACACACACACACACACACACACACACACACACACACACACACGCGCGCGCGCGGTGTGGTGTGTGTGTGTGTGTGTGTGTGTGTGTGTGTGTGTGTGTGTGTGTGTGTGTGTCTGTGTGTGCATGCGTCCGTGCATGCGTGTGTGCGTGCGTGCGTGTAAGTGCGTTCGTGCGCGCACGCGCGTGTGTGTGTGCGTGTGCGTGTGTGTGTGTGTGTGTGTGTGTGTGTGTGTGTGTTCGAAAGAGTTAAAAGCGGCCGACATACTCCAAAACTTTGGGGGGCAACTTGTTGGCCAAAGACTCCTCGAAAGGCCAGCGTGCACAAGTGGTACAGTGACTTCAGGTGACGTAGTAGGAGACTGAAAGGTAGAACCCGTTCCGGGTGACCCATCAACACACTTCGCTCCAGAAAACGCCACTGAGTGCCGAAGTTCAGGTCAACACAGAAGATCCCACTATTCCATGGAGCGTGATTCAGGATGTCATGGGCACCGGAACCGGAAGCTTTGCAGCCGACTTGATCTTGCATGACGAACACACCCAAGCTTCACAAGCAATGCGTCTGCTGGATACCATCACGAACTAACTGACGAGCAAGAGAGGACGAGGGTGGAAGGGTGCAGGCTCAGGCTAGTGAGATTCACCACCTTACACCTATCCCGGAGTGCGAAGACCGTTGGGCGCCACTGAAGGCTTCGCAACCAGCCTCCTCTTGAGACCAGCTTAAGATTCACCAGTAAATGTCAAATTCAGTCTGGGCGGCCATTACTGGACTCGGAATGTGAGAGTATTAGTCTGACCCGCCGCAAGGCAGCAGTTACCCGTTTGAAATGTTTTCAGGTGACCCCTCTCCAGATAAAATGAATCAGGGAAAACAGTTGTTATATCATAAGCCGATAACAAACTGTTTTCAATGTTTCCAGTCGAAAAGAGTTATAATCCTTCCACACAACAGTGGAGGAACGGGGAGGGGGAGGGTTCTTCCGCAAAAAAAAAAAAAAACCCATCATAACTGTTTAGTTTAAAAGTTAATATTTTTGGTGTTCCTTGGAGAAAAAAAAAAAACGGGCTAATAACTGATTTCCCTACTACTACTGTTTTCTTGAAAGACATGTACTGTTTTCCGCGAGTAAAGAAAGAAAAAAGTTACTAACAAGCCCATCATAACTGTTTTACCTGTTATCCCTCAAAAGGTAGTGATAACCTGTTATTTTTTCCCTGGCAAATCACTTTGTATGGCTGTTCTCTTGAAGTTTAATATGTCTTTTCTTGAGGAAACCCGCGAGAATAACCGATTCCCCTATCGGCACTATTTTCTTGCAGGACGATAAGGTTTTTCTCGCGAAATCAGAGAAAGCAGTTATTACGAGTTTAGAAAACGAGTATGACCCCGTACAAATGGCCGCTTCCTTCATCACGTGATCGAGGCACGCTGTCATGGTGACAGACATGCGGTCCCGGCTGAAGTCATCGCTGTTCGCCCGAAGCGTCCGAGGCTTGACGCAAGAACTGTTCAAAGAAGGCGACTCATGCTCCATGTCACCAGGGTCTCAACTGTACTTCTTTCGTGGCCAGAGACCTTGAGGCTTCTGGCGCTGCTGTCGATGTCTCAGTGTCCAGACCCTTCTCACCACAGTGTTTATCTATTTCCTCATGTCGAGAAGCTGTTTCGTTGCGCTCTTTTCTTTTCTTTTCTTTTCTTTCCTTTTCTATATCAGAAAACTATGCCAAGATAGCGGCACCAACTTTCACGAAAGCGATTGTGGGTTCTCATGACGTCATATGGCTGTAGAGATTGATGTGTGGGTATGCTGGTTTGACTTGACATATCAAAGCATCTACTTTTAGCCATGGGGGAATTATTTTTCAATATATACATATCTATATCTATCTATCTATCTATCTATCTATCTATATATATATATATATATATATATATATATATATATATATATATATATATATATCTCGACAAGATAGTGGTTTCTCGTTCTTCGTTTTCACTATCCTAA
>CM031605.1:52094977-52102477 GCA_018398815.1 Conus ventricosus
TCCACGTTTGTAGTACGTGTGTGTGTGTGTGTGTGTGTGTGTGTGTGTGTGTGTGTGTGTGTGTGTGTGTGTGTAAGTGTGTGTGTGTGTGTGTGTGTGTGTGAGAGAGAGAGAGAGAGAGAGAGAGGTGTGTGTGTGTGTGTGTGTGTGTGTGTGTGTGTGTGTGTGTGTGTGTGTGTGTGTGTGTGTGTGTGTGTGTGTGGTGTGTGTGGTGTGTGTGGTGTGTGTGTGTGTGTGTGTGTGTGTGTGTGTGTGTGTGTGTGTGTGTGTGTGAGCGCGCGCGCGCGAGTCGTTTCCCATTCAAGCTTCAGGAAATGAATGTGTACTGTCTTCCTGCATCTGACACCTCGTCCTTCTTAAAAAAAAAAACAACACGTAAATAAATGGAAAAAGAAAGAAGAAGCAAGCAAGCAAAGAAACAAATAGATCCAAAAATAGAAATAGCAAAAAAGTGTGTGTGTGTGTGTGTGTGTGTATGTGTGTGTGTGTGTGTGTGTGTGTGTGTGTGTGTATGTGTGTGTGTGTGTGTGTGTGTGTGTGTGTGTGTGTGTGTGTGTGTGTGTGTGTGTGTGCGCGCGCACGCACGTAGTGTGTGTTGTATGTGCGTGCGTGCGTGCGTGCGTGCGTCGTGCGTGCGTGCGTGCGTGCGTGCGTGCGTGCGCGCGCGTGCGTGCGTGCGTGCGTGCGTGCGTGCGTGTGTGTGTGTGTGTGTGTGTGTGTGTTAGAAATTCAATTGAAAAATACATTGAATAAATCAGCACCTTTCATCAATACGTGTGAGTGCCAAACAGCTTTTAGCGGATGTGTGCATAGGCAGCTCTCTTAATTCATGAGTGCACCGGAAGGACAGTCGTTTTTTCCTCCATCCATGGAGGAAAGAGAAGACAACTCTTCCGTCCCCACTCGTTTATCAGCAACTATGGTTTTACATAGTTCGGGAATGGTCAGGATTAGGGTAAGGATGAGATGCTCAGAGGTTGGGTTAGGGTTAAGTCAGTGTCATGCATTCCGGATTGGGTTAGTCTTCCGGTTCCCTGGTTAAACTTCCCTCTTCTGATGCATAATCACGCCGCCCTGGAAGAGGCTGCCACCTGCTGCGGTGCTTTAAGCATGCCGTACTGCCGCTATGCAGCAGGTAGAAGGCCAATGGCTCCCCCCCCCCCCCCCACAGGACCGCAAGAAAGGGAGGAGAGTAGAGGACAGGCGATTTGGGTGGGAATAGGAGCGGAAGGGGGGGGGGGGGGGGGGACCGCAACACCATTATTGTCATCGTCTACTTCAAGAAGAGTCTGAAGTCCCGTTTGATCATTTTGTCCCAGAGCGAACAAAAAATAGATAGATAGATGAATACTAAAATAAATACATAAATAAGCAAATACGTAAATACATAAATAGATAAATATATATACATATATAAATGCACAAAATAAAGAACAGGAAACTGAAATGGACTAAAATGGTGTAAATGGAAATCTTGGAATCACAGAATCCGACTTTCATCCACTAAATCACGTCTCTCTGAGAGTGTTGTTTTCAACACACACACAAAATATCTCCTGACCAAGCAACAGATGTCTGCAGAGATCATGAAAGGAAGCGTCAGAGCACATCTCTGTCCTGCAGCCTCAGACCTTCCATGAAGGGAACTGCATGGCGCCATTGTTATCGTCCTCGGGATCACAGATCAGCATCGACCAGGAAACGTTTCAGTCCGTGGCCCTTCATGCCCAGCTCATGTGGTGATCTCTGTTTCGATTTCCCCTCAGGGTCCAAGCCCGTGGCGAGTCTGTGTCCGAGTCGTCGATCTTGGCAAGTTCATGGCCATTGTCGCTAGACGGACTGGCTGCGATCTCCGGATACAGGAGGCGCTTAGTAACGGTAGCTCTGCGGATGATCAATTTCTAGTGGTATCCCACGGCTGTTGGATTAAAAACAGGCACCTCTGAACACAGCCAGGGACATGGCAGCTGTGGAGTGTCCCCTCTGGTGGGTTGTCACATGGAGACCCCATGACAATGAGTTCTCTCTGTGAACTGCTAGTGCTTGGGCTACCACAAGGACGACCCTTCGTGTGACTGTGTGAGTGACTGTGTGTGTGTGTGTGTGTGTGTGTGTGTGTGTGTGTGTGTGTGTGTGTGTGTGTGTGTGTGTGTGTGTGTGTGTGTGCGTGTGTATGTGTGTGTGTGTGTGTGTGTGTGTGTGTGTGTGTGTGTGTGTGTGTGTGTGTGCGTGTGTGTGCGTGTGGAGGAGAGGGGCGAGGAAGGGGCGGAATGAGTGATGTGGGAGTTACGCAACCTACGGAGGAGGATAGAGGATACGGAAGACTAAAAAAAATCAACATTTAAAAAAAAAAAAACTGGGTATCTTTTATTATCCTAAAATCAAATCCTTCTTTGTCGTGCATCACGGGTGAAAACACAGAGGTAATAATTGTGTTGAAAAAATTATGGTTTTGAATGTGAATGGTTTTGCCATCATCTGAAATTTTTAAACACACTTATTTCTCCTTACACTACGGAGACAAGCCAACATCTGAAATTTTCATTACACTTATTTCTCCTTACACTCTGGAGACAAGGTTTCGACTAAGGCTGTGATCATTATTTGTCTGATTCGAAAAAATAAAAAGATTCCTGTTTTGGCCCAAAAAATACAGACTTTCATGATGTGTTCAGAAACTGGAAATGGTGAACTATGCAATTAAAACTGTAAATCGGAGATAAACTATAGAGTTGAAAAATATGGAAGACTCCTGCCATCGACAAAACCATGGTTTCAGAACGTCTTGTCATATCTTAACAGAGATGTATAAAAACAGATAGTCTTATTTTCATTCGGAGTGGGGAACCATGGAAACGTTTAGATGCTGTACGGTGAAGGAAGGCCTAGAACAAAGACATACACACTCTTCCATGCTTGCTTTGCGCAGGCAGAGACAGGAGGATGAGGGAGGGAAGGGGAGAGGGGAGAGACAGACACAGAGAGAAAGAGCGAGAGACAGAGACAGAGACAGAGAGAGAAAAGGAGACAGACAGACAGAGGGACAGACAGACAGACAGAGGGACAGACAGACAGACAGACAGACAGAGGGACAGACAGACAGACAGAGGGACAGACAGACAGACAGAGGGACAGACAGACAGACAGACGGACGGAGGAAGGGGGGGGGGGGGGTTCGTAAGGAAACACTTATTTAAACAGAGAAAAACAAAACAAAACGATCACATGAAAAATAAACGACAGACAGACAGACAGACTGACAGACTGACTGACAGACAGAGACCAGACAGACAGTCAGAGACAGAGACACGGACAGAAACAACCAGAGAGAGGCAGAGAGAGAGAGAGAGAGAGAGAGAGAGAGAGAGAGAGAGAGAGAGAGAGAGAGAGAGAGAGAGAGAGAGAGAGAGAGAGAACAGACGGACAGACAGACAAACAGTCAGAGACAGAGGCAAAGAAAGAGAGACAGACACACACAGAAGGAACTGCACACAAACGCTGAGACTCACTGTAGGCGGAGCGGGAGGAAGGGCAGCCCTCCCCGGAGGGACCCGAGGCGAAGGAGATGCCGTCGGCGCAGCATCCGTGCTCCGAATTCTCGCAGTCCCTGTCATCCTGCAACACAGCAGCGAGACGTCCTCAGCACCTTGCAAGGAATGAGTGCAATACCACCTCCACACCTAGTTTTGAGTTTGTGTGTGTGTGTGTGTGTGTGTGTGTGTGTGTGTGTGTGTGTGTGTGTGTGTGTGTGTGTGTGTGTGTGTGTGTGTGTGTGTGTGTGTGTGTGTGTGTGTGTGTGTGTGTAGTGTGTGTGTGTGTGTGTGTGTGTGTGTGTGTGTGTGTGTGTGTGTGTGTGTCTGTCTGTCTGTGTGTCTGTGTCTGTCTCTGTGTCTGTGTCTGTGTGTAGCCGTAGTAGTTGTGTTACTTTCATGTTACGTCTTCTCACAAAGTCATGTAATATTTCGGGGAAGGAATGAGAGCAAGACAGAACGAAGGAGAGGGGGAGAGGCGACAGACAAAGAGGGGAGAGAGAAGGAGGGACAGACAAACAGACAGACAGACAGACAGACACTGAGACACCGTTCTGTGGGCTGAATGAAGTTTTGTTGTGGGTAATATCAACAGAGTGGACAGAATTGCGTCCTTTCCATCAAGCCTCATGAACGGACACACGCAAATTCAGCCTCTGTATACTTGCGCATGAAACAATAAGCGATGTCCGTATAAAGCAAGCATTATTGATGTGGTCATGCATGGAAATATAACACGGGAGAAGGCCTTTCCTTGGCAAAATCCTGATAAATCCTGCAGAATATTCCACTCTGGTAGGTCAACATGGTAGGTTCAGCGAGCAGACAGGGAAATGGGGGGCGGGGTGTGGGGCAGTTGGGGGGGGGGGGGGTTGTAGCTGGCGATGTTCAGTGCCTAAGAGTTCTGTAACGGGCAGTAAGCCAGTGTTCATAAAGAAAATATGATGCGAAGATAAAAGTTATATCATGCATACCCCCACCCCCTTCCCCTCTCTCTCTCTCTCCTCTCTCTCTCTCTCTCTCTCTCTCTCTCTCTCTGGCCTAACAAATAAATAAACCATTCTCATTTCATCTCTCTCTCTCTCTCTCCTCTCTCTCTCTTCTCTCTCTCTCTCTCTCTCTCTCTCTCCTCTCTGGCCTATACAAATAAATAAACCATTCTCATTTCATCTCTCTCTCTCTCTCTCTCTCCTCTTTCTCTCTCTCTCTCTCTCACTCTCTCTCTCTCTCTCTCTCTCTCTCTCTCTCTCTCTCTGGCCTATACAAATAAATAAACCATTCTCATTTCATCTCTCTCTCTCTCTCTCTCTCTCTCTCTCTCTCTCTCTCTCTCTCTCTCTCTCTCTCTCTCTCTCTTCTCTCTCTCTCTGGCCTATACAAATAAATAAACCATTCTCTCTCTCTCTCTCTCTCTCTCTCTCCTCTCTCTCTCTCTCTCTCTCTCTCTCTGGCCTATACAAATAAATAAACCATTCTCATTTCATCTCTCTCTCTCCTCTCTCTCTCTCTTCTCTTCTCTCCTCTCTCTCTTCTCTCTCTCTCTCTCTCTCTCTCACTCTCTCTCTCCCTCTCCCTCTCTCTCTCGTGCTGTCATTCACAACATTTCAGTCTGCAACATACATGCCTGTGGCCCATCTAGAAACCCCCATTCATTCATGTCTCCGTGGCGAGGCGAGGCGAGAGAGAGAAAGAGGTGTGTCACAGAGAGAGAGAGAGAGAGAGAGAGAGAGAGAGAGAGAGAGAGAGAGAGAGAGAGAGAGAGAGAGAGAGAGAGAGAAAGAGAGAGATTGAGACAGACAGACACAGATACAGAGGCAGAGAGATACAGAAAGAGACAGAGAAGGCAGAGACAGACATAAGGAGACAGAGAAAAACAGAGAAACAGACAGGCAGACACGACAGATACAGGGAAAGAGAGAGAAAGGGAGGGGGAGAGAGATAGACAGACAGACTTAAAGACAGACAGGCAGACAGACAGACAGAGACAGAGACAGACAGGCAGACACGACAGTCACAGAGAAAGACAGAGACAGAGACAGAAAGGGAGAGACAGACAGACAGAGAGAGAGAGAGACAGACAGACAGACAGGCATGCAGGTAGACAGACAGACATACACAGAGAGTGAGAGAGACAAAGACAAAAAGACAGACAAAGAGAGAGACAGAGACACCAACAACCTGACACAGAAAGAAAGGGAGGGGGGGAGGGAAGGGAGAGAGAGATGGGGGGGGGGGGGGGCAGACAGGC
This sequence comes from Conus ventricosus, assembly GCA_018398815.1. Lineage (NCBI taxonomy): Eukaryota > Metazoa > Mollusca > Gastropoda > Neogastropoda > Conidae > Conus > Conus ventricosus. Next base: position 52,100,756 of record CM031605.1, read on the forward strand.
AGACAAACTAACAGCGAGACAGACAGACAGACAGACAGAGAAAGAGAGAGAGAAAGAGAGAGAGAGAGACAGAGATAGAGAGAGAGAGAAGGAGAGAGAGACAGAGAGAGAGAGAGAAAACCGAGTGAGACAGAGACAGAGAGACGCAGAGGCAGACATACAGACGGACAGAGAAAGGGGGGAGGGTAGAGGCGGGGAGATGTAATTCTCACTAACTGGACTAGGGACACAGAGATCTATTCACACTGAAAGACCAGAGGAGGAGGAGGAGGAGGAGGAGGAGGAGGAGAAAAACAAACCATAGCCCTGCTACACACGTCCGCAGTAGCGCCCCAGCTGTACCAGGCAAAAAAAAAAAAAAACATGGTTGGATTTACCTTCAAACTCTCAGACAAGTTATTGCCGAGAGAACTGAGGAAGCGTTTCAAACAAGACATTAATCTCATCTCTTCTGGCATCTACCTCGTATCTCCGAAGCAGGCACCATTAATAACTTTCAGATAATGTCGCTCCGTCTGAGGCGGTTCTCTGCTAGCGAACCTCTAACAGCTGGCCAAGGACAGACCTGTTCCAGATGCTACCCCTCCCACCCACCCACCCACCCGTTTCATGTCCATTATGTTCTTCTTCGTCCACTGGCTGCACACCAAAAATGAATAAGCCATGGCCTTGCTTAATTAAAGGAGTCGAGTATTTATAGACTGGTGCAATTGGATCGTTTTGAGAATGGTTATTGCGTCTGAAAGTTGATTCTCCTCATTTTCTTTCATATGGCCATCAAGGTACAAGCCAGGTGGTTCCAAGCAGACAGATCAAAATCAAAGGAATGGAATTATTTGGGGCTCTTCGATCTGGCGCAAGGATAGGGGTCACAGGTGAGTGCAAAGGCCTGAAATGTGTGTCAACTAAGGGGAAGGTCATATATTTGAAGATTCTTTGTGATTTCATCGGTGAAGATCCCCCCCCCCCCCCCCCCAAACAAGGGCAATAATTGGCGGGGAGTTGTTCTTTTGATGAATTATCAGTGTAACATTGAATGCGGGCTAAAATGATCAGTTTAACATTAAATGCTGGCTGCAATGGTGGGCCTGAAAACGCTTACATGAATATATTGTGTTTTATTGCAAAGACCTAACTGTGGCGTGTGGCCACTTAATGCTGGGCAATGGAAGGTGTTCTCTGTCAGGCCACATGCTCTTGAAGCATTCATCTTTCTCCTTCTGACAAGAGTGAATAGGTCGTTCTTTGATCTAATGGCTCATTTGACAGTGTTGCAGACTTCGTTATTCGTAATGATGTACGGGATGTTAAAAATATGACCGCAGCATCTTTTTCAGTGTTCAGATTCGTCTTTGGTAATCCGACAGCCAGCGTTCATGTTTCACATGTATGCAGAGGTATAGAGACGATCAACCAATGAACGCCAGAGCCTAATTACTTGTGTGTGTGTGTGTGTGTGTGTGTGTGTGTGTGTGTGTGTGTGTGTGTGTGTGTGTGTGTGGTGTGTGTGTTGCGTGCATGCGTGTGTGTGCATGCGTGTGTGTGCATGCGTGTGTGTGTGTGTGTGTGTGTGTGTGTGTGTGCGTGCGTGCGTGCGTGCGTGCGTGCGTGCGTGCGTGCGTGCGTGCGTGCGTGCGTGCGTGCTGCGTGCGTGTATGCGTATGTGTGTGTCTGTGAGGGAGATGTTCCTGTCACGAACGGTGGTCTGTTAGAACTATTGTT
>CM031605.1:52133079-52138079 GCA_018398815.1 Conus ventricosus
TCTCTCTCTCTCTCTCTCTCTCTCTCCTCTCTCTCTCTCTCTCTCTGTGTGTGTGTGTGTGTGTGTGTGTGTGTGTGTGTGTGTGTGTGTGTGTGTGTGTGTGTGATGTCAAGGATGAAATTCTCACCCAAAATCCACTCACCACGTTACAGCATCAATAATTCAATAGACGGGGGATGTGGAAGAGAGAGAGAGAGAGAGTGAGAGAGTGAGAGAGAGAGAGAGAGAGAGAGAGAGAGAGAGAGAGTGAGAGAGAGAGAGAGAGTAAAATAAATATAAAATGTACATCGTTATAAATATGCACATTTGAAACTTCTTTTTCACAGGGCACATTACACATAATATGGGGTTAAAATTTCCATTTATATCTGTTTATCGAGTTTCGAAGATTTTGTTTTTTTAGCGCTGAGTATAGTTTCTGTCATAAACTGGATTACAGTGTGATGACAGTATCCAATCACTATACGAAAAAGAGAAGCAATCGTCTTTCATTGTAAGAATGAAGAGACATGTCTTCAGATAAAGTGAATGAGAACATACGTCATATTTGCATATTTGCGTAGACATAAGATTTCAGCAGAGACAGAAGTTGCTAGACTTGCGAAATATGTATCAGAGGGTAATCAAAATGTGATCACATTTCCAGGAAACATTGTATCGGTCTTCGAAGCCCAGTATTACACAGAAAACCCATTGAAACCCGTCCTATTCCACAAAACCCCTCGAAAACCCAACTCATCCCCATGAAATCGAATGAAAATCCAACCCAACCCATATATCCTCTTTTAAAAAAATGCATTTCTGCCCCACAAAACCTCCTGACAATCAATCTTACTCCACAAAACCACTCAAAAATCACCTTTTCTCACCCTACAAACCCTTTCCATCATCATTATTACTTTTTTTAATGTTTAAAAATTATATCTCAATAAATAAGGTCGTTTTGTTTCTCTCACCCATCAGTTTCACTCCTGCCCCCTTCTGACAACTCCTCCCCTCCCCTACACCCCCCCCTACACCCCCCTCCCCCCCCCCCCCCCCCCCCCACACACACACATTACTTCGCCTTTTTTTTTTTTCAATGTTCACGCAGTTAATTCAGCATTAAGAAAAACACTTCATCTGGACATGCATTTTAGAATCTGCAACGTAGTGCAATATGAAAACCAGAAGTGTTCTGGCACTCCTCAGAATCCCTCCTCCATTCCAGGGAGATCACCCAGCGTTAGACAGGAGCCAAGGGAGACAAATCTGCTTTCATTATGCCCTTGACAGCTTTCACACACACACGCACACAAAAATATTTAGAAGAATAACCAGCTGAAATTAAATGTCACCAAACCGTCGGAGAATAGCCAAAGAATACCTGATCAAAAAAAAAAAATCTATTGGAAGGCCAGGAACAGCCACTCAAATCTAAAATATTCTGAAATGACCAAGAACAGGTAACTGAAATTTAACTTCAAACTCAAGCAGTCAAACAAAATTATTCCGCAATACAGAAAAAATTCCACTGGAATTTCGTAATGACAGTGAAGAACATCCAATAACCCTTCGAATGTTCTTTAATTCAGTTTCTTTTAAAACGGCGACTCAAAAAAACTGTTTACAGTAAAGAGCAGTCAATGGAAATTCACCAGCGACAGTGAAGAACGTGAATTTAATTTGGTTCGTAAGCCGCCAATCGATTTTTCTTTTATGGTATTATTATTATTATTATTATTATTATTATTATTATTATTATTATTATTATCGTTAAACAACGAAAGGAAATTTAACAATTCAACACTATCAAAGAATGCCATTGAAAAAAAATTTAAAAAAACTGCTAGCGCAAACGTAGTTCAAATCAAGTGACGTATCAGGTTTTGTTTGTGTTTTTTCTAGGAGCAGCCAACAAAATATTCACACTTTTTTTTCTTTCTTTTTTTAGGAGCAGCCAACAAAATATTCACACGTTTTTTTTTTCTTTTTTGTTGTTGTTTTTAGAGCGAGAAAAAAAGGTAGAATGATCCACGACAGGTCCATTGATCGTCGAAATTGTGGTTTGAGAGATTAATTTAGTGCTTGTTATTTTATCTTCTTTTCTTTTTTCTCGATAGGCGCTGCATTTCTTTGACTGAGGATCATGATGATCCGTTAACGAAATAACGCACAAGCCATCACGTTTCGATGGATGCACTATATCGTTGTCAAAAAAACACAGAGAAAAATGATATCAGTTTTGACCGTCAGCGACAACCCAGAAAGCAGATTTGTCCGTTATCAGAAGGGAACACTGAAAGACAGTTAGCTGAAACAATGACGGAAGGAGGGAAATCAAACTTGCAAACATTTACCTCCTGCAGGTTCCATGTCCAAGTCAGACAAAGAGAGAAGCCACATGTCAATGCATCCACGACCACACAACACACTACAAGCTAAAACGAACTTGTACATGAGAACTGACATGTGATACAGCTGTGGTCTGGCCTAGCAGTTACCTGAAAACATGACTGTACACAAAAGAGTGGCTTTTGCAATGTCAAATGCACATCAACAAACCAGTTCAAACTTTGTGCAAAAGTGAAATTAGAAGAAAGAAAATAAAAAGCAAAACAGGCATGGTTCATGTGCACCGTGACTGAGAGTAAAGCTGTATCGTGACTGAAAGTAAAGCTGTATCGTGACTGAAAGTAAAGCTGTATCGTGACTGAAAGTAAAGCTGTATCGTGACTGAGAGTAAAGCTGTATTGTGACTGAAAGTAAAGTTGTATCGTGACTGAAAGTAAAGTTGTATCGTGACTGAGAGTAAAGCTGTATCGTGACTGAAAGTAAAGCTGTATCGGACTGAAAGTAAAGTTGTATCGTGACTGAAAGTAAAGCTGTATCGTGACTGAGAGTAAAGCTGTATTGTGACTGAGAGTAAAGCTGTATCGTGACTGAAAGTAAAGCTGTATCGTGACTGAAAGTAAAGCTGTACCGTGACTGAGAGTAAAGCTGTACCGTGACTGAGAGTAAAGTTGTATTGTGACTGAAAGTAAAGTTGTATCGTGACTGAAAGTAAAGTTGTATCTGACTGAGAGTAAAGTTGTATCGTGACTGAAAGTAAAGCTGTATTGTGACTGAAAGTAAAGTTGTATTGTGACTGAAAGTAAAGTTGTATCGTGACTGAGAGTAAAGTTGTATCGTGACTGAAAGTAAAGCTGTATCGTGACTGAGAGTAAAGCTGTATCGTGACTGAGAGTAAAGCTGTAACCGTGACTGAAAGTAAAGCTGTATTGTGACTGAGAGTAAAGCTGTATCGTGACTGAAAGTAAAGCTGTATTGTGACTGAGAGTAAAGCTGTATTGTGACTGAGAGTAAAGCTGTACCGTGACTGAGAGTAAAGCTGTACCGTGACTGAGAGTAAAGTTGTATTGTGACTGAAAGTAAAGTTGTATTGTGACTGAAAGTAAAGTTGTATCGTGACTGAGAGTAAAGTTGTATCGTGACTGAAAGTAAGTTGTATCGTGACTGAGAGTAAAGTTGTATCGTGACTGAAAGTAAAGTTGTATTGTGACTGAAAGTAAGTTGTATCGTGACTGAGAGTAAAGTTTTACCGTGACTGAGAGTAAAGTTGTATCGTGACTGAAAGTAAAGCTGTACCGTGACTGAGAGTAAAGTTGTATCGTGACTGAGAGTAAAGCTGTATCGTGACTGAAAGTAAAGCTGTATCGTGACTGAAAGTAAAGCTGTATTGTGACTGAGAGTAAAGCTGTATTGTGACTGAGAGTAAAGCTGTACGTGACTGAGAGTAAAGCTGTACCGTGACTGAGAGTAAAGTGTATTGTGACTGAAAGTAAAGTTGTATTGTGACTGAAAGTAAAGTTGTATCGTGACTGAGAGTAAAGTTGTATCGTGACTGAAAGTAAAGTTGTACCGTGACTGAGAGAGTAAAGTTGTATCGTGACTGAAAGCAAAGTTGTATTGTGAATGAAAGTAAAGTTGTATCGTGACTGAGAGTAAAGTTGTACCGTGACTGAGAGTAAAGTTGTATCGTGACGAAAGTAAAGCTGTACCGTGACTGAGAGTAAAGTTGTACGTGACTGAAAGTAAAGCTGTAATCGTGACTGAAAGTAAAGCTGTATCGTGACTGAAAGTAAAGCTGTACCGTGACTGAGAGTAAAGCTGTATCGTGACTGAGAGTAAAGTTGTATCGTGACTGAGAGTAAAGCTGTATCGTGACTGAAAGTAAAGCTGTACCGTGACTGAGAGTAAAGCTGTATCGTGACTGAAAGTAAAGCTGTATCGTGACTGAGAGTAAAGCTGTATCGTGACTGAAAGTAAAGCTGTATCGTGACTGAGAGTAAAGCTGTATCGTGACTGAGAGTAAAGCTGTATCGTGACTGAAAGTAAAGCTGTACCGTGACTGAGAGTAAAGCTGTATCGTGACTGAGAGTAAAGCTGTATCGTGACTGAGAGTAAAGCTGTATCGTGACTGAGAGTAAAGCTGTATCGTGACTGAGAGTAAAGCTGTATCGTGACTGAGAGTAAAGCTGTATCGTGACTGAAAGTAAAGCTGTACCGTGACTGAGAGTAAAGCTGTATCGTGACTGAAAGTAAAGTTGTATTGTGACTGAAAGTAAAGTTGTATCGTGACTGAGAGTAAAGTTGTACCGTGACTGAGAGTAAAGTTGTATCGTGACTGAAAGTAAAGCTGTACCGTGACTGAGAGTAAAGTTGTATCGTGACTGAAAGTAAAGCTGTATCGTGACTGAAAGTAAAGCTGTATCGTGACTGAAAGTAGAGCTGTACGTGACTGAGAGTAAAGCTGATATCGTGACTGAGAGTAAAGTTGTATCGTGACTGAGAGTAAAGCTGTATCGTGACTGAAAGTAAAGCTGTACCGTGACTGAGAGTAAAGCTGTATCGTGACTGAAAGTAAAGCTGTATCGTGACTGAGAGTAAAGTCTGTATCGTGACTGAAAGTAAAGCTGTATCGTGACTGAGAGTAAAGCTGTATCGTGACTGAGAGTAAA
>CM031605.1:52173335-52178335 GCA_018398815.1 Conus ventricosus
CACATGAGTCAGAGCAAATGTTGTGTAGGAGTTGATGCCTATTTCTGCATGTGAAGGGGCTGATAAATGATTTACGCTTCAGCGTCATCTTTTCCATTCCTGTTTTCCTTCTCCCTTCCCCCAACCGTAAAACTGTCAAAAAAAATTGAAAGCGGAATTGTTTCCTTGCACTACCCCCCTACCCCCCCCCCCCCCCCCTATTGTTCAGCATGTGCACAACATGTATTGAATTAACCACATGACACAATTTACCAAACGACATGTAAGAAGCATTTCAGTGCAACAGCAGCAGCAGCAGCAACAACAACACAAAATCCAGATTAACACAACACTGCAGAAAGGGCCTTGTGGACATTCAAATATACAGCGAACAAATTACTACAACAAAATAACTTAATATGAATTGTAACAAGAAGAAAAATTGTCAAGATTTCCATTCTAGGAAAAATAAAAAAGGTGCTGGTGACCGATACACAAACACTGGAAAATAGTAAGACTTCTTCATTCTCCTCTCACCCGTCCTTTCCAAGACGTCAACCAGCCCAAGTCTCTCCCAACCGCCCTTCTCAACCCTTTCGTTTTTCTTCTGTCATTCTACTCTTTTCTTTCTTTCATCGGTTATTACCAATCAATTCATTTGACTTCCCGCACATATTGATCTCATGAATAAGCAGATGTGTCGTGACAAATATGGGGTCCATCCACATTTAGCGACTCCTGAAAATAAACTGATCTCCTCTGGACTTTTCACACAGATGTAAACACGTATAAACTTGTCAACAAAACCACTAGGATCGCTGGGTTAATATTCTTTCGTTTAGAGTTAACGAAGAACTTTTATTGTTTTTTGTTTCAAGAAATTGAAAAATGAAAAGAAGGGCACTAGGGTAGCCATGACCTTCGCCAAGGATAAACAGATCCTACACCTTCCCTTTGACCCGAATCTTCATTAAAGATCCGCACCAAAATTGAATATCTCCGTCATTGGACCACATTCTACCAAGCCACCAAATTTCGTTTACATTGATAATGTAGTTCTGGCCCAATCTTGCTGATGGACAGACGAACTGACAGAGGCGAGTGAAAACAGAAACTCCTTGGCATTCGTCTCGTTGACGACGAAACAGCTCTGAGGGCTTCCTTAATTGAAGGAATGACTGGTTCGCGTGTCTACATCGCCATCTAATGACGAACTATGGTTTCTATCTCAACTAAAGCTCGCGATTCACGATCTGTGTCGCAAAGACCAGAGACCGTGGTAGTGGGGACAACCAGCTGCGGCAGGCACGTTTCGATCAGCCTTTTGTGGTGAACTTTCGGACAGGGCCGTTTCGACAGGCGTAGGGGAAATGTACTTCCGGTCATGAAATAGGAGTCTGTCGATCGTCTTGCTGAGAAGAGTCGGTGATTTGCAAATCAAGAATGTTAAAGACGTTGCACTTAGAGTAGCTGTCTTGCAGAAGTGTTGATATATGTTGTACTTCAAAATGTCATTGTGTGTGTGTGTGTGTGTGTGTGTGTGTGTGTGTGTGTGTGTGTGTGTGTGTGTGTTTGATTATAAGCAAAGGTTGACAAAGAGCACACATGAATGTCCTGCAGTAGCAGTTCTTTGGGCCAAAGTTCTTTTATGCCAGTGTGGTATTAGTACACACAGTCTCTTGGGGGAGTTGTTGCCACTTTGAAGATAAATAAAAGTTAAGATGTTCTGAAGCCCCCAAAACCTCACTGTCAGGACGCTTCCAACGCTACACTGTACGGGTCTATCGTACTGAAGTCTTCAAGTTACCTTGTCTAGGCAACACCAATCAGCTTTGTGTTATATTTTTTTTCCTAAATCTTTTTTTCGTCGTTAACTGTTGGTCCCTATGGTCCGTGTGACTACAACCGTTCTGCCTTGACTTGAATTCGCAGTGAATGTCACTCATGCTGTGTGTGTGTGTGTGTGTGTGTGTGTGTGTGTGTGTGTGTGTGTGTGTGTGTGTGTGTGTGTGTGTGTGTGTGTGAGTGTGAGAGAGAGAGAGAGAGAGAGAGAGAGAGGAGGGAGAGGGAGAGGGAGAGAGAGGGGTTAATTTTGTGGTGGTGGTGGTGGTTTTCTTCGTGTCTTATTTTTCTTAAAACGTCAGTAATAGCCAAAAGATATCTTGTCTTTGATTTTTGTTTCTCATCGCTGATGAGCATCGGATACCGCGCTGATTGCGGTCTTTGGAGCTATGAATAACATTAATGTGTTTGCCTTTCTTCCAGTGCTGAAAGCTTGAGAACAGCTGTAGCTGGGGAGCTGTCCAAATGGTGCTCGTGTGACACAGACATGCATTTCTTGCAAATCTCCGGACCATATTCATTAAAGCGTTTAAAAAGGATATTAATGGATACTCCGAACAGTCTAAAAAACAGTTTTTTAGTTCATTATGAAGTTCAATAAAAGTAGCATCGTAAAATAACAAAAAAAATCTTCTAATTTGTCTATTCCACAGTAAAGAAAAAAAATAGGGAGAGGGGGTATACTAAGTTTTACGATACTTCCCACATGGCGTTTCAAAATTTTGGAGCTTTCAGGCTGACCTTAACTGAAGGTCAAGGTTGCAGAAACAGGACCATCAAGTCTGTCAGCATGGAAAACACCTCACACGTCACCAAATGTTGGATCGAGTCTGGTGAGGTTTCCACCGTTCAGTTAGTAACATTCTGGTTTAAAAATGTCCATACTCAGCTCAGGCTGATATTGCACACGTGGACAACCAGTTCAAGCGAGATTGTGTGTGTGTGTGTGTGTGTGGGGGGGGGGGGGGGGGGGGGACAAAGACAGGGTCTACCTATCACAACACTGATACCACCAGAACGACGAGAAGTGTATATGAATAGCGAAAACGCCCATTTTGTTCATGCTGGCACAAGCGGGATTCGAACTCGAAACATCCGACCCGCCAACTCTCAGTGCTATACCACTGAGCCAGCCAGGCACCCAAGATGGTGTGTGGTGATTATCAAAGGGCACGTGGAACCCGGGACCTGGTCGTAGGCCAGGTTACATACACGCACAGAGCGGGCAGAGCGGTCCTCTCCCATGGAAAAGACCAGGCTGTGCCAAATCTGGCCCCACCCGCCCTGATGCCGGGTTTCGGGAGTCGGGAAATGAAAATGGATCGCCTAAAGACTCGATACCTATACCCTCCACGTCCCCGATTTCCTTTTTTTTCCTATCGTCATCTTCTATACCCCCACCCTCCACCCGCCCCCTTCCGTCCCTCTTCCCTATTCTTCGTTCCATTTTTTCCCACCCTCGACCATTAGGACTCCATTAAACCGAATGAGGGACCCTCAATCACCCGCCCTTCTGGATGGAGACATCCGTTCCCCTCCCCCTCCCCTATCCCCCCCCCTCCCCCGTCCCCCTTCTATACACCCCGGTATGGCAGATTACTTGCTTCGAAAAGTCATAATTACGATTTTCTTCATGAAAACAATTTTCTAATTTTCTGATGAAAGCAGACATGATTTGCCATAGTTATCTTTTTCGCGTAGCGTTGCCAATCGCACGCACGGATTGAAATCAAAATAATAACTTTTTTTGATCGCTTCTGACGCCGTTGAGGTATTGGACAGTGAGTTAAAAGAAAGAAAATAACAATTATCAGCCTTTGTGATTGCGTTAATTCGTATGCATTGTAATCAAATAATCATGGCGGTCGATTATTTTCAGAAATACCTTGGGCGTATGTTTGTGGGTCATAATCAAATTTGTCCGTTTTGTTAACATTATTGTGCTATATCAGAGTCTAAAGCTAAGATGGTAACTATTTTTTACTTGAAGAGAATTATCGAGGGACGGGTGTATAATCCATTTTTCGTGAATGAAATGACTTGTTACGAACACACACGCACAGAGAGAGAGAGAGAGAGAGAGAGAGAGAGAGAGGAGAGAGAGAGAGAGAGAGAGAGAGAGAGAGAGAGAGAGAGAGAGAATGGTAACTTCGACCTTTAGAAACAATGCAATTTCCCATCCCCCTGCCTCCAATCTTCTCACGCCGCCATCTTACCTCCACTCTCACCCTCACCCCCATCCCCACCCCTCATCCCCAATTCCTCCACACCGTGTCCCCTTATCACCCTCCCCTCACTTCCGCACCCCCTACCCCCCCCCCCCCCCCCCCCCCCCCCCCCCCCCCCCCCACACACACACACACCTCCCTTTACCAGTCTTTATGCGCCCCTGTGCGCCCGGTCCTGTTGATTATACGGACGGACGGTTCGTGGTAACGACACAGTCGGACGCCGAAAGGCACGGGGCTCTCCCTGTCCACCCCCCTGTGGCCATGATTGGGAGGACTTCACGGCCGCCTTGGCTAGTTCCGGTGACACTGATTGGTGGACTGCAAGTCACTTCCCTTGTTTCCGTGACAGTGATTGGTTAACTAGGTCCCTATTTTTTCCCCCTTTCCTATATTCACCCTCCCCGTCCCTCCCGTCCTCCCTTTCTTTTTCAGCTCCTGTCCCATCTTGTTATAGGTATCCTTGCGCACCCTCAAGCTCGAATCAAACTTTGCACTGTTTGCTGCAGCTGAAAAGATGATTGCTACTACCACTACTACTGCTACTGCTGCTGCTACTACTACTACTACTACTACTACTACTACTCCTATTACTACTGCTGCTGCTGCTGCTGCTGCTACTGCTCTATTACTACGTTTTCTGATGCAACCACTGCCAATGCCTCTTCTATCCAATCTTTCTGCTACGGCTACTGCTACCACAGCTGCTCCTGTTGCTGTTACCACCACTGCTGCTGTTGCTGCCGTTACTGACATTTCTACTACTACTACTACTACTACTACTACTGCTGCTGCTGCTGCTGCTGCAGCTGCTGCTGCCACTACAGCTGCTGCTACGACTAGCTGCTGTTGCCGCTGCTACAGCTACTACTACTATGGCTGCTACTGTCACTGCTGCTGCTGCTACTGTTGCTAAAACTACACCTACTATTGTTGTTGCTGCTTCTGTGA
>CM031605.1:52190534-52200534 GCA_018398815.1 Conus ventricosus
AATACAGATCGTGCGAGTTTACAGTTGTACTACACGCCTAATTTAAGTGCGATGGGCCTCGTTTTACCCTCCGCTGGCGCGTCCAGTACCTGGAAATCGATCAAAACCACCATCAATCGATTGCTCAGAGCCGTGCTCAGTCGAAGAGAATGCTTATTACATCCTCTTTGGCTCAGCCTGGACTTAGCACCGAGTAGTGGGTGGGTGAGGGAGAGGAGGTGGAGAAGGAGGGAGGTGGAGAAAGGGGGTGGGTGTGGGGGCGGGATATAGGCTGCTTGTTGGGAGCGAGTAGAATGTGTTGGGAACATGTTACACACACGTGTCGTGTTAAGTGCCTGCAGGGCTGCCAGTGGCTATACACACTGTACAAGGGTAACGTTAAGTACCCCCCCCCCCCTCCCCCGTTTCTGCACTGTAATACTCCCCATGTCTCTCTGTGTCTTTGTCTGCCTATGTGTCTGTCTTAGTGTCTCTGTGTATTTGTCGCCCCCCCCCCCCCCCTTCTCCCCTCTCAGCACCTTCATCCCCTCTCTGTATGTGTGCATCTCTCAGGCTTTCGCCGTGTGTGTGTGTGTGTGTGTGTGTGTGTGTGTGTGTGTGTGTGTGTGTGTGTGAGAGCGCGTGCGTGTGTGTGTGTGTGTGTGTGTGTGTGTGTGTTGTGTGTGTGTGTGTGTGTGTGTGTGTGAGAGAGAGAGAGAGAGAGAGGAGAGAGAGAAGAGAGAGAGTGAGAGAGGAGAGAGAGAGAGTTGGCTGCGTGTTTACGTTTGTGTTTGTGCGTGCATGCCCCCTACCCTACCCGTCCGACATGCCTGTCTGGGTGAATGAACGTATGCGTGTGTTTGTGTATGTTTTCGCACACATGCATACACATGTCAGCACGCGCGCGCGTGAGCGTGCGTGTGAGTGTGTGTGTGTGTGTGTGTGTGGTGTGTGTGTGTGTGTGTGTGTGTGTGTGTGTGTGTGCTTGCGTGCGTGTGTGCGTGCGTGCGTGCGGACGAACTTCCACATGCAGATAGGATCGAGGAAATTTGATTATATTATGTTTCACTTTACTTATCCTACCCCCCCCCCTTCCCCCATATCTCCCACTCTGTCTCTGTCTCTGTCACTGTCTGTCTGTCAGTCAATCTGTCTGTCTGTCTGTCTGTCTCTCTCTCTCTCTCTCTCTTCCCTCAACATCATCCTCTTTCTGAGTGATTATAAGCGTTTCGAGAGTAAGCCCACACCTTGTCTTCCCCTCCTCATCAACATCCGCCGCGATCCAACTCCGTTCCCACACCTCTCCCAACCCCCACCCCCCTCCTCTGTCACCCGCTACGCCCATCCCTCTCTCGTGTATGATTATACCTACCCTATACAGGATGCGGTAGGTACACAGGCTGTAGGCCCATAATTAGCACTTCCAGACCCATTTCTAAAAACAGAAATTAGTCCACGCACGAGGTAGAAGGCCTACATTTTCGACCAGGCGAAGTCGGAATCTTAATGACTGGCCGACCACTTGATGTTTCCGGTCTGGCGCGTGAAAAGGGACCGCGTCGGTCGGCGGGCTTTTGATTTGCCACCGAGGCTGACTGACGAGCGGAAGAACAGACCGGAACCGTTCTTACTTGAAAACCAACCGGACGGTTAAGAAAAAAAGAAAAGAAAAGAAAAGATCAGAGAAGAAAAGAAAAAGAAAAAAGAAAAAAAGAAAAAAAGAAGAAGAGGGAAATGACTTCCTTCATCAGCAAGCGAGGTCTTGCTGTCTCGTGTAATGAACTCTCGCCAGACTCTGAACGGAAGAAATGTTCGAATGATGAGAGATTTCCCGTTCGAGTGGTGGGTGTGACGTTACGAAAATACACTGGATATTAGAGGTACTTGAATCAGTCTTGCAAAGAAGATTGTACGTGGAAGTCTCTTCTCATGTCGTTTGGACTGATTGGAACCAGTCACTGTTACTTTCGCGGTTCTCTCTCTCTCTCTCTCTCTCTCTCTGCTTCGAGATACTCTGTCCAATTTGCCTCTGACCTTCATCCCCACGCCAGGCCCTTTCTCTCTCACTCCCTCCCCCCTCTACCCCGTTCGTCCCTGGCTGGACCCTCTCCCCCCCGGCCGCCCCCCCCCCCCTCGCTTTGTACCGCTACCATCCCCATTTCCATCTAGTTGTCGGACAAGGTTTTAAGTTTTTAATAATGAATACAGGGTTATAAAACTGTCACGGACAAAAATAGACAACCGAATTCGTGGTTAGTCGCCAGCCAGTTTGTTTGGACATAAGCTCCAACTCAAATATCCTGGGCGCCAGGTAGATGGCCTCATGTGTCGGGCCGACGCCTTCAAGCATCGCCTCAGCCAATTTGGGCACAGCGAGGAGGCTAATCCTAAGGCTCCACGGAGATGGTCTGGTCCACCCAGACAGACTAAGTAGCTTGACCGACGCCTCGATGTCTGCCCAGACGGATCGCAACGTCTGGGCCAGACTGATCTAGCCAATTTGTAGGACCAGTGTCCACAATTAAGTCGACGTCGCCGGAAAGGGAGAGAGGGAAGGTATTGTGTAGTGGGGGTGAGATCTAGCTAATGAATTAAATGACCATTGACCACCACAGAGAGTAAGGCGTGTAGGCGTGACTGTCATGATTTGAATATCCAATGGAATTAGAGGGAGGTAACTTCGGGTACGAGGCGGTAAAAATACTGACCAATGGTACTCGCCCTTGGACAGATGGGTTTTAGGATAAGATAGGAATGCGTGAGTGAAAGATGAAGAACGAACAGACAGACAGAGAGAGGAAGAGGTTCTGGGTGTAAGCTCTGCAGGAGAGAAGAGCAGAGAGATGAGGGGAGGAGAGAAGAGAACCAAGTTGAGGCATTAGCACGAGATATAGTCTGCAGAGGAAGGACTAAGGAGAGATGTGGAGAGAGAGAGTTGCTAACTGATGAAGAGAGAAAAAAAAGAAAAGGAAAAGAAAAGAAAAGCAACCATGTCCATTTGATAGAGCAGACTAGAAGAGAGAGAGAGAGTGCAATGCGTTAATGCAGGAAGAAAGAAAGGAGAACAGATCGATGTCTAATAGTCACTGTTCCATCTGAACCGGGGTTCGACCTCATACCTGGCAGCGTCACTTCGTCAAGCAGAACCACAGGCCAACACTAGTGCCAGCAGTCTAACCTGACCAGTGCCAGCAGTCTAACCTGACCAGTGCCAGCAGTCTAACCTGACCAGTGCCAACAGTCTAACCTGACCAGTGCCAGCAGTCGTGTTGTGCTTGTGAAAGTGACAGTGAAAAGAAACAAAGAAAAAAAAAGAGAAGAAAAAGAAAGACAGTGATTCGTGTGTAGTTTAAGATCACCTGGCCAGGTAAAGTGAAAAATCTATTTATACCCGGGTTAGTTAATGATGATTTAGATAAATGGTTTTGTGAAGTTCAAGGAAAGAGAGAATGTTTTGTTTTGTTTGACTCCATATGCATTGATGTTTGGTTCTATGATCATGTGTAGTAAGTTATAGACTTTACTAGTGGTTTGATGTGACGAATGCATGATATATGAATGAGATTGTAAGCAAGCTGTGAGTGTGTTTGGGCTGGGGCCTAGTCCTTCCTCCACTGACATACCCGAGGTTGACAATTTATTGGCGAGCCTGCCAGGATATTCTGGCCCATTTATTATAATTGTTCAACTTCTCAGAGAGGAAGCTGGGTGGGATTCAAGTATTGTAATCCTAAGACAAGGTAGTGTCTTACTGTATGTTCCAAGATAGTTAAATACTAGGCTTGGCATTGCTTCCAAGGTAGTTAACACTAGGCTTGGCATTTCAGCCCAGAATACTTATTTCGCACAGATTGCCTATAATTCGCTCTCATAGTTGGGTCAGGCGCTAGGCGTCTTATAAAAACTAATTACGTTGTCCCAAGCTAATATTATCATTCATAGGATTGTGCTATTACGTCACTCGTGTCGGTAACCACCAGTTTGGCTGTCGTAGTAGTAAAATCTTGTTTCAAAAAAAAAAAAAAAAAAGATATAATGGCGGAAGAAAAGAACACCCCTATTGAACAACTTGTGAGCGTCGCTCGTGATTTAGGCTATTTGGGAGAAGAGTTGCGCGCATTCGTTGAAACCCAACAAAAGATGGAAAGAGATGAGCGAGCGGAAAGACGCCGTGTTGCATTAGAAATAGCAGAGCAGGAAAAGGCTAAAGAAGTGCAGGAAACAGAAAGAATAAGGATTCAGGCTAACGTAACGCAGGAAACAGAAAGATTAAGGATTCAGGCTAACAATAATCAGGAAACGCAGGAAACAGAAAGACTAAGGGAAACACAGGAAACAGAAAGATTAAGGATTCAATTAGAGTTAGAGAGAGTGAGAATACAGAGGGAGACCACCGATGATGGTAGTTCAGTTTCCAGTGACCCTGTGCGCAGTTACGCCCCCCCGACCAAAGTTGCCAAAATTCTCTGAAGGAACAGATTCGATTGATGCATACATCAGTCGTTTCGAAACGTTTGCTACCAGTCAGGGTTGGCCTTCAGAAGAGTGGGCAGTCATTTTGTCAGCGCTATTGACGGGTAAGGCATTACAGATTTTCACTGCGTTACCAGCAGACCAACAATCTGATTTTGGTGCTGTGAAGGAATCGTTGATGAAGGGATTTGACCTCACAGAGGAGGGATTCAGAAAGAAATTTCGATCAGCTAGATTACAAGCAGGTGAAACGTACACTCAGTTTGGTGCACGTTTAGATCACTATTTTGAGAAATGGTTAGAGTTGAGTGGTACAAAGAGGAGTTCGCTGAGTTGAAAGAGCTGGTTATGAAGGAACAGATTTTGTCAGGTTGCGGCCCTGAGTTAACCATACATTTGAAAGAGAGACAGCCAGAGACAGCAGGGGAGTTGCTGAAGTTAGCAGAGGTGTATAGAGAGGCACGTTTGGGCACTAAGGTGCAGGAGAAACAGGTGCCAGGCACAGGTGAGAAGAGTGCAAGGAGACTAGGGGAGTTTTCTGCACAGTCTGCAAACCCAGTGGTGGGGCAGAAAGGAGGACAAAGGGACAATAGGTGTTTCATTTGTCACAAGAAGGGACATGTGGCGAGGGATTGTCGCATGAGGTTCCAGAAGGCAGCAGCCTTGCAAGAGGTGGATAAGGGTCCCCAGGGGAAACGACCTGCAGTGGAACCAAAAGGGATCCAATCTGAAGAGGGTGGAGTGCGGCCTATGGCTAGCACTGGACAGCAGTCAGTGTCAGGGATGGAGGGCACTAGGCTGAGTGGTTCGTTACAGTGGAAGAAGGGTGGATTGGCCAGCAGAGGGTGAAAGTGTTACGAGACACTGGTTGTTCATGTGGTGTAGTACGAACAACGCTGGTCGAGAAAGGGGATTTGACAGGGCAAATCCAGACCTGTACTCTAATCGATGGCACTGTGAGGGAGTTTCCAGTTGCTAAGATAGAAGTACGTACCCCTTACTTCTCAGGCGAGTTGTCTGCGCTGGTGATGGAGAAACCCCTTCATGATTTGATCATTGGAAATATTCCAGGTGCAAGGGATCCAGGGGATCCTGAGTTGTTGACTGCTACAGGGGCAGCAGTTCAAACACGGAGCAAGAAGGAGGGAAAGGTTGATAAACCTTTTAGTCGTTCCAGGAAGGAAGTCGGGCATAGATGTGTCGCCTGATGAGTTTAGGGCAGCGCAGGAACAAGACCCTTCGCTCGTGAAGTCTTGGGAGTTGGCAAGAGGTGGAGAGAAACAGGTGGTTAGAGGAGGTGAGACAGAATTTCTTGTGAAAGGCGGGTTGCTGTACCGAGTGTTCACCAAGGGAAGACAGGTAAGGTGACAACTCAGTTAGAGGTACCAGCATGTTATCGTGACACTGTCATGTCAGTGGGTCATGAGTCGCTCATGGCGGGTCATCTCGGCACCAGCAAAACAGCTGACCGAATCTTTGATGATTTTCATTGGCCAGGGGCAATGGCAGACATAAAGCGTTTTTGCATGTCATGTGACGTGTGTCAGAGGTCAGCCACAAGGGGGGTGAAGAGGAAGGCGCCTCTTAAACATCCCCCTTTAATTGACACACCGTTCAGGAGAGTGGCTGTTGATCTGATTGGCCCAATCTCGCCCTGTCCCAAAGGTGGGACAAGGTATGAGACATGCAAGGTTGCAAGGGAAGGTTTGCAGGAGGCTAGGGTCGTTCAGAAGAAACAATATGACAGGAAGGTGAGGAAGCAATCCCTCAAGGTGGGAGATCAAGTCCTGGTACTGCTTCCCACGGGTCACAACAAGCTGCTGATGCATTGGAAAGGACCATTCACCATCACTGAAAAGGTCGGTCGGGATTACCGAATTGATGTGAATGGGAAACTAAAACTTTTCCATGGGAATTTTCTCCGCAAATATATTCAGCGTGAGACTCAGCACATAGGCGCAGCAGCAATCATTGATGAGGTGAAAGAGACCCAGCAGAAGAAGGGGAGATTTTGTTGCCTAAGTTTCCAGAAGAGTCATACAGGGATGTGTCACTGTATGAAGGGCTAGACAGTAGGAGTTCCTAGGCTTTGTTGTCGGAGGCGACACAAAGCAGCCAGAAAAGGGAAAGGTGGAGAAGATGATGAATTCAGAGAGACCAAAGACCAAAACAGAAGTCAGGAGCCTGCTAGGTTTTATTGGCTTCTACAGGGAGTTTGTTCCAAATTTCGCAGCAATCACGAGTCCTCTCAGTGATCTGGTCAAGGCAGGGAAACCGGCAGTGGTCGAGTGGTCAGATGCTGCAGAGCAAGCACTACAGACAGTGCTGGAAAGACTAGGCTCCCGTCCCATCTTGAAGCTACCTGATATGTCTAAACCATTTCTGTTGCGTACAGATGCATCAGGTGGTGGGATAGGTGCAGTATTGTTGCAGGAGCATGAAGGGGTCGAGTTTCCTGTGAGGTATGCTAGCAGGAAGTTGACAAAGTGTGAAGAAGGGTACGCAACTGTAGAGAAGGAGTGTTTAGCTGTCGTGTGGGCCGTGCAGAAATTCCACAAATACTTGTATGGGAAAGAGTTCGTGATAGAGACTGATCATCAACCACTCAAATTCCCGCAGGAGGCGCAGCTGAAAAACAGCAGAGTGCTGCGTTGGGCAATGGCATTGCAGCCCTACAGGTATCGAGTCCAGTACATCCCAGGTCGAACAGAATGTCGGAGCTGACTATTTAAGCCGTGTAGTCTAGCAAGCTGCAACTCAGAGGAAGTCAGTCATATCTGGGGTGCTTTTGATAATATGTGTTGATTACAGTTATGTTGAGTGGATATGGGTTCATTCCCAGTTGGCTATGGGTCATATTTTCTGTGTGAGACTTGTTCATATTTTCTTTGTGAGACTTGTTCATGTGAATGTAGTTATGCTTGGAGCATACAGTCGCTTGTGTAGTGATGCATTATTTGCAATAAGTGAGGATGGAGATTCCTCAGTGAAGTGTCATGGATCGTGATCATATTATATTGTGCTCTTCAAAGTAGTTGTGAAGAGGAGAGATGGCAAATCCGCAGGTAGGGGAATTGCATAGGTGTGCACAGAGGTTATCAGAAAATGAGTTGAAATAAGGCAAAAGCGCACGTCAATGATAACTCATTGGAGTGGTATTCACTAATGATATATTTTATAAATTATAAACCGTTTGTTGTAAAGTATTTTCCAAAGTTTGCACGTGTAGCTGTGTGTCAGCAAATTCGGTTGTTTTTTTTTTTGTACTGTTGTTTTGAGACAATGCGGAGCATAGTCTTTTGCAAGGGGGAAATTGTCACGGACAAAAATAGACAACCGAATTCGTGGTTAGTCGCCAGCCAGTTTGTTTGGACATAAGCTCCAACTCAAATATCCTGGGCGCCAGGTAGACGGCCTCATGTGTCGGGCCGACGCCTTCAAGCATCGCCTCAGCCAATTTGGGCACAGCGAGGAGGCTAATCCTAAGGCTCCACGGAGATGGTCTGGTCCACCCAGACAGACTAAGTAGCTTGACCGACGCCTCGATGTCTGCCCAGACGGATCGCAACGTCTGGGCCAGACTGATCTAGCCAATTTGTAGGACCAGTGTCCACAATTAAGTCGACGTCGCCGGAAAGGGAGAGAGGAAGGTATTGTGTAGTGGGGGTGAGATCTAGCTAATGAATTTAAATGACCATTGACCACCACAGAGAGTAAGGCGTGTAGGCGTGACTGTCATGATTTGAATATCCAATGGAATTAGAGGGAGGTAACTTCGGGTACGAGGCGGTAAAAAATACTGACCAATGGTACTCGCCCTTGGACAGATGGGTTTTAGGATAAGATAGGAATGCGTGAGTGAAAGAGGAAGAACGAACAGACAGACAGAGAGAGGAAGAGGTTCTGGTGTAAGCTCTGCAGGAGAGAAGAGCAGAGAGATGAGGGGAGGAGAGAAGAGAACCAAGTTGAGGCATTAGCACGAGATATAGTCTGCAGAGGGAAGGACTAAGGAGAGATGTGGAGAGAGAGAGTTGCTAACTGATGAAGAGAAAAAAAAAAGAAAAGGAAAAGAAAAGAAAAGCAACTATGTCCATTTGATAGAGCAGACTAGAAGAGAGAGAGAGAGTGCAATGCGTTAATGCAGGAAGAAAGAAAGGAGAACGAGATCGATGTCTAATAGTCACTGTTCCATCTGAACCGGGGTTCGACCTCATACCTGGCAGCGTCACTTCGTCAAGCAGAACCACAGGCCAACACCAGTGCCAGCAGTCTAACCTGACCAGTGCCAGCAGTCTAACCTGACCAGTGCCAGCAGTCTAACCTGACCAGTGCCAGCAGTCTAACCTGACCAGTGCCAGCAGTCGTGTTGTGCTTGTGAAAGTGACAGTGAAAAGAAACAAAGAAAAAAAAAGAGAAGAAAAGAAAAGACAGTGATTCGTGTGTTTGTTTAAGATCACCTGGCCAGGTAAAGTGAAAAATCTATTATACCCGGGTTAGTTAATGATGATTTAGATAAATGGTTTTGTGAAGTTCAAGGAAAGAGAGAATGTTTTGTTTTGTTTGACTCCATATGCATTGATGTTTGGTTCTATGATTATGTGTAGTAAAGTTATAGACTTTACTAGTGGTTTGATGTGACGAATGCATGATATATGAATGAGATTGTAAGCAAGCTGTGAGTGTGTTTGGGCTGTGCGCTAGTCCTTCCTCCACTGACATACCCCGAGGTTGACAAAAACTAACAACAAGAAGCAGGCATTAAATGGACCAGACTCGAGTTTCGACAATAGAGGCTCCATGATTTCAGAAAGAAGAAAACTGGTTGAGTAGGCTACAAGATAGGGAAAGTTAAAATGAAGTCAAATAAATAACAGGCGATGGTGTTATATATAATCATGACGTTGAGGTGAGAAAAAAAAAGATCAACTACGACCCACAGAGCTTTCGTTATGTTATGCATATAAGGTGGGTTGATGAACACAGATGAGACGAACAAATCAACAGGGACTGTTATATGAATATCACCGAGATGCTCGGCAACGCAGTAATGGTCAGCAGCGATATAGTTAATTCCTTGGGAGGAGCGGGGTGAAAGGGAGGGGAAGGGGAGAAGGGGCGGAGGGAGAAGAAGCGGGGAGGGTGTCGCCTCGTGTCGACCTGAAAGTGATGCCTCCTTGGAGAACTACTGGCGTTGGGGCTACAACAGAACAAACGACGCCCATGTGGCTGTGTATTCGGGAATCAGAATGAGACAGCATGGAAAATGAAGACGGGGGACCTGCTTCCAAGTGGGTTAGGGAACAAAGGTGACACGAAGGAACCTGACGGATGAACAGATCAGACGTTCAGACAGGTAAATCGGGTAGATAAGTGTGCAGGGAAACGTGCGTTGATTTCTGTCACGTGGTCACTAACACCTTGTTCGTTTGTAGCTTCAGAAGAAGAGATGCGTGGTGGGAAGGGGAAAGGGGGGCATGGGAAGTTTAGGCGTGGTTAGAGTCCTGGATGGTGAGGTGGTAGTGTGTGTGTGTGTGTGTGTGTGTGTGTG
>CM031605.1:52208034-52212478 GCA_018398815.1 Conus ventricosus
AGAGAGAGAGAGAGAGAGAGAGAGAGGAGAGAGAGAGAGAGAGAAACGGTTCTTTATAGAAGAGAGAGAGAGAGAGAGAGAGAGAGAGAGAGAGAACGGTAATCCTTATATATGAATTAGCTCAACGTGGGGAGGAGGAAACGAGGATGCAAAAGTGACGACGAAAATGGAAATAAAAGTCACGAGTGTCACGTTTTAAAGTCAATACAGACGTCTTGCCTCGTTACCGATGTCCCTAAATCAATATTCGACGTCCTCGTCCGCGAAAGATGGGTCATTTGCTATGTTCGCACACAAACTTATCACAAACAGAAAAGAAAAAAAGAAAAAAAAAAGAGCACCACCATAATTTTGATGATAGTGCACTGTAAATTGCACTGAATCACCCAAGGAAAGGATGGGCTTTTTAAATCCTAATGTTAAAATATATAATTTCTTTTGTTTCTAATCTTTTTATTTTTCGAAGTGCAGTGTGGGAATATGACCTGCTTGATCCTTTACCTTACATCCCACTGCCCCCCCCCCCTTCCCCACCCCCCTCCCGTACCTTCTGGCTCGGTTTTAGAGGAACGTGTGAGAATGCCAAACGAGAGCGAGTCACCAACCTCTAAGAAGCAAGAACAGAAAACGAGAATCCTCGATGGTTTCAGAACGTGCCGTGCACTGTTTTTAGTATGGAGCCCCAACAACAATAGCAGTGTCTGACAGTCTTGTTAGGATAGAGATCCGTGTGTGCACCTCCCAACTCCCCTCTCAACGTCCCTCCCCCCTCCACCAGAGTCCCTCTCTTCCCTGTTCTTTGTCTGTGTCAATGAAATTAGTTCTTTCAGTCGTTATTTACAGCACCTGTCTGCTTTTCTTTCTTTCTTTTTCCCTGTTTTTGTGTGTGTGTGTGTGTGTGTGTGTGTGTGTGTGTGTGTGTGTGTGTGTGTGTGTGTGTGTGGATATGTCGTGGTTAGGGATAAACTTTGATTATGATTTTGCATCGTTGTTTGAAACCGCCACCGCATCGATATTTGAGTTATAAAGCACTGTTGAGAAGATACCAAAATAAACGCCAGCTATCTGTGGATAGGAGAGAGAGAGAGGGGAGGGGAGTGAGAGCGAGAAAGAGAGAGAGAGAGAGAGAGGGAGGAGGAAGAGAGAGAGAGAGAGAGAGAGAGAGAGAGAGAGAGAGAGAGAGAGAGAGAGAGAGAGAGAGAGCGTTCCAAACGTCGATACCCAAAGACCAAAGTCAGTCATTAGATCATGGAACGTTTAGGCGATTTTTTTTTTAAAATTCAGTTGAATACCTTATCATAAACGATGATTTTCCTGATCCTTTTGGCTTTAGCATAGTAAAACAACATCGAAGTGACTTTTTTAAATGAACCTATGCGTCACTACATTCAAATCCGACTTAATCAAAGGGTGCAGAGAATTAAAGTAAATGAACCCTGTTTGTAAAGGAATAAAATGAATGCTTTCCAGTATGCTTTGTACCCGTATCATATTTCTGCCAAGGAGCCAAGGGTTGTTAAAAAAAAAAAAAATGAAATCAAGGATGAGAAAAGTAAAAGCAAAGTTGAAGAAAACTGAGAAAAACCACCACCTCCACCAAAACCTATTATACACTACTACTGGCACTACTGCTACTGCTGCCGCTAGATTCTGTTTGACCAACAGAGAATTGGACAGTAAACATAAACTAATTCCTTTATAATTAGCATATTAGAAACATCATCATGTGCCTTCAATTAGCTGTCACCAGGAAACGACCGTATGATCTCTTGCACTACCTTACGCTTGGTACGGAACAGATGTTATTCCTATTCGTAACTGATTTTACGGCAACGCGTCTTTTACCGTTCAAAACCAATATTTTTTTTTTTTTTTTTTTGACTCGGGTTTAAAACATTATTCACAAACTAAACGCTTCGAGGGAAGTTTCCGCTATTTCTCTTGCTTGGTCACTACCAGTGCATATTTCCGAAGAATTGTTTTACTCTTTGAAACAACACAGGAACTCCATCATAGTTCTTTTTTATGATTTTGTTTCCGTTGACAATCAATTTATTTCTTAAACACACACACACACACACACACACACACATTTCATACCTTGAATTCGTTTTGACATTTGTCGCAGTCTTGCTAAGTATATATAGCAACGTTAAGACGGGATTAGAAAAGAAAAGGAAATTTAACGGGATTAGAAAAGAAAAGGAAATTTCTCGTTTTGTTTACTTTATACTTGTAAAATAAAATGTGATATGTGAAAAGCAAACACTGATGAAAACTACAGCCGATCTTTTTAGTACTCCCAGTTCTTATAGAATAGTGAATACTTTACAATGGGTACGAAGAAATGCTGTCTGTCAGTCCGTCTGTCTGTCTGTGTGTCCGTGGTCAAAATGTGTTCCACTCGCTCCAGACAAAACTTCTGGGCCAATCTTTCTGAAGATTTGTAGGTATGTTCATTATGGGTCACGGATGATGTTTTTATTTTACCAGAACAGCCGTTACTAACGGCAATAACGGCCCAAAACGGTTTTTCTTCTTCATGGAATATCTCAGAAAGTACTTGGCCAGTGACGAAATACATTATGACGCATGGTTGATTGTGACGTTTTTTTTTAAACTTATGACGCAAGTTTGATTGTGACGTTTTTTAAAAATCTTTTTTAAACACGCGTATTCAGTTCTAAACTGATATATGCTTTGCATTTTTTTTTCGTCACTGTTTGGTGCTGGCACAGGGCCTGTGCGCTTTACATAGACCAGACACCGCGGTCAGCTGGGCTCTAAAGACACGGGTGACTGACTGACTGAATGGGTCTGCACTCTTGCTTCCAACCCTCGGCCTCTGTTTAATCATCAGTTAATGTCAGCTTTTACATAGACACCTGCCTGCAGGGTGAGTCGGTCGACGATACGATAAGCCACCAGAATGGGAGTAGGTGGGAGTGAAGGGGGGGGGGGGGGGGGGGGGGGGGGGGGAGGGGGAGTTGAGAGAAAGGAAGTTGAGGGTTGGAGGTATGGTATGAGAGGGGAGGGGAGGGGAGGGTTGAGGAAGGGGGGAATCCAGAGATAGGGGGACATTTCTAACACTGCCTCAACCTTACCAGCACAACGTCATTACCACGGCGGACAAAGACAATTTCGAAGTTACGCATCTCACGTGCCCATGGGCTCGAAATCGTTAACTTCGGGGGAAATGCGATGAGTCGGACCGGTGAGCTGATCGTGGTTAGCCTCCATGCAGGCGCCTCGGTCTCATTCGCTGTCAGATCGCATCACCCCGTACCGTACATCTTCCTCAGCAGTGACAGATCGCCAACAGCCAGGGATGGTCTTCCGCCGCGAGATGACGATCTCCGACCGGCGATAACCCAGGGACCGGGCGAGCCAGAACAGGGGGGCAGATAACCATCTAAATGGAGCCACCCCTTTCCACCCCCCCCCCCCACCCCACTCCTCTTGTCCGGCCTGTCACCGGAGAGGACAGGAGTCGCGCAGGAGGCGGTCAGATAAAAGTCATACCCACCGGTGCATCAGTCGTCTCCCTGTCTGTTCTTCTCACTCCTTCACCCCACACCCTGTTACCCCCCCCCCTGCTGCCCCCCCCCCCACCCGCCCTGTCGTCGGTCTTAGCTTTGAAGTCAGTACAAGGCGAATCTGAAGCAGGGCTAATGGAGAACTTGATAAGGTCATTGGCTTGTCTGGAAAGCGATAGAGAGAGAGAGAGAGAGAGAGAGAGAGAGAGAGAGAGAGATCAGGTTACAATCAGGCCGAACATCCACACCCACCGCCGATATTGCAGAAAAGGACAGACACCCGTAGAGAGTGTGACGGTTTCGGTTTCAGGCCAGAGAACAGATAAATGTCTGTTCAACCCCACTTGCTCAACCACCGTGTTTTTGGGCGAAGTGGCCTTAAAGCCGCCTTTTCCTGTGGCGGAAGAGAGAGAGAGAGAATCACCGGCAGACAGAGAAGAGAGAGACAGAGAGAGACAGACAGACAGACAGAGAGGCGGGCAGACACACACACACACATGCACACACACACACACACACACACACACACGCACACACACACACACACACACACACACATAGAACACAGTGCAAGCCGAGCGGCTCGTTTTGCACCTGTGGGGCTTCCTATGTTGTGGCTAAAAAATCAATAAACCATGCCTCGCGAGCTTACTGCGTTTTGTCTCTTACCTGGCCAAGTGCGCTGCGGGCAACTTGCCCATTATTGCGTCAGCAAATGTTCACGAATAGTCTAGACTGTCACGTGACACTCACGTCAACACTACTACGCTGGCAAGAGCCGGCCATTTTAGCCATGGCTTCTAATGGAGACGGACGTGCTTTGTTTACAGAGGACAACTTTTGTTATGGAGGTCATATGCAATATCAGTTTGTGGGTATAACAAGAAAATTGGTAGCGCTGTTTTTTA
>CM031605.1:52215078-52227578 GCA_018398815.1 Conus ventricosus
ATTACACACACACACACACACACACACACACACACACATGCACACGCACTTCTGCACACGCACACATACGCACACATACATGCAGGCACACACGTGCACCCACGTGCACACACACACACACACACACACACACACACACACACACACACACACACACACACACACACACACACACGTGCGCGCACACATACGCACACAAGTGCGCACACATGCATGCGCACACACACACATACATACACACACACACACGCACGCGCACACACTTACACACATGGGCTTGTGTCCACACATCCATACACACACGTGTACATTCACTACACACACACACACACACACACACACACACACACACACACACACACACACACACACACACACACACATACAAAAAAAAAAAGAAGACAACCAACGTTAGGCAGGCACTCAAGTCTGACCAGCGCATTGGGCTAATGCGAAGGTCAGACATCTGCTAGGTCATCGCCATGAGACCCTCTTGTTCAATTCTGTCATCTTAGTTGTTAATTCATTTATCCATCAGCTTCAAATCATGCGTAGTATGGTCTCAAAACTTAGCGGATGTGGTGTAGCGTGTATGGACTAGTCCGAACGCAGTGACGCCTCATTGATGAAACTGAAACTGAAAGTGAAACTCATAGTTTCCCATACAGTAAAGGATTTTCTGTTATAATCTAACGCTTTGATTCTTTATACGCAACCCCTTTTTCCTTTTTTCTTTCTTTTCGTTTTTGTGTTCCTTTCGAATCTTTGTCAAGTCATTGTAATGACAGAAGCATTGTTTTCTTTTACTATGGATAATATTTGTTTACACGCACACACATACATGCATACAAGAGAAGAGAAAAGAAAAGAAAAGGAGAGAGAGAGAGAAAAGAGAGAGAGAGGAGAGAGAGAGAGAGAGAGAGGCTGTACTTTGAAACCGAATCTCTTTGGTGTGTGTAAGCTTACCAGTCGATACGGACGGGTGCAGCCTCTTAACGCTCCACAGACGACAGGTAAAATGATAACCACTCCTACACCTGGTTGGGGGTATTCTTCACCCGTACATACCCGGCTGTTTTCAGCCTCGACTTGCTAGCATGGATGGCATTTCAGTGAATGGCACCACGTGTCCCCGCTCACACCGTACCACATTATTTTAGCATTCAAGCTGCGTGTGAGGTGGGGTATGGGTTTTCCAACTGTCCCTTCCCCCCACTCTCCTCCTGACCCCCTCCATCCTCCCCCAATCCCCCACCCCTCAAAAAAAAAAGGATAGGTTTGCTTCCTATACTCCGCCGCCCGTGAAAAGGGTATTTTTCATTGACGGGGAAAAAAATGCCGGAAAAAAAGCACACGAGTATCAGTGACGATCGGGTAGATTCAAAGCGACTGTGAGAGACGTACTTTGGACGAATGGTTGTGAATGAGAGAGAGAGAGAGAGAGAGAGAGAGAGAGAGAGAGAGAGAGAGAGAGAGAGCAGACAGACAGACAGACAGACAGACAGACAGACAGACAGAAGAGAGAGAGAGAGAGAGAGAGAGAGAGAGAGAGAGAGAGAGACAGACAGACAGACAGACAGACAGACAGACAGACAGACAAGACAGACAGACAGACAGACAGACAGAGCAGAGAGAGAGAGAGAGAGAGAGAGAGAGAGACAGACAGACAGACAGACAGATATATGATTACATTGCAAAGAGAAACCAACAGCCGTGGCACAGTCTGTAGCGTCATAGATCGCACGCTTGGAGGTCGTAAGTTTGATGCCATCTGAGCCATTTTCTTGGGGGATTTTTTTGGCCCGATCCAGAGACGAGTTTACTATGGGCTCAGTAGGGAAGACTGGGACCACACAGTCGAACTTCATCTACATTCTGGACACGGCCGAAAGTGTTGATCAATTTTCCTGATCAAAACCGCATGTGTCTGTTTCTCTCGGCACGGTTGACACCGGCATATGTTATAAAGCGAAGCGTAGAGTACAGCTCTGTCACGTAATATCTGACCAAAATCGATCTCCATGGCATCATCTTCATTATTCTCGTCCTCATTGATAAACATAGAAAATATTTCAGATTCTATTGATTTTCAAGCGCTGCTTTCGGGGTGACCTCAGGTTCAGTTTTCCTCTCCACGTTATGCCCTCGGTGAGTCCGTGTTGAGGTGATCAGCACTAGGAAGGTCATAGTGTTCTGTCGTTGGACGGACGTAGTGGCGTCCTCCGGAGGCTCCGCGACTAAACAGTTAAAGACGTCAGTAGGTAGTGTCCTGTGTACGTAGGATCACAACGGACACAATACATTTTGACGGCTTGATATTGGCTGTCCTTGGGAATGTGACGATGGCATAGCAAAGATTTATTTAAAAAGAATGGGGAGGAGTTGGGATAAAGGAGAGCCAAATGTTAACCCCTGGACTGGCAGCATGTAGGGACCAATGAATATTGTCTTGAGAACAGAATCATCCGTTTTGTCTGTCTACAGTCTCTTAAAGCCTGAACATTTGTTTTATTTGTTTTGTCTGCTGAGAGTTTCTTGAAAACATAAACTTTTTTTTAAAACTCTCTACGGTATGTTGAGAACAGAAGTGTATGTTTTGTTTGTTCAGAGTGTTTTAGAAAACAGAAAATTCAGTTTCATCTTTCCTCGTCTGTTTATTTTTCTGGAAAACAAAACAATTCCTTTTATCTGTCTTTGTCTCTTTAGTGTTTCTTGAAAAGAGGACAACCACTAGCCTCTTTTGTCTGTTTTGAGTTTTTTGAAGACAGAATAATCAGTTTGATCTGTCTTTGTCTCTTAGAGTTTCTTGAAAAGAGGAAACCACTTGTCACTCTTGTCTGTTTTGTGTTTGTTGAAGACAGAATAATCACTTTTGTCTGTCTTTGTCTCTTTAGAGTTTCTATAAAAACAGAATATCACTTTTGTCTGTCTTTGTCTGTTTAGAGTTTCTTGAAAACAGAACACGTCGGTTTTGTCTGTCTTTGTCGGGTTAGAGTTTCTAGAAATAGAATAATTAGTTTTGTCTGTCTAGAGTCTGTTGAGAACAGAACCGTTTGTTTTGTCTGTCAAAAATCTCTTGAGAACCATTTGTTTTAGTCCCCCTAAAGCCCCTTGAGAACAGACCCATTTGTTTTGTCATTCTGACGTCTCATGAGAATAGACCCATTTGTGTTGTCTTTTTGACGTCTCATGAGAATAGACCCATTTGTTTTGTCCCTGTAAAGTCTCATGAGAACAGAATCATTTGTGTTGTCCCTCTTAAAATCTCTTGAGAACAAAATCATTTGTTTCGCTTGTCTCGGTCGACTTTCATTCCCTGGAAGAGATCCACCAGTAGAAGGCAGCCTGGATGTGTCAATCCACCCACGGTATGTAAACGAGACATACTCCTATCATTCTTTGGTCGTCTCACCATGATGGGGAGAAAATCAATATCCAATGGCTTTCTAGGCAACCACTGAAAGCCAGAACAAGGAAATGGCAGAAAGAAACAGTTAGCAAAATGAAGAAAAAGGGTAATCAAAATAAAAGGAAATATGTTGAATCTGTGCTTGAGGATGCAAAAAGGAAGCAAAGAAGGTGAAAAAGGGGCAACCGCGCTTAACTGTACTGCATCATAACCCAAAAATCGAGGGTTTTACATCAGCGTTTCGTTGTCATATGTTTGATTTACAACAGAGGCAATGTCTGTTTGACTCACACATGATTAAAAAGAGAATGGAAAGTGTAGGGGCAGGTGGGACAAATAAGAATTTATGAGAGAGGCATGAGGAAACCTAGACAGTGGGGCTGTTCGCTGAGCCGCTCATGAATCACTTGCCTGGAATATGGTGGGCGCAATTCATTCATTGCTTCACTTCCCTTGATAGGCTTTAAATATTAGTTTAGTATAAACTTATGTAGCTCTGTTTGGCGAAATTACTTTCTGTTTATCTAATGATTTCTATCTATCAATAGATCAATCAATCAAGCCGTCAATCAGTCAATCACTCATTCTCGCTTTCCTCTATTTATCTATCTATCTACCTGCCCTGTCTTTCTACAACCTCCGCTTGGTAGAAATCACATGAAAAGGTCCTATGTTGAATCAATCAATCAATCAACCGATCGATCTACTGATCAATCAATCAATCAATCAGTCAGTCAGTCTTTCCTTCTACCTATCAGTGTATCTATGTATCTATCTATGTGCGCCTCTGTTTTGTAGAAATCAGATGAAAAGGGCCTCTCTTGATAGGTTGTAATTTGATATTTATTACTCTGTTTCAATGTGATATTATGTAATATATATTTTCTGCTATCTGACTATCTGTCTATGTATCTATCTATCGATTGATCCATCTACGATTCTGTTTGGTAGAAATCACGTGAAAAGGGCCCTCTCTTGATAGTTTGTAATTTGATATTTATTACTGTTTGAATATGATATTTTGTAATATATGATTTTCAGCACATAAAGCAGTAACTAATCACAGTTTAAACAAAATTATAGATATTGAAATTATTGCCGAAATTTCAATCGTGATTTATTATTGTTCTTAATTGGTTTCATCATCAGGCAGAGAAACTTCTTCTTACTATCATCTGTCAAAAGTTTTCGTATTAGCACTAGCAATTCCGGAGAAAATACTAATATAAAAGTTCACTGCAACACACAACATGGACACATGCACAAACACACTTACACTCACTCACACACCACACCACACACACACACACACACACACACACACACACACACCCACACACACACACACACACACACACACTGATTCACACACACAAACACACACACATACACACACATACACGCACGTGTGCGCTCTCTCTCTCTCTCTCTCTCTCTCTCTCTCTCCCCTCACACACACACACACACACACACACTCACACACACGCACACACACACACACACACACACACACACACACACCCCACACACACACACACACACACACACACACACACACACACACACGTGAGCAACCCGAACAATGTGATTTATTGTACACTCACGTTGTTTACACACGTGAGTCAAAAATGAATTCATATCATTCGCAAAAAAGTTAGTATTTCATTTCATGAATTAATATAGATGGATTCACGTTATTGAGGGAAGGCTGTGTTGTTTTATTTATTTATGATGTATTCATAACCGTCAAAAAACAAGAGAGGTTACATTGCCATATCACAATTAAAAGGAAGGGGAGATTAGGTTGTTTGCAACAACAAAAGAACACCCCCCTCCCCTCAAAAAAAAAAAAAAAAAAAAAAAAAAAAAAGAGAGAGAGAGAGAGAGAGAGAGAGAAGAGAGAGAGAGAGAGAGAGAGAGAGAGAGAGAGAGAGCTAGTTAGTTAGTTTTGGGTAACGTTGTTATAACCATCATACATTATTGATTAAAAAGTTGAGGTTGGGCTGCCAATATATCATGATTCAGAAAGGATTTGAGTTGTTCTTTCATCCCCTGAAGTGCTCTCTGTCTGTCTCTGTCTGTCTGCATGCCTGTCCATCTCTAATGGATGAGCCAGCAACGTTTTTAGCATACTGGCCTTCACAAAAAGCAATAGCCATGAAGAAATGAGAACCCAACACACACACACAGACAAAGAAAAAAAGGCCCATGAAATTACCTTCCAGCATGCATAGAATGGAACTGAGGCTTCTCTCTCTCTCTCATCCACCCACCAACACCCTCCAATCTCTTCTCTCAAACCCACGACTCAACAGCTGTTTTGAGCATTCTCACCTCTCACACGAAGCACCAGCCACCAAGATTATGAACAGAGCAAAAAAAATCCCCCACTTATCGGTGCGTTTCATCAAAGATAGAGTGGGACCAAGCTTGAAGTGTGAGCACCTGTTCCACGACTTAGTCAGGGCGGAAGCAGTGAAGAGGGTCCCAGACGTGACCAACGACTGGATTTATTGGCCATGCTGGGGGAAAGAGGAAGCTGCCACATGGCAGTCTGCTCAGTTTGAGGGAAAGACCATACTGCCTACCCCTACTGCCCATCGCCCCTAACTTTGTTTTTCTTATTTCTCCCTTTTCGTCTTCTCCTCTCATATCTGACGATCCAAACGATGAATTCAGATCGTTCAGAGGCTGTGTTGCTGTGTTGTGACTTACACAGATATTTTGTATTGTTTAAAAGAGGATGTGCTGTCACAGTATGATTTGCAAAGATGGACTCTGATCGTTCAAAAAAAGAGTCTGTGCTGTTTCTAAAAGAGTTTGTGCTGTTTCTTTAAAAAAAGATGGATTCAGGTTATACTGTTGCTGTTTGAAGTGCTCTCTCTCTCTCTTTCTGTATCTGTCTCTACGTCTGTCTGTCTCCCTCCCTCTCTCTCTCTGACTGACTGTTCCTTTAGCTGTCTGTCGCACTCTGTCAATTCAAATGCATCAGTCATTAATTCTGCATGCTATGACCAAACCTGCCCACCCTCTCTCTCTCTCTCCCTTTTTGTCTCTCTCTTTCTCTTGCCTCCCATTCTCTCTCTCTCTCGCGCGCTTTTTCTCCTATCCATCCCCAACCCCCTCCAATCTCTTTCTAAAACTCATGAATCAACAGCTGTACATGTTTTGAACATTCCCACCCCTCACACGAAGCACCAGCCACTAAGATTATGAAGGGAGAAAAAAAAATCGCCCACTTATCTATGTGTTTCATCAAAGGTAGAGTGGAAACAGGCTTGGAGTGTGAGCACCTGTTCCACGACTGACGTCAGGACGGAAGTAGTGAAGAGGGCTCCAGACGTGACCAAGGACTGGATTTATTGGCCATGCTGATGCAAAGAGGAAGCTGCCGCGATGGCAGTCCGCTTACTTTGGCAGAAAGACCCTTGTTGGTGCCCATATGGTCGCTGGCCCAAATGGTCGCCGGCGACCATATGGGCAGGGGTGTACGGTCGCCGGCGACCTTATGGGCAGCTGGCGACCGTACGGGCACCGAAGTCCCTGCCCATATGGTCGCCGGCGACCATATGGGCCGGCGACAATATGGGCACCAACAACCCTACCCCACCTCCCGCTCAACCCCTACTGTCCACCGCCTTTTCACCCCCCCCCCCCCCTCATTTCCATGTCCATCTGCTCCTCTCAGATCTTATGATTGAAACAATGAATTCAGATCATTCAGAGGTTGTGTCGCCGTATAATGACTTACAAACATATTTTGTATTGTTTGAGGGATTCCATTGTCCTGATCTGATTCATTATGATGAATTCAAATCGTTAAAAAACTTGTTTGTGTTGTTCCTTACAAAAGATGGATTCAGGTTATGCTGTTACTCCTTGAAACAGTCTCTCTCTCTCTTGCTCATTCTCTCTTCTTCTCTCTCCTCCCTCCCCCCTCTCTCTCTTACTTGCCTCTGTCTGTCTGCCTGTCTGTCTGACTGTCTCTGTCTCTCATTTTCTGTCCCTCTGTCTTTGTCTTACTGTTCCATTGTCTGTCTTTCTCACTCTGTCAATTGAAATGCATTAGTCAATAATTCTGCATGCTTTGAGCAAACTTACCCACTCCCTCCTCCCCCGTCTCTATCTTTCTCTCTCTCTTGCCATGTTTTATTCTCTCCCCCCCCCCCCCCATCTCTCTCTTTCTCTCATCCACCCCACTGCCATCCAATCTCTCTTTCAAACTCATCAATCACCAGCTGTACATGTTTTGAGCATCACTACCCGTCACATGAAACACCAGCCACGAAGATTAGGAAGGGAGAAAAAAATCCCCCACTTATCGGCGCCTTTCATCAAAGATAGAGTGGAACCAGGAATGGAGTGTGAGCACCTGTTCCATGACTGAGTCAGGGCGAAGCAGTGAAGAGGGTTCCAGACGTGACTGAGGACTGGATATAATGGCCGTGCTGGGGAAAGAGGAAGCTGCCATGATGGCAGTCAGCTTAGTTTGAGGGAAAGACTATACCCCACTCTCTACTGCCCACCACCCTTTTTTTTTAACATTTCCCTGTTTGTCTGCTCCTTGTAGTCTTATGATCTAAACGATGAATCCAAATCGTTCAGAGGTAGTGTTGCCGTATTATAATTCATTAAGATGGATTCAGATTGTTTAAAAAAGGGGTTGTTGTTCCTTTGAAAACGATGGATTCAAGTTATGCTGTTGCTCCTTGAACTGCTCTCTCTCTGTGTGTGTCTCTCTCTCTCCTTTTGTCATCTTTCTCTGCCTCTCTGTCAGTCTGTCTGTTTGTCTCTGACTGTCCATTTGTCTGTCTTTCTCATTGTGTTAATTCAAATCATCAGTCAATAATTCTGCATGCTCTGAGCAAACCCACCCACCCACTCTCTCTCCGTGTATCTCCTCCCATCCATTTCTCCCCACTCTCTCTGTCTCTCCCCCCCCTCCCCCCCATCTCTTCCTTAAACCCATGAATCAACAACTGTACATGTTTTGAACATTCTCAGGCCCTCACACAAAGCAAGAGCCTCCAAGATTACGAAGTGAGAAAAAAAAATCCCCCACTTATCCGTGCGTTTTACCAAAGATAGAATGGAACGATGCTTGGAGTGTGAGCACCTGTTCCACGACTGAGTCAGGGCGGAAGCGGTGAAGAGGGCTCCAGACGTGACCGAGGACTGGATTTATTGGCCGTGCTGGTGGGGAAAGAGAAAGCTGCCATGATGGCAGCCCCCTCAG
This sequence comes from Conus ventricosus, assembly GCA_018398815.1. Classification (NCBI taxonomy): domain Eukaryota; kingdom Metazoa; phylum Mollusca; class Gastropoda; order Neogastropoda; family Conidae; genus Conus; species Conus ventricosus. Next base: position 52,223,724 of record CM031605.1, read on the forward strand.
TTTACAGGAAAGGCCATCAACACCTGACAACCGCCCCCCCCCCTCTCCCTCCCTCATCTGCCCCCCTCCTCTTCCTCCTGCTTCCGCCATTTTTCTCATTAACTTCTTTTTCACTTGTATCAAAAGTGGTGTGCTGCTGATGGCTGAGCTGAACTAGAGGGTATAAATACAAGTTTGAACAGAAAGAAAAACTGAAATGGTTTCACCATCCTTTGAAGTGCTGTTGATCTGTCTGTCTGTCCCGTTGTGTGTGTGTGTGTGTGTGTGTGTGTGTGTGTGTGTGTGTGTGTGTGTGTGTGTGTGTGTGTGTGTGTGTTCCTGATTCTAAGAAGTATTCAAACAAAGTATATAATATGAACTATATACAAAAGGAATTTTCGTTTCAAACCATGGCTTAGTTATGTTAAAAGCATTTTATTTGAAACTGGTTTTGATTGTGTTTGGGAATCTCATTCATTCACAAACAGAAATAACTTATGTAAGTGTGTTAAAAAGGAGTTGCAAAATAATTATGCTCGTGAATGGCGCAGTTCTCTTGAAAACAGCAACAAGTGTGTATTCTATAAAAGTATGAAGACTGTCTTTGGAAAAGAACATTATATTTCTACCTTACCAGATATTTATGTTATACCTTTATTCAAATTTAGATGTAGTAACCATAAATTGCAAATTGAAATTGGAAGACACCATAATGTTCCAAGAGAATTGCGTATTTGTCGTAACTCTGAAATGGGTGAAATTGGAGATGAATTTCATTGCATCATGGAATGTTCAAAATATAATGAACTTCGTGAAAAATTCATCCCTAAAAAATATCTAAAAACAAAGTCTGTTTTCAACTTTTGTAATTTATTTCAAAAAGGAAGACGCATTTGTTTGAATATTAGTAAGTTTCTAAAAAATGGGAAGATTGTTTAATGAGATCGTTACAGTTCACCAGAATTCAGCATTTCGCAACTATGTTCACACATTGTTCTGAGTGAGTTTCGTATTTCTCTTTGTTACATTTGTATCCTCCATGCCCCAGCAGGGGTCAAAGGATTAAATTTGAATTGAATTGAATTGAATTGTGTGTGTGTGTGTGTGTGTGTGTGGTGTGTGTGTGTGTGTGTGTGTGTGTGTGAGTGTGTGTGTGTGTGTGTGTGTGTGTGTGTGTGTGTATGTGTGTTGTGTGTGTGTGTGTGTGTGTGTGTGTGTGTGTGTGTGTGTGTGTGTGAGTGGACGCACACTCATGAGGATGTGAATGTATGTGTTCTGGATAGATAGATAGATAGATAGATAGATAGATGGAGAGAGAGAGAGAGAGAGAGAGAGAGAGAGAGAGAGAGAGAGAGAGAGAGAGAGAGAGATTTTGTGTTGCCATGTCTCATTTCATAAGACATCTTATTATATTCTCAGATTCATCGTGAAATGTCTTCGGATGCTAGTGTTCCATGTAGACAGTGTCTTTCATGTTTTCATATGTGATTGCTCACGTGCAGGTTAATTTAACAGCTGTAAACATTCGCTTCACTATTTTCCCTGTGTCAGTTGGAGGAACACGTTTTGCACACCGTCTGCCCAGTTACGAAGAGAATGAATGGGAGCACTTCCCAGCAGCGGAGGAACCAAGAGCCAGTGGCAAGTCTCATGAGCTCTTCATGGGCGAAACTGTTGTAGCTTGCTGCTACCTATAGAAGTCGAGCTTTTGGAAGAATAAACAGAGTACTCACTTGACGATCTGTAGAGTCTTTGCTTGCAAGTTTCTTAACCCGTCCAAACAAGTCTGTCAAGTTTAGTTTGGTGGTGTTAACTTGATACAGAATGGTTTTCGTCTCATGTTCAGTTTTAATCGGAAATAGAAACATAGGAGTTTGTTAATCTGTCCGTCTATCTATCTATCTATCTATCTATCTATCTATCTATCTATCTATCTATCTATCTATCTATCTGGATCGATCTTTCAAATTGTCTGTCTGTCCCCTGTCTCTTTGTCTATCTGTCTGTCTGTCTCTCCTTCCCACGCATCTATAAACGTATGTCTCTCTGTATGTCTGTCTGTCTGTCTGTCTGTATGTATGTCCATTTCCACGCCTCTTTCTGTCTCTGCTCCTCCCTTCCCTCTCCCCCTACTGCCCCTCTCTGTCTTTCTCTCTCTTCTCTTTCTGTCTGTCTGTCTGTCTCTCACTGTGTGTCTCTCTCTCTGTCTCTGTCTGTCTGTCTGTCGCATGTCTGTCTGTCTGTCTCTCCTCTCTCTGTCTCTCTGTGAGTGCTTACAATAAGATCTGTTCGCCAACAGGCGCATACCTACCTAGACACTTGCCACACGGGTCTAAACAAAAGCTGACACGAGAATGTTCCGCTTCGTTAATGACGGACCCCATTCCCACCCCTTCAGTACACACACACACACACACACACACACACACACACACACACACACACACACACACACGCACACACACACACATACGCGCGCAAGCGCGCCCACGCTGGCTCACTTAAGCACGCACGTACGCTCACACATACACAAATCCACGCACGCACAGACCATAGTTGAATGGGTACCTATAAGGACACAGGAGTGGATAGTTCGTGGAAGTAATACTAATGAGAATTTTTTTTTCTACCCAAGCCACAAGCGAGTGAAATTTTTTCCCCAGTTCCCCCATTTCTCTCTCTCTCTCCTCTCTCTGCTCTCTCTCTCTCTCTCTCTCTGTGTGTGTGTGTGTGTGTGTGTGTGTGTGGTGTGTGTGTGTGTGTGTGTGTGTGTATTCTTGCCTGGTAAACATAATAACAAAGCACACCGGCTTCTGCTTGACATTAGGCGTAGCACGAACATATAAACTATTCAGTCGTATTGACACACAGTAGCTAATGAAGTAGATTTTAAACACACACATATACACGCACATGGACGGACACAAACACGCATGCACAGAAAGGTATATAAACAACGCACACTCGGACACAGACGCACACACTCATATACATGCACGCAAACACCTCACACAAGAATGCAGGCCACACACACGCAGTAAAAGTACACATGCACTCAATCACCTACGCACGCAAGCACTCATGCACGCATGTACACACACACACACACACACACACACACACACACACACACACACACACACACGCGCGCGCGCGCGCGTGCGCGCGCGCGCGCGCACGCGCGTCACACGCACACATCATACGCTTAGTGCTTTTAAATCATTAATAAACCGATCGTCAGACTGCAAACTAAAACTTTGGCTGACTGCCCTAGCACCACGTGACTCCTGTGAATTCCCTGTGGGACTTCCAAGTTCCGCCTTAGCCCATAAGAACGTCTTCCTGTCAACGAGGAAACTTAGCTCGGGTACAGCAAGTCTTGAAAACTCGTCCGACACGTCAGAGTCGTAAACGCTGACATCGCAAGTGCGTTGAACCAGCCATAACATCCGACGGAAAGAACCTGTGGGAGTTGGGATAGGAGGGCTGCAGGGTGGGTGGAGGGAGGGGAAGAAGGGTGCGAAATGAAATATTTCAGAATTCTGTGGTTGTAAAGATGCCAGGAAGCGTGCACAAGGGCCTGGTGGCTCAGAGTGGCAGAACGCAGAGTAATGCAGTCAGATGTTTCGAGTTCGATCCCATTGGCACTTGGGAAAAAAACAAATTCACCGCCCGTTTTAACATGTTGTTCTGGTGGTATAGGTGTCGTGATACATGTGGGTATGTTTTTCCCCTCCCTTCTCCCCATTCTCTTGGAATGGTTATCCGGGACAATCTGTCGTATGACCTTTGCTGGGTATGAACCAGAAACCTTGATGTAAACTCAAACTGAGTTATAAGGGTCCTTGGGACAACTCGTCCGCTACGATCCACAGG
>CM031605.1:52242578-52245078 GCA_018398815.1 Conus ventricosus
CCAAAAACTGTAATATCATCTTTCCCCCACTCCCCTTCGGCTCCCCCCTCCCTCTACACCCCCCCCCCCCTCCGTACACCAACACCTTCCAGGGACACTCCACTTGAAGTGCAGCGTTGCTCCTTACTGTGGGAGCAGAATAATCACCGTCCAATGGTTTCCCACAAACTAGCTAGATAAGCGCTGTGTTGGCAAAAGAGAGAAAAAAGGGGAAAAAAGGAAGAAATCCTGTCGGTCAAGTCATTGTGTTTAATATGTAGGCGACTTGAGAGCTCCTGTTGGGTTAAAACGCAGAAAGAGATGTGTGTGTGTGTGTGTGTGTGTGTGTGTGTGTGTGTGTGTGTGTGAGAGAGAGAGAGAGAGAGAGAGAGAGAGAGAGAGAGAGAGAGAGGAGAGAGAGAGACGCTTGGGGATCCATTTAAGGGAGAACAAGATATGGTTACGGCAAGAGCGGTGATCTTTGGGATTCAGAAAGATCCAAGGAAGAACGGTATGTGAATGGGAAGAGTATGATGCAGAGGGATCCACGTAAGGTAAAACTAGATACATGTAAGAGAAGAGTGGCCATGCTTGTGGATTCTATGGCTCTCCAACCATTGCACTCTTGCTGTATGCATATCTCGATGTAAGGGGAGGTCGAGATATGTATACAGCACGAGTGTGATGGTTGGAGGTCCATGCGAGGGAGCGCGAGATATGTGCGCAGAAAGAGTGGTGATGCTTTGAGATTCTTCAGGACGCAAAGAAAACGCACAGGAAGAGTGTGATGTCAGGGGATGTGTGAAAGGGAGAACGACATTAGTGTACGGCTCGGGGATCGGAAAGCATACAACGGAAATCGAAATACGTGCGTAGCACGAGTTGCGAGCTTCGCTGCAGTTATTCCAGGCATGACTAGAAGAAAAAGCGTCGACAAAAAGGCCGAGAGTTGTAGTACGGTAATGGTTTTTACTAGCTACAAAGCGACGGTTCCTCCCCCACTCCCACCTCTAACAGGCAGTCACATTCGTAGTGTCAAACAGTGAAAAAGCACAGGCGTATGTAGACGTCTTTTCCGTTGTAACAAAATGACTTGGCAAAGATATGTTAAAAAAGAGGGATAATGGTGGGATAAGGGACAAAGGGAAAGGGAGGGTTGGGGAGGGATTGGGAAAAGGAAGTGAGAGACAGGTAAGACGGGAAGCAGTAAACTAAAGAGTATTCAACCTTATGGTAACAGCATTTCGGGCACCATTGAATTTCCTCTTCTTTTTCTTTCTTTCTGTCTTTCTGCATACGCAGACTGATACTGCCTGTATAGACAAGCAGTGGAGTTTTGTGTGTATGACCGTTTTTTTTAAAATCCCGCCATTAAGGCAGCCATACTCCATCTTCGGGAAGAATTTCCTCTTCAAACCAGAGCCCGGGTTTACACGACTTTCGACTCTTGGATGAGCTGGATGTCATAAGGAACCCGAGAGATCTTCCACTCACGCTACACAACAAAACGAATACACATCATGATACAGTGTGCAGCATGGTGCAAATGAGTCTGGGAGAACCGAGCAAAATGCAGACGAACAGTTCCTCTGTCGTTATTACGATAACTTAGGTAAGCTTGCTTTGGAAACAGAATCAGATACAGACAGGGTGGATGTGTATGTAACTTTGGTTTGGGGGTGGTTAAAAGGACGTTAAAGTGTAACTATACAATTTTTCACAGGCGATAGCAATTTTGGGAACCATTGGATTTCATCTTGTGCACAGATGTAGTTGACAGCCTGTCTGGAGCTGGCTTTTGTCGCTTGGGTGACCCTCGTCTGTTAATCGGGCCTAGTTGTGGTGGTAAATTGTAAAAAATACAATGTAGTCTATCGTAGCATAACATTCTGTCTCTTTTTTTTACGTGTTTTTGTTCTTCACCCGTTTTGTATAGATTTTACTCTGTCTCTGTCATTTTCTGTCTCTCTCTCGTCTCTCTCTGTGTCTCTGTTTCGTCTGTCTCTGTCTCTGTTTCTCTCTCTCCCTCTATCTGTCTCAGTCTCTGTCTGTCTCTGTCTGTCTGACTGTCTGTCTCTGCCACACACACACACACACACACACACACACACACACACACACACACACACACACACACTCTCAGTCTCTGTCTGTCTCTGTGTGTCTGTCTCTGCCACACACACACACACACACACACACACACACACACACACACACACATGTATATATACTGACTTCCATAAAAAACGCGAAAACAAAACAAGCTGAAGGTTGGGGGTGAATTTTATTGGTCACAATTGTACAGAGTGGAAGCGAGAATTCAACGTGATTTGATTCATTACACCGGTAATGTGTGAAAATGTCATCAGCAATATGTCTTTTGTGTGGAAAATCCAAGGTCACGTGACAAACCAGCTTGAAGTCCTAATACCGTGTGTGGCCACCATTTGCGTTGACAACTGCTTGACACCTGCGGCTCATTGAGTGGACCAGGTGGTTGATGCGTCCCCTTGGCACACCA
>CM031605.1:52255078-52290078 GCA_018398815.1 Conus ventricosus
TTGGTCTTCCTTCGGGACTGATTTACGTACCATGGCTTCTTGATTTGTCATTCATTCTCTGAACGAACTTCGCGAGTTCTTATACACTGCCTGTCAGGCCATTGATGTCATTTGCAAATCGAAGGTTTGTGGTGGTTCCTTTATTAATGCTGAATACTTTGAAGTGATCTACCAGTACATCAGTCATGATGCAATCAAGGAACATATTGAAAAATGATTGAAGGCTCTTGTCAATTCCAATTGAAGTATATAAACCACTCTCAAGTTGCACACTACATGTGCACTGAATTAGTCGCTTTTGAGTGCAGATGCTATATGGTTTGGGGTAAGCTTTTGTCCGATTTTGAATTCCATCATTATGGCCTCTGGCTAGATTCTGTCGAACGCCCTCATGAAGCCTATGAACAAGCAGAAAGACACACTCTGGTATTGGATACGCTTTTCGCAAAGAGCACGTAGGTTAAAGATCTGTTTGATGTACTTCTGGCTTTGCGGAACCTGAGCTATTCTTCAGCGTTAATGATATCAGCTTGCGGTTTTAAACCATTCTGAATAATTTTGTGTGCAACTTTCCAGGCACAGCTGCTCAAACTGATAGCGGGGTAGTTCTGGCAGTATTGGAGAATTCCTTTTTTGTGTGTGGAAAGGATGACGATTAGTATCGATCTCGTGGCGTGCACCACTGCCGACTGTGCCAGATTTTGTTGCAGACGCAGAGAAGTTGACATAGGCCAAACTTGTCCGCTGCGATTTCACGTACACGTGACGAGCCTTTACCTGAAAGTTCTCTGCACGTTCAAGACCCTTGGCTCAAGCCGCTCGAGGTGCCGCTTCCGTATTAGAGAACTCTTAAACGTGATTTTAAATCTCTGCACATGATTTGCCTAAAAATGCACGTGCTCTGTAATAGTTTCGCTATGTTAGTTGAATGCACGGCAGAATCCAAGTCAGACCATTCGGTTGTTTCCATGTAGACATACACATTCACGTAACTTCACGTTCCACAGATGCACTCGCGACCGGATAACTAACACACGCTGTCCAAATTGTGGGTCAAAGGTTACCATGCCATAGCTTAACGGCTTTTGGGGCGGTGAACTATCTTGACGTTTCACCACGTGTAGGGCACGGCATCATGGAGTACGCATCCCATCTCTTTCATTTCGCCACCTTTAGATTTCCTGATCAGAATCAGGTATGAAGTTTTACCCCTTGAATGCAGGGCTGAATTTTACAAGCCGTAAAAATCCGCCGCGCCCCCAGGAGAGCTTGAATTCGTGACCGTTTGTTCATAGTCGAACATTCAAACGGTTTGACTGCATCTAGGCACGGACAAAAACAAACAAACAAACAAACACACACAAATGCAACAAACTCGTTTACACACACACACACACACACACACACACACACACACACACACACACACACACACACACACGCACACACACACACACACACACACACACGCACACACACACACACACACACACACGCACGCACGCACGCACACACACACACACACACACACACACACACACACACACACACACACACACACCACACACACACACACACACACACACACACGCACGCACGCGCACACACACACACACACACACACACACACACACACACACACACACACACACACACACACACGCACACACACACACACACACACGCACGCACACACACACACACACACACACACACACACACACACACACACACACACACACACACACACACACGTTACACGCGTGCTGTCACATTCGCAAGTGAATAGACACGAAACCAATGTCCAAGCAACCAACACAAACATTGAAAGGGACGCATACTCCGCAAATGTGCGTTCATGTGTTCGTTGACACAATGTGCAACACTCACGCGCATGCGCATCAAGAGAGAGAGAGAGAGAGAGAGAGGAGAGAAGAGAGAGAGAGAGAGGGGGAGAGAGAGAGAGAGAGAGAGAGAGAGGGAGGAGAGAGGAGAGAGAGGAGAGAGGGGAGAGAGAGGAGAGCGCACCTAAGGATGGATCTTTGATGAAATCTTAGAACTGGGCAGTTCCAAAAAAAATGCTCACTTGGAGCCAAAATTCAGAATTGATTTTAACTATTTTCATCATAACACATTCAAAGTATAACCTCAGTAGCTTCAGATTTTACTGTGATTTTCATCCGGAGTGACTTCCCCTGACTGGCAGCCATATTGGTTGTGATCTTGTGTTCAGCTGCATTAGGCGAATGCTGGTCCATACTGAACTTATGTGTCTGTAGTTCTAATAAAAGTGGATTGTTCTGAAAGAAAGTTTTTTTCCAATTGAAGAAGATACACTGAAGTTGCTTAGAAACACTGCCTGTTTGTCTTAATTGCTATGTTATACATGGATTTCTGAAATTAAAAATTACTTCAGTGAAATGCCACGTCAGTTACATTTTTTTAACAAATGTTCCCATTCTGTACCAGTGGGTAGGGTGATTTTGTTTATATGGTTGGTTATCTTTGTACTCTTTTTAAGCTGTCCATAACAGGTTTTGAAAACTTAAAAAATCAAAGTGTTCAGAAAAAGCATGTAACTGACGTGGCACCTATCTGTAACTGACGTGGCATGTAGCTGTTAATAAAGTTCTATAAATGAACTACTGCTCTGCTCTGATCTCTTCTAAAAGTGATGCTGTCTTTTCCATGTCTTGATTCCTTGTTAATTGTCTGAATTTACAAGCTAATTAATAGTATTTAAATAAACACTGCCGTCTTCTACAGGTCGACAGTTGATGGCTTTTTTACTTATTTGGTTGGTTGGTAGGTAGGTTGCTTAAAGAGGCCTCATAGTGTTCGGACAATTCCATATTCGCTCAGCCACATCTGCTGTCTTAGCAAATACCTGACTGTGCACTAGCCCAGCGCTCAAGTCAGGCCTTAACTGCATGCGGTGAATACGTGTCGTCCATACCAACGGGCCAAACTTGTTCCAAAAGTTGGTGATGGGATTTTAACATGTGCGCAAGATGTTATGCGTGCGTTTGCACGTGGAACCTTGGTTTATAGTCTCATTCGAAAGACTGGTGGGGAATAGAGTCAGATCTAATGTTAACTCTGAGGGAAAAATCCCCTACACCGAAACCCCATTTGGTGATTCGAACCCGCATCTTTTGGATCACGAGTCCGGCGCTCTACCAACTGAGCTATTCCAGCCCCACGGAACTTTACTAAATTGAAATAATGAAATAACTGCTCAGACAATTCACCACTTTCTGTCAACAGAGTGTGTACCAGTGCTAAAATGAAGCATGCCAGCTAAATCAGCAGCAGAACGGATGAGGCTGTACCAACAACGGATGTGTGAAGAGAAGCGATTGACAGCAAAAGAAAGAAACAAAGAACAGCAGAAGAAATGCAGATCACAGTGGAGTGAAAACGAAAGGAAGGAGGAAAGTGTCAAGAGCACAAAAAGGAAATCTGATTATCGAGAAAAAGAAAAGTTGAAAAAGGCTTTGAAATCACCAGTGCTCATCAGTCCAGCAAAGGCTTTTGGTTCCAGGCAGTCTTTTGGCCGAGCGATGAATAGGGCAAGATTATCTCTGCCGCATAGTCCACGGAAAAAGAAAGCTATAATTTGAAAACTTGCAGTGGATTTCAGCACTGAAAACATTGACATCCCAACAAAACCCAAAATCACAAATGAAAAACATAAAGCAGTGGCTTCCTTCTTCAACAGTGACAAAATTTCATGGCAGCTGCTTGGTCGCAAAGACTATGTCACAGACAGTTTTGAAAGATGGAGAAAAAACAAAAGTGCAAAAGAAAGTAATGCTCAGCACTGTCAATGAAGCATTTCAGGAATTCAAGCGAGAGAACCCTGATCTGAAAATTGTTAAGTCTACTTTTGCTGCACTGTGACCAATTCATGTTGTTCCAATCTCAGACAAAGATCACAGTGTTTGCTGCTGCAAATATCATGAGAATTTTGAGCTACTGAGTCGGCCACGATACGTGACCTACCAAATACCAAGGCTCTCATGCGTTTGACTGTTTGTGACCCAGATTCTGTGCAGTGTCATCTTGGCAACTGCAAAACCTGCTGCAACATTCAAAATGTAATATCAAGCCTCTTTAGTAACTATGATGAAGATACCTGTTGCACCATTCTTCAGTGGAATGACAGAAACAAAAAAAGAAAAGTTAGAAATGTCAATCTCAGAGGCAAAAGCAGAGTATTCAGTGACAGCGAGTCTGCTTCTGAAGATACAGATTCCAACCAGCCCATGAGTGATGAACCAGGCAGCAGTGATATGAGTGAAGTTGATGAATGCTGCCCTGACGTGGATCACGAGCCAACGCCAAGTGAAGTTGGTGAATGCTACCCCAATATGGATCATGAAGAAACATCAAGTGGTCACATGTCTAAGTTTATTTCATTTCTTTCCAAAAGAAACTTCAGACTTCGTGGGCAAACTCAGGTGATGGTAACTGTTTTTTTTTTTTTTTTTTTTTTTTGGGGGGGGGGGGGGGGGGGGGGCATTGAAAAGCCAGTTTGAGAGAACCCACCTTGCTGTGTTTGAGCCAGACGAACTACGAAAACAAATTTGTGACTGCCTGGAATTTGATTTCTCTGCAGATGAAAAGCAGCAGCTTGAAGTTGAAGCTTTTTTTTTTTTAACCAGACATGCAACTGGACGATTATGTGTCTGCTCTTGGCAGAAATGGCACATATGTAGACCACATCACTGTGGAATACATGAGCAGAATGCTTTCAGGACAACCAATCACAATTGTCAGAGAACCTTTTGACATTGTCTTCGGAAATCCTGCTACCCAAAGACCAATGCTGTACTTGGGGTACATCAGCCGCATGCAGCACTACGTTTCTGTGGAGCCAGTACCCGACACCGACACAGGATCTTTTGGAGTTACCATAGAAGCTGAAAAATACTATGCTGGGGATTATGTTGACAGATTTTACATTGGAAGAGTGTTAGGCAGAACACAGAAACCTAGCTTTTTCAACATGAAATTCTTCCACCACACATCCAAAGGGGGAAAACTGTTCTTTTCATGGTCTAAGACTGACGACTGTGATGAAGTGTTTCATCAGAACATTTTCTTTGGACTGCTCCAACTGCAGGGATGTGGAGAATACACAATCAATCACATTGCAGACATTCAGGGAACATTTGCAAGCTTGAAGTCACACAACTAAACAGACATGCCACGTCAGTTACACTTGAGTGCCACGTCAGTTACGTTTAATTTTCTGTTTGTTTGAAAATCTAACTGAACAGTGTTACATTTTTAAGTTCCAGTTAAAAGAAGGATGTGTATATATTATTATATCCAGAAAAGAAACTGGAGAACTTTGGCATGTCATAGCTACCAAACTGCAATTATCCTTACTAAAATGTTAGTGAGCATCGCTGCCACGTCAGTTACATTTCTTAAAGTTCCAATGAGAAGTCTTTTTTAAAATTTTTCCTGCAATCACCAAGATGGACCAGTAAAATGCCTTGTTATACACAGGTTTGTAACAATTTTAAGTTAGTGAAAGATTTTTTTTCTTAGTTATAAAGTTATTACATCATTCCAAATTGTCTGAATGCCACGTCAGTTACGTTGGAACTGCCCAACTTGTATCAATTTATAAATTCTATCAATCTATACATTTCCCTTATGAACAACCCCCACAGCCAGCCCGCAGCCCCCCCCCCCCCCCCCCCTTCTCCGGCTGTCTCCCTCCTCCACCCCACACCTAACCTTCATAAACAGACCAAGGGACAGCACTGCCGTTTCTCTGCGTGCTTTTTTTCACCCTTGGTTCTTTTGATTATCCGTCTCTGTATTAAACCAAATAGATCTTCTACTTTGCCCTGCTCGCCTCCCACTACTATCCAGCTCTCCTCCCCTGCCTCCGATCTCTCTGTCTCTGTTTCTCCTTCTCTTTCGCTTCCCATGTGCACATGTATGGGTTATAGATGTAATGTTCGCTTGTGCGTTCTTGGTAATCCATGCAAAAAGAATGCGCCCGCGCGCACGCACACACATACGCACACATATACACACATACACACACACACACACACACACACACCACACACACACACACACACACACACACACACACACGCATACACACACATGCACACACACACACCAGACAGACAGACAGACAGATACACATTATGCAGACGCACTCGATTACAAACGCAGCACATTCATCCACAAGCAGACACACACATAACCTCACCCTGTTGAATTCCCACCAACGCAAACTTGAATGAGAAAGCCATAAAAGAAACGAAAGATGAGGGGGGGGGGGGGAGGGAAAAAAAAGCAAAGGCGAGCCATGAACAAGACAAAGAGATTGATGAGACGAAGGAAACAATTCCCGCTGGGCATATATATTTTAAATGCATGCTGCGTCGTTTTCTTTTCGTTCTAGCTATTGTTTTGGCTGACCCGTTATCCGCACTGTGGTGTTTTAATTTCACGCGGCGTGTTATGTGTGTACGTGTGGATCAATAACATTGTTTTGAAGGATGGGTCACCGGAGGGTTTGGTTTGGGCTGCTCCTCCTTTGCCATTATTCTGCAACAGCTCCTGCCGTTCTTTCCTGCTGCCCCCTTCTTTTCTTAAGGGAGAGAGTTATTCTTTTTATTCCTTTGAGCTTGAAAGTGGGAGGTAGATGAGAGTTGGGGTGGGATGATGTATTCTGTTGGTTTTTTGTTTGTTAGTTTGTTAGCTGCTGCTGTTTTCCTCTGTATCTCTGTATCTCTGTGTGTATGTTTATTCATGTGTTCTTATCTTTTGTTTTTTTTTAAAGGAGGAAAGGGACTGAAGGACAATACCGTTCTTTCTTTCTGTCTTTCTTTCTTTCTTGCGAATGCTAATTTGTTTTCCTTTGCTGTTTGTGTTTGTGGTGAATGGAGCGAGAGAGAAAAATGAAGATGGGGTGTGCAGCGTGGGTGGTGGATGCGACTGTTTATCGAACATTGTTGTTTTTGTCTTTCTTTCTTCTGTATCTTGGTTTGTTTTAAATGTTCGTTGAAAGAAATGAAAGAGGCGAGGAAGGAGGAGGGAACTAAGGCAAAACAAAACAAAACAAAAAAAAAAAAAAAAAAAGGAAAATAAGGGGGTGGGGATGTTTAAAAAAAAAATTTTCTTTCCCCTTTTTTCAGTCATTGTGTGTTTTTTTAAGCTTCGTTCATTCCCCCACCCTCCCCTCATTTCTTTTCCCCTTTTTTCAGTCATTGTGTGTTTTTTTAAGCTTCGTTCATTACCCCACCCTCCCCTCATTTCTTTTCTTCTTTCTTTCTTCGCACCTTTTTTTCTCCTCGTTCTGGCAGTCCTTATCTTTGTTTCTAAATCGCATTATTCTTTCTTCCATTCTTCCACACTTCTTCTGTGTTTCTAAATCGCATTATTCTTTCTTCCCATTCTCCCACACTTATTCTGTGTTTCTAAATCGCATTATTCTTTATTCCCCGTCTCCCACACTTCTTCTGTGTATCTAAATCGCATTATTCTTTCTTCCCCTTCTTCCACACTTCTTCTGTGTTTCTAAATCGCATTATTCTTTCTTCCTTTTCTCCCACGCTTCTTCTGCCTCGTTGGCTTGTTTCATATCCTTGTTTCTTTGATTAACCCCTACCAGAACGGGTTGCGTTTTCGCCCACTTGAGCTAGTTATTCTTTCTATTTGTCTGTTTGAAAGATAACACACACACAAAAAGTGCTGATCCGCTCTGAACCAAACCTGGTGGAAAGATGCAATGTAGCCCAAGGACTGCCCGTAGCGGATCTGGATCAAAGAGAAGTGCTTAAGATGAGAGTTCGACGTCGGCAGAAGTCTGCGTTCCCCCGAGAGCCATTCTAATCTGTCTCATACTCGCATTCCCCCCCCTTTTTTTTAATCCCTTTCCTCTTGCACTGTTTATTTTAAACCTCGTTTTTTGTTCTTTCTTGTATTTGTTTCTTCATTGTCTCATTCTTTGGTTCCTTCTTTTCTTTCACTTCAGGCACGTTTTTCTCTTTCTTCTTCTTCTTCTTCTTCTTCTCCTCCTCCTCCTCCTCCTCCTCCTCTCCTTCTCCTCCTCCTCCTCCTCCATCATCATCATCATCATCACATCATCATCATCATCATCATCATCATCATCATCATCATCATCATCATCATCGTCGTCATCATCATCATCATCATCATCATCATCATCATCATCATCATCTTCATCTTCTTCTTCTCCTCCCCCTCCTCCTCCTCCATCATCATCATCATCATCATCATCATCATCATCATCATCATCATCATCATCTTCATCTTCTTCTTCTCCTCCTCCTCTCCTCCTCCTCATCATCTCATCATCATCATCATCATCATCATCATCATCATCATCATCATCATCATCATCATCTTCATCTCTCCTCCTCCTCTCATCATCATCATCATCATCATCATCATCATCATCATCATCATCATCATCTTCATCTTCTTCTTCTCCTCCCCTCCTCCTCTCCTCCATCATCATCATTCATCATCATCTTCATCTTCTTCTTATTCTCCTTCCCCTTCGTCTTCTTCTTCTTCTTCTTCTTCTTCTCTTCTTCTGTAAAATTAGTAGCGTTGAATTCTGGCGACATTCTGTCCTCGGGAAGAACATTCCGAATTACACACAGAGAAATCTGTTGTGGCGGTGACGTTGTGCACTACATTAAAGTAAGCTACGCTACATTACACTACACGACACTCCGCTGGATACTCTGCACTGCGCTACACTGAACTACACTACAATACTGCCCAGTGGAATAGAATTCCCTGCACTACACTACACACACTACACTACACTCCCACTACACTACACTACACTACACTACACTTAAAACTACACTACACTACACTACTGCCCAGTGGAATAGAATTCCCATGCACTACATATCACTACACTACACTACGGTACGTACACTACACTGCACGACAACACGGTATAGTGCAATGTGACATTATGCAGTATGCTGCATTGCACAAGGCTACACTGCACTGCACTGCACTACACTACACTACACTACACTACACTACACTACACTACACTGCACTGCACCGCCCCGCACCGCCGACGCACCGCACCGCACCGCACCGCACCGCACCGCACCGCACCGCACCGCACCGCACCGCACCGCCACCACACTACACTACTAACATACACTACACTACACTACACTACACTACTGCCAGTGGAATAGAATTCCCATGCACTTACATATCACTACACTACACTACGGTACGCTACAATACACTGCACGACAACACGGTATAGTGCAATGTGACATTATGCAGTATGCTGCATTGCACAAGACTACACTGCACTACACTACACTACACTACACTAACACTACACTACACTACACTACACTACACTACACTACACTACACTACACTATTTCTTTTCCTTTCAAGAGCCAAGGGAAAGGACACACGACGGGGTCGATGGTTCCTTTCCCCAGCCTGCTGTCACTACTGAGGCAGAATTAGTAGTTGACCTGCTCTCGGGGCATGCCAGAAAAAGAGGTGGAGGTGTCAGGGAAAAAGGTGGGGGGGGGGGGGGGGACTCGAAATTAAACAGAAATAAAGAGAAAGAAACTAAGAAAGGCGGGGAACCCAAGCCACAGACACGGCCAGAGAAGATTGATTAGACCAAGGAACCAATTCGCTCATTGCATGAAAAAAGAAAAAGAAAAGAAAAAAACCTTTTTTTTGGGGGGGTTACGATTTTGTGTCTGGCACCCACTTCTCCCACCCTCCCTCTCCTCTCTGTCCGTCTGTCTGTCCGTCCGTCCGTCTGTCTGTCTGTCCGTCCGTCCGACTGTCCGTCCATCTGTTTGTCTGTCTGTCTGTCCGTCCGTCCGTCCGTCCGTCCGTCCGTCCGTCTGTCTGTCTGTCTCTCTGTCTGTCTGCCCGTCTGTCTGTCTGTCCGTCCGTCTGTCTGTTCTGTCTCTGTCTGTCTGTTCTGTCCGTCTGTCCATCTGTCTGTCTGCCTCTCTCTCTCTCTCTCTCTCTCTCTCTCTCTCTCTCTCTCTCTCTCTCTGTTTAATCTGTCGCAACGTTTTCTCTCGGTGCGGATGCATTGTTTGGACTTTGAGTCGCACGCACGTTTTATTTGCTCCGCGTTTTTCCTCTCGCCTTTTTCCCTGCTGACTTCTCTCCTTGTTCTTCTGGGAGAATTGCGACTTTTTTTTCTTTTTTCTTTCTTCTTTTTGTTTTGTTTTGTCCATCTGGTTTTTATTTCAGGGAAGAAGAACACGAGCGGAGAGGAAGACGGGAAGAGGGGAGAGGTGGGGCGGATGTTGCCACTATTTGTAAGGTTTTGTCTGTTCATAGTTTGTTGTTTTTCCCTTTCCTGGCGACAGTTCGTGTCAGGCTGCAATTTGTCTGCAGCCGAGGACATTTGGTCATCGTCTCCGGAGTTTTAACCATGTCGATTATAAAACAACAACAACCAAAAAAATCGTATGACATTTCCCTTTTTTTTTCAAACATCTGTGCAGCTTAGCAGTGACCGAGTTAACTTCATTTTCCGCTTACCATTTTCATTTCCTCTGTAAGTGTTTCGTTATTCAACCGTCAGATGCAAAGCAAACAAGCCAAAATCTGAATGACATAACGACATCAGAGGATCTGTAGACAAGGGGGGGGGGGGGGGGGGGGGGGGGGGGGGCAAGGAGTCATGTCTTTTCTCTGAGGCGTATCTTTCTTTATTTGTACAAGCTGAAGAACATAATGCAAAGTCAGTGTGGTAATTCTAATTCAATCACTTCAAAACGAATGGGTTACATTGCCAAACATTTTTTTTTTGCATTTGAAAAGCCAGATATTTCCCCCACTTCCCGCCCGTCCAAGGAAACCTTAGAAACAGGGTCTTCAGAGGAAGATGGAATTTATTTGGCTTTTTGATTTTTGACTCAGCTCAACTGTGGTTTAAGGTTTGCCAGTCAAGGGGGCGGTCAGCCAAGCCATAGCAGACGTTTGCAACTTGGACCGACCGTGTGTACAACTGTTGTCTCCTGAAACGAAATGATGCCAGCAGCCGCAGAGGGAGATGGAGCCTTTAAGGGGGGGGGTGGGGGGGGGGGGGGGGGGGGGGGGGTTGGGGGGGTGGGAAGGGGGGGTGTTAGTAAAATCTGGTATGGACAAGAAAAAAAAAAGTATTCCTGGAAAAGGTTCTTGACGAAAGAGAGGTAAAGTGTGTGTGTGTGTGTGTGTGTGTGTGTGTGTGGGGTGTTTTGTGTGTGTGTGTGCGAGCGCGCGCGCGCGCGATTGGGCGCGCTTTTTGTTAGAACAAAAGTACTTCGTTCACATTGCACTTCTATACAAAGTATTTTGGACACTTAAAAAACAATAACTACAAGAAGAAAGAAAGAAACAAAACAAAACTGGCCATAAGCAACATTACCTTACCTTACCTTTCCAAACATAAATAGCTTAGAAATTCAAATCTCACGCAGCTGCTGCCGTTGAAGCGTTTCCGCAGCAGGCGAAAGCCGTTTGATATCCGACCTCCACCAACAATCATCCTGTCCACTTACCTGGACGCCCCGAGGCCAAGCGTCCATGAGATTGACTGGTGTGGTCATGGTCTGTTTACGCGCAGATAGCATCTTGGTGGGTCACTGCGGGGCGTTTGTGTGTTCTGGAGATGAACTAGCTGGTGGGCTCAGAGGGTCCTCGGAGACCTATTGAGGACAGAGTGCGGCTCGGGCCTTTCGGGCTTAGCGGTTGAGCGTTGAGTTCGTTTATAGATCGTGAGTTCGAATCGACCTGCAATTGCCTTATTTGCCTCCTATCTTCACGTGTTGTCGTTCTGGAGGTATTAGTGTGGTGTGAATCGACTCTTTGGGGTGGTTATCTACGTTTGCAATAATGCTATGGTGGGTTTGGGCGTTACACCTGAATGTCACCTGACCGTCTTGGTCGGGACCGAGGACGATTCGTCAGATTGACCCCCCCCCCCCCCCCCCTTCCCCGTCCGCCATTTCCTCTTACTTTCAATAGCTTCCATTGAGGGAGTCTAGTACAGACTGCTTCGTTTGGCAAATTGCGTCCCCGTCTTGGACAGTGTCGAAACGCCTTCTTGTCGGTTAAGCGTATGGTGATGAATGTGGCCCAAGATCGAACTCATTTATTTGTTGTACGGATTCATGTTGCAATTCCGGATTAAATGATAATTTAAAAACAATGATTATTTATGGCGCTTTATCTTACATCATAGGCCATAAGCGCTTACAATTACGTAAAAGGTTAAAGAAAACAAAAATGAAAGCAAGAAGAAAAATGAGTTTTACAATAAGTACAATGTATCTACAATACAAGGGTGCATTTTTCACACACACACACACACACACACACCACACACAACACACACCACGACGCATGCACGCATGCCGCACACACGCATGCACGCACGCACGCACGCACGCACTCGCGCGCATGCGCGCGCGCACACACACACGCACGCACGCACGCACGCACGCATGCACGCAACGCACGCACGCACACCACACACACACACACACACACACACACACACACACACACACACCCACCATGGTGTATACAGGATCCGCTCATCAGTATTACACGAATGCTACCGCACCGTTGTTGAGAAACTTGGTGGAAAATATGAAGTGTTGTCCATAGATTAATCTTTTAAAGAAAGATGGATCATGGTTCGAGGTCCAATCGATTAAAGGTTTTTTAGAATCCGTGATACAGATTCGGATTAAAAGGCGGATCCAGAATCCATTCGGCCATGGCAGAGGTCTGTGCTTACCCAGAATCCCATCACCACACACTGCTGCATGATCAGACTCCTTTGGCCAGTGACCAAACCGGCCATCACCACACACTGCTGCATGATCAGACTCCTTTGGCTAGTGACCAAACCGGCCATCACCACACACTGCTGCATGATCAGACTCCTTTGGCCAGTGACCAAACCCGGGCCCTCACCACACATGCTGCATGATCAGATCCTTTGGCTAGTGACCAAACCGGCCATCACCACACACTGCTGCATGATCAGACTCCTTTGGCAGTGACCAAACCGGCCATCACCCACACTGCTGCATGATCAGACTCCTTTGGCCAGTGACCAAACCGGCCATCACCACACACTGCTGCATGATCAGACTCCTTTTGGCCAGTGACCAAACCGGCCATCACCACACACTGCTGCATGATCAGACTCACTGCTGCATGATCAGACTCTTTTGGCTAGTGACCAAACCGGCCATCACCACACACTGCTGCATGATCAGACTCCTTTTGGCCAGTGACCAAACCGGCCATCACCACACACTGCTGCATGATCAGGACTCCTTTTGGCCAGTGACCAAACCGGCCATCACCACACAATGCTGCATGATCAGACTCCTTTGGCCAGTGTCCAAACCGGCCATCACCACACACTGCTGCATGATCAGACTCCTTTTGGCCAGTGACCAAACGGCCACAAACGAGCGTGGAACTTTGCATATGGATACTGCTCAAGAAAAGTGTAAGGCGGATGCAGTGTCATATTAGCACAAGAACAGTACATAGCTTGTCAGTGATGAACTTCTCTGATCACAGCACCGGTGCACTGGCAGTCCAAACTTTACGCCCCTTTCGGTCTCTCCCAGACTGTCGACGGTCACAACGATCATCAGCTGTTGTTCCCTTTTCCTTCTGAAAACACACAGTCATTCTGGTTAGTTGCTAGTTGACTTTAAGCATACTAGAATGTCTCGTGTGACATTCCAATCTCCACACATAGCAATTTCTAAGTTTCGGTGTATGGTAATTCCAGATCATTTACTCTAACGCCGTGTACGCTCGTGGAGATTTGTAATGGACATTTGAGCAACGGCCATTCTGAAGTAGCACACCTCATACAGGTGCTTGCTTGATAGGACTACCACAACGGTAGTCCACTACAGGAATAACAGCACAAACACATTTAACATTATCAAATATCACACACACACAACACACACACACACACACAGCGCGCGCGCGCGCGCGTGCGCGCGCACGCACGCACGCACGCACGCACACACACACACCACACACACACACACACACACCACAACACACACACACACACTCTCTCTCTCTCTTTCTCACTGTCACTCCCTCTCTCCTTCTCTCTCTCTCTCTCTCCTCTCTCTCTCTCTCTCTCTCTCTCTCTCTCATGAAACGTATTATACACCAAAACCGACAACATCTCAGAATTTAAAAATATAAACAAACAAACAGTAAGAAAAGGTCATCCGACTGAACAAACGAGGTGAGGAGGGATGGGAGGAAAAGGTGAGGTGAAGGGAGGGAAGGAAGAGAGGGAAGCCACACGACAACGAACATCGAACCTGAGCTGCAGTAAGAGACGGTGAAATCGACATTAGATTCTGGCTTACTCTCATCGTTATAGGCAACGTCGTTAGTCTACACTCTTCTTTTTGCACGTCATGAGAATAAAGAAGGAAAAAGAAATGATAACGGTTTCCTACAGCCCCCTCTCTTCGTTCTTTCCCGTGAATTTCGATCACCGGTGATCGACGGTTTTTTCCCGGAATTATGATATTTTAAAACAACATTTTTGTTATCTGAAGCAATATATCGCTAAAAAAAAAACGAAACAGACACATTCATCGCAAAAATATTATCATTTTAGAAATAATGCGCAGAAATGTTACGAAAATTACGAAAAATTCATGCAAAATGCAAAAAATCTCAGAGTTAAAATGAAACCGCCAAAGAGGTTTTGGTCTCTGTTCAAGTTTGGACCAGTTCTGTCGGCGAGTATTGTGGATCAAATTGTGTGTGTGGTAGGACACTGCATCACAACATCGGGACTGGCAGTGGTTGTATTGCTGTGACAAACAGATTGCGTTACCGCGAGTAAATTCATCCACCCACACTGGATTTCTGGTCACAATTCATGACATACCATTTGTTGTTGTTGTTGTAATATGGTGACCAGGTGGTAGTGAAAACTGGTCACATTGTCCAGAGTGGATACTAACTGTCCAGTCTACTGTTTCTGTTGGCCAATATGGAAGTTTAAAAAAAAAGAAGGTTTTTTTTGTTTGTTACATTTAAAACGCTTGTTGATTTTTTTTTTACCGATTTCCCCCCCCTAATCTGGGATTGAGAATGTAAACAGAATGGCTGATGCTCTCAGCACGGCATAACCTTACCAGTCAAAGGGATGTCGATAGTTGAGCTCCGTGACATGAACTGATTTTGTTGTTTCTGTTTCAGTATGTAATCGTTTTGAATGATCTGACTGGTCCTAATGTGTCCATGTTTTTTCCCGCAGGAGTTTGACTGCCCTGTGTGGTCGGCTGGGCTATAACGATAAAACAAAACACACACACACAAAAACTACAGTCTGCAGGTCGTCACACTTACTGTTTCGATCGAGGACGAAGCTTTCACAATGCCAAGATGATGAGGCAGACGTATCCAGTTTCCCCTGCTGTTTGATTTTCAAGGAAACCTATAGTCACCGTCTACAGGTAGCCATGTTCATTGGCTCATTCATTGCGCCAGTTTTACAACACGTATTTTGGTTGGTTGGAGTACGCCGTGACTGGAAGCAGCATGAGATAGATCGAAACTTGTACTGAAACATTACCACACGACGATTACAGCGCACAACGTGCTAAGCGCTCAGATTGGCACGTAACACTGTTCGGCGACTTCCACTGATGTAACACGGGCCTTAGCAGTGTATGATGTATTGAACAACGGTCACTGCTCTCCGAATACGTGGTAATCATAGGAAAAGCAAGCAAGCAAGCAAGCAAGCAAACAACGAACGAACCCATCCCATCTGTGTTGCGTTTGTAGGCCTGCTAAAGCCTTCTGTTGTCGGGACATTGCCGTCTGCCTGTCAGTCTACTCGTCTGTGTGTCTAGGAACATCAGAATGTACTGAATTGCGTGAATAAATATTTGTCTCTCTCTCTCTCTCTCTCTCTCTCTCTCTCTCTCTCTCTCTCTCTCTCTCACGCACGCACACATACACGCACACACACACACACGCACATACACACGCGCGCGCACACACACACACACACACACACACGCACACACATACAAACACACACATTACATATACACACACACTCTCTCGTTCTCTCTCTCTCTCTCTCTCTCTCTCTTTCTCTCTTTCTGTCTTTCTCTGACACACACACACAACACCACACACACACACACACACAACACACACACACACACACACACACACTCTCTCTCTCTCTCTCTCTCTCTCTCTCTCTCTCTCTCTCTCTCTCTCTCTCTCTCTCTCTTGTATGGCTTACGGTTTCCGCTTTGCCTGTTCCAGATGATTATCAGTGTGCTGCTGGTGCTCGTGCGTGGAGTTCTTGGATAGCCGAGGAGTGAGACGGACTGGCTGACAGCGCAGCAGACCCCCTCTTCCGCATCAGGTCAGTGATCGGAACATTGCCATACCCCCCCCCTTCCCCCCAACACACCCACACCTGCAGGAGACGTACAGAGTGCTGATATCTAACCCGCATCCAAGGTCAGGGCGTGTGTGAACCTTTCACGCCGTGATTTATATTATGATAAACATTGAAACAGGGTGCGTGTCACATGGTCAGAGCGTTTGCCTAAGTTTTGAGCTGGCGGTCGTGCGTTCGAACCGCGAATGGATCGGATTTTTGTTTGTTTTCAACTTTAAAAAAAAATCCTCTCTATCTACCAGCAGGAAATGGGTACCTGATTCAGTTGAGGGAAGCTTTAAGGCGGCGGAAGGAGAGGGATGGGCTCTGCCTTTCATCACAATGTTCCCTGGACACGGCAAACCTATGGCAGTTCACTGTCCAGTGGCCATTAACCTTTGAGATCTTAAACCTTTAACGCTTTTTCAACCATCAAAGACCCGTGCATCTTTATCATTCGCAAACAAAATAACATGTTACATAAGCGTAGTTAAATGATGCCGCATTTGACGAGAGGAAGAAAAATGAACACGGTAATGATGACGATGACGATAACGATGATGGTGGTGGTCATGACGACGACAACGATGATGATGATAACGTGATGATGATGACTGTGATATAAGTATGATGATGATGATGATAAAGTAATTTTCAGTTAGGTAGACGAGGGATAGGGCGGAGTTGAAGGGTGGGTGGATATCGGGTGGGGGATGGGGACGTGATGGAAGAGTGATGATAAAGCAGGAGGAGGGAAAAAGGGTCAAAACTGACCTGAATGTGGTAGCTGGCCCTAAAAGTGATGATAAAGTAGTTTTCAGAATGGGTGGAAGAGGCACAGGGGGAGGCGAAGGGAGGGGAGGCGAAGGGAAGATGTGTGTAAGGTAGGGGTGGAGACGAAAGAGAGCGGGAGGGGGGCTCGGGGCAAAGCGGAGGATGAGAGGAAGGATGTCGCAGCGTCGTTTCAACCCTGTTTCACGTTCTTAAAACAACAAGCCTGAATATCGCCGGGCACAGGCGAAACCCACGTTCTCTAGTCTTTAAACGCATTCCGAAGCCACTTCAATGTTCATGGCATCAGCGACTCCAAACTCGCCACCAAACAAACACCCAACCACAGGGAAGCAAAGAGCGATCTATCATCCATCCATCCATCCACCCATCCATCCATCATCCCCCCCCCCCCTCTATCACCTCCCATCGTGCAGCACCGTTGAAACCGACCCCTCCCACATCCAACAGGATTCAATTTACGTCGGCTCAGGCTTCCTCCCGATGACAAATGGCCAGCGTGGGAAGCGACGGAGGGCTTAATACGTGGAAGGTGACCAGGCCAGGCGAGTGAGGGCCAATACATCAGAGAGCAAACGGTCGCGGAAGAGCGAGAGAGAGAGAGAGAGAGAGAGAGAGAGAGGGAGGAGAGAGAGAGAGAGAGAGAGAGGAGAGAGAAAAGAAAGAAAGAAAAAGAAAGAAGAGAGAGAGAGAGAGAGATATTTAGGGGAGAGCCCTTATGGGGCAGGGAAGGGAGCGAGACGGGAAGGGCAGGCAGTGGTGGGGGGGGGGGGGGAGGGGGGGGGGGGGCAAGGCAGTGGCGGTGGGGAGTTGAGGGGGGAGGAGGGGGGGGGGGGGAGAAGGAGACGGAAAGACAGACACCAGCATGTGAATCCCGCCTGTGCATTGTGTACACGCCCTATACCCAGGGGCGTGGCTCTGTGTCCACAGGCGGTTTATCAGCGAAAATGATGACTTTTTGAAATGGATGCTTCCTGGAGGGAGGGTCTCTTTCCTCTGTTTCTAATGCCTCAGTTTCAATAAATCTCTTTCGCTCTTTTTTGTTTGTGTTTTGTACTCTCTGAGGTCTGTTTCTCCTCTCTCCTTGTTTCTCTGTCTCTGTCTCTGTCTGTCTGTCTGTCTCTCTCTCACTCTCTCTCTCTCTCTCTCTCTCTCTCTCTCTCTCTCTCTCTCTCTCTCTCTCTCTTCTCCCCACTTTTTGTATCTGTGTCTACCGTTCTCTCTCTCTCTCTCTCTCTCTCTCTCTCTCTCTCTCTCTCCCTCTCTCTCTCTCTCTCTCTCTCTCTCTCTCTCTCTCTCTCTCTCTCTCTCTTTGTGTTTGTGTTTGTTTGTTCCCTCCCAGCCCAACTCTCCCTCTGTCTCTCTCTTCTCTTCTCTTCTCTCTCTCTCTCTCTCTCTCTCTCTCTCTCTCTCTCTCTATCCTTTTATATCTAAATTTTGAACAGAATGTGCTCGAAGTCGTCAGCATATGGTAACTCAAAAATCGCCATCGTGTGACACGAAAGTGGTTTCCGTGGGCGGTGCCGGATTCTCTCTGGTGAGTGGCAACACAGCGACATGGCTGTGATTGCAGTCTGTGAAATGTAGACACAAGAACGAATAGAAAAAAAAAAGAAGAAAAGATGCAAAGCATATAAACGTACTCCCAGTATTACAACAAAAAAAAAAAAAATCAGTCACTATAGCACTTTCTCTCCTTTTGGTGGTAGAAATTTTGTAAGAGAAAAGAAAAAAAAAAAGACGCTGCTCTCCCGGCGGGGAAATGGACCCCAGTCTCCTGCGTAACAGGCGGAGAAACTAACCACTATACTACCGAGGAGCTTACAGTTTGGTTACACTTAAACATGTACATCACAAAATTATCATTTATAGCCGTTAGTAACGGCTATTCTGGTAAAATAAAACATCGGGCATCATCCGTGACCCATAATGTACATACCAACAAATTTTCAGAAAAATCGGCCCAGTAGTTTTGTCTGGAGCGAGTGGAACACTTTTTGACCACGGACGGACAGACACTCATACGGACAGCATTTCTTCGTTCCATTGTAAGTACTCCCTGTTCTGTAAGAACTGGGGAGTACAAATGCAAACAAAACACATTCTCACCACCTCCGCCCTCCCCTCCCCCTCATAAAAAAAGGAGTCTGGGAAGGGCTGTGTATGGTGAGGGAGGTGGTGATGAACGATGAGATACTGACACCAGTTAGGGGGCACTGAAATAAGGCAAACAACAACAACAACCATTTCAACGACAAAAGTCCCACGGTATTGGTTCTGTGTTCTGGATCATTTTGCGGAAGATGATAATTATTGTTATTTTCACGGGCACGGCCTCTGTGCGTTGCTGATTACGTCAGCAGCCTGAAAAAAGTTCCCAGGGGTAAGGTTTGGTACGGGACGAGGGGTGGAGGTCGGGGGGCTAGGAAATAAGTGATGGGGGGGGTGACGTAGGGAAGGTGGAAGGGGATGGTGATGGTGGTTGTGCGGGGTTGGGTGGGTGGGTAATTTTTGCATTTTGTCACACACACACACACACACACACACACACACAAAACCAACGTCATTTTCTGATGCCGATTTGAAGGAATTCCCAGCCTACCAAAAACGGGTCCCTTTTAGGTTGGTGGTACCGGGTGTCTGCCTCGTGTTGAAACTAGTGTCACTTGACAGTCTTTGCTTTTTCACTGTACGGTCTCTGGCTAGCGTGGCCATTGTCAGGTTTCCCGCCGTCGTGAGCACAGTAACTGGACGCTCCTCCAAGCCCCACCCTCCCCCCATCCCCTCGTCCCCTCCCTCACCTCGCTTCGTCTCCTTTCTGTCGGGATGAGAAAGGACAGCCCCCCCCCCCCACCGCCCCCCATCTCCTTTTACCTACCGGCCTTCATAGCAGCCCCTCCCTCCCCCCTCTTTCCTGGCCCTTTGTTGATTCATTGAGCGAAACGGAACATTAGCCGTTTGAATTCTCGGTCGTTGTGTGTCAGGGTTGCTTGGCTTTCCGCCATTTCACGGTCTGCTGGTTGACTTGCGGACTGTTTCTCTCGCTTGAGTGACTCGCGCTCAGTTGTTGGGGGTACCACTTGGTAATTGTGTGCTTGTGGTTGAGTTTTCTGACGACAGACATCTTAAACGCCCCTCTGTGGACTGTGTTTGGAAATCGGAACATGAATCCACGATTTATCATAAGGAGTTGACACACCGCTGTCTTAACAGTGTACGTGATGTGCGGTACACGTATATCCATACTCTTGGTCTGTCCAACTTGTTAAGTCTTTCGTGTGTCTTTAATGTCATTCTACCAGTTCTTCCACCTGTCCCCATTTAATGACCCTCAAAACGAAACAAATTCGCGTACGTGCGCGCGCGCGCAAGAGAGAGAGAGAGAGAGAGAGAGAGAGAGAGAGAGAGAGAGAGAGAGAGAACACTACAGCCAGCATGATATCAGGTCTTCAGAGAAGGCACCCCCCCCCCCCCCCCCCCCCGCCCCCGAAGTGTTTCGGCTATGAACTCCCTACTTTCCTGGGGGGGCCGGGGCCGACCCAAAGTCATGACACCTGGGATCCCCTTTTGTCTTTAAATTTTTTTTTCCCTTTGGGCATTAGGGGGATTCAAAACAAGCCTTATTTTTTTTTGTTTTTCCCCCAAAAAATGGGTACCCAGGTCTTACCCCACATCGGTATCGGACATTTGGGTTCCCTAAGTGTAAAATTAAAAGCCGTATAAATTTTAAATTTTTTATTTTCCCCTTTCCACCAATCCAGCTGGAATTTTCGCGGCTCCTGCCTTTCCCCGGTAAGGTTCGGGTTCCTCTTTTTGGGGAAAATTTTTGCCCTTTTTCTGAGTTTAATGGGCCCTGAGGACACCCCCCCCTTTAGTTCCAACAATATGGCGGGGATTTTTTTTTGGGGAACCCGGGTTTCCCTTTTCATGCTTTTTGGCGAGAACGGGACAACTTCGCATCTCGTAGACGTGGGGCATTCCCCATTTTCCCTTTCCCATAGACCCAGAAGATCGATAAGAATAATTGTTTGATGAAGGGATTTGAGTACATTTCCCCAACCTTTGTCACTTTTTCTGATGTCCCTGGAGGGTCTTCCTTTCTCGAGTTTTCTTCTGTGTATTCCAGTCTTTCCAAACCTATCCAAGAAAACCCCCCGCGTCAAAAGGGTTGCAGCTTTTTCCAGACCATTTTTTTGTGGCCTGCCGTCTAAAAATGTCTTGATAAAACTTTGCGGGCGTACTGTTTTCTCTGGTGGTCCCTAACGGCTCAAACGGTTTCTTCAATCACTTCCCTTTCTGCCCCCATGGGGCACCTTCCCCCGGGAACCCGGCTGTTTTGGGAAGACTAAGGAATTTTCCACTGTGTGAGGGTCCCCGACGCCCCCCCCTCGTTAATAAAATATGTTTTTTCCATATTCGGGGATGCGGGGGGTTAAAGTCAGAAGAATTTACGCTTTCAAAACCCAAAAGGGCGCTCTCGCAAGGCACCCCGCACTCTGTCACTCACATCGGGGGCCCGGGCAAAAAGGTGAGGGGAAAACCAAAAACATTTCATAAAAAATAATCAACTTTTTTTCCCAATTTGGGAACCCCGAGCCCCCCCCCGTCACTAAAACAACACAACTATCGGGGATTTTACAACAATGTAAACAGCAACAGAAAAATTTCATAATCGCATCCCCCTTTTTTTTCATTTTAATTCTTTCTTAGCCGGGAAAGACAAATTCCACAAATTCGTTTGCACACTTAAAAATTTAAGAGAAAATAAACCCCCATAATTTGGCCAGCTTTCCCTTTGGGTTGATGTCATTTCTCTCATCCACTGTAAACCACGAGCTGAAGCTGCCAAAAGTTGTGTCCCCCGTTTGGCCAAATCCCATTTGGGGGGACACTGGAAAGTACTTGGTCGCCCCCTCACCCCCGAGTCTTCGGACACCCCGGGCCCTTCCCGCCTCTCCACGGAAAGGGCTCCTGTGGGCCCTCCCCCACAGGTCTTCTTTTGGCTGCAAACACCCCACCGTTGTTTTGGCAGCTCCCGTCTACTCCAACGGGTTTGACAGTCTTGCGGCCGACCGTCCCCACAGGGGAACAGTTTTTTCTCGCCCAAGGGCTCCGAGGTACTTTCACCCCCTGTAACGCCCCCACCCGGGGAACAAGACAAACAGCAAAACCTCTTTTCCCCGTATTTTCTTGACCCCTCAGCAAAAAGGGCATTTTCACTTTCCCTTAAGTATCACACACTCCCGGGTTTTCCCGACAGTTATATTCTTTCTCAAAAAAAGAGAAAACCCCAGTTTGACGGGCTAAACCCAAATGGAACACTGGCACACCCCCCACATCAACGTTTTTGTACCAAAAAAATCCCCAAGTTATTTTTTTTCCCGCCAATAAAATCATAGTCCCCAACACAACACACAACAAAAACAGGGGCTAGCACTAACCAAGATTTTGGGTAAAAAAGTGGTTAATGCATAACCTCCCTTCAAACTCATGTTCTTTCCCCGAAGCAAACCCATTGTAAACACCCCGGACTCCTCTACCACCAGGACTGATGCTTCGAAAATTACTCCCTTATAGCAAAAAAGGCGCAAACCACTCAATTGGCCGCAGCCTTCCATTCATTCCCAGAACAAGGATGACTGAAGGGTCGTTTGGCTCTGCCTGCGGGCCGACGGTCACCTCCCCGGGAAAAGGTCACCTGACCCCGATCCCCTTTCCCTTCAGGCCCACTGGAAAACCCCGTGAATACCAGCCATGGTTGGGAAGGGCCCAACTCCTCTACACAGTCCCCCGGGCGGGCCCCGGCAAACCCCTTGGCCACAAACCCCGGGACATGTGAAAAAATTCCCGAAATCTCCCCTTCAGCATACGACCCCCGGGGATTCCCCTGGGATGCCGGGATTCGCACCTGAAAAACCCCAAACTTGCCCCCAACCCAACAGCAAAATTTACCCTTAATTTCCCAAAAATGCTCGAAACTTGGGGCCGGGGGGGGCCCCTGAATGGTAAAGGGTTCCTGACCCCCCGAAACCTAAAAAGTTTTTCCCCAATCAACTTTTCCCTGGGACGAATGCTCAAAATTAGAAAAACCCAAATTTCATTTGCGGGGTCGATATAACTTGCTACCCCATGTTCAAAAACATCATTTTCCTTCAACACTCTACAGGGATAATGTCCCAAATTTAAAAACCCAAAAAAAAATCAATTAGATAACCCCATAATCACTTTTTGGTCATCAAAAACAACTTTCCAACTTTTACCCCTAAACTGCCCCAACAAATAATCAAACTCTTCCATGGCTTTAAACTATCGAAATTCCATACATATTAATTAATCATTCCATTCATTTCAAATAAAAAGCACAACCATGTTACCACAAGACCCAAAATTCAGGTGTGGGCCCACCTATTAAATAAAAAACCCAACTTCAGCCGTGGGGCCAACAAGCTACTAACACAAAATTCCAAATTCGGGTGTTTTTGGCCCAGCCTACTTAACATCAAAAAAAATTTTGGGGATGTGGCACAATCCCCAAAGACAACATTCAAATTGGGGCGGTGCCCCCCCCTCCCTTTAACATCAAAATAAAAATTCCCAGGCGTGTGGCCCCAAACTGCTCCAGGGTCCCCACCCCAAAAAATCCCCAAATCAAGCATTTATCCTATTTCAAAAACAAAAGGGAAAAATTTCACATTTTACCAAACAGTGAACAAGACAACATAAGAAAAACTGATATCAACGAAAAATCATAAATCAAAACACGTGAGCATGCACCCCAACCCCACCCCAAATGGGAAATGAAAAAGCCAATTGACAAAACCCTCAATAAAAAAAAAACGAAAAATATACTGAACATAGACTCAAACCCCCCCTATACTGGGCAATCAAAATCAATAACCCAACGGGCCCACTACATTTTTTTTACACAGAAAGCTGCCCGGGAAAACAATGACTGCTCACACCACCACCAAAATTTCACAGCACCCCGTAGGCATTGTTTCCAAAACCTTTTGTCCTCCTCTGTTGTTCACACAAAAAAGGGAAAACCCCCCAGGACCCTTTATTTTCCAAACCCCTTGACCTACTCCTCCCCCTCTAAAATTTTGACCCCCGTTTGTGGCTCCCAATAGAAACGGGGGCAGAATTTGCGCTTTCCAGGCTTTACAAGAAGTCACGAAACCTTTTCAACTTTTTGGGCCCTTAAAGGAGCGGGGAAAAATCTGCGCGACCCCTTCTTTTTAGCCTTTTGGGGGGCAAAATTTTCGGACAAACCAGCCCCCTTTGGGGGCATTCATTGCCCGGGGGTCTTTTGTTCGAAGACCCACTTTGAACGGGGCTTTTCGCACCCATTCAGGGCGAAAAATTTTTTTTTTCCCCCCCCCCCTTTTTCCCAAAATTTTTTAAGAGATGTTTCCCTCCTATCTTATCCGAACCGTTTTTCCTTCTCTTTTGGGGAAAATTTCCCTTTGGGGTTCGAATCCCCTAAATGGCCTAGGGCCCAAAAATTTGGGAAGGCCTTATTTACTTTACCCTTTCCTGACACGGGATCATCTGCCCCTTTTGAGCTGATTTCCCCTTTTGGGCTTTTCCCAAAAGATAGCGGGTCACCTCGACCTTCTTCCCATGCTTTATTACGCCTCCTGGCCCCAAACCCCAGCTCGGGTTTCCCTCACTCTTGGCCCCTTTTTTGGGCCCCCGACCCTGAGGCCCGCCCCCGGGGCCCTCCCTTTTCTGCTACCACGGCAACCCCAAAAACTTTCTAAACCCACCACTCCCCTTGCCCCCATGGCCCAGGGAAACCGCCACATGACCTATTTTTATTTTTCCATGAAACCCCCAAACCCCCCCCCCGCACATTTTCCCAGGGCGTACACTGCTCTACTGCTAGGGGCGCCTGTGCCCCTCCCGCTTCTTTTAAATTTTCCAAACCCCACGGCCTTTTTTCCCCCCCATTTGACTGGAAAGGGGGGTTTGGGCTTCGGGGGATATACCTACCCCCAAAACAAAGCTGGATGGGGAAGACGGGTTTTGCACTGCCCCTGAGAGTACTCCTGCAAACCCCGGATTTCTACTTTGACACGGGAAAAAGGTACCCGTTTAAATTTTTTCCCAACTCCCAAATCGCACTAGGGGGTTTTCCCCCGGTATAGTCCGTTTCTCCCCCCAAAAACCGGGCTCTTTTTTGTGCAAGAGTCATTTCCTGTGTCTAAAAAGCGGGTCCCCGGGTTTTCCCGTTTACTACGGGCCGTAGGGGTTGGGTGGGGGAAACCCTGCCTTCCTGTTGAATTTATCAACAGAAACAACGAGTGTTTTTGCACCCCCCGCTACTTTCCCTTTGGGGCGTAGGACCCTCTCCCCCAAAAACAAAAAACATGTGCTTTTCACTCTAACATTCTCTTGATCCCACTTTGGGACGGGACTTAGAATGCTTTTCCCTAACTGGGGCCCTGGGCCCCCTGTTTTTTTGGGGGATCGGCAAATTCACCCCCT
The DNA here is from genome assembly GCA_018398815.1 of Conus ventricosus. Taxonomy (NCBI): domain Eukaryota; kingdom Metazoa; phylum Mollusca; class Gastropoda; order Neogastropoda; family Conidae; genus Conus; species Conus ventricosus. The sequence continues at coordinate 52,280,856 of CM031605.1, forward strand.
GACGGTGGGGCCCGGGGCATTAGGGGTCGTCTGGTTCGACCCCTTCATCCCTTACGCTGATCAGGGGCAATTCTACCTGCTGCAACTTTCACTAACCCCTCCAAATTTCCCAAATTCTTTTTTCTGCCAAGAATACTGTAAAGACCCTTTTTCCGACAAGTAGAGAAAATTTGCCCCTTTTAACGATCTCCTCCCCCCAAAAGATTCAAAAGTTTTTCGTTTTGTTCCCTAACCTTATCCTTTTGTAAAAGAAGCCCTAAGCCGAAAAAAGGGAAACTGTATTGGGGTTCTCACCGTTTTTACAAAGGGTTTTCTCTAAACAATTTCCTATCAATCCGGTTATTGTTTCCTCTGAAACAAAGCATCGCGCACCGATCATAATCTGTCTTTTTTCCCAAACAGGTTCATTTTGGGGTTTTTAATTTTGTCGATTTGTGCCCCCTCGCTGGTCCTGGACTTGAGGGGCGGGCCTGACGATCTGCAGGGGGAAGGGGGGGGACCTTTCCCTGTCCTTCTACAACCCAAATTTAAATGAACACGTATCTTCTCTAAACCCTTCTCAATTATAAAAAAGCAAACGGGGTTTCTTTTGAAACCACTTTTTTCAAAAAATTCCAAGACACTGATTTTCTTCACAGTCCAACCCACAAACCGACAAACACTGGAAATAAAACTGTGTTTAAAGCCTGTTTTCCCAAGGTTTTCAGAAAACCCCCCCTTTCCAAAAACACCCTGGTTCAATTCAGATGCCAAAAATTTAAAAAATTCGCAAAGGGTCTCGGTCGATATACCAACGACCTTCAGGTCCCAACGCTAAGCCACAAAAAACTCCGGGGGAAATCGAGACACATTTTCCCCAACAGTTAACGTGGGCCCGGGAAAACTTTGCTCGGGCCCTGACATCTAAAACTTCCAAAAAAAAAAGTTTGGAACATCAAAAAGAAAAAATAAAAGGGGAAACCACCACCCCTTTCCCTTCATCCTTGAAAATTGCTGATCTCTGATCACTGACAAACAACTGTTGCCCAAACTGTTGGCCTCCACCAAAAAAAACAGAACTCCCATCTTCAAATAAATCGCACTTTTTTAGAAACAAAAAAGATTAAAAGGGAAATCTTCATACAATTTCACAACAACAACTCGAAACCATAAACTTCCTTTTTTTAATCGTTTAACTCAAAATTTGCTTTACAAACCTGCATGATTCTGCCCGGTCTGGAAACATTTATTATCAGGGTTTTGAAACATTTTTCCCCGAAAGCTGTCTCCAGACTCCCTTTTCCAATCTATAAACCCTATCTGAACCACAGGGCCTTTTCCCCCCTCCTGCGGAAAGCCCTGACATTCCCATTTTCCCAAAACCCGGAAAGGGCCTTACCAACCCCTTTCCAAATATCGCCCCTCGCTCTGACCAGCTGCCCCCTGTAACTGGGTTTGGGAAAAAATGGTTTAACTCCCGTTTATGTGGGAAACTGGAAACCGAGGTTTTTGGGCCAAATGAACAGTGCGGGGTTTTGGAAAACACCACTCGATGGGTTTTACCATCTAATCCGTCTGGAAACCACCATCCCAATGCCTTTTTTAACAAAAAACATTGGTCGCTACTTTTTCGACCTCGAAAAAAAGGCCCTTTCGGGGCACTAAAGGGGGGAAAACCCGGATCCTCATGGGGCCTGCACAGACTTGGTTTCGGGGTCAAACCCACCTCTGTTTATTTAAAAAATTTTTTTGGCCCATCGACAGTTTTTCCGGTGCGTGTTGGGACCACACTCTCGACATCCAAGGGGGGAGGGGGGGGTGTTCCTCAGGGGAGCATCCCTTTTCCCGCCCCCTTTTTAGCATTTAAAAAAAATGGGCATTGTCCCAAACGGGAAAGGGTACGGTCCCCTCTCTTTGTTATGACTTTTCGCTGTATGGGAGTTGGGCTTCTTACTACATGTACACGTCCCCACTCCAACTTTGCGTCAACAAATCCAACAGTGGGCCCAGGGAAAAAGGGGTTTTCCCTTTTCCCGCACCAAAACCAGTTTAATTCATTTCCACAAATTTTTTGTTTGAATTTTTTATGATTCCCGAAATTTTGTCTAGACAAGTCCACATTCCGTGTAAAAAAAGGCCAAAATTTCCCGGGGGTTATTTTGACCAAAAACTCAACTTTCTCAGCCACATCAAAAAACCCCAAACTTCTTGCCAAAAGCCCCTGAATATTCCCGCGGGCGTAAAAACACACCGACTGGGGGGCGATAAAAAAAACTTTGCTGCACCTCTACAGAGCCTTGGGCCTTACAAAAAAGGGTACGGTTTTTGCGTGTACGGACGCAAAAACCCTCTTACCTCAAAAATCTTGGGCCCCATCCAAATCAAGGGTTCTTCGTCTTTGGGGCTTTCCCCCCACCCCTGTGTTAAAAGCCTTACGCAGAGGGGGGGTGAAACCCCCCTGTTTCCAACCCCCCCGGGGTTTAAAATGTCTCTAAATTTTTATATCAACCCGTTTTAGAACCCCAGAATCCGCCTTGGGCTGGTCTTTTGACCCTCAGTTTTTTAAAACAATTCGAAACCCAACCCCAAAATGTATTCCCCGTTTGGTCTTTCGTATGCAGGCCCCACCCTGCGGAAAAAAAGGTCTAGACCTTTGGGGAGTATCCCGAATTTTTTCCCAAAAATTTTCCCGGGAACAAAACCCCGTACCTTTTTCACCCAAGATTCGTTTTGAACCCTTTCAAACCTTTTTGCAAAGAGTCTACCCGCCTCTGGCGTACAAGGCATTTTATCTGAGCTCTTTTTCCCCAAAATTTTCCCCCCTGTCAAAAAGGGTTTTTCCCGACGGTTTCCAAGTCTGAAGATGGAGTGGCCGGCACCTACTCCCTGGGGGTCCTTCTCAATACGTTGGAACATATTCATTCAGATGCTTTGTCTATTCCGAACTTTCTGGGCCCGGTTTTTACTTTGAAGAAATCTCACAATCCCTTTGAAAAAGGGACTTTCTGGTTCGGGCGGATTCGCTTTTCAGCTTTGGGGAAACCATAGCTGGCCGCCAAACCTTTGCATCCCGAACTTTTCCCCTTTCTTTGAAAATTTTTAGCACGGAAAAGGGGCGGGTTTCAACATTACTCTTTCTTGGTTTTCCCGGCATGTTGGGGACGGTGGGAACAAATGGTTTAAAAACGTTTAGCCCCGAACCCACAAGAGAGAAACTGTCCAACATTTTATATCCCCCGCTCAGATGTGAAAAACCCCAAAAAAACGATTATGTGAGGACCTCTGGCGGAGGGTTGGAACACACAAAACCAATAACAAACTTTTTTCCGATCCTCCAAACCCTTTAAAATTCCCCCCATCTACGTGGGGGGGTCTTTAAAAAGGAAACGGGTTTGTGCCCGGGGCACACCGGGCCCTTTTGAAATTTTTCCCATCCATACCTTTTTTAAAGAGTTTAAGAAGCTCCGGGTTTCATTTCCGCATGGGCCCCCCTTTACAAAAAACATTTTTCTTTTTGAAAAATTGGACTTGCACGATTGAGACACAAACTTTTCCCGCGGAATCCATGAAAATCCTGTTCAGGGTTTTCCCGCCTTTAGTGATCCCCTTTAGTTTTTGAGAAAAGTTTAAAATTTTTATCTTTATTTAAGATTTTACGGCGGGAAAAATTTTTAACCAAAAATTTCTGGGGCTTTTTTAGACGATGTCATTTAAAGAGATGTGTGAAATTTTCTTTTTTTTTTTTTTTTTAATTTATGGTGAGTTGATTTTTAAAAGTGGTGACAGCCCCGATATGGGCCCTTTTCGGGCGGCTGGGGTTAAGCAACATTTCTTTTCTTAGGCTGTTTTTTTCCGGGGGTAAGCAGAAAAAAGCTCCCCGCTTTGGGTGTCAGCAGCGCCGACAAATTTTTTGGCCCCCCGTTCTTTGGTTAAAGCCCCGATCTTTGGGAATCCTTTTTAAAATTTCGAAATGAAAACCTCTAAAAGGTCGGATTATCATCGAACCTTGGCATATTGATCAAAAGGGGTGACATGTGGTGCCCAAAAAACACCCTTTTGGGGTTTTTCGCCCCCTCCCTTTTTTCTCCAATTTTTTAATTTTTTTAACTCAAAATGCCTTATCTTCTCTCTTTCTCTTTCCTCTCTTTTCCCCCTTTTCCCCTTTTTCTCTCTCTTTCCCCCTTCTCTCCCCTTCTCTTTTCCCCTTCTCTTTCTCTCTCCTCTTTTCCCGTTTTCTCTCCTTTTTTTCCCCTTTTCTTTCTCTCTCCCTCTTTTTTCCCCTTTCCCTTTTCTCTCCCCCTCTTTTTTTCCCTTTTTCTTTCTCTTCACTTTTTCCCCCTTTTTCTTTCTCTCCCCCCCTTTTTCCCCTTCCTTTTTCTCTCTTGCCTTTTCCCCTTTTTTATTTTCTGGGCCTCGGGTTACACGGGGCCCGTTTTCATCTTTCATTTGCCTTCAGTTTTGGGCCCTTTTTTCCAAAATTTTCCCTTTTTCTATGAGGTCCATCTTTTTTTGAAAGGGCCCCTTGTTTCAGCCAACCCCCCTTCAGTCGACAAACCCGAAGCTATCTAACCCTCGATCAGCTAGTTAATACAACCCCATAAAAAGCCAGATTCCCACGATCCCTTGGGAAATAAACGTCAAATAGTTGTGCTACCCACAACAACCTCAACGCAACCAAAACCCCGCAAGTTCAAATACAAAGGCCCCGTCAGAAAAAAAAAAAAGATCAAAACAATCAACACTGACTAACGTCTTTCCAGGGAAGAAAAAAAAAACTTGTTTTTCCCCAATTTCGGGCAAATTTCAAATCCCCCTTTCAAAAGAAAAAACCCCGAATCAAAATCCCCTTATGGCTCATTTTTTGTTCATTCCCGGGCAGCCCCCCAATTTTTGACGAGTCTCTGACGCTCCCCCCCCCCGTTAATAAAAAATTTTTTCATATTTAGGGGTGCGGGGGGATGAAGAAGTATTTACGGGTTTCACAACCCCAAAAAGCGCTCTCGCATAGGCACACGCACTCTGTCACTCACATTTGGGCCCCCCACAAAGGGGGACGGGGGAAAACCCAAAACCTTTTATAGAAAAAAAATAATTTTTTCAACTTTACTCCCAGCCCCACCGTCACTACCCAACCCCAAACTATCTTCATACAAAAAATGTAAACGCAAATTCAGACAATTTCATAAATCGCATTTCCCCTTTTCAGTTATTCTTACTTACCAGGGAAAAAACAATATTCCACATTCCCGTTTTTCACACTTTTTTAACCTTAAGAGCAAAAAAAGTCCATAACCCTTTCGGCATTCCTTGGGTTTATCGTCAGTTTCTCTCATCCACTTACGACCACGAGTGAAAACTGCCAACCCCTTTTTTTTTTTGGGGGGGGGTCCTCCCGATTGGCAAAAACCCAGTTTGGGGGGCCTGGGAAAAGAAACTTGAGTCGCACCCTCACACCCATCTTCCGGACTAAAAGTACTTCGCCCCTCCCGGAAAAAGGGGTCCGCCCGGGCCCCTCCCCCGGTCTTCTTGGGTGCAAAACCCCACCGTTGTTTTGGCCTCCCCTTTTTAGGGGTCCAACAGGCTGCCCCTCTTGGGTGTCGAAACCCTCCCCCCAAGGGACAGTTTTTTCCGTCATCGGGCCCCAGGGTACAGCAACCCCAGGGAAAAGCCCCACCCAGGAGACAACGAGGGGACAGCAACCTCTGCTTTTACGCGGGATTTTCTTGAGCCCCCCCGCAAACGGGGGGAGTTCACTTCCCCTTTAAATGAGTCAACACTCCCTTTTTCCCCAGAGCTTTATTTTATTTCCCAAAAAAGAGAGGAAAACCCCAGTTTTTACGGCCAACCAATGGAATCACTGGCACACACATCACACGATTTTTACCAATAAATTCCCCAAGTTATTTTTATTCCGCCAATGGAAACATTTTTGTCAAACCCACACATACCCACACACTAAAAATGCTAGCGCTAACCAAAAACTTGGGGACCAAGGGGTTTTAAAAAATAACCTCCCCTTTAAAAAATCATTTTCGATTCCCCAAAGCTTCCCATTGTACTAACCCGCCCGGGGCTCCCTACCAGCCAGGTAAACTTCGAGTGTTTTTCACCTTTTAAAGACAACCCAAAGGGGCAAACCCTTTAAAATTGGGCCCCAGGCCTTCCATTTTAATTTCCCCAGAAAAAAGGACGGGGCTGAAAGGCGCTTACTCTGGGCCCCAGGCTGACGGTCACCTACCCGGGACGGTCACCCGGGCCATTTGCCTTCCCTTCAGGCCCCCCTGGAGAAACCCCCCGGGAAAACCCGCCCGTGGTCGGACGGACACTCCTCTAAACCCCGGGCCGGGAGGCGGGACCTTTCCCTTTTTCACTATCCCCCGGGCATGTGAAAACTTTTTCCCCTAAAATCTCCCCCCTTCAGTATACGACCCCGGGGGATTTCCCCCCTGGTTTATGCCTGAGTTCGAAAACCCTTTAAAAAACCCAAGGGCTTTCCCCAACAACAGCCAAAAATACCCTTAATTTGCCCAAAAGCCGAGAACATTCCCCCCGCTCTGAAAACTGTTAATTTTTCCCTGAAAAGAAACGGACAAGATGATCATCTGACTTCTCCCAAATTTTAAACAGGTTTTAATCGGGGGGCCCGAAAGTTTAACCCATATGGTTGGGAAATGATCCTGAGAAGTGTTATTGCCAATTTTTCCAGCGAACGTTTTAGAGTAAATAATTTTTAAAACAGCCCCGCCCCGCTGACCTTCTGGACAGCCTCTGGATTTTCTTTGGGATCCTCTTTTTTTCTTCGAATGCGGGTGTAGCCCAAATTTCCTCTACTTTCCGTTTACCCTTTGGGTCCTTCATTTGTGTCGAAATTTCCCGCCCCCGTTTTTGGGTTTAAAAAGTATCCTGGGAAATTCCCTGATCCGAATTTCCCCCTTTTTCACGCCCTTTCGGGCTTTTAATTTCCATTGTCCCATCTTTGGGTTTTGCCCGCTTATCTCACAGCCTTTTTTCCGGGAAACCTCAAGCAAGAAAGAGACATTCACGTTTTCCCCTTAAATATTTCCCCGAGAATTGGGCTTTTAGGGGGAGCTTTGTTTTTTCTTTGGGGGCAGATCCCAGTGTCACGAGGAAAAGGGCACCCCAAGGCCCCCCCTCGTGTAAAATTTTTGGCTTTTGGCCTCCATTTATTTTTGCTGTGTAGGGGGTGATATGGGAAAAGGCCCAATTTGTTTTGGGCCCCATTATGAACCGCAGGACCTTCCAGTTTTTCCCGAGAACCACAAAGTCCCTAATCTGCAGGTTTTCTTCGAAAAATTTTTTCTCGTTTCCCTTTTTCCCCCTCTCTTTCTTTCAAGCAGTCATCTTACCACCTTCCAAGGCTCTTGCCTGGTTCTTCTACTGTGACTGTTGGAATGACTAGGGTGGTTCGGTTGGAGTGGTTGACTTAACTGTTTCAGCAGTTTTCCTTTCCGCAGGAAGAGGCTTCGTGATTTCTTTTTTCATTTTTTTATGAGCATCTGACTTGTCTGACTGCTTCAGTATTTAGTGTATTTCCTCTTTCATGGTGGAAAAGACGTGTGTCCTGTTGAAGAGAGAGAGAGAGAGAGAGAGAAGAGGAGATGAGAGAGAGAGAGAGAGAGAGACGGAGAGAGAGAGAGAGAGAGAGAGAGAGAGGGGGGGGGGTGGAGGGAGGGAGGGAGAGAGAGAGAGAGAGAGAGAGAGAGAAGAGAGAGAGAGAGAGAGAGAGAGAAAGGGAGGGAGAGAGAGAGGGAGAGAGAGAGAGGGGAGGGAGGGAGGGAGAGAGAGAGAGAGAGAGAAAGAGAGAGAGAGAGAGAGAGAGAGAGAGAGAGTAGAGAGAGAGAGAGAGAAGGAGAGTAGGAGAGAGAGAGAGAGAGAAGGATGGATGTTGTAGAGAAAGAGTATCCTGATCTGGTTGACGTAGCTAAACCATCTTCAATCTGAAACGAATTATGCCTATAGGACTGATTATTGCAAACAACAGGCAAGCAACCACAAGAAACTGGCAAGAAACAGAATGAAGCAAGCAAGTTAAAATCTGCAACTTGAACACAAACTTTAGAATGCCCTGTTAAAAAACATCGACGATTCACTCTTCTGTAGTCTTACCAGTCGTGTTGAAACAAACTCAGCAAGTGTCGCGTGTCAGTAATTCGGCCAGGCCATTGGAAGCGACTGTCGAGTCTAACCTGAAAGCTGTTACAACAAAATCGTCCCTCTTGCCTAGGCCACTCACCCCGCGTTCATCGCGCCATCGTCGGAACGTCACTCGTTGCACACATTTGATGATCGCGGTGAGATGGATCAATGGTAGGCCTACAGCGTAGTGAACGATCAACTCTAAGCTTCTGTTAAAAAAAAAAGGCTGATTTAGGCTTCGGATTGCTGAATAAAGAAAATCTCCATGCTGGCTGCAATCTGGGTCTTGTGTTGATGCACTTTAATGTCTGCTGCTCGCAAACGCTCGGAAGAAACATGTTTGTAGAAAATTCACTCGGCGGTTGTGTCTTGCGCGTCAATAAGCATGAATCAATTTTTCATTCTGTGTTACGTGTTTATTTGTGTTCGGTCTTGTTGGCCTTTGTCATCGGTCTGAAAACAGCTTGACCACGAGGACAGGTAATCCATAGAGAATCATCACCGGGAGTGACCAGACGAAGCAGGTTTTCTTTTTTTTTTTTTCTGTCCTATCTTTTGTGCCACCCGGTGGGACTATACCTGCGCCGTTCATCCGACCCCCGTCCACAGGCACAGCCCGGCCCGGCCGGCCGGCCCGCTGCAGCCCGGCACCGGTAATCCACATGGGGCAGTCGTCTCATGTCTTCAAGAGGCAACCCGCCGGAGGAGACGATGCACTGCTGCTGATTCACTTCGTTGGTAATCAGTGGTGCCTGTTCTGATCCAGCATTCGCAGGACACACCGAATAAGCCCCCCTACGACGACAATAGTAAGCAGCGTTTGTGCAGGACACCACCGAATAGCCCCCCTACTGACGACAATAGTAACAGCGTTTTGTTGTGCTCGGGTCTGGAGAATCAATCAAGAATTGAAATGGAAAAAAATACAGACAGACAGACAGACAGTAAGGAAGGTACAGGGAAAAAAACATCACAGGAAGGACTCGAAAAAGAAGCGTTACGGCACACATGAAGATGTCAAATCGTCTTTAGAAACAAAATTACAATTTGCCAACAAGCTAGACACTAACCTTAGTTAAAAGATAGC
>CM031605.1:52300078-52305078 GCA_018398815.1 Conus ventricosus
TTTTTATTCACGGGTTTGGTTTCGGATATCTTTGAGAAAACCATGGTGTTAAATGTGAGTTTCAATTTATGCAATGTTTCTTGAGTTTTTCTCCATTTTCCATTTTTTTTCTTTTCTCTGTCTGTCTGTCCTGTTTGTCTGTCTGTCTCTGTTTGTTTTCAGCATCAGCATCTCTCTTATGTGAAAATTTGCCGCACATAACCATATTTACTGTAAAAGATGTCATTCCGCCTCCACCCCAACCCCGACCTCCCTCATTTCTCAGCACGAACATCTTTTGTAAAGTTTCGCTGTGCAAGACAGTATTTCGCATTCAGAATGGTCCTCTCAATGCCATTCATGTTACTGCAAAAAACAAACAAACAAACAAAAAAAGTCCCCCAGGACAGAATGTCAGTCACCGTGCGTAACACACGACCACCAACATTGCGGACAAATGACTCACGTGGAAAAGATGAAGCAAGATGACGACGGGCAGAGGTGACGAATGCGTGGAACGATGCGCCGTGGCCGCACGATCTATGGCGACACTTCGGTCGTCGGACACTGAGCTTTTGCCGGTGGTCGTTTGACGCATGATCCTGTCCGCACGGAACGTGCTGAAGTCCCGTGCCCGTGGGTGACGGATGATGAGTGACTGTCAGGGTGTTCTGCCCGCCGTCACCAACCTTGGTTGCAGAAGACGGGGATAAGTATCGCAGGGAGATGGGGATGTGCGTGTCTATTTAACACCACACTGATCCCACCAGAACGATAGCACGTAAAGATCAGGACAGCGAATAGGTGTGTGTATGTGAGTGAGAGACAGAGAGAGAGAGAGAGAGAGAGAGAGAGAGAGAGAGAGAGAGAGAGAGAGAAGAGAGAGGAGCGAGAGAGAGAGAGAGAGAGAGTGTGTGTGTGTGTGTGCGTGCGTGCGTGCATGCGTGCGTGCGTGCGTGTGTGTGTGTGTGTGTGTGTGTGTGTGGTGTGTGTGTGTGTGTGTGTGTGTGTGTGTGTGTGTGCGTGCGCGCGCGCCTCTGTGTTGTGTGTGTGTGTGTGTGTGTGTGTGTGTGTGTGTGTGTGTGTGTGTGTGTATGTGTGTGTGTGTGTGTGTGTGTGTGTGTGTGTTGCTGAACGTTCGCGGAATTAGAACCCACAACTTGTTACGACAGCTAAATGAAGCACTCTTGTCTTTGATAAGACTTTTCACAACCAGATGCGATTTCTTTCTTTATTTTTTCCGTTCTCCTAAAGGGAGAATGTGTTCACAAAAAGCATCAAATTTGTTTTCTTATTTCCAGTTTTTTTCTCGTAGATAGTTTTCCAGTTGTGTTGTGATTTTCATCCTACAGTGACGGAAACACCGTTACCTCGCACGTGGTCTATCTTAAAAGCATAAAGGGGTGAATGACCGCCACTATTGTTAGAGCCTCTGATGAGATCTACCCAGGGGTCGAAACCACAGTCAAGCCGACCAGAACGTTTCGGCCCTCTCTCTACATGATAGCATTGGCAGAAACCATTTCTTGCCATTAAAGGGGTTGGTTTTACTTTCCAATGTCGCTTCAATCTCCCTGTCCTTTTGTTATCACCCGATCTTTAGCTGAGCCACTTTCGCCAATTGAAGATCATTACACACGACTAAAGGCGACATTCTTATTTGATCGATCAGTTTAATCGATGTCTGCCAATCTGTTGACCCTAATAAAGGTTATTACATAGCGCTCAGAATCAGCGCTTTGCTTCCAGACGATGCTCAGATAACAATGAAGCGGATCTAACGGGTGCTTGCTGTACAAATATTTGATCGACACGAACACTTACTTATTTGATTTTATTTTTATTTTACTTATTTTATTTCATTTTTTTTATTCAGCCACGTATTTCTGTGTTATAAACTGAGCCACAGTAAAGTAGAAGGAAAGAAGAGTTAAGTTTTTTTTGGGATGGAAAATCAGGTTAAAGTTTAGAAGAGAAAAAATAAACCAGAGAAACGTGAAAAGCATAGCCTTCACAGAAGACGCAAAGTTAAGAAATGCGGTGTGTGTGTGTGTGGGGTGTTGTGTGTGTGTGTGTGTGAGTGTGTGTGTGTGTGTGTGGGCGCGCGGGTGTGTGTGCGCGTGTGTGTGTGGGCGTGTGTATGTCTCTGTGTGCGAGTGTGTAAGTTTGAGTATATGTTAGGTATGGGTGTGTTTGTATTGAGATGTGTGTATTTGGTGTATTATGTAATGCGTGTGTTTTTGCGTGTGTGTGTGTTATGTGTGTACGTGTGTGTATACGTGTATGTGTGCGCACGTATTTTTGTGCGTTAATTATGCTTCTTTGCTTTGAATGAAAACGTTCATATTCTGTTCATAATGTTTTCTTAAATGTCAGTACAACCTTGAGTTAATCTGACAATAATTGGTTTCAGTCAGTCAGTCATTGTGTGTGTGTGTGTGTGTGTGTGTGTGTGTGTGTGTGTGTGTGTTGTGTGTGTGTGTGGCGTGCGTGCGTGCGTGCGCGCGCGTACGTGCGTGCGTGCGTGCGTGCGTGCGCGCGCGCGCGGCGTGCGTGCGTGCGTGCGTGCGTGCGTCGTGTGTGTGTGTGTGTGTGTGTGTGTGTGTTGTGTGTGTGTGGTGTGTGAAATCAAGCTGACGATAGAGAAAAAGGAAAGACGATGAAATTAAAGGGCACAGACATTTATCAGTTTTTTTTTAAGGGGAAAAATCATTTTGCAAGAGAAAAAAGGAAAAATAACGTTAAAGGAGGCACGCGCTTTAATTTCTTTCTGGATAGCCTACTGGGAACATCGGATTTCCTACGAAGTACGGGCTTCCGTGCTGTTTTCTTTTCATTTTCCTACACGGCCCTTCGCTGGCAGCTTTGGGAAGCCATTGATGGCGCCACTCTGAGGTGGTGACGTGGCGCTGCTACCACAGTTAGACTGTATAATCCAGCCAAGCCTTGGAAGTTGCGGTATGCTCCTAAAACAAGAAAACAAACAGCAAACAAACAAAACCAGAATTAAAACGCGCATTCGATCTTCGCCCCACCCCCCTCCCCCACCTTTTCCTGACCTTCCATCCACTCGTTCCATCTATACTTTTAAGGATTCCTGCTGATGACGTTGGTTACAGTCTAAAATAGCCTGTGTGAACCACCTCTTTGCCTTCTCTACTGTCATCAGTTTTCAGACTGTACGACTTTCTCAATGTTGTCTTGCACCAGCTGAGTTCCCCTGATAGACCCCAGTCTATTCATAATCACATTTCAGCTTAGAACCATTAGCAATGTGTCTTGATCTGCATCTGAAAAAAAGGGGTATTCAGACTCGTTAGAAATATTTCAGTTGTGTAGATAGTAAACTGTAAAAACTTGCACACGTCCTAAGCGTACGATTGTCTGGTGTGTTACCCGCAAATATTTTGCTGAAGTGGTATGTCTCTGGTGTCGTGGGTGGACAGCCGCCATCAACAACTTGACATTAACAGCACAGGATTGGAGATAGCTGTCTCCCATCATCCCGCCACCATCGTCAGGGATCGTGACGAGACTCTCCAAGGGTCGAAACTCGAGTCCAGCCTGCAGAAACCACGCAGTGCACACAGTGCACATACTGTAGATTCTACTGTCGTTGCGTGTCAAGCGCTCTGCTCTGTCTGTCTGTCTGTCTGTCTGTCCCTTCCCTCTCACTCTCCTCTCTCTCTTCTCTCTCTCCCTCTCTCTCTCTCCTCTCCTCTCTCTCTCTCCTCTCACTCTCTCTCTCTCTCTACCATGTCCCGAGCGTTTCACTCATAGTCGTTGGCATGCTTACGCTTTCTTCACCGCAAATAGAAATACAAATTCAGGGAAGCACAGAACCAATTTCTCACTGATGTACCAATTCAAGACCCACCACCGAAAGACTGTGAGTATTTTTCTTTTCTTTTTTTTCTTTCTTTCTTTCTTTCCTTTCTTTTTCTTCTTTCTTTCTTTTCTTTCTTTCTTTCCTTCCTTCTTTCTTTCTTTCTTTTTAAGGTAGTTGATTTTAAAAGATCATGTCATTTCGTTTTAACACTGCCCAAGATGGCGACGGAAGTGCTTCACGAGAATGAAGTTAAAGAGACGTTGGAAGAGGGTGACTATAATGGACGTGCTGCACTGCAGTACAGATGGTCCAAAAGAGTTAAATACCTTTTTGTCTTATGCTCCGTGTTGGTCTGCCTGTAACATAACACCACAGAAAGAAATGCCAAATATCCCAGCCCTACCCCCTTCCCCCGCTCGGCTCTTTCTTCAACACTCCTCTCACCCACGCTTATCCCCCGCACCTCCCCCGTTGCCCCCTCACCCCTCCCCACTCACCCCCCCCCACCCCGACCCCGGATTCGTATCTCAATTAATAGATCTTAGCCGAGAGAAGTTTCAAGTTACCCAAGTGGGTTGTTTGTGTGCACGTGCATCACCTCCTCTAGTTCGTTGTTCCACAGAAAAAAGAAATTAAATCATTGGAGGAGCGCGAAAAAGTTCAATGCCTCTTTGCAGTTATTTGCATATTCATTTTTTAAAGTGAGCGTCAGCCAGTGCTGAGAAGGCGCCAGAAGAGTGGTTAGATATAGATGACTCGTGGGTGTGTGTTCTGTCATGACCTGTCCTACATGAGAAGAGTGGTTAGATATAGATGACTCGTGGGTGTGTGTTATGTCATGACCTGTCCTACTGCTTTAAAAGGAAAGACCACGTTGCGACTGGACTGTAACACTCATCGAACAAATGGATCTTGTTTGTTTGTTTGTTTGGTTGGTTGTTTTTCCATGAGGGCAAACCGATTAAGGGCTTAACTGGCAACTTTTTTTTAACGTCTTAATAAACACAAACACGAAGAAACAACAAATATGAATGACAACTTTAAAGGGAAATCTAAAAACATCACGGTAGCCTACCAAAAAAAAGCAGTTTTGGAAAAAAAAGTAGAGAAGAAGAGAGAGAGAGAGAAAGAGAGAGAGAGAGAGAGAGAGAGAGGAGAGAGAGAGAAGTATGTTTATGTGCAAAGGAGGGGG
>CM031605.1:52312817-52317817 GCA_018398815.1 Conus ventricosus
CCCCTTTTTTCCCCCCCCCGTTTTTTTCTTTTTTTTTCCCTTTTTTTTCTTCCCCTTTTTCCCTTTTTTTTTTTTTTTTTTTTTTATTTTCGGCCTCGATTCCCGGGGGCCATTCTCTCTACATTGCCTTCATTCCGGGACCCTTTAGTCCTAAATTTTTTCCCCTTCTTCTATGAGGTCCTCTTTTTCAAAGGCCCCATTGTTCAGCACCCCTTCAGTCGACATTCTAAAGCTATTAACCCTCGACAGCTATTAATACAACCACAGAAACAAGCGAGATTCCACACATCACTTTAAATAACATAAAATATTTTTGTGCTACACAAAACAACCTCAACAGCAACCAAATCAAGCAATTCAAAAAAAGGGCCCCCCATGAAAAAAAAAAAAGATCAAAAAAATAAACACATACAACGTTTTTTCCATAAGAAAAAAAATCTAGGTTTCCACAATTACGACAAATTTCAAATCCCTTGAAATTTGAACAAAACCCAAAACAAAACTTTTTTGGGCTCTTTTATTTTTTCATCCCGGACAAGCCCCCAATTTGTGACATCTCTGAGCCCCCCCTCGTTAATAAAAATGATTTTCATTTTCGGGGATGCGGGGTTATAGACAGAATATTTACGCTTTCACAACCAAAAGCCTCTCGATGGGCACAGCACCGTCACTCCATGGGGCCCCCACAAGGGGAGGGGAAACCCAAAACATTCATAAAAATAATCAATTTTTATTCAACTTGACTCCGAGCCCCCCCCGTCCTACACAACAAAACTACTGTATCATACAACATGTAAACGCATACAGACAATTTCATAATCGCATCCCTTTTCTTCATTATTTTTACTTAGCCGGGAAAGAAAATTTTCCACTATTCTTTTTGCACACTTAAAACCCTTTAAGGGAAATAACGTCCATAACTTGCCACTTTCCCTTTGGGTAACGTCTTTTTCTCTCACCACTGACGCCCCACGGCTGAAGCTGCCACACTTTTTGGTCCCCCCCGATTGGCCAAATCCCATTGGGGACAGGGAACGAGCTTGAGTCGCACCCTCACAAACCCATCTTCCCCCTACACCCTACTCGCCCCTCCCCCCGGAAAAGGGGCCCCGCGGGCCTCTCCCACAGGGCTTCTCGGCGCAACCCCACCGTTTTTCTGGCACCCCTGTCTAGGGTCCAAAAGCGCACGTCTGCTGTCAAACCCTCCCCCACGGGAGACTTTTTTCTCGTCATCGGCTCCGAGGCACGCAACCTCCACTTCAAAGTCCCCACCCAGGAAAAACGAGGCACAGCTAACCTCTCTTTACCGTATTTTTTTAGCCCTCAGCAAGACGGGGGAGTTTACTTTCCCTTAAATGATCAACACCCCTGTTTTTCCACACTTATATTCATTTTCAAACAAAAGAACCCGAGTTTGACTGGGTCAACCAAGGTCACGGCACACACACCACGATTTGTACCAATAAATCCCCAAGTTATTTTTATTTTCCCAATGGAAAACTAGTCACCTACCCCTACACACACACAAAACTGCTAGGCTAACCAAGACTTTGGGTACCAGTGGTTAATCTAAACCTCCCATTAAACTCAGTTCGATTCCCCCCAACACCCTTGACTAACACCGGACTCCTCACCAGCCAGGACTGAGCTTCAGTATTTTCTACCTCAAGACAAAAAGGCCAAACCATCAATTGGGCCCACCTTCCCTTCATTCCTCAACAAGGACACGAAAGGCGCTGTACTCTGCCTCAGCGACGGGCCCTACCCGGACGGTCACCTGACCCAAAACGCCTTCCCTTCAGGCCACTGGAGAACCCAGTGAAAAAGCCCCCAGTGTCGGGCTGGGCACTCCTTACCCCGGCCGCAGGGCGGCCTCCTGCACTACCCCCCGACATGTGAAACACTTCCCAGAACTCTCCCTCCTTCAGTATAAAAACTCGGGGTATTCCCCTCTGGTGATGCCGAGTTCCGCACACTTGAAGAACCCCAAGGATGCTCCCCAAAAACACAAAACTACCCTTTAATTGCCTAAACTCCCAAACATTCGGCCGACTCTTACATACTGTTAATTTGCCCCGACGAGCGACAGCATGATCATCTGACTTCTCCAAATTTTATCAGGGTTTTAAAGCGAGGGAGATCATTACCGACCTATGGATAAGCTGATCCCGAAATTTATGGCCGAATTTTATTTCCACTGAACGTCTTTGAGTAAATTTTTCAAGCAACCCGCCCCCGACCTTGCGGACAGCTCTCTGGGTTCTCTTGGGATCCCGTCTTTCTTTTGAATGCGGTGCCAAGTTTTTCTTCTTTTCCGTTTTTCCCTTTTACACTTCATTTTTTCGTTCCACCCCCTCTTTTGGGGAATTGTATCCTTTTTCTTCCCTGATCTCGAAGTTTTCCCCTTTTTTTACGCCCATCGACTTTAACTTTCCCTTGTCTGCCATCTTTGCTTTTCAGCCATGCTTATCCACAGCCTTGTGTCCGGAATCCCAGCATGAGAGACATTCACGTTACCCATTATACCCTCGAAATGGCTTCAGGGGGACTTTTTTTTTTTGCTTGGCGGAGTATACCCGTTCACGAGAGAACAGGGGGGACCCCCAACCATTTCCTCGTGTATTTGTGGCTTTTGGCCTCCATTTATTCTGCTGTGCTAGGACTGATATGGTATGAAGGCCAGAGTAGATTTGGCCTCATTATGAACCGCAGGGACCTTCCAGTTTCCAGAGAAGCCACAGCAGTCCATAATCTGCAGGTTTTCTTCGACTATTTGCTCAGTTTCCTTTCCCCCTCTCTTTCTTTCAAGCAGTCATCTTACCACCTTCCAAGGCTCTTGCCTGGTTCTTCTACTGTGACTGTTGGAATGACTAGGGTGGTTCGGTTGGAGATGGTTGACTTAACTGTTTCAGCAGTTTTCCTTTCCGCAGGAAGAGGCTTCGTGATTTCTTTTTTCATTTTTTTATGAAGCATCTGACTTGTCTGACTGCTTCAGTATTTAGTGTATTTCCTCTTTCATGGTGGAAAAGACGTGTGTCCTGTTGAGAGAGAGAGAGAGAGAGAGAGAGAGAGAGAGAGAGAGAGAGAGAGGAGAGAGAGAGAGAGAGAGAGAGAGAGAGAGGAGGGGGGGGGGGGGGAGGGAGGGAGAGAGAGAGAGAGAGAGAGAGAGAGAGAGAGAGAGAGAGAGAGAGAGAGAGAGAGAAAGGGAGGGAGAGAGAGAGGAGAGAGAGAGAGGGGAGGGAGGAGGGAGAGAGAGAGAGAGAGAGAAAGAGAGAGAGAGAGAGAGAGAGAGAGAGAGAGAGAGAGAGAGAGAGAGAGAGAGAAGAGAGAGAGAAGGATGGATGGTTGTAGAGAAAGAGTATCCTGATCTGGTTGACGTAGCTAAACCATCATTCAATCTGAAACGAATTATGCCTATAGGACTGATATAGCAACAACAGGCAAGCAACCACAAGAAACTGGCAAGAAACAGAATGAAGCAAGCAAGTTAAAATCTGCCAAACTTGAACACAAAACTTTAGAATGCCCTGTTAAAAAACATCGACGATTCACTCTTCTGTAGTCTTACCAGTCGTGTTGAAACAAACTCAGCAAGTGTCGCGTGTCAGTAATTCGGCCAGGCCATTGGAAGCGACTGTCGAGTCTAAACCTGAAAGCTGTTACAACAAAATCGTCCCTCTTGCCTAGGCCACTCACCCCGCGTTTCATCAGCGCCATCGTCGTGAACGTCAACATCGTTGCCACAACATTGTGATGATCCGCCGGTGAGATGGATCAATGCTGTAGGCCTACACGTCGTACGTGAACAGACTCAACTCTAAGCTGTTCTGGTTAAAAACAAAAGGCTGATTTAGGCTTCGGATTGCTGAATAAAAGAAAATCTCCATGCTGGCTGCAATCTGGGGTCTTGTGTTGATGCACTTTAATGTCTGCTGCTCGCAACGCTCGGAAGAAAACATGTTTGTAGAAAATTCACTCGGCGGTTGTGTCTTGCGCGTCAAATAAGCATGAATCAATTTTTCATTCTGTGTTACGTGTTTATTTGTGTTCGGTCTTGTTGGCCTGTTGTCATCGGTCTGAAAACAGCTTGACCACGAGGACAGGTAATCCATAGAGAATCATCACCGGGGAGTGACCAGACGAAGCAGCGTTTTTCTTCTTTTTTTTTTCTGTCCTATCTTTTGTGCCACCCGGTGGGACTATACCTGCGCCGTTCATTCCGACCCCCCGTCCACAGGCACAGCCCGGCCCGGCCCGGCCCGGCCCGCTGCAGCCCCGGCACCGGTAATCCACATGGGGCAGTCAGTCTCATGTCTTCAAGAGGCAACCCGCCGGAGGAGACGATGCACTGCTGCTGATTCACTTCGTTGGTAATCAGTGGTGCCTGTTCTGATCCAGCATTCGCAGGACACCACCGAATAAGCCCCCCTACTGACGACAATAGTAAGCAGCGTTTGTGCAGGACACCACCGAATAAGCCCCCCTACTGACGACAATAGTAAGCAGCGTTTTGTTGTGCTCGGGTCTGGAGAATCAATCAAGAATTGAAATGGAAAAAAATACAGACAGACAGACAGACAGTAAGGAAGGTACAGGGAAAAAAACTCACAGGAAGGACTCGAAAAAGAAGCGTTACGGCACACATGAAGATGTCAAATCGTCTTTAGAAACAAAATTACAATTTGCCAACAAGCTAGACACTAACCTTAGTTAAAAGATAGCTCTTCGAAAGAAGAACTCTGATAACGAGAACGCCGAGAAAGGAGGAGGAGAAGGAGGAGGAGGAGGCAGCAGAAGAGCAAAAGGGACGTCAGAGAAAAAAAACAGAAGAAGCAGCAGTAAAGCTGAGAGGAGCTGGACACGCAGCGAACCATTAAAACGTGATAGGTCAGGAGAAAGACATCAGTCAGTGCACCCTGCCTCGTCCCTGCAGTCAAGAACGGCGTGCCCTTCGGAGCAATGTGATCAAGACAACGAAGAAGAAGGAGAAGGAGATGAAA
>CM031605.1:52330317-52332817 GCA_018398815.1 Conus ventricosus
TGAAATTAAAGGGGCACAGACATTTATCAGTTTTTTTTTTAAGGGAGAAAAATCATTTTGCAAGAGAAAAAAGGAAAAATAACGTTAAAGGAGGGCACGCGCTTTAATTTCTTTCTGGATAGCCTACTGGGAACATCGGATTTCCTACGAAGTACGGGGCTTCCGTGCTGTTTTCTTTTCATTTTCCTACACGGCCCTTCGCTGGCAGCTTTGGGAAGCCATTGAGTGGCGCCACTCTGAGGTGGTGACGTGGCGCTGCTACCACAGTTAGGACTGTATAATCCAGCCAAGCCTTGGAAGTTGCGGTATGCTCCTAAAACAAGAAAACAAACAAGCAAACAAACAAAACCAGAATTAAAACGCGCATTCGATCTTCGCCCCCACCCCCCTCCCCCACCTTTTCCTGACCTTCCATCCACTCGTTCCATCTATACTTTTAAGGATTCCTGCTGATGACGTTGGTTACAGTCTAAAATAGCCTGTGTGAACCACCTCTTTGCCTTCTCTACTGTCATCAGTTTTCAGACTGTACGACTTTCTCAATGTTGTCTTTGCACCAGCTGGAGTTCCCCTGATAGACCCCAGTCTATTCATAATCACATTTCAGCTTAGAACCAGTTAGCATGTGTCTTGATCTGCATCTGAAAAAAAGGGGTATTCAGACTCGTTAGAAATATTTCAGTTGTGTAGATAGTATACTGTAAAAACTTGCACACGTCCTAAGCGTACGATTGTCTGGTGTGTTACCCGCAAATATTTTGCTGAAGTGGTATGTCTCTGGTGTCGTGGGTGGACAGCCGCCATCAACAACTTGACATTAACAGCACAGGGATTGGAGATAGCTGTCTCCCATCTATCTCGCCACCATCGTCAGGGATCGTGACGAGACTCTCCAAGGGGTCGAAACTCGAGTCCAGCCTGCAGAAACCACGCAGTGCACACAGTGCACATACTGTAGATTCTACTGTCGTTGGCGTGTCAGCGCTCTGTCTGTCTGTCTGTCTGTCTGTCTGTCTGTCTCACTCTCTCTCTCTCTCTCTCTCTCTCTCTCTCTCTCTCTCTCTCTCTCTCTCTCTCTCTCTCTCTCTCTCTCTCTCTCTCTCTCTACCATGTCCCGAGCGTTTCACTCATAGTCGTTGGCATGCTTACGCTTTCTTCACCGCAATAGAAATACAAATTCAGGGAAGCACAGAACCAATTTCTCACTGATGTACCAATTCAAGACCCACCACCGAAAGACTGTGAGTATTTTTCTTTCTTTTTTTTTTCTTTCTTTCTTTCTTTCTTTCTTTCTTTCTTTCTTTCTTTCTTTCTTTCTTTCCTTCCTTCTTTCTTTCTTTCTTTTTAAGGTAGTTGATTTAAAAGAGTCATGTCATTTCGTTTTACACTGCCCAAGATGGCGACGGAAGTGCTTCAGCGAGAATGAAGTTAAAGAGACGTTGGAAGAGGGTGACTATAATGGACGTGCTGCACTGCAGTACAGATGGTCCAAAAGAGTTAAATACCTTTTTGTCTTATGCTCCGTGTTGGTCTGCCTGTAACATAACACCACAGAAAGAAATGCCAAATATCCCAGCCCTACCCCCTTCCCCCGCTCGGCTCTTTCTTCAACACTCCTCTCACCCACGCTTATCCCCCGCACCTCCCCCGTGCCCCCCTCACCCTCCCCACTCACCCCCCCCCCCCCCGACCCCGGATTCGTATCTTCAATTAATAGATCTTAGCCGAGAGAAGTTTCAAGGTTACCCAAGTGGGTTGTTTGTGTGCACGTGCATCACCTCCTCTAGTTCGTTGTTCCACAGAAAAAAGAAATTAAATCATTTGGAGGAGCGCGAAAAAGTTCAATGCCTCTTTGCAGTTATTTGCATATTCATTTTTTAAAGTGAGCGTCAGCCAGTGCTGAGAAGGCGCCAGAAGAGTGGTTAGATATAGATGACTCGTGGGTGTGTGTTCTGTCATGACCTGTCCTACTGAGAAGAGTGGTTAGATATAGATGACTCGTGGGTGTGTGTTATGTCATGACCTGTCCTACTGCTTTAAAAGGAAAGACCACGTTGCGACTGGACTGTAACACTCATCGAACAAATGGATCTTTGTTTGTTTGTTTGTTTGGTTGGTTGTTTTTCCATGAGGGCAAAACCGGATTAAGGGCTTACTGGCAACTTTTTTTTAACGTCTTAATAACAACAAACACGAAGAAACAACAAATATGAATGACAACTTTAAAGGGAAATCTAAAAACATCACGGTAGCCTACAAAAAAAAAGCAGTTTTGGAAAAAAAAGTAGAGAGAGAGAGAGAGAGAGAGAGAGAGAGAGAGAGAGAGAGAGAGAGAGAGAGAGAGAGAAGTATGTTTATGTGCAAAGGGAGGGGGTGGGTGGAAATAAGGCAAAGGAAAATAAGGAAAAAAATATTTACGAGATTAAAAGGTCGGATGTGTGTGTGTGTGTGTGTGTGTGTGTGTGTGTGTGTGTGTGTGTGTGTGTGTGGTGTGTGTGAG
>CM031605.1:52342817-52345317 GCA_018398815.1 Conus ventricosus
GGACTCAGCGCGCGTGTCAACTTCTGTATGTATTGACAGTAAAGACCCTTCGGTTAAGTTGGTTTGTACGAATATATACGCAACGTAAACACATATGCAGTCACACACACACACACACACACACACACACACACACACACACACACACACACACACACACACACGCGCGCGCGCGCGCGCGCGCAGAGAGAGAGAGAGAGAGAGAGAGAGAGAGAGAGAGAGAGAGAGAGAGAGAGAGAGAGAGAGAGAGAGAGGCAAGTAAGCAAGTATTGGTGAGAGGGCTGGGTTGTTCTGAGAGAGATAGAGGAAGAGTCTGGAGTGGGAATGATTGTGAAATTGCCAAATCATAAAAGGCGGTTTGGCGCACAGTCAACGACAGTTTTAATTTTGCTGCTGTGATTCTGGGATACTGCTATACGAAGATTGCTGCACACGTCATGTGATGAGAAGAGAGAGAGAGAGAGAGAGAGAGAGAGAGAGAGAGAGAGAGAGAGAGAGAGAGAGAGAGATCATGTTTAGGCCATTGCCCCTCATGAAGGAGTGCGTATATACAAACATTTTGTTCAATCTGGCATTTAGAATCAATGACATCCTTCAGAATACACGTCGCAATAACTTTAAAAAATGAGAGAGAGAGAGAGAGAGAGAGAGAGAGAGAGAGAGAGAGAGAGAGAGAAGGGGATCATGTTTAGGCCATTGCCCCTCATGAAGGGGTGCGTAAATACAAACATGTACCCAATCTGGCATTTAGAATTAATGACATCCTTCATAATACACTTCGCAATAACTTAAAAAAATGAGAGAGAGAGAGAGAGAGAGAGAGAGAGAGAGAGAGGGACAGACACAGAGAGAGAGTGTGTGTGTATGTGTGTGTGTGTGTGTGTGTGTGTGTGTGTGTGTGTGTGTGTGTGTGTGTGTGTGTGAGAGAGAGAGAGAGAGAGAGAGAGAGAGAGAGAGAGAGAGAGAGAGAGAGAGAGAGAGAGAGAGAGAGAGAGAGGTGATCCGATTCATGTGGATCATGTTTTCTGCCGTTTCTTCCTTATACTGCATTATACTGTACGGTGAAATTCCATTGATACAGAAAATGTCTCTGCGTGAAATTCGGGCTGCGCTTCCTGGGGAGAGTGAGTCGTCGCATGGTGGCGCCACCTCTGTACTTCTTGTGGTGCAGGATTGCTTCCAGCCGGTTTATTTGGCAGTTGAAGACAGTACTTCTCTGTCTCCCACCTTCACCTTCGGGTGTATCTTTTTCTTGTTTTGTTTTTTTCCATTCTGACTCTGTGCGTTTTGTAGACCTGCGATACATGAGAACTGTTCTATCGTGTCAGCAAAATGATGTATGGCCCATGAAAGGAAGCGCGTTTTGTCAAAACACCGACGTTAGAGAACTGGCTCGATCCTCGAGTCATGTCCATATCCCTGAACAGGGTGAAAAAAAATGCAGTTTTCAATAATCTTTCTTATCGGCTGAAATTACTACTTTGTGGAGTCGTTGTGAAGTGCATGTCAAATTATTGATCTGTTACTCTTCACCCTGGCTTGTGGCACAACGAAGGGTTCTTTCAATGTATGGGTTTTTTTCCTTTCTGATTTACACATTGAGATGAAGTGTTTATGTATAGAAGAATCTGTGAAACAGAAAAGGAAGAAAAAATTCAACAGAAAAAAGAAAACACTAAAAAAAACCCTGTAATTTTTTTTGAAGAGCCATACATACTGTCATATATAAATAGTGTCCACCAGGAATTGCACTTCATGAAGATCAATGCTGATCAACTTATCCCTATTTCAATCTCTGTGGTTGGCAAGGATGTTAACGAGTTGCAGAAAAGCCGAATTTTGAACGCTATATCTCCTCTTGGTTAAGAGACGAGCGAGCGAGCGAGAGAGAGAGAGAGAGAGAGAGAGAGAGAGAGAGAGAGAGAGAGAGAGAGAGAGAGAGAGAGAGAGAGAGAGAGAGAGAGAGAGAGAGAGATATACGGATACGGATACGGATACGGATGTTTTATTCATATAGGCCCTAGCCCATAATGAAGGGGGTAATGTGAACAAATCTTTTCGAAAAAGAAACAGGAACAAATAAATCAAATATTCATCAAAGTGCAACAGTATCAAACAGTACACAACAATTAATTCTTAACTGCATACTATACTTCTAATCCTAAACGCCTTGTACAAGAAAACAGCAAAACGTTTTATGGTGGCTTCGTTTGTGGATGCCATGAGTAATGAGAGTCGAAATAAAGAAGGATGCTTAGAATATTTTTGATCAATCAATTGATTCCTCAGATCATTCAAAATAGGACAGCAGAACACAAAGTGGACCTCATTTTCTTCGGCATTTTTACACAACGGACAGAGAAGATCACATTTGCTATGCTTCCTGTAACGATAATAATGAACAAAAATTTCAGAAATACCTAATCTGAACTTTGTCATAATATACCTTAAATGACTGTCCATTTTAATTGATAGATACGATGGAACACAATGCACACTT
>CM031605.1:52352817-52355317 GCA_018398815.1 Conus ventricosus
TCAAACATACACTAGATTCATCTTCACTCATAAAACAAACTCTGTGGTCTTTGTTTCATTTCAACAAATCATATGGTCGTCTTTTAGGGGAAAAAGTCGAGTCTTACATATACAAATGTGTCCATATGGTCGTCTTTGAAAAAAATAAGCTGATAAACATATTTATTATGAGTCCGTGATTGCGCAAAGATGACTTCCATGTCCAGTAAGTGCTATTCTGTTGAATTTAACCGAATCTCTCTCTCTCTCTCTCTCTCTCTCTCTCTCTGTTAAAAGGCTGTCAGCGAAGACATGAATAAAACCAGAGATGTTGCCATGTACAGTAACAAGACACGCAGGAGAGCTTGACAACAGAAGGTTCTCCAGAGAAGAAATCTCCCCTCAGATAAATGTGTCTGTCCTGAACTCCTTGCACTGTCAGGGGCAAGACTCCACTCCTTCATGTCATTCCGCTGTCAGATGTCCCCCCCCCCCCCCCCCCCCCCCCCCACTGGTTCAGCCAGGATTCGAACCCGTACCTTCTGGATGTGTGGTCGTCTCAAGGCCTTGCCTCTTTAAATGGATGTCAATACCCTCATGGCGATTGGACACATCTTTAAAGCTGAGAAGTTTCAGCTTTATGCAGTTCACTTTTATGCCTCTTCGACCATATCCAGCTGGAACTCTTTTCAGCTGTCTGTGTTATTGCCGATAGGGTGCGAGTCTTCTAACCAGAAATTGCGAGCTTTTAATGACATCATGGGCTGATGAACCTCACTTGCTCCAACCTCCGTGGCGAGGAATTTGGCTTGGAAATCAAATTCCCTCAATCTGCAAGTGTACTTCTCATTCTTGTAGATGTGAGCTCGCTCCATTCTTGTGTTCGTATTGCCCAGTGAGTTCAATCAGAATCACTCACAGTGGTGAACATGAGTGGAGTACAATGTCTGGTCTCATGCCACCGTTTCTAATGATCTCTAGATGGTTTTTCCATACAGGAGCGGCTGCTAAGTACTTCCAGTCTCCCCCCCCCCCCCCCCCACCTCCCCCACCTCCCCCAGTAAAACCCGATTCAATGCTCTTGATGTTCCCATTGACCCAGACCATGGTTTTGTAGCATACTGCGGTGTAGAACGTCGTTTCTGGGACTTCCGATGGTGTAGTGTATTCTCTGGCAGTGTTGGCCGTATATGCGATCTCTTTGACAAGTAGGTTTGCGTCTTCATGTGTGCCTTCCCTGGGATAACGCTGCTGTGCATGAACTCGGGACGTGTTCCACCGTTTCTTTGCCCGGACAGAAAGGACACGTAGGATCATCAGCATTCTGATTTCGCCAGTTTCAAAAGGTTTATATACCATTTAAATAGGTTTGAATATATATTTGCTTTAAAAAAGCGAAGAATTGATATTAGTAGGATCTTAAGCTGGGGTGAAATACTGCTTCTTCAAGTAATCAGAAACGATATGTATGTGTGGTTGAAACCTTTTTCGTTTTCTTGTTTATTACTGCCTTTTTTTTTTTTTTTTTTTTTTTAATGAATGCCCACACCATGTGTGTGCATGTTCACTTCCAGTGCTTACAGGTCGGAAGTCTAACATATTTTTTTTAGTTTGGAGTCTAGAGTTTTGACTCTTTCTCTCTCTGCTTACTTACTTGCTTGCCTGCTCGTGTTTAAGTGTCTGTCTCTCTCTGCGTCTATTCTCTGTCTGTCCGTCCGTCTGTTTGTCTGTCTGTCTCTGTCTCTCTGTGTGCCTGTCCGTCTATCTGTCTTTCTCCCTCCCTCGCTCTCTCTCTCCCACACACTTTATTCCGTCAAGTTGCTTTTTTTTTGTCTCAAAGCGGCAAGGATTATCCGCTGTAATTGCCGGCCGTACTATTGAATGCAGCGCACACCGCCTTTTTTTGTTAGCTATGAAGGCTTTTAAAATATCCGGCTATTAGAATCTCCGTGCGCTTTTTGTCTCGCTGAAGCTGTTCCCATGTCTGTCTCTTTAGTGGTCTGTTTCTCTGTCTCTTACGTTATTATCTCCTTGTTTAAGTAATTAAAAAAATGTTTATAAATATTTTCGAGTCCAATGTATCAATTTGTCAATATTCATGCTATGAGTCCCTTTATCATTGTCAGTTTTGCTCTGTTTGTCTGTCTCTCATCTGTGTGTGTGTGTGTGTGTGTGTGTGTTTACTTTGACCTTTCCTTTTAACTCCTGTACTGTTGTAGCGAAATCGATGAGTTTTCCTCACTTAAACCTTATTTACCGTTTGCTCAAAACTAAACCTCTCAACATACAAACAAACAAAAAAACCCTAGGAGGCAAGCATTCAAAAATAACCACGACATAACAACAAAACTTACATTCACAATATGAATTAATCTGTTAAAGTGAAGAGAGTAGTACTGTTGATGGTGCCGCCAAAATTGAACGGCGGAGTGATAGTAATTACACGATTGAGAACGGAATGTGACGCAAGAGGCCTATGCTTGTGCATTTTTCGTCATGAGACCGTGATGCCCGAGGGATA
>CM031605.1:52365317-52370317 GCA_018398815.1 Conus ventricosus
TTTTGGTTGTGCGTTTATGGAATTGTAACTTGCCGACTTAAGTTTTGTTTTGTTTTAATTTTCTGCAGCGCGGCTTTTTTCTTTTCTTTTCTTAAACTGACGAAATGAATTCAAATAGATGAAAGAGTATTTTGAGTGTGTCTACGTCAGTTGTGTTGGTTATGTTTCAGGATTTTCTACATCTTCACGTTTTCATCTTGATGAATTGAGGCGTCAGCATTCCTCACCTAACCAACTCACACGCGTCTGCAAACACACCTGCCGCTGTCAAGCACCTGTTGTTTTGGAATACGTTGACACGTTCTCCGGGTAAGTCTGGTACAGGGTCTGCCTTAAAATGTGCTCCCTCTTCATCTGTTGAGCCTGGTTGACGTCAGAATATATCATGAAAGGAAGCGTAGATTACAGCCTGGTCATGTAGTCTGAGCGTAAAAATGAAAATTCACAACATCATCTTTGTTATACTCATTCTCATTAATCATTACAAAAAATATCACACAGTGCCCCTTCATGCCCCACTCAGGTGGTGACTCCATTTCCATTTCTTTCTCTCGCCTCCACCCGTGGGTGTGGTCGTGATGACGTCATCGGTATCGGCACGTTCAAGGAGACTGTTGTTGGATGGATGTGATGGCGCCCTTCGGAGGGGGCCCTCTTTCCCGCTGGCTCCACGACCAAGCAATAATTGTCAGTAGGGAAATCAGAAAGTGGCGTCTTAAATACGCTAGATCAAAAATGGTACCAGTGAACGCCGCTGAATCATTTGGTCAGCGGTGCAGTGTCTCCGCTGGTGGGTTGGCTTGCGATCATTCTCTGTTGACTGCTCCTGTGGATGGTGGTACTGGTCGCTGGACAACCTGGGTGTGGCTGTGTTTAAGAGCCGAAATGAGCAGGGTGGAAGTAATGCCGGTGTGGGGCACATAAGATGAGACACAAAAAAAATTACTTAAACTCTTTGAGCTACAGTTAACACATCAGTGAGAACAGCTGGACTGCAGTTACTTCCATTCTTTTAATGTTCGCACATCCTCGAATTTGTCTGTCTGTCTGTCAGTCTGTATGCTGTCTGTCTGTCAGTCTGTATGCTGTCTGTCTGTCAGTCTGTATGCTCTCTGTCTGTCAGTCTGTATGCTGTCTGTCTGCCTCTCTGCGTCTGTAATTCCTCTTTCAGTCTGTAGGCTGTCTGTCTGCCTCTCTGCTTGTGTAATTCATTCTCATAATCTGTCCAACTGTGTGTTCGCTTCAGTCATTTTGTAAGTTGCCTGTGCGTGTGTGTGTGTCTCTTTCTGTGTCTTTCCGTCTATCTCACTCGTCGTTGTCTGTATGCCCCAATTTCTGTCTGTTTCTGTAGCCGACCTCATCCCCCTTGAAAGAGGTAAAGGCTTTGATCTAAATCAATGGATCTTGCGCTTTCGTTGTTTCTTGTACAGGAAGAAGAAAGCAGATGAATGTTCTTGTCGACCCCCTTTACCAAAAGGTCTAAAAAAACAGGCTCTCCTTAGAGTCCCCGTCTGACCTCATCAGCCGAGCAGCTCCAAGCACTCACGTCATCCCCGCCGCTGTCTTGTCTGCCCGAGTGCGGCTCTCTACTTCATGGCATTCCACAGTCTTATTACTTCTCTTAAAACACACGCACTGACACACACACACACACACACACACACACACACACACACACACACACACGCATGCACACACGCACACACGTACGCACGCACGCACGCACGCATACACACACACATCCAAGGGCACACACACACACACACACACATTCACACACACGCGCGCGCGCGCACACACACACGGATACACACACACACACACACACACACACACACACACACACACACACGGATACACACACACACACACACACACACACACACACACACACACACACACACACACACACACACACACACACACACACAAGTCTTAATTTGAGCCACACAGATGCAAGCGTACACATACATATACACACGCGCGCGCTTGTTTGCACACATACACACACATGTGCGTGCGCGCGCACACACATGGACACACGCACGCACGCACGTGTACACACATATACACATACACACTACACATACGTACAACCGTAAACAAACCGGGCGTGAACGCTGACACATACACACAAACATACACATAATGATACAGACAGAGAAAGGAGAGAGGGAGAGAGGGGGAGGGAGGTGGAGGAGGAGGAGGAAGAAGAAAAGAAAAAAGAAAAAGAGGAAGAAGAAGAGGAAGAAGAAGAAGAAGAAGAAGAAGAAGAAGAGAGAAAAGGAAAAGAAGTCAGAATTAAGGAGAGGCTGAGCAGAGAGGGAAGAGAAAATAAAGTACGCTAGCATTTATGAGAGAGAGAGAGAGAGAGAGGGGGGGGGGGGGGGGAGAGAGGAGAGGAGAGGGAGAGAGAGAGAGAGAGAGAGAGAGAGAGAGAGAGAGAGAGAGAGGAGAAGCAGAAGAAGGAGGAGGAGTAGGAGGAGTAGGAGGAGAAGGAGAATGAAGAAAAGAGCCTCCTCACTCCTGACCTTAAACCCCTGTCCCTCCGCCCCCTTTCTCCCCTGTCTCTCCTGTCCACCCCCCCACCCCCCCCTCCCCCCACAAAAAAAAAAAAAGAGAAAAGATTCAGTCCATGTCTTCAGCTAATTGCTCCTTCCATTTTCTTTGAGCAGGGAACTTTTTCCCCCCTCCGTACCAGCACGCCCTCATCCGACGTCTTGGCCTCCTTAACCGCGGCATTCCATGCCTCTCGCCCATGAATTTTCCATTTCTCTGCCACCACGCGCCACATCTCTCTGCCCCATTCCAGTCACAGCCCGGTCCCCGGCACGTGATGCTCGTTTCATCAGGCCAACAACCTCTGATCCTTCCATGCTTGACTCTGCACTGGCGTCTGTTCAGTCTGTTGCTCTCCGTGCTGAGTGTGGTACAAGGACCGGGACGTATTAAATCATCTCTTTGAAGCACGCTTTTGAAGTAACACATTCACGTTCTGTCAAAGTCTGGTTCCTTTTTTTCTACTGGTGACACGATTTTTTTTTTTTTTTTGCAGTCCCCCAAATTCAGTGCGAGGTGGCACAGTATTTTGTCTTTTGGCAGTTATAAAGATATGGAGCTTTTTGATTGCCTTTTACACACACACACACACACACACACACACACACACACACACACACACACACACACACACACACACACACACACACACACTACAACATAACACAACATAATAACACACTCACAAATGCCAGAATTCCTGTCGCATTTTAATCATTCTCATGTACATGGAACTAGCCAGCCTTTATAGATTCCCTCCCTCCCCTAATATTCTTTATGGAATGAAAAAAAGTGTTGTTTTCCCCACGCCTGAAAATATGTCCATGAAGCCAAATCATAATTATGGTAGAGAGCAAAGCCAACAACAGTGTTTACATCAGAGTTTTAAACAAGTTAAAATCAGAAGTGTGTACCAGTACCACGATCTTAGGACTATGGTTTGGTGCATTTTACGTCCGTTCTTTACAACGTCTAAAGAAGGTATATTTGTCAAAAATATCTTGTCTGTTTCAGTATGGTATATAAAATAAGCATCACAATAGACTTTTTGTGTGTTTATTTGTATTTTTACGTTTTTTCAGTTCGGTTCAGTTTTCATACGTGCGCGTTGAAATACCAAGACAAACATAAACAAAAGTAAGTCAAGTACTGACATCAAAAGATCGATCTAAACAGTATTGACCACCGACCACATTCAGGTCAGATAAACACACATTTCGTTGAGGTCCACGCGTTCGTTCAGTTTGTCACTAACAAACCTCTGAAGTTGCCCAAACCCTTGTTCTTTTGTGTAGTTCAAACTCACCTACTGCATCTCTCTTTATGTATGGCTGTCCATTGCACGTGATCAGTGCTCTTGAGAAAATTCAAAAGCTTCGCTGCTAGAGTTTCTTTAAAAGCACTGAAACACAATCATGTCCTGTCTCTCCTTAAACCTCCTCCCAGGCATCAGTGCATTAGTTCAATACAACATTTTTGTTTGTGTTCTGTCTGTCTATGCCCCATCCATGCAGCTCTGATCATCCGCAACCGTTCGTAGCGTGTCTGTACCTCGACCGAAAATGAAAGCCTCGACCGAAAATGAAAGCCTCGACCGAAAATGAAACCCTCAACCGAAAATGAAAAGTTGTGGCTCTCGTTCCTTTCCTTGATAGGAGCCAGCGCCAAAAGTTAAGAGAGAGAGAGAGAGAGAGAGAGAGAGAGAGAGAGAGAGAGAGAGAGAGAGAGAGAGAGAGAGAGAGAGAAAGAAGAAGAAGAAGAAGAAGAAGAAGAAGAAGAAGAAGAAGAAGAAATGCGGAAAGAAGCTAATGCGACTTTGAACGTTTAGGAAAGTCATTAAGCGAAAACGACTCTTCACGCTGGCAGTTGTTATCTCTATAACTTGGAATAACCAGCTGCCTGGGTCTTCTCCGTGCTGTCTTCATAAGCAGTAGATTATCAGTTGGAGCCGAAAAGTGAAACAGAGAAAAAAAAACCCTCGTTCCAAGTTTATGAGGAGAAATTGCAGGTGTAAATTTTGTGGCATCATCAATTGAGCGTCATAAATATTATTTGGACATGCTGAATGACTTTCTTCTTTCAAAATCCCTGTCTCTGACTTAGTCTCTGTCTGTCTGTCTGGCCGTCTGTCTGTCTGTCTGTATGGCCGTCTAAGTATCTGTCTCTGCCTTAGTTTCTGTCGCAATATTTGTCTTTCTGTCTTTCTCTCCTCCCCCCCTTCTCCTCCTCCTCTCTTTCCTCTCTCTCTCTCTCTCTCTCTGGCCGTCTAAATCTCTGTCTCTGCCTTAGTTTCTGTCGCAATATTTGCCTGTCTTTCTGTCTTTCTGCCCTCCCCCTTTTCCTCCTCCTCTCTCACTCATGCAACAGTACAATATTTATATCTCAGCTATTATTATATTGTGGTTTACTAGTTATCTTTTTTTAATTAGAGATTTGTTTCA
>CM031605.1:52375317-52380317 GCA_018398815.1 Conus ventricosus
TGCCGAGATGAGAAAAGGTCGGATGACTCATGGTAAGGTAACGTGTCTGTGGTAGTGGAAGTAAGCTGAAGTATATATGGCAACTGAGATTACGAAAAGGTCGGATCGGGTTGGCTTCTTGACGTGAAGTACCTAGTTTTCTGAACTGTATCTTTGGATGTTCCTCTGTTGCTGTGTGTTTTTTTTTGTTTATCGTATCTCTCTCTCTCTCACTCTCTCTCCTCTCTCTCGTCTCACTCTCTCTCCTCTCTCACTCTCTCTCTCCTCCTCCTCTCTTCTCTCTCATCCTTCTCTGTATACCTCGTTTTGTCTTCCGTCAGTCCCGTCTGTCTGTCTCCTCCTTTCTCTCTCTCCTGTTTTAGTCTGTAACTCGCCACCACCTCTCACTCCTCTTTCACCCTCAACCGCTGACTGTTTAATTCAAGGGAGGACACAAACACACCGCTTAGGGCACAGCAAGCGCCGCACGCACGTACCGCAAGCGCTCTCGCCACAACATAGCAAACACCCCCCCCCCCAACACACACACACGACGTGTGTCGCGCGCGCGCACACACACACACACACACACACACACACACACACACACAACAACACACCCCACTCACAACACACACACTAAGATATCCACTCCATTTCAATCACTCTCGACACCAGAGCCGCTTTAATCGATTTCCCCCATTCCTACTAGGACAAAATCAAAAGAAATATTAGTTTTAACCCTCGCAAGAAAATGTTTCTTCAAGCCAGCTCATGTAACCACAGCCAAGCCAGCTGCAGAAACCACATCACGGTTTGCAAGCGAAGTGAAATCAGAACTGTTGGCACATGGAATGCTGAAACTAAAACTTAAAAAACAGACAAAATTATCCTCGAAATCAGAAGATCAATGTGGTATAGAAAGTTGATTTCCACCAGATTTTAGTCAGGTCAAGTGAACAATATTCACTGAGGGCTTGTCACAACTGAGACAATCCTCCGCATAACTAATGCAGAGCTTAATCACATTTTTTGATATAGCCTTGGTGTCCTACCCTATTACCTAGCAAAACACCAAGGCTACATCAAAGCAGTTGTTATGCTCTGCATATTTTTTTATGCGGGATTGTCCTTCATTTTGACAACCTCTACATAACAATTCAGTCCCAAAATCCCTGAAGTCGAGTGTGGCTGCCCACGTGGCGGCTTAATCAAAAACGGCACACACGAATGTTTTCTCATCCCCAGCTGATGCATTTGTACCATAGTGTTTCAAGCACTTCGGCTGTCGGATGATCCCTGAGTCTTTTAGCCCAGGGTATGACAACAACAACACCAAACTGAGGGATCATACCCGAGTTCCCTTCTTCATTCACATGCTAGTAAGGCTGCCAAAAATCCTTTTATTTGTTCGGCTTCATAACAATCAGGGGAGTAAGTGAGCACTGGCGGTGCGGACAGTCCATGTATCGCTACCGCTAAGCTTGAGACCACACTGTGCGTTATCTAAAGCTGATAGATAAATAAATGCACTGACAAGATGAGAGAATTTAAGAAGACGGTCTCATGGCTACGACTTAGCAGATGCCTGACTACGCACCTGGTCCAACGCGCTGCCAGACCTCGAGTGACCTAACACGGTTGTGCCATTATTATCTCATACTCACAAGACTTGAACGTTTTTGATCTCTGTTGTGTGGCTGATTATTGCTTTTATTGATTACGCATGGACAATTTCAAATCTCAGCTGCCATTTTCTTGTGAAAGCGGTGGAAACGTGAATCGTGGTTCACCTCTGTGGATTCACATTGGCTCCCGTGATATGTACAATTCATACAAACGGCTGTTTCATGCCTCTGTCATTTTCTTTTCAAGTGTTTATGACCTGCATTACGTGAGCCATAAACGTTTCACTGCAACACCATGAAAATCATGTTCGAGATGTCCCACCTGATGTGATCTTTGAATTTCTGAAAGAGATCAACATTTTTTCACCGTGAGCTTAAGATTTTGCCGACGAAAGCTTTTAATAACAACTTCGTGGTGTGGTTTGTAAAAATATGTATTTTAAAGGGTTGTCTAAATGAGTATTTTTTATTGTTTTTATGACTTGAGAGCTGAAACGTCAACGTGTGGTGACAGCCCTGAAATGGCCCTTTGGTGCGGTTCCGCTGGTTATAAGCATCGCCTTACCAACCGTCTAATTCTCTATCCGGCAGCTCGGATAGGTTGCAGACACAGGTATTCTGTCTCTAACTCCAGCTACAACTTAACCCGTGTCTGCTACCACCCTTTCATCACTGCTAACTCTAGTGCCAAGTTTGGAAAAAGAAAAGAGAGGACAAACGATAGAAAAGAAAACTAATGCGACATGCAACGTTTAGTAAGTCAATTAAGCGAAAATATTGCCGCGCTGGCTTTTTATCGCTGTTTAACCTGGAATAGCCAGCTGTCTGGTTTTGTCTCGTGTGCTATCTTGATGACCAGTTAGATTACCAGTTGTTGCGCAAATGTGAAAGGGGGGGGGGGGGGGGGGGGGGGGGGGGGGGGGGGGGGGGGGGGGGGGGGGGGGGGGGGGGGACCACATTCCAATTTTGAATAAGCCTAGGGAGTTTTTTGGTTGCACTTGTCGGCTTGCAAGAACTGTTTACGAAGAAATAGTAAGATATAGGTTTTTGTGGCATAAACGATGAGTGTGACAAAGATAATTTATTTGGATTGCAGAATGACTCTCTCTATGTCTGTCTGTCTGTCTTGTCTCTGTCTGTCTCTCCTCCCCCCCCACCCCCTCTTCTCACTCCAATATGTAAATAGAATTTGTTTGTCATATATTCAACCTTTATCATCACTTAACTCCATTATAAAAATAGCAAAGGTAGGTCAAAACTGAATGGCCCAATTACTCCACTTTTCCCATATGTATGGTTGAATATATAGGGCAAAAAACGAATGGACCATCTAAATCTGAATCTCTGCTCCCCCCTCACCCCTCTCTCTCCCTCCCTCCGTCCCTTCTCTCTCCCCTCCCTCCCTCCCCCCTCTCTCCCTCTCCTCTCTTTCTCTCTCTCTCTTCTCTTCTCTATCTCTCTCCTCTCAACTCTCTCTCTCTCTCTCTCTCTTCTCTGTCCGATTGCGTGAGGAATGGCGAACCATGTATTTACTTTTCTCTTACATCAAGCATAAGCAGTAAATTTCATCATTGGGGCGTCCAGACCATTGTTCCATGTAAATTAATATGATTTTTCTGTCGGTGTTTTTCGTGCTATACTTTATTCCCTTTGAATTTGTAACAATAATCATTCATTCTGTCTACAGCATGTACACAATGACGAGAAATTACATGCATTGTAGATTCTTGTATCCAACACAGACGTTTAATAAGATATTGATAAAGACGCCGAGACGACAAACAAAGTTTAGGCAGCATATCTCTGCAATTCACCTTTCTGTTTAAGCCCGCTTTAAGCCATGCAAGCACGAACAGAATGGAACGCATGTTATGAATTAGTACTTGTCTTCACTTCCCCCCTCCCCCCCCCCCCCCCCCCTGCCACTAGAAATAGCAACATTTTTTGATGAATCCCACTGCCTTTCACCTCTCCCCATACCCTAGAAATAGTAACATTTTGTGATAGAATCCAACAAACAGAGGGCATCGCCTCAGTATGCTGCATTTCGCAATATCTCTTTGGGATCAGAGTGGCTTCCCTCGAGTGGGCGCACGTTTCCGGACCTGGGTCGGTTTCGTGAGGAAGAGTGAGTGTTCATTCCTGCTCTGATGCCAATCTATCAGCTGATTGATCCAAGAGCTCCAGGGAATATCAAAATGCACTTGGTCGTAAGTCGTGGGCTTCAAAGCTCCACGCTGACCGTGCTTCGAATCCGCCTGAAAGAGATTCCTCAGCAACGAAACGAAACACAAATCGCAATTTTCAGAGGGAGGGAGGGAGGAAGGAAGGAAGGAAGGAGAGAGAGAGAGAGTAGAGAGAGAGAGAAGAGAGAGAGAGAGAGAGAGCGAGAGAGAGAGAGGAGAGAGATGGAGAGAGAGAGAGAGAGACAGAGACAGAGACTGAGAGAATAGGAGGAGAGGGGATGAGAAGAGAGGGAGAGAGAGAGACTCATAGAGACACACACACACACACACAAAAACAACAACTACACTACATTTTATTTCCATAGGCTCAAGGCCCAGGGCCAAGAGAGCGAGAGAGAGAAGAAGAGAAGAGAGAAGAGGAATAGAGAGAGAGAGAGAGAGAGAGAGAGAGAAGAGAGAGAGAGAGGAGACACTTTGAAAGGAAATGAACATAACCAATGGATGAAGGATGAAGACTGAAGTAATGAAAAATGGACAGAGCCCCCCCCCCCCCCCCCCCTCCCACCACCACACTCCTTTCTTTCTTCAAACCTCAGTAACCCCTACAGTCAATTTCCCTCCCACGTGACTGTCTGTCTGTCTCTGTCCTCCCTTTGTCTCGCTTGTGTCTCTCTCTGATCTATCTCGGTCTGTCTGTATTTCTCATTAATCGGTCTGTCCTGTCCTGTCTTCTGTCTGTCTGTCTGTCTGTCGTCCAGTCTGTCCTCTGTCTGACTGCTTATCTGTCTGCTGTCTGTCTGTCTCTCTCTCTCCTTGTCCGTGTCTCCGTCGCCTTCTTGTTCTATCTCTAAATACGTCTCTCATCTTTGTTCGCATGTACGCTCTTTCTCTGGTCCTGCCTGTTGCTCTCCCCTCTTCCTTCCTGCCTATTAATTCTTCAACAAGTATTTATGCTGCCAGAAAGATGACTTATCCTGTCAAAGAACCGTGATTGAACATGTGATCAAAGAGCGATTGATCTTTTGAATGAAAAAGTCACAGAATTTTGTTTCTCTCGCAACGGATGCTCAAGCTGAATAGTCGGGATGTAGGGAATACAGTTGTACAGGAGGAGATTATCAACGGCGCTGCTGTGTTTGTCTCCTCTGTCATTCGTCCCGTCTGTCTGCTGTCTGTTGTCTGGCCTGTCTGTCTCTCTCCCTTTCTC
>CM031605.1:52385317-52387817 GCA_018398815.1 Conus ventricosus
GCAGTCTTCGTCTAAGGTAAGCTGAGGTAATGTTGCTTGTAGCCCAGCCAACCGCGAAGGACCATATCAGGGCTGTCACCGTGTTGAAATCAACTCACAAGTCATATTAAAAAAAAAGGAAAAAAAAAAAGCTCATTCACACAACCCTTTAAAATACACATTTTTAAAAACGCACAATAAATTTTGTTAAGAATCTTTCTTCTGTTAAATCTTAGATCAGATGAAAATGTTAACCTCTTTAAGAAATTCAAAGATCACATCAGGTGGGACATCTCTGAGCAAGGTTTTCATGGAGTCTGCAGTAAAATGCTTGTCTCACGTAGTGTAAAACTGCACATCGCTGCTCGTCCTAACGAAAGGAAAGCATATCTTAAAAACAAATTATTAGTGACTCCGCCAAGGCAACAGGGATAAAGAAATTACATGACGCGCTTCGACCTCATAGGTCTTCTCCAGGCAAGATAAACAAACTTCATGGCGATGGAAACGAAGAACGAGCTATGACTTTTCTCAAATTCAGCGCAAGATGGGCGTTGAATCCGTGAAGGAAAGCCTGATTGTGCTGTCTGAGTTGGGGTTACTGGAACACTGCTGATGACCCTCTCTATTCCTATCTGTTGAGATGCCATTCTTTGCGGTTCTTCAGAGGTACCGAAGGACAGGCTCGTCCACTTTCCTGATGGCACCGTCTTCATGCATCAGAGTTAGGAGAATCAGGAGACACTTCAGCTCCGAAAGACTCGACCCAAAGCCTAACTTGACCAAACCTTATCCCTAAATTTAATTCCAATGCTGACCAAAACGTAATTTATAAAACCAGAGCGAAACATTCATTGAGAACTGACGCTGCAGTGGGAGGATTGTCTTCTCCTGTTCTCCTGCAAAGAAGGAAAAGAACGTTAACGTCTGCCCTCTATGTCCTCTTCATACCACCGCTGAGTGTACCTCATTTGCTGCCTTTGGACTTTGGGTTGTTAGTACATGTTGGTTACTTTGGCCTTCTGCTTCTCTGATAGCTCTCTACGTCTTAACATGCCCACTGTTCTTTGTAAATACCAGTTATCACGTACTTTTGATCACGTACTAGCCAGCACAATATCTCCGATCTCCAGTCAAGCACTTCTGAATGTGCCAACTCAAAACCTGCAGGATACAATTTTTCACGAACATTCCTTTGATGTCTTTGTTTCAACTGATGGCGATTTAGCTTAGCTGTGCACGCCAACACTCGATGTCACATCATGTTCCCATTCCCTTCCCTGGCGACAGCCTATCCCCTTCTTACCATGGATGGTTTGATTTTATAATCCACTGCCCGTCCAATTTGCCATGCAGATGTGTCCAGTATACCTGAGTTTAAAGCTGGACTGAAAACCATTTTGATTGTGTGCAGAAGATCCGGATGGTTCTGTTTATTTATTTTTTTTTTTAGATAAATAAATGCATGCTATTTTGAACAGCAAGTTTTGTTTTAGAATAAAGAGAAGTTCAATAAATCGGAATTGCGTAATGTGTAAATGTGCAACCAGAAGTGCGCTATAAGGGTTTTTTAAAATTATATTTTAGAAGTAGTTATTCCAAATGAAGTTTTTATAAGAGATTCATTCATGATGTCATGCACAGGAGGTGACGGTGTTAGAGCCAGACTGAAAAGATAGGGTGGTGTATGCATAATTAAGTACACACACACACACACACACACACACACACACACACACACAGAGAGAGAGAGAGAGAGAGAGAGAGAGAGAGAGAGAGAGAGAGAGAGAGAGAGAGAGAGAGAGAGTAACTATTAGAACTAAAATACAACAAATAATAGTGAATTCTGGTGTTCTAACTGGAACAAATATATCAATGCAGTATTGTTTGGTTCACGTCTAGATCTGTTCATTGATCGTTTTACCACAAAGAAGACAAACGCCTGATGGTAAGAATTTCTCTCTGTCTCTGTCTCAGTCTCTGTCTGTCTGTCTGTCGGTCTCTCTGTATTTCGTAGTACACATAATGGTACACAGACCAAGTCAAAATGATCAGCCCGTCAGCGGCCGCCACCACAACCCCTCTCCTTCCATCCTACCCTCCAACCCCTCACCCCCACCCCCACCCCCAACCCCACACCCCCTCAATCCCCGCCCCCCGAGGGCCCCAAGGTTCCCGTGAAAGGTGTGTGACCATTCAGCTGCAACAGAGCGTGGGTCTGTTGACAGACAAAGCAGGTCTAGGCCCCCCCCCCCCCCCCTCTCAAAGAAAGCAGGTCAGACCAGCCAGCTGTGGGCCAGTCGTCTGGCGAGGAGAGGGAGAAGGTTTGATTTGTTCTGTTCCTTTGCGGACTCCTATTCTATTTTTTTTTCTTTTTCCTTTCTTTCTGTTAGTTGTTCTATCATTTTTATTCGGTGTCATTTTCTTTTAGTTTGGTCATATCGTTCTCTCTCTCTCTCTCTCTCTCTCTCTCTCTCTCTCTCTCTCTCTCTCTCTCTCTCTTTAAGTCTCTCTCCTCTCT
>CM031605.1:52402817-52412817 GCA_018398815.1 Conus ventricosus
GTCCTCCTCCTGCTAACCTGGGTCAGCTGTTTGAGTCACTCCAGCAGGAGTGGGCTGCTGTCCCCCAGGCCTTTCTGCGCACACTGGTGAACTCCATGTGACAACGCTGCCTTGAATGCCT
Organism: Conus ventricosus; assembly: GCA_018398815.1. Taxonomy (NCBI): domain Eukaryota; kingdom Metazoa; phylum Mollusca; class Gastropoda; order Neogastropoda; family Conidae; genus Conus; species Conus ventricosus. The sequence continues at coordinate 52,402,939 of CM031605.1, forward strand.
TGCCAATAACGGAGAACACACACGTTATTAACCATGACATTGAACAAACACTCCTCCAGTGACTTTCAAATTTGGGGGTGGGGGTGTTTGTACTGCGCTCGATTCCAGTTTGTTGATTCCTCGGACTTGTCATTGTCTTTACACACTTTTCACATATTCAATAAATTCATGTTACACTTGGAGATTGACCACCTCCCAATTTTTTTTTTATAAGTCAGTAAAATGTTGGCCCTTAACTATTTTTGAACAGTATAGAAACAAACCCACAGCATAGAGTACAGTGTATGGAGCACCACTGTACAGTAGATGTGTGTGGTGTTCTGAAATAGAAACAAACTCACAGCACAGAGCACAGAGTACAGTGTATGGAGCACCATTGTACAGTAGATGTGTGTGGTGTTCTCAAATAGAAACAAACTCACAGCACAGAGTACAGTGTATGGAACACCATTGTACAGTAGATGTGTGTGGTGTTCTCAAATAGAAACAAACTCACGGCACAGAGTACAGTGTATGGAACACCATTGTACAGTAGATGTGTGTGGTGTTCTCAAATAGAAAAAAACTCACGGCACAGTGTAGTACAGAACAGGGCTATACAACCTGACCTGACCCAGCATGAACAACGCGTAATTCAACCGGATGTGACGAAACGTCTGGCGGATATGACTCGTAGCTTAACACTGCGCACTGAGCAGGAAGTCTTGGGGGTGTATGGGAACTTCACGGAGAGAGAGAGAGAGAGAGAGAGAGAGAAGAGAGAGAGAGAGAGAGAGAGAGAGATCTACGTCTGAAGAAAAGTAGATGAGCGGACGGAAGGTGAGGGGATGGGAAGGATGTGGGGGTGGGGAGTGGTAAACGTAGGAAAGCATTGGGTTGTTTGTTGTTTTGTTTTGGCGGGTGAATTTTCACCTAGCATGAGCGAAAGCAAAGTCAGCGCAAATCCTGCTCTTCCTGTAACACGCATTAGGGGGCCCAGAGCTAACCGGTAAAAAAGAAGAAGTAAATTAGAAAGGAATTCGCTAAAGCACCAGCCGCCGCCAGAGTGGAACTGATCCTGGAATCGTCTTTTGATCCGGAACCTGACCAAAATTGGACAGAAGCGTCCACCAGGTTCCTGTCCCCCAAGTTTTGCCATAGGCTTTTAATAATCCCGGTGATGAGAAGCAAACAAACCGACGGAGGCAGGTGAAAATATTGATTTCCCATTCAAAGGTAATTAGCAGAGTGTAGGTTCGGTCTCACTAGTGGCCAGCCGACCACCCAGGGCGTTTTCAGGTCTGAAAGAAGCAAGAAGAAAAAAAGGAACAACACCGAACATATCAAATTGTATATCTAATCAACAACCCTCGCAAACAGATAAAAGAATAAATAGATGAAAAAAAGAACTTATAAACGCACAGCAAATTCTCAGTGAAGAGTGAAGACTGGGATCCGACGTCAAAGTTGTTACGTGTTTCAATACCTGGGAGGAAGAAGATCCATAAAGGGAGCTAACAGATTTAGCATTTTTTCCCCTGTGATTCTTTCGCTTGGATGCAGTCGATCAAGTCTATTGCGCGTCATTTATATACGTGATATCTACGCACAATGCAACAACACTACTTTAAGTAGTTAGCTGTTATGTTGCCGAGAAGGAACACGATAGTTTTCGAGCGCGCCACTACCGCATGTGCGCGCTGACCATTGTATAATATTACGTTTTGTCGGCATTATCAAATAAACTTGTGTTTAAACCAAGAATATCATGATAGTACAATAGCAGTGGTTGTGAGTGTAGTCAGAGAGAGAGAGAGAGAGAGAGAGAGAGAGAGAGGAGAGAGAGAGAGAGAGAGAGAGAGAGGGAGGAAGCTTCGCGCATGTCTCCATCCAGCGCATGGAGGAGTCAAAGGTCGATTCTGCAATAAACCAGTCGGACGTGCAGTACGAAATGGTCCCTGCTCATATCCCATTGATAATGAGCCCGGCAATGTCATAAGCATTATTGAAGTGTTCGGGACTGGGTCTTCAGGACCATTCTATTGACGTCCCCCGCGCGACACACTTACCACAAGAGCTGTTTGAGGCTTATCCAAAGTGAATCCTGTTTCCTAGGCTAGTTAGTCCACAGGCTTCTCTGAAGCACTCCACTTACCACTTTGTCACTGCTGTAAGAAATAAACTGAATCATGGTATTCCAAGTCTGCCTCTGAGGCACTCGGTTATGAGCCATTATATAGGTCGAGATGCTATGCGGGCTTTTTTCCCCCACGTCATTTTCATAGCTCAAAGAGCTGTGGACTTCTTCAAGTTTCCAGGCTTGTTAGAAAAGATCTCATGATGTGAAAATGATGTGACAATAACGGTGATGACGATAACGATTGGTAGTGGCTGTATAATCTGAGAAGTAGTAGCAGCAGCTGTAGTAATAGTAGTAGTAGCAGCAGCTGTAGTAATAGTAGTAGTAGCAGCAGCTGTAGTAATAGTAGTAGTAGCAGCAGCTGTAGTAATAGTAGTAGTTGCAGCAGCTGTAGTAATAGTAGTAGTAGCAGCAGCTGTAGTAATAGTAGTAGTAGCAGCGGCTGTAGTAATAGTAGTAGTTGCAGCAGCTGTAGTAATAGTAGTAGTTGCAGCAGCTGTAGTAATAGTAGTAGTTGCAGTAGCTGTAGTAATAGTAGTAGTTGCAGCGGCTGAGTAGCAGCAGTAGATTCAAAAGTACTAGTAGTAGTTGTAATGATATAAATGGTAGCAGCAGCAACAGCAGCAGTAGAAGTGGTAGTAGTAGCAGCAGCAGCAGTAGATAAAGTAGAAGCAGTAGTAGAAGTAGTAGTAGCAGCAGTGGTAGCAGCAACAGCAGCAGCAGACGAGGCATTAGAAGGAGCAGAAGCTGCAGCAGTAGTAAGAGTGAATGTGGCAACAACAAAGGCAACATCAGCCACCACAGAAGTAACATCATCAGAAGTAGAAGTAGTAGTAGTAGTAGTAGTAGTAGTAGAAGTAGCAGTAGCAGCATAAGTAGTAGTAGTAGTAACAGCAGCAGCATCAGAGGCAACAGCAACAGCTGCAACAGCAGCGGTATCGGTAGTTGTGGTTGTAGTAAGAGCAGCCGAGGCAGCAGCAGCAGTCCCCAGACAACACCAATAACTTCATGTGTTGTCATTGTAGTTGTAGAAGTAGTAAGAGCAGCAGAGCAAGCAGTGGTAATAGTAGTTATAATTGTAAATGTAGTAGGAATAATAGCACAATAAAAATAGTAGAAGTAGCATTAGTTGTTTCTGTTGTTGTAGTTGCTGTGGAAGAAGTAGTAGTAGTAGTAGTAGTAGTAGTAGTAGTAGTAGTAGTAGTAGTAGTAGAAGTAGTAGTAGTAGTAGTAGTAGTAGTAGTAGTAGTAGTAGTAGTAGCAGCACAGCACAGCAGCAGCAATAATGATACTATGAGTAGTAGTAATTGCAGTTGTCAGCTTAACTTCATTTCCGTCACTTCCCATTCTTGAAGAGAAAAAAAAACAAAAAAACCAGTCTGAATTGTTCCATCTTACGCATGTGTTCAATCAAGCAGTGATGAGCCACTCAGACTAAGTTGACAATGAATTACCAGAGGGTATGCAGAACTGATAGACAAGACAGAGAACACCACAATGATGCACGCCACAGAACGCATCCATCCGGTTCCTGACTCCGCTGCATCATCATACATAAACATTACCATCTTTAGTTCCAGCGCCACCGCTGCTCCAGACGTGTACACAACGAGGGCAGAAACTGAAGGGTAGACACACGAAACACATCCTGTGTGTGTGTGTGTGTGTGTGTGTGTGTGTGTGTTGTGTCATCCAACAGATAAACACTGCGCCGAGTGGGCACCAATCACCAGAACGTTTACATCACTGGGGCGAATGGCGTACCCCGACATATGTGTTGATTTATCCTCATGCCTCGATTGAACGCCAAGTGATGTGACTTAAAAGAAGTTTTTTTTTTTTTTTTTAAGCATTGAATCCGGTTGCCGTGTTTCTTGAGTTGGTATTTGACAGGAACAGGGAGATTATCTTAATACCACAGCTATTACAATCCTGTTCCGTGTTTGTTTCGGATCTCATTCAGCGATTCAATTAACGTTGTTCATTGCCTAGCCAACCGCAAAGGGCCGTATCAGGGCTGCCACCTCGTTGAAGTCAGCTCTCAATTTACGCAAACCATGGGTATTTTTGGCAAGATTTCGCAAAGCGTTGACAACTTTGACTTCTTTTGTTTAGCCGTGCCTGTCTTGTAATCACGGGTAAAGGTTGGTGAGGCACTGTTGAAGGCTTCCTTACAATAATCCCTAGCCTCTTGTGGTTCTCTTTCGTCGTCTGTGAGCTGACGAAGCACAAGCCTGTCCGTCTGCCTCACCTTTTCCTCGTGACCTTGACCTCTTCTTCTATCTGCTTGTTCGCCGTCCGCTGAACTGTGTGCCCCGCCGGATGATTTTCACCGCACTTGAATAGAAAGTAGGTGTTACTGAATACATGACTTACGTCTGTGGTGAGGGGAAAATGAGCATTTACTTATTTACTTACCAAACTTATCGACAACCTCCCCCACATTGCAAATCACGACATTTCGGCCTTTGCCATCGCAAGGATTTATCCTGCCCTGCAGACTATTTTGTGGTAATAAGAAAGGCGAAATCATTTTTTTTTTTTTAGCTTGACCTCATTTTTACAAGTCTCATGCAATCTGTTGAAAAGAGAACGGAGGGAAAAGCGGAGAGGGATGAAGGTGAGTGGGAACAGGACAGAGAGTGTGTGTAATGGGGATACGGGGGTGGTGTGGGACTGGGGGTGGGGGCCGTCTCGGAAGGTGAACGTGATGTTTTATGTTCTCTGTAAGCCTTGCACTGTTGTAGAAGGTGAACGTGATGTTTTATGTCCTCTGTAAGCCTTGCACTGTTGTGGTCTCTTGAGTATTGAAGTCACGCATTCCTCAACTACTTCTGTCGACCGTCTGCAACCTCTTGCGCCTCTCCCTTCCTCACCAACCATCAGTCTTCCCTCCTCTCCCTTCCCTTCTCTTCCCTCCCACATACTCCCATTCTCCCCACTCCTCTATAGCATGTGTATTGGCCACGTTCATCGGGCCCATGACATGGGTGCCACTGACTGCATTTCAGGAATTCGTCCATTCGTGATTCTTTTCTGGTTTAGACCGGAAATCCGGTGAAACAACAATCTAAGAATCGTTTGAATACGAGTACAGCAGTCACTACTTTACTAATCTAAGAATCGCCTTTAAGGCCCGGTAAAATTTTGTGCTGTTCAACTCGGGATTGGGGACAATTGTTGCCTCCGGCTTTTCCGGCTCCAAAGATGCTACTTTTCAGGGTCAGGCCGGAAATCCGGTCTGTGTGAAAAAAAAAGAAAAAAAGAAAAAGAAAAGAAAATCGCCCCATGGGTTGAGTCGCCGGTAATTGGCAAACTGCTTTCATTAGTTTTTCTCAGCTCGTAAACAGCGGAGAACTGATTGACTTGCTTTAGGGAAACAACAACAACAACAAAACGATCCCCGTTCGGATTGGTCAAAACCCTCGTTTGTCACTATCAGGACCACCTATCCTGTTCTGCTCTGCGCTCGACAGTTCCGTGTGTGGCAGGTAACCGCATTGTTGAAAAATGGATTGAGTGAGGGTGAAGACTTTTAAAAGAACTATTAGTTAGTCCGCCAAACAACAGGGACAAACAAATTACAAGACAAAAGACGACGCGTTTTGACCTCTTAGGTCTTCTTCAGGCAAGATAAACAGCGTTCAGGACAATGAAAACGACGATCCAACGCCCATCTCGCGTCGAATGTGAAAAGAGAAATGATCGCTCGTTCTTCGTTTTCATTGTCTTGAATGTTGTCTATCTTGCCTGGAGAAGGTCTAAGAGGTCGAAACGCGTCGTTTTTTTGTCTTGTCATTTGTTTGACCCTGTTGTTTGGCGGAATTACTGATAACTCTTTTTAAAATTTGTTTCAATTTCCACCTGCAGTCACCTCACTTTGAAACTGAGAGTGAAGGTATTTCAGCACTCGAATCGAGGGTGCAAAACGAGGGGAAACGGTCTGGGCTTGATGCGTTAATGTCATAAAGAACAGCATTTGGATGAAGATCGCGCACCTGGTCGATTGTCGTCTGGTTGAGGCCTCCGCGGCCATCTCCGTTTTACAAACACACGGAAGATCCCCCATCCCCCCCCCCCCCCCCCCACCTCTCCACTCCCTTCCCCTTCCACCTCCAGTCTGCAGGCCTACTTTTTGGCGTGAAAAATCTGGAAAACCAATTTTCAGGCCTGGTGAATTCTGAGAAACAGTTTTCATCAGTTTTCGGCCTGCTTTCTCAGAACGCGTGGCACCTTAGGATTCCCCTAACTTACGGAAAACAGTGGCAGGCTGCATGACATTTTTTGTCTTAGCATGTTTGTCCCTGAGCAAAAATACGCAAAAGCTACCAAGCCAAGGTTAACCGAACTTCATGAAAATAAAGGAGTATGACCCGGGAACTACCTTATTGAATTTTGGAAGATCCGTCATGATTTTAAAATGGTTCATGTCATTTAAAGAAAAAGTAGCAAGTAGTATCGAAGTCAACGGAACTGAGGGTTGACTAAACCGCGGATCTTACATTTTACATACAACATCAAACCGAATGTTAAGTCTCACCACATCCATGTTTTGTGTCACTGTCTTATAAAAAGATTAGATCACGAGAACTCTTCGTGAGAATTCACTTCATTGACTGTTACTCACTCGTTTTTGTTTTGGAATTTTCAAATCAGATGAGTTCTTTTTTTCCACACCCTGTTGGTCTACAAAAAAAAAAACCCTTGACACTAGAGATCACGTGCGATGGGTCTTGACTTTCCCATTACCAGGGCTCGAAGTACCCACCCGCTGGGACTGTCCGAGACGACTTCAGCCTGGGGCGGACAAGTGGAAACGCTCTGTCCACTTATCGGTTGTACAACCAACCCTTGACTGTGACGGTGAAAGGGTTACTAAGCAGTGAGCCTCAGTGTAGACTGATGGTACTCCCCTCGACCCGTTCTAACTTTCACGCCCGTACCCTACTCTACCGCACTCCTACTCCCGTTTCTTTTATTTGTTTTTTCTCCCAGAATGGAAGCCCAGCAGAGCACTTTCACAGTGAGACGGCCCGAGACGGCTACGATCAACAGCGAGAACAGGACGGTGATGGCCAGGTGTTTATCACTCATCTCTCATGGAGCTAGATTCTGATGTTCAGGACAAAGCCTCGGTTTCTCTGCGCGGCCTGTGTGACTGTTTCAATTCTCATGACTGAGAGAATTAACAATGACGTCCTCATTTCCCGTGCTTTATGCAAATTATGTAATGAATAATGCCGGATGACTTGTCGCTGCACTACTGATAGCGAACTGTGTCTTTACTCAGGAAGGGCAAGTAGAAAATCAGGGGGTACTAGATCTTTTTTTATTTTTAAAACCCAGTTGTCCCCCAAACAGTTAAGAATCATAAAAAAATATGCTAATGCCGGTCGTTGTCTGGTAGTGTGCTCTACAGAGAAAAAGGCACGTAAGTAGAGAAAGAGACTTCTCAGTCTCTTTACCTGGCATCATAGACTTTTCCTTCCTGTCTTAGGTAAGGTGTTATAATCGCAGCTTGCAGAATAGTTTTCTTGTGAGAAAGTTGACGAGCATGACTTGGTGTGTGTGTGTGTGTGTGTGTGTGTGTGTGTGTGTGTGTGTGTGTGTGTGTGTATGTGTGTGTGTGTGTGTGTGTGTGTGTGTGTGTGTGTGTGTGTGTGTGTGTGTTCCCTTCAACAAACATTCCATTTTCTTTTTGCCGATTAGTCTAGACGGGGATGAACAAACACAGACACGGCAGGAAAGGGAAGATGATGGGGGGAGGGGGGGGGAAGGGGGGGGGGGGGAGGGGGGGGAGGGGGGAGGGAAGGAGTGGAGGGGCTGATGGGTCGTCTTGAAAAGAAAATTTGTCTTTGGGATATTCGTTTAAAGCCCTTTCTTTCAGTCCCATGTCGAATGAGGTCAGGATTTTCCGAATTGTCGTCTGCTCCTAGTGCCCTACCCCTCCCTCCTCCTCTACTTCCTCAACCCCAGACCTCCTTCCTCCGTCACAATCTTTCTCTACCCCCCTCCGTCTGCATAAACTTCAATAGCACACTCTCCTCTCCATTACTGCTGTTGCTCATGCCCCTGAGTAATGTACGTAGTCTTAGTAGGTCAGTCGGTTCTCGGTTTCCTGAAGTCGTGATTATTCTGGCTTCTGAAAGTAAAAAAAAAAAAACTTCTATCCGATTTTTGTTGGTTTGTTTAAATACATTGAAGCCGATTTGGTGTGCTGTTTTTCCCCTGATGGAAGAGAACGAGGGATTAAATAACAAAACTTGTCGCTCCTTTCTCTTACGCCTTAGACATGTAATTTCACTCCTGTCTTCGTATTGTAAACAAACTGATTTATTGAACAGTGTTGTGGTATGAAAAGGAAAGCTTTTAAGCCTGACTCAGGCTTTGTTTGTCTGCGACCCCCTACCCCCACTCTTCATCCCCCCCTCCCCCTAAGAAAAAGACAAGAAAAGAAAAAGAAGAAGGTATATCTCCGTGCTCAATATAATGGGGATGTAGAAAGTACATACGTGGATTAAAAGAAGAACAGTGACTCTAAGAAGTGAAACGTGTCAAAGTCGTTCAGATTATTTTACGTTCTCTCCAAGCTTTACTTCGGCCTCATTCTGTCGATTGCGGTCACGATTTACCAGTAGCTCTGTCGTCTGCGTGTAAACCTCCTCCCTTCCCCATCCCCTCGTCCCCTCTTCCCCCTTTCTCACCACTCCACCACACTCCCATCACTACCCACCACTCGTAGGTACCCTGGCCGCGTTCATTTGGCGCGCGACATGTGTGTGGGTGTCACTGAAAGGGTTGGAGAGATTCCTCCGTTCGTCACTGTCCTGACTTTGGAAAACAGCAGAACGACAACGTGTGGAGGTGGTTAGATTGAATGCAGAAAAGGGCCGGGTTGGTCGTCTTGGTGTGGGGGTGGGTGGCGTGTGGAGTGAGTGTGGAAAAGAGCTCTTGAGAGAAAATGTGAAGTGAAGTGGCTTCTCCTTCAAGCTTCAGAGCCAACTCTCTCTCTCTCTCTCTCTCTCTCTCTCTCTCTCTCTCTCTCTCTCTCCCTCTCTTCTCTCTCTGTCTCTCTGTCTGTCTGTCTGTCTGTCTGTCTGTCTGTCTCTCTCTCTGATATGCATACCACCTTATTTCGTCTGTTCAAAATCGGTCAAAAGTTTTGATTGAAAAGGGGGTCATGGATGGGGAAAAAAGTTTGTTGATTGTAATCACGTGAATGTTTTTCTTCAATTGGTGTTCAAGATAGTTTTTCTTCAATTTTTGTTGACTGACTAATGTAATACAAGTGCATGTCTAGATAGACACTCTTATCTCACGTTCAAGTGTAAAAATTATAATTGTCTACGAAAGCTGAACTTACTTAACCCATTCATTCATCAGAACAGGTCCAGTTGCTAAACGAAGATAAGTTGAAGAATATCACATGGGAAGAAGATAAAAGAAGTTAACGTTTGGGAATATCGCATTGGAAGATAAATGAAGGTAACGTTCAGGAATATCACATTGGAAGATAAAAGAAGGTAAGGTTCAAGAATATTATATTGGAAGATCAAATAAGGTAAGGTTCAAGAATATCACACTGGAAGATTAAAGAAGATAACGTTCAGAATATCACATTGGAAGATAAAAAGAAACGTTCAGGAATATCACATTGGAAGATAAAAGAAGGTAAGGTTCAAGAATATCATACTGGAAGATATAAGAAGGTAACGTTGAGGAATATCACATCGAAAGACCAAAAGAAAGCTTTAGAAAAC
>CM031605.1:52417817-52425317 GCA_018398815.1 Conus ventricosus
TCTCCTTTTCGCAATTCTTATGAAAAGCACGATATAATATGATCACGATCATGACACTTCACTGAGGAATCTCCATCCTCACTTATTGCAAATAATGCATCACCACACAAGCGACTGTATGCTCTAAGCATAACTACATTTACATGAACAAATCTCACACAAAAATATGAACCATAGCCAACTGGGAATGAACCCATATCCAATCAACATAACTGTAATCAACACATATTATCAACAAAGCACCCTGGATACGACTGACTTCCTCTGAGTTGCAGCTTGCTAGACTACACGGCTTAATAGTCAGCTCCGACATTCTGTCGACCTGGGATGTACTGCACTCGGTACCTGTAGGGCTGCAGTGCCATTGCCCAACGCAGAACCCTGCTGTTTTTCAGCTGTGCCTCCTGCAGGAATTTGAGTGGTTGGTGATCTGTCTCTATCACGAACTCTTTCCCATACAAGTATTTGTGGAACTTCTGCACGGCCCACACGACAGCTAAACACTCTTTCTCCACCGTTGCGTACCCTTCTTCACACTTTGTCAACTTCTCCTGCTAGCATACCTCACAGGAAACTCGACCTCTTCATGCTCCTGCAACAATACTGCACCTATCCCACCGCCTGATGCATCTGTCCGCAACAAAAATGGTTTGGACATATCTGGTAGCTTCAAGATGGGACGGGAACCTAGTCTTTCTAATACCGTCTGCAGTGCTTGCTCTGCAGCGTCTGACCACTCGACCACTGCCGGTTTCCCTGCCTTGACCAAATCACTGAGAGGACTCGTGATTGCTGCGAAATTTGGAACAAACTCCCTATAGAACCCAATAAAACCTAGCAGACTCCTGACTTCTGTTTTGGTCTTTGGTCTCTCTGAATTCATCATCTTCTCCACCTTTCCCCTTTCTGGCTGCTTTGTGTCGCCTCCGACAACAAAACCTAGGAACTCCTACTGTCTAGCCCTTCATACAGTGACACATCCCTGTATGACTCTTCTGGAAACTTAGGCAACAAAATCTCCCCTTCTTCTGCTGAGTCTCTTTCACCTCATCGATGATTGCTGCTGTGCCTATGTGCTGAGTCTCACGCTGAATATATTTGCGGAAAAAATTCGCATGGAAAAGTTTTAGTTTCCCATTCACATCAATTCGGTAATCCCGACCGACCTTTTCAGTGATGGTGAATGGTCCTTTCCAATGCATCAGCAGCTTGTTGTGACCCGTGGAAGCAGTAACAGGACTTGATCTCCCGCCTTGAGGGATTGCTTCCTCACCTTCCTGTCATATTGCTTCTTCTGAACGACCCTAGCCTCCTGCAAACCTTCCCTTGCAAACTTACATGTCTCATACCTGTGCCCACCTTTGGAACAGGGCGAGATTGGGCCAATCAGATCAACAGCCACTCTCCTGAATTGTGTGTCAATTAAAGGGGGATGTTTAAGAGGTGCCTTCCTCTTCACCCCTCTTGTGGCTGACCTTTGACACACATCACATGACATGCAGAAACGTTTATGTCTGCCATTGCTCCTGGCCAATGAAAGTCATCAAAGATTCGGTCAGCTGTTTTGCTGGTGCCGAGATGACCCGCCATGAGCGACTCGTGACCCACTGACATGACAGTGTCACGATAACCTGCTGGTACCTCTAACTGAGTGGTCACCTTACCTGTCTTCCCCTTGGTGAACACTCGGTACAACAGCCCGCCTTTCACAAGAAATTCTGTCTCACCTCCTCTAACCTCCTGTTTCTCTCCACCTCTTGCCAACTCCCAAGACTTCACGAGCGAAGGTCTGTTGCCTGCGCTGCCCTAAACTCATCAGCGACACATCTATGCCTGACTTCCTTGCTGGAACGACTAACGGTTTATCAACCTTTCCTCCTTCTTGCTCCGTGTTTGAACTGCTGCCCCTGTAGCAGTCAACAACTCAGGATCCCCTGGATCCCTTGCCCTGGAATATTTCCAATGATCAAATCATGAAGGGGTTTCTCCATCACCAACGCAGACAACTCGCCTGAGAAGTAAGGGGTACGTACTTCTATCTTGGCAACTGAAACTCCCTCACAGTGCCATCGATTAGAGTACAGGTCTGGATCTGCCCTGTCAAATCCCCTTTATCGACCAGCGTTGTTCGTACTACACCGCATGAACAACCAGTGTCTCGTAACACTTTCACCCTCTGCTGGCCAATCCACCCTTCTTCCACTGGTAACGAACCACTCAGCCTAGTGCCCTCCATCCCTGACACTGACTGCTGTCCAGTGCTAGCCATAGGCTGCACTCTACCCTCTTCGACTGAATCCCCTTTGGTTCCACTGCAGGTCGTTTCCCCTGGCGACCCTTATTCCAAACCCCTTGCAAGGCTGCTGCCTTCTGGAACCTCATGCGACAATCCCTCGCCACATGTTTCCCCTTCTTGTGACAAATTGAAAACCTAATGTCCCTTTGCCCTTCCTTCTGCCCCACCACTGGGTTTGCAGACTTTGCAGGAACTCCCCCCAGTCTCCTTGCACTCTTCCACCTGTGCCTAGCACCTGTTTCTCCTGCCACCTTAGTGCCCAAACGTGCCCTCTATACACCTCTTGCGGCTTCAAACAACTCTCCTGTGTCCTCTGGCTGTCTCTCCTTCAAAAGTATGGTTTAAATCAGGGCCGCAACCTGACAAGATCTGTCCTTCATAACTAGCTCTTTCATTCAGCGAACTCCTTTTTCGTAAACCCCTCAAATCTAACCACTTCTCAAATAGTGATCTAAACGTGCCCAAACTGCGTGTAGTCTCACCTGCTTGTAATTTGCTGAACGAAATTTCTTCCTGAACCCTCCTCTGTGAGGTCAAATCCTTTCATCAACGATTCCTTCACAGCGCTTAAAAACAGACTGTTGTTCTGCTGGTAAACGCATGAAAATCTGTAATGCCTTACCCGTCAGTAACGCTGACAAAATGACTGCCCACTCTTCTGAAGGCCAACCCTGACTGGTCGCAAACGTTTCGAAACGACTGATGTATGCATCAATCGATCGGTTCCTTCAGAGAATTTTGGCAACTTGGGTCGGGGAGCATAGCTGCGCACAGAGTCACTGGAAAGTGAGCTACCATCCTCGGTGGTCTCCCTTTGTATTCTCACTTTCTCTAACTCTAATTGAACCTTTAATCTTTCTGTTTCCTGCTTCATTCTTTCTGTCTCCTGCGCTTCCCTTAGTCTTTCTGTTTCCTGCGCTTCCCTTAGTCTTTCTGTTTCCTGCGCTTCCCTTATTCTTTCTGTCTCCTGCGTTGCCTGATTATCATTAGCCTGAATCCTTAATTTTTCTGTTTCCTGCTCTGCTATTTCTCCCGCGACACGTCGTCTTTCCGCGCGTTCATCCCTTTCCATCTTTTGCTGGTTTTCAACAAATGCTCGCAACTCTTCTCCCGAATAACCTAAATCACGAGCAACGCTCACAGTTGTTCAATAGGGGTGTTCTTTTCTTCCGCCATTATCTCTTTTTTTTTTTTTTTTTTTTTTTTTTTGAACAAGATTCTATTACTACGACAGCCAAACTGGTGGTTACCGACACGCGTGACGTAATAGCACAATCCTATGAATGATAATATTAGCTTGGGACAACGTAGTTAGTATTTATAAGACGCCCAGCGCCTGACCCAACTATGAGAGCGAATTATAGGTAATCTGTGCGAAATAAGTACTCTGGGCTGAAATGCAAGCTAGTATTAACTATCTTGGAAGCATGCCAAGCCTAGTATTTAACTATCTTGGGAACTACAGTAAGACAACCCTTGTCTTAGGATTACAATACTTGAATCCCACCCAGCTTCCTCTCTGAGAAGTTGAACAATTATAATAAATGGGCCAGAATATCCTGGCAGGCTCGCCAATAAATTGTCAACTCGGGTGATGTCAGTGGAGGAAGGACTAGCGCACAGCCCAAACACACTCACAGCTTGCTTACGATCTCATTCATATATCATGCATTCGTCACATCAAACCACTAGTAAAGTCTATAACTTTACTACACATGTTCATAGAACGAACCATCAATGCATATGGAATCAAACAAAATAAAACATTCTCTCTTTCCTGAACTTCACAAAATCATTTATCTAAAACATCATTAACTAACCCGGGTAATAAATAGATTTCTACTTTACCTGGCCAGGTGATCTTAACTATTCACGAATCACTGTCTTTTCTTTTCTTTTTTTTTCTTTCTTTTCACTGTCACTTTCACAAGCACGACACAACTGCTGGCACTGGTTCTGGTCTGCTGGCGCCTGGTCAGGTGAGACTGTTGGCACTGGCGTTGGTCTGTCGATGAAAGTGGCGCTGGCCAAGTATGAGGTCGAACCCCAGTGAAGATAGAACAGTGACTATCAACATCGATCTGTTTCTCCTTCTTTTTCCTGCATTAACGCATGTACTCTCTCTCTCTTCCAGTCTGCCCTATCAAATGGACATGGTTGCTTTTCTTTTCTTTTTTCTTTTCTTTCTTTTTCCTCTTCATTAGTTAGCAACTCTCTCTCTCTCCACATCTCTCTCTCAGTCCATCCTCTGCAGACATCTCATGCTAATCTCTCAACTTGGTTCTCTTCTCTCCTCCCCTCATCTCTCTGCTTTTCTCTCCTCAGAGATTACACTCAGACCTCTCTCTCTCTGTCTCTCTGTTCGTTTCCTCTCGTTCCCCGTCTCTCACTCTCACATCCTTCTTATCCCGTTCCAATCTGTCAAAAAGGGCGAGTACCATTGGTCAGTATTTTTACCGCCCCGTACCCGAAGTTATCTCCCTCTAATTCCATGGATGTTCAAATCATGCCAGTCATGCCTACACGCCTTACTCTCTGTGGTGGTCAATTGGTCATTTAATTGATTAGCTTGATTTCACCCCACCACACACTACCTTCCCCCCTTTCCTACTTAACTGGCGCCGTGTGGCTTAACTCGTGGGCACTGGTCACTCTAAATTGGCTAGATGAGTCTGGGTAGGCGCCACGACGTCTGACCAAACCTACCGAGACCTGTCGGTCCAGCCATCTCAGACTGTCTGCTGTCTCCTTGCTGTGCTTAAATTGGCCAGATGAGACGCATGGAGCCGTCTTCGTGGCGCCAAGATGTCTGCGTTTGGACTTATGTCCAGTTGAAGTGGCCGGCGACGGACCACACTTTGGTTGTGTTGAATTTTGACCGTGACAGGTCTCATGGCTACAACTTAGAAGATATCTGACCTACGCATTAGCCCAGCGCGCTGATCAGACCTTGGGTCCGACATCAGTACATCAGGAAAAAGTATTAATGTTTTATTTTTATTTTTTTGTAGGAGAAATTGGAAGTTCTGGAAACTGTTTTCTTGACACGAAGCACGGAGGGTTCTGTTTGGCTGTTTCCAAGGCTGCCGGTCAGTCAGAACACTGCTTACTGAGGAACATAGGAATCGTGTTATCTTTTCTTTCGTGCCAAGATGGCTTCCAGTGCGCAATGAAACACCTTTGTTGTCTGTAGTGTTTTCAAAACAATGCAACAGGAACGCTTGAAAGAGTCACGGGAGTGTGCATACATTTGAAAACGTCGTTGGTGACGACACAGGAGGTAACATACGCGGTAAAGCAAAGAACTGTCACTGTTGGAACGCCGGCTTCTAAATTTGGCTAGCACTATGTTGTCAAGGGAATAAACGGAAAGCCAGCGGGCTCTTAAAGTTACATAACTCTCGTTGATTCCGGTAAGCTCTGACCCGGTGCAGACGGAAGTGATTCATGTCATCCGTTGTAGAAGCGCATCGGTCACAGTCTCGTGGCTTCCCATGACTAGCATATTTGGGACGCAGTAACGGATGTCTGAGTCGTTGGCCAGCTTCACCGGTTTACGTCATCAGTCACATACAGCGCAAGAGAGGTACGCTGTTTATCTGTATTCATGTTTGCTGTGTATTATAGGTGATACATCAGACGGGGAATAACAATCCCAGAAGAATGTTGGAGGGAACCTAATATTTCACTGACACCATCAGAATCACGCGTTATGCTAGTCAGCGAAAATGCCATTTTTTCTTATTTTCCTTTTCTTCTTTTCTTTTCTTTTTTTTTTTTTTCCTTTTCGTTTTTTTTTTTTTTTTTTTTTTTTTTTTTTTTTTGTTGGTTGGGGGCCAGTCGGATTCGAACCTCCAACATCTCGCAGAGAAGTCGGTGCTGTACCACTGAGCTAACTTAGCATCTGCAGATGGGTTATATCCACTGCAGTAGGTCACGTGGCCCCACCCCAAACGTTCTTCGGCGAATGCTTCTGTGACGTCTCTCCTTTAACGACCCCTGGCAGGGGAATCGTGGGCAAAGAGGTGTGGTAACGTTCACGTTCGCGGCAAGCCAGCTGGCAGCCTCTGCCAGCTGCTTGAGGATGTTTTTGCTTGTCTTTATACAAGTTCATTTGTCGCTACAGTCGTTTGTCTGGGTATGTTGGTGCCTTCATGTAGTCATTTGCCTTGGTATGGGTTTATTGCTTCAAGTAGTCGTTCGCATGGGTATGAATTCATTGGTTCCTTCATGAAGTCATTTTTTTGTATGAAGTCATTGCTTCAAGTTGTCGTTCGTATGGGTATGAATTCATTGGTTCCTTCATTAAGTCATTTATTTTGGTATGAGGTCATTGCTTCAAGTTGTCGTTTGTATGGATATGAATTCATTGGTTCCTTCATGAAGTCATTTCTTTTGGTATGATTTAATTATTTCAAGTTGTCTTTCGTTTGTGTATGAGTTCATTGGTTCCTTCATTAAGTCATTTATTTTGGTATGAGGTCATTGCTTCAAGTTGTCGTTTGTATGGATATGAATTCATTGGTTCCTTCATTAAGTCATTTGTCTTGGAATGAATTTATTGTTTCATGTAGTCGTTCGTTTGGGTATGAATTCATTGGTTCCTTCATGAAGTAATTTCTCATGGTATGAGGTCACTGCTTCAAGTTGTCGTTCGTATGGGTATGAATTCACTGGTTCCTTAATGAAGTCATTTCCAGGGTCTAGCATTGTAAGCCTTTCAGCGTATATACGCCGATTCATAGACCCCCATACGCCGATTTCGATTGAGCGTACGCCGAAATCGTTTTTATCGCGAAAAAAAAAAATTCGCATCCGGCGCGCTTCTTATTCGGTACGCTGTCGCCTATTCCAAATCGGTCGGGCTCGCCGCCATCTTTGTACACTTTCCCTTGTTAACTTACAGCAGCGAGCATCATGGCGCGAAGAGTCGATGTTGTTCAACGCGGAAAGCCGTTTTCTGACCAAGGATGCCGCTACCAATGGAGATGGGACTGGCTTGATGCCGATTTTGTCATTTTCGACGACGACGGAAATGAAAAGAGCAAGTGCCGATATGGTGAATTTTTCAGGAAACTGACTTGTGCTGGCAAGGCCCATTGCACGTTGTGCGATAAGGAGATCGTGTACTCAAACAAAGGTTTCGTTGCGCTGAAAAACCACTGCGAAACGGACATCCACAGAAAGAGGCTGAAGAAAAAGTA
>CM031605.1:52427817-52430317 GCA_018398815.1 Conus ventricosus
GGGGAGAGAGTTGAAGGGGGAAAGTAGACGTCCAATCTAACAGACCGTTGACAAGGAGGTAATCAAGGCCTACGTCGTTGTGTCCGGGAGGGAGAGAAACGAGGGCATCTTCGGAGACGGTTTAACGAGCACGGCTCGGGAAGATTTGTAGCAACTCTTACTGGTAGGTGCGGGTAGGTCGGAGGAGCGAACTGGAGAGTGGGGGGGGGGGGGGGGGGGGGGGGGGGGGGGGGGGGGGGGGAGGGAGGGGGGGTAGGTAGGGAGAGGAGGGGAGGGAAAGAGAGGGGAGGGGGAGGTTGTGTGTGCAGGGAGAGGGAGGTTGGTACGGGATTTTGATGAGGAAAGGCAGAAGTTGTTGGACAAGAAGCGGGTGGGACATGGGGAAGTGGAGGAGAGAGAGAACGTATATGTGTGTATGTGTGTGTGGGAGAGAGAGAGAGAGAGAGAGAGAGAGAGAGAGAGAGAGGGGGGGGGTATGTGAGAGTGAAAGAAAGAAAGATAGAGAGAGAGGTAAGGTAAGGTAATGTTGCTTATAGCCCCGCCGACCGCAAGGGGCCATATCAGGGCTGTCACCACGTTAAAATCAACTCACAAGTCATTTATTCACACAACTCTTTAAAATACATCTTCTAAAAACCTACCCGAAATTTTGTTAAAAAAACTTTCCACTGTAAAATCTCAGATCGGATGAAAAATGTTAATCTCTTTCAAGAATTCAAAGATCGCATCAGGCGGAACATCTCTGAACAAGATTTTCATGGAATCTGCTGTGAAATGTTTGTGTCTCACATCATGCAAGTCCCAACACTCTAAAAGAACATGTTTCATTGTGAGTGGCGCATGACATGGAATGCACCACGGAGCTTCTTCACTCTTTAAAAGGTATGGATGGGTAAAATACGAATGGCCGGTGTGCAGCCGGCACAGAACCGTTTCTTCTTTGCGACCACCAGACGTAGATGAGAGGAAATCCTTTAAGTTTGGACGGATCTGAAAGAGTTTTTTTTTTATCCGTCTGTATATTACAATCCTCCTGCCGGAGGTCTCTGACATAATCATTAACCTTTGGTTTCAGATCTGAGCAGGAGATAGATATGTTTGACAGTTTCCCTGTTGTAGCATTCTTGGCCAAACGATCAACCATTTCAGTCCCTCGATGCCAACATAACCAGGAACCCAAGCCAGAACAATGTTGTAACCATCCGCTTTCAACTTGGTAAAAAGTTTTTAAAAAAGTGTAAAAGTTCAGGATGCTGGAGGTTGCGACCAGCTATGGCCTCCAAAGCTGACAGCGAATCCGACAAAACCAGAAATTCCTTCTTTGCTGACTGAGAGCTTATTTTCAATGCCAGAACCAGAGCTGTAAGTTCGGCAGAATAAACAGAAGCATCTGAAGGAATATGTTCCAACAATATATGAGAAGGAGCACCAGGGCAATAGGCTGCACAGGCCACTCCATCTTCAGACTTGGAACCGTCAGTGAACATTTTCTGATAGGATGGGAATTTCGAACAGAGATCAGCATACAATGCCTTGTAGGCCAGAGAACTGGTGTACTCTTTGCGAAAAGCTGCAAGGTCAAAACAAATTTCTGGTGTGGAAAAGGTCCATGGAGGCTGATCGGAAAACTTGGAAAAATCAGACACAACTCCTAGGTCTAGACCTGCATTCCGCGCATGAGGCTGCATACGAAGACCAAACGGCGGAATAGAGTTAGGGTTGTTTTCAAATTTACTTTGAAACTGAGGGTCAAAGACACAGTCATAGGCAGGGTTTTCCGGTTCAGAGAACAGTCTGATATAGTAATTCAAAGATAGTTTCGAGAGTGAGAGAGGTTTGAGTACAGGACGGTCAGACTGTCTTTCAACCACTTCCTCAGGGAAGAGGTGTTGGGGCTGTGGGCCATAACAGTCTTTGTTTTTGATGGGCTGACCTTTCTGCTCTAGTACCTGCCCAACCAGAGACGTCCGCGCTGAGCAGGGCTTTAGGGTAGGCCCTCCTGGACCATCTTTAGCTCAGTTCCTGGCATCACTGACGGAATGCGACGTCGCTGAGACGACTGTTGAGATTCTTGGGCACTGACTGGAGAGGGTTCATCTTAACGCGGTATCTTGGCATCAGTGTTCTTGGTGCGTGGGTCAGCGTGGATATGACCTTACTGGCGCTGATGCTGATTGACGTCTAAGAGCAGGATGCCACCAATAGCATAATTAGCGGTGAACTGGATGACAGAGCGAGAGCGAGCACCTCTGGTTCGGCAATTCCAGACATCTGCGCATGTGGTTCAGACTTTCCGGCCATGGCGATGGCGATGTTGTGTACACATCGGCGCTACACACAGGTGATGTCCATTTGCCACGGGGAGCAGGTGTTGAGAGGAGCTGCCACTCTAGCCACCCCTTGAAACTGCTTGCTATGAAAGAAACGGGGGCCATTCTGTCGCTCCGTGCCAAATCTGTTGTTTTGCAGAACAGGTAGAACAATGTAGAACGTAGAACGG
>CM031605.1:52435317-52451069 GCA_018398815.1 Conus ventricosus
ACCACACACTCATCACACACACACGCAAGCGCATTTTATGTTCTCTGGCATGTAAGACGTCTATAACCAAAAAATAACGATTATCCTACAAACAAACATTTCTGTGCAGGGTTATCGTTTTAAATACTAATTTACTAAACTTTTCAGATTTAGTTTTTGTTTTCTTTGTTTTTCTTGTCGTTGTTTCAATAACATCATTTTCGCGCAAAACATTCTTCAAAATGAGTGATGATCTGTTTTCATGTGAAATTGAAATACAGTCTTTTACTGTTCTCTAAAGTCTTTAAAACTGAGTTATATTTCTGGCATAAAATCCATCACCTTATCCCAGCAGGTATTCGACTAAAAGCTAGTTTCGACAAAGTGTTTCTCTTTTTAACTATGTCTCTTTTCTGCCGAACAGTCATCTATAATAAATAGTGTCTGCGTTCTTCAAACAGTCTATAAAACTGTTCTAAACACTCACTCAGTTTATTGCTAGGATTAACTAAAAATAATTTCATTATCGTCCATATAAACCTTCTATCATGATATTGCTTTGTTCCATTTAAAGTGTTGGACAGAAAATCACAATATGATTAAAATTATAGCGGATAAAACTGTTTGTTTAGGTGAGGAAAAATATTGTTTTTTCACAACCAGTCTGTCACAAATATCAATGATCAATGAGGGGTTTTTGGTCTTAAAGTTTAAACTGCTCCATAGTTTTATTACTGAATTTAATCTAATCAGTTATTGTTTTTAATTCATGCTCTCTGTCAAAAACTTGTGTCAGTATAATAAAATCTCTATAAGGTCTAAATGCGTAAGGATTAATCCAATCAGTTCTGTAAGATTGTTTCTATTTAGACTTAATATTGATTTTGTTGCTTGTTGTTATGACCTTTAATTTCCTCGTCATTGTTGATGAATGTCGACGGTAAACTTTACGTTTTCAACGTCTAAGTTTTGCCAGCTAATTAGAATTTCCTTTTAGAAGGGACGTCATAACGCCACACCCCAGCCCTCCCCTTATCGTTTAAGACAGAATTTTCAAATATCATTGTGAAACGATATCCTAATTTCATTTGCGGAATGAACTGTAATTTTGTAGAAGCTCCTTTAAAACCGTTTCTCTTATTGATGGAGGATGTACTGTTTATTCCCATACGGCGTTATTTCAATCTCTTTCCGACTATGGTTTTTATGTTCTGGCATAAGCCTTACATGTAAAGGGCAGAGTTGAATGCTTTTCTGAACTTTTTTGATGGCTAAATTATGTAAATGGCTTATGATTCAAATTTTATGTCCTTTCTAAATATGGTTTTAAGTGCCATTTTGAGGTCAGGCTTTCGAACTATTTTATATTCATTACTGGCCAAATTATTTGCTCTAGATGCGCAGTTGTTCTAGTTTAGGAAACTTTTTGCTGTCGCTAACCTTTTGCGTTTATAATCAACCATCTTTAGTGTAACTCAAACCCCATACAAAGTGCCTATCTCACCGTTCTGTTCAAAGTCGGCAACGTCTGCAAGGTCTTTTAATTCTAAGTTATACACCTCCACAGGCGCTAATGTATCTCCTGGTTTCTTGGCCCACGCGACTTTTTTAGTACAGCTTATTTTTCATTTCCAAAACATTGTGCGGTTATACATTTCCACGAGTTTCCCTGATTTTTGTCTGCAATTTTTTATTAAATGATCCAACCTCCACAAACTAATCTTTTAAACTGAATTTTGGGAATGTATTTAATTTCAAATCGCAATATGCAGCTTTCCCTGGACGGAAGAGCTCTTAACATTTGAGGGCTCCCAACTTATAAGTTTTCATCAGTGCTTTGCTCATCCAAATGAACCATAGAGTAATGAATTGTTATGCAAGATTGAGCGGATTTTCCCCCTCATAAGTAGTTTTTTCTGGGCCCAGCATTATTAACTAGAAGTGGTAAATTGCTAGTATGTAATGCTAACATTTTAGCTAGCTCACTATCAAAAAGTAAGATGTTCCTCGTCTTCTAGCTTATATGTTAACCATTGGTTTTTAGATTTGCATTGTTAAGTTTGAGAGTAATGTCAAAGTTACTCATTGCTTCTTTTAGTGCGCAAAACCCGTTAATACCATCAGGTATTGTTAACTGGCTCATTTTGGTCCTGCTCTGTTAACTTTTAGAACCTTATTATTCTTCTTGGCAGAGAGAGATGAGATGATTAAACCATTACGACTTTGTAGATATTTCATGGAGCGCAACCATTTTGGCCCCGCATCGTTATCAATACGCACTCCTCCGCCCTCTCACATCCCCCCCCCGAAGGACGTTTGGGTTGTTATTGTTACTAACATTTTTAAAAAAAATTAAATGAGTGCATTCAAATATACTGGACGCAAAATAATTTGTTGGGCCGCACTACATCTTAAAAAATAATAGCAAATGATACTCTTGACATGGCTGTGACCAAAGCTGCCTCTTTTCATAAAAAGGTGAGTACACATTGAAGAGCTTATCTAACCCATCCTATTGAAAAAAGGCACATCCAGAAAGCGTGTTTAGTCTCGATGCAGTTTTATTCAGAACCAGTAATCTATGCTGTGTCTTGTTGCATCAACTGGGTGTGGGAGTGGCGTATGCCGATCATTTAAATCTCCATGAATCTTTTTGGTTGAGGTCAGTGTACAGATTTCATTTCTATTACACCTTCAGGCGTAATTTTGACTGAAACTGCAAGCACCATTACGATGACAAATCGTTTTAATGCATTCAGCAACGAGAATAGACATGAAGGCTTTGTAAGGATTTGTAAACGAATTCTATATTTAACATCAAGAACAATACTTTAGACAAAAGTTGGGGATTTAATCATGGCATAGGCGTCATATATGTCAGGGCACGCACAGAGAGAAGTATATACTTTGACCGGCGTTCTCCCTTTCAAAAATTGTTCAGCCTGTACTAGAGTGAGCATAAAACTGCATGGGACAACATTTATCTTAGGACGCTTCTAAGGGCTAACTGGGCGGGAATAGAACGAATAAACGACTCTATTCGTTACTTACGTTTGGTGTTTGCTAGGGGCGCAGGCACAGGCAAGATCAAGCATAATGATCCTTCTATGGCTTTGACGGCACAAAAAAATACTTAGCATATTTGAGGTACGCCATTAATTTACAGTTGATTTACCTCAAGTATTCAATGGTACCAACATGTTTTACAATACGCAAGATTCGAATGTAGACTTTGCTGTTGGCACTGGTTTATACATGTTGCTTCTGACCTTAGACTCAGGTTGGATAATAATAAACTATAATATTGAAATTCTTATAGCAGGCAATGAACAGTTGGTTGGGAAAAACGACATTAAATTCTGAGCCAGTAATATTACAAGCAGAAACCAAACACCCAATCTTTAAGTCATCTATTCCCGAAGTCAAACCCCAAAAGTCATTGAAGAACTCAGCAAAGCTCGCGGACTCTGTTCGCGATGCCCCATGAATATGAAAAAGACAGCGCTTGTCTTGGATTAACTGCTTAGGTTACATTGGTCTTTATCTTACTAAATAGTAACCCAACTATTACAAGAAATAATGTCATAAGTGCTCGGCCATAAAGCCAATACTTTGCTTGCAGTAGACAAAAGCCAGCTGACAATAATCCCTAATATACCAGGTTAAAGAGTCTATAGATTACTGCTAAATTTTTTTAATAAACTCGCAAGATGTTCAAGCTGTTTTTTTACCATGATTTATCGGTGGAGTGGATGGTGTGGTGGCACTGGGCTTTGACCACGCCGCCTGTATTTAGCAATCCCAGTGTTACTTATTGCAAATCTAAGGCCGTTTATAACGCTTGCTATTGTGGACTCCTTGCTCTCTAAACAGTGTTCGTTATTCGTCTGCTAGCGTTGTGTCTTTAATATAAAATTCTTTGGATTGTTTCTCTTATTCTATTCACTTGGGTTCGTAATTGGTCTCGGTTAGTTAGTTAGCACTTCTAGTCTTGCTGATCTCTCTTGTTCAAGATCTTTTAGTCTTTGGGGTTATTCTTTTTTTATTTCAGGCCCTTCGATGCAGGTCGTCATCTTCAACGAAGTTTTTCTTTTTCTCTTTTTATATGGCCCATCGGTTCACCTAGTTTGCCTAAATTGTTTGTTAATTCGCTCTTGGTTCTTATAGCATGTCATGGGCCCGTGAGTTCTCGAATGGGTAGCGGTGAAGTCGTTGTATAGTCTTTAACGCTGTTCTTCTGAAAAATGGATTCGCTTCTTTTTAATTTATACTCACTGCTGATGATTTTAATTCTTTAAGTTTCCATGTTTGCATTTGGTTATCTTGTTGGGAGTTCTTGCAGTGTGTTTTGATGTGTAGCATCTGTTCTACCTTAATTTTGGCCTAACAAGGCCAAGGCGATTGTGATCTTTCACACTGAGTCTATTTCTAATTGAACCTCGGCTAAAAATCTCTGATGGGTCTGTTTTAGTTGTAAGCTGAAACAAGTTGTCCTTGATCGTTTTTCACAAAACAAATGATAATTTTTAATTCAAAATTTATTTGGGTCTATAAATTCGGGGTGGTTCTTGACCTAAACTTTTGGTAAAATGATTTCTAATTACTTCTGTTAATTTCATTGACATTTGAGAGCGTGAGCCGATGCTGTGTTAAAGGGATTATTTACTCATGTCGTTCCACGATCAAAAACATCATTAATCTTCTTCGCCTTCAATTCCTGCATGTTTTTAAATTAATTAACTTTTTATTGTGTTTATAAAAAAATGCCACAAGCATATGGATCTATTCTGACCCGTATAGAAGCTGAAAGAACCTTGGCGTGAGGGAAATAAACGGTTATTTTTGTTCCAAATATCCAATCTACTATTGATGCTGATCAATTCTACTGTGTCAATTTTCCAGACTTAGGAGCGGATGAAATGAATTGATTGTGCCAGGATCTGGCCGTCTTACTTTCAAAATAGAGCTCGATTCAAACAACATACCAAAAACAGGACAGTTGTCCAGAAATCTGGGACGGGACAATCGTTAAGAAAAAATTTCTTTAAAACTTGAGGGGCAAGGAAATATTTTCTTTACCACAAATGCGACATATTTTTAAACATATTCTTGATTATGGTACGGGAATGAAAGGCTGATTTGCGTTTCAAGATTGAAAATGATGATGGACCTAAACACAGAATAGAACGCCGCAGATGCTATAGACAAACAAAAGCATGTAGCCGTAAAGTTTGCGTATGGAAATCGCTTTTCCATTCCCTTAGATTTGAGTTGTTAATAAGCGCATGCGCCATTCTTTAAGGGAGCATTAAAAGACAGATTGTCATATGAACTAACTTTTAATGAATACAAACGCGTTAATAGATCATCAGACACCGAAGCAAAGTACCGCATTGCTTGGACATCTTGTTAGAGTTTGTCCGTTTGTTAGCAACTCTAATGTAGCAAGGCTGATTGGGCAACCAATATGAGTCTGAAATTAGTAATTTATACGAAAGAGTGATTCTTCATTAAACATATCTAGATGCAGGGCAGAACTTATGGAATTTTAGTTTTAGTGTTGCAGAAGATCGCTTAAAGGTATTTTATTGCTGTGCGAAGATGAAGAACGTTCAAAAGAGCAAGGTGACAAGTTTTTTAATCCAAAATAACGAAAAGTAACATGTTCGATTGAGGGTAGTCCTAACCAAAATCTACGCTAGCGGGCTTAAACCTTATCCGCATTTTGATGAAATAAGGAAAACTGTTTTGGGGGCGGGAGCGGGTAGAAATCCACAGTTTGACCTTGCGTCTAAGATTTACATTTTCACAATGTTAGGTTGTGATTTATTTAACAACGAAATACGGTTATTGGATTGACCTAGGTCAACAGAGGATAATCAAGTTGCATGAAGCGGGGGAGAAATGTGAGAGACGTATAAACAAGAGCAAATTGATAAAGAAGAGAAGCGAAAATTAACGTTAATGTTACATGGTTTTTATTATATGATGCGCAGCTGAATATAGAGATAACTGGATAAAAAGATGTACTTTACTAAATTATTATTATTTTATAAAAAAGCATGTCTGTCCGGTTTATCATATGTGCCTTCAGCGCCGTCAAAAGAAGGGATAGCAGGCAATTTGCTGTTATAGAAACCCTGAAGTAAAAAACTTCAGATTAACCAAATACACAAATGCAGCAAGTACTAGAGCAAGCCTTTCAAAATACAGCAAAAACCAAAACGGAAGGTTTCTGCTGCTTTAATGCTGTTACATATGTTAATACTGGAGCATCAAACTATAAGCGACTCTATCAGCAGGAACGAGCGTAGGCTCTCCTTAGAAACGGGGCATAGGCGCACCCGCGCTTTACACTTAGGAGGTTTGTCTTTAGCTCTCGGCCCCGTGTTATTAGCGTAGGTGCTGCTAGCAAAAAAATAAAAACTAAACTCCAAAAGCACACAGCTATGGTTCAACTAATATCAGCTAACTTGCTCGTTTTTAAATGACAATAAAAAATATAAAGCTGCTTGTTGATCTCAAAAATCACGGATGAAGAATTTAATCGTTTACAGGCCGATTTTTGATGACTACAAAGACAAATGTTTGATCTTCAAAAGAAGGCGGTGACAGTTTTTCTCAACGCCAGGGACCCCGAGCTGATAAAAAAGAATGCTTAAAAAAAAGTAAACGAGGAATTAAACTCTTGTTCTAAACAGCGCACATTTAAACAACACCAAAAGGTGTTTATATTTAGTTTATGAGTCCAAGACAAAAAGACGTTGAAATTGGTTCTGATTAAGTATTTTATTTTAATTTAAATAAATTTTTGAGTTTGAAAAGAGATCAACATGGCTAAGATATATGAAGGACAGACGAATTTTTTGAAGCAATGCAAGGAAAATTTATCAAGAGCACTGAATGATATTGGATTTAGAAGTTATTGTTCCAGGAAAGCGTACGGGCAGTGTTGCTCATGCTATTTCTCAAGTTCCGGGTAAACTAACAATAGAACCCGCAGTTTTAAAGTAATGTTACGCTGTTTTTTATCGACTATTGTAACAATAAATGAAGAAAACCTAGAAGTCTGGGTCTAAACTAAACAGCAGACTATTCTTTCCTCTAATGACTTAACACCCGTTGGGCAGACGAACTGCTTACACAGTTTGACGCTGCTGCTGAAGAAGCTAAAATGAGAGGCTCTGGTTGGTCAGAGGGCGAAGTCTTAGAGATCAGATTAAAACAGGCTAAGTATGCGCCGATTGTAGGGAAGTCTCACATTCCACTAACCCCCAGCATTAGTCGCAAAAAGAGCAGTTCTAAACATAAGGAATTCAGACGACAAATGTTTATGTGGTGTGTTCTTGCAAGGCTGCATTACGCCGCAAAAACGCAGAGAGAGTGTCTAACTATCGCCCTTACATCAAAGATCTTAACTTTAGTGGAATATCCTTTCCCGTTAGCGTGGATTCCATTGATCTGTTTGAAGAACAAAACAAACCCATAACTGTTAATGTCTACACATGGGAGAGGAAACAGATTTGGTGCCAATTAAAGTGTCCAAGAACAGTCCAAAGATTGGCGAGCCAGACAAAAATCATGTTGACTTACTACTAATGTTTTCACCAGCGGGGCTGCCACATTATACATTGATACGAACAATGAGTAAACTAATGCAGCATACTTCAAAAGATGGGCACAAACAAGAATTCTGTAGAAAATGTTTAACAAGAATGCCATCTGTGCAAGCTGCGAGTGAACATAAGAAACATTGTATCGCCCAGTTGACTGTAATACAGAACTAACTACGCCCCCGCCCGGATCTAAAGTTAGTTTTAAGAACTGGAAACGGCTGCAACATTCTCCATATGTTGTTTACGCAGACTTCGAATCACTCATTGTACCTTATGAAGGGCCAGCGCCACAAAAATCTTCGAAAACATCTTAATGAGTTATCATCAATTTGTTCATTTGCCTCATAATTGTTAGTCAATGGCGTCATGTCAGAGCCAGAATTATATAGAGGCCCAAATTCGGCTAGAAATTTTTACAGCGGCATGCAGCAAGTGCGTAATGACTGTACTAATAATCTAAACTTAACTGAAATCATAATGACGCCTGAAAGACCAACAACCAGTATGACTCAGCACGCATTGTTAGATTGCGGTATCTATGCTAACGCCCAGAGTGAAAAACCCCAAGGTAAGAGACCATGAAACTCCTTAGTGGGAAGTTTTAGAGGTGCAGCGCACAGTAAGATGCAATCTTCAACTAAAGTTTGATCCCAAGACATGGAAGCTGCCAGTGAGTATTCTTTCACAACTTGCGGGATTAAGACTCTCACCTTATAATGCCAGCATAACCAGCTCCTCAGTGTAGCATGCATTGCACAGTCATGCAGTAAAAGTCATGTGTTTCACTTTAAATAACATGTCTTTCTACGACTCTATGCAACACAAGATAGGATCATTAGAGGCACTGGCTATGTCCTTAAAGTCCTGCCCAAAACGGAAGAATATTTTGACTCAACACATTATATTAGAAAGGGGCGAATAACCCATATGAGTACATGAACATTTGGGAAGGTTGATGAAGATACACCTTCCGCCTAAAGCGCGTTCTTTCTAGTCTCAGAGAAAGGACATCAGTGATACTGATTACCAGCATGCTCAAGAAGCATGGCAAAGTTAGATGTAAAACGATGGGAGACTCTCAGAACTCCTATTTAAATGGCAGATGTATGTTTTGTTGGCGGCGTCCTTTGAAAATTTATAGAAAGACCTGCATGTAACATACAGCCTGTATCCCGGCATTATATTTCTGGCGCCCGGGATGAGTTGGGATGCTTTCTTAAAGTTTACCCGGAGCAAACAGATTGTTTTATATGTCAGATTTACCAATGATACAAAGATTGAAAACGGATTGTTCGTGGGGGGAATAGTATGGCGTCCGCACCATTACTGGATAAGCGCAAACACCAAATACCTGATATTATGATCCAAGTAAAAGGTCTAACTATCTTTATGTATATAGATGCAAACAATCTGTATGGATGGGCAAAGGCGCAAATCAGCTTCCATTACGTAACTTTAAAAATGAACACAGGTACATAATAGTCATAAAGGCATTAAAGTGGTTGGGCAGTTTAAAACCGCCCATTCAACAGCGTGGTTTCATTCTAGAAGTTGACTTAGATATCCTCATGACTCCATGACCTGCATAATGACTAATCCATTAGCAGCAAGACATCTAAGCTGGATCCAAGAGAGCCGCCTAAACTTGTGCCTAATCTTGCGTCAAAAAAAATTATGTCTGTCATCACAGACTTCTACAATTTTATATTTAAGACGATGGTTTGAAGTTGACAGGAGTTCATCGTATAATTGGCATTTGATCAAAAAACAGTTATGAAACCATACATCATGAAGTAACACTGATCTTAAACTAATCCACAGTGCTATTCAGAAAAAGAACTTTTTCAAGCTGATGAACAACAAGCTGTTTCGGAAAGACTATGGAGAATACCCCACAAGCTGTAAAGGAGTTAGATTGGTCACCAGAGAGAACGAAGCAATTCAAGCAGACTTCAAAACCAAATAATCAGGACTTTAGAAGATTATCAAGATCAGCTTTTGGCATAATGAAGAAAAAAAAAGAAAAGTCAAATTGACAACCTGTATTTAAATGGGTTTATACTGTTATGAAATATACACAAGCTTTTGATGTTAAGTTTCTTTATGACTACTTAAGGCCCTCGTATCCTGAGTCCCAGGAACTTTACACAGTACAGACAGTTAGTATAGATATTCCTACTGAAGACATGCTATAAATAAAGACAATGAAACCAACCGAAGTAGCTAAAGGGCATGCGGGGTGTAGACACGTCCGATAATCCTACAAGAATCGCCTTTGCTTCAAATTACAAACAAAAGTTTTGGAAAGATGAGGCTAATTAATCTGAAAGGGATCAAGGATATGTGGGGTTAAGGTCAAAAATTTCCCGTATTATCGAGCCAGGAGAAAAACATAATGAAAGCAAAGGGAATATCTCGCAGCGATGTGCGTCAAACAATCGTCATGACAACTACAAAGAAGCATTGTTTGGGCAATAAGACTTCTCCCATCATGACAACGTAAAACTGCGATCTAAATCCTACATAAGATCAACACAACAGTATGTAACAAAGAAGTCGTTATGATAGAACAAACACAAAACGGTGTTTGTTAAACCAGAGTTTACATATCAAATGGGCATCTGGAGACACCGTAAATTAATGAAAGCGGAACATGTGTCTGGCGGAATTATCTGCAGATCTTCTTTATCAACAAAGATCTTTGAGGAGCTGGTTGTTTTGGTTGTGCCAGTTTCTCGAAATAATCCACGGGCGATTCATCTTTACAATTCTATTTATATTTCCGATATGGGTTAACCACACCAAACTGGATCGTATGCCCTGTTGCGATGCCCCTTCTGCTTCCCCGGATGAAATAAAGGTGACCTTACTTTTAAACCAAACGGAATATTTTGCTGGTTGTACGTGAGTCTTCAGCAACATTTATTGTTTGTCTTTTGATTGCTTGTAAAGGCTGGTTTAGGCCCTTTAAATTCTTCATTAGTCATTGCGCGCAAACTGCGGTGCAGTCTTCCTAACCCATTCTGTGTTGCAAGAATTGTCAATCAGCTCTCTGTGATACCTGGTAGAGAAAAGTCCTTTTCAGCTAACTGTTTGGTTAAATGGTTTTCAACAAAAGCCTGTGACTGTGAACTCCTGGAATGCCTCTTTATAGTAACTCTGTGATATTAACAATAATAGACATTCACTTGGCCTTTTAAATTCTTTTCCATCATCGACTTACTCATGCGAGGGAAAGTTAAGTGCCTCTTAGGTAAATCAGTTTGTCAAGCAACAGCAAGACAAGCAGATAGCACTCTTTTGTGTTACTGCTCCGCATCATTGGTATCTTGAAGCCTTGTCCCAATGACTGTGAGTGCGTACTTAAAACTTTTTCGACTAAACCAATCAGAGGGAAATATAGAAGGTCCATAGATGGTGACGTTTGGATTGTATTTGACAAATGGTCACTGTATCTTCTAGGGGCAGGTAAATAAATTTGCCAAATCGCTTGTTTAGATAACCATTCCATTGCTGTTTGATCACAAACTAACTCCTGGCGCTTGGCTTAGCTTATAATTCTGCTGTGATCCTTACCAAAATCCTTTGGCGAAAAATAGATTTTGTTCATTTTTTAATTCAGCCACTATTATGTTTCAACAAAATACACAACGTCATCCAACGACAATAAACGCGATTTCTTGCATCTTTGTTTTCTGAAGGTTGAAAATATAAAAGTCACTGGAAATTTGGTTGGGGGCAATGTCTCGATTGGTTTGCCTGTTACTAAATAAATATTGTTTTAAAAATTGCTGTGATCAACATTTTTAAAATGAGTAAGCTGCAAGCCCCTGTCTTTATCATGTGTCCATTAATAAAATCTAAAAACTGCTCCAAGTCCTGCCTTTCAAGGCGTCTTGGCAGCTGCTAGATGCACCATAGCTTGTTTATGTCCTTTTTCTCTCGTCTGACATTCCCTCAGTTTACTAAAAGCCAATTACGCCACTAAAAAACGCAAGCGCAGTCACCACAAGCGCCGCCTATTCATTAATGCGAGTGAAGCATTTATTATAAATGTATTTTTTTTATCTTACTTAATTATATTCTCCTGGAAGTGATTCCTTGCTTAACTAGAAAATCTTATCGTAGCAAATGAAGCTGCAATAAAGCGAATCAGTTTTGCTGAATCCTCAAAGTCAAGTATTGCCAAGATCTGCCGGTAATTTTAACTAACAAGCTTTTACAGCATTGATATCCTACACTTGACCTCCAATAACAGCAGAATTGTATACACAAGGTAGCAACAGTTTTTTTTTCGGAGCTCATTTTATAAAATAAAATAATTTATAATTATAATAAAACATGAACACGATGATCTACTACAGGCTCCAAGGGCAGCCTAAACCATCCTGAACTTATGAATGCCAAGCTAATGACCAAGCCTATTATGCCCATAAAGGCGAGCTGTATCTTTACAGCATGTGGAAAAACAAAACAGTGTCCTTGGAACTGAATTCAGCATTGAACAGATTCAACCGAAAGTCGCCGCAAGACATTTTAAAGGTATCATAAAGTATGAAGCGCAGCGGGGTCGAGAAGGAAAAATTGTGGGGGCAAACGGCTCTTAGTTTGTACACTAACCTAGTCAGTAGATTTGCTGCCCATTGATATCTGAACAAGATCTTACGTATGATTTAACGCAAGATCCAGTTTTAACAAAGACATTAGAGTCGCTAGATGGTGATCGATACTACAGATTTGGAACAATGTTTATCGCATAAATCAGGAATAATAACTTTAAATCATAATGATTTAATTTCCCATATCAAAATGAACGAATCTTGCAACAACAGGCAGAACCATAAAACCCTGAATACAGTGTGGCTAAAGTAAACCCAGCAACACCAGTAACCAGGCGGAGACCAATAAAACACGCAGGCTTGTTGAAGCATGAAAAAAATTACAGAGTGGAACAGACAAAACAAATAATGTTACAGCATTCTTAAAACATAACACCGCCAACGCCAGAACAAGTTGATTCAATGCCAGCTATAAAAACTTACCATGTGATAACGAAGGTCCCCAAAGTCCTTCATGGAATATTGAATCTTAAAACTGTTGCCAAATTAGGCGCCCATGCTGCTGTAGGGGCAGTTATTATGGCTAAAAAAAATATATCCCAATTGGGCAACAGAAACGAAAGCAAGTTAAAACAACCTGAAACCGTTAAAAACAGAACAAAGACAACTGCACCCCCAAAACCGCCCAAAAACAAAGCATCATTTGAACAAACCCTTTATTATGTAATAATATTTTTAAGAACTTAAATTAAAATATTATTAAATACAAAAAAGATCATGGCGTTAATATAAAATGATAAAGTCAATAAAATAAAGACATGAAGTCTATAAAAGACCATTTTCCCTATACCCGAATTGGTAAATCAATGCCGGTTGCTTCGGATGTAAAAACCTTCTAGAAGATTTAATCAGAGAAGCGCTGAGCAAGACATCCTCAACAATGACGTCATTTTGATGCGTGGTGTGTACTATCTTAGACATTTACTAATTCAGAGATAAAAACATAAGCTTTGTATTTTATTGATAAATTATAAAGATACTTAAATAAAGAACTTGGTTGTTCCAGAGAGGATGACTTAGTTATGATGATACATAGGTTTAACTTGGGTAAGGAACTTGGGGATGACTTGGGTGCCTTCAAGATGCCTTAAGAAGAACTTGTAAATGACTTGGGATGACTTGTGAATGACTGAGGATGACTTAAGTAAGACTGAGAATAACATAAGGATGAATTGTGAAATGACAAGATGATAACTATAAAAGTACTTGAAGGAACCTTGTAAAATGACTTAAGAATAGACTTGTGAATGACTTGAGGATGACTTGTGATGACTTGAAAAAGGGCTTACAATAAGTTTGCGATGCGAGTGTGAGGGGGTGGGGGAGAACGAGCGTGCTGGGGTGGGGTGGGGAACGAGCGTGCGTGGGGGTGGGGGTGCTCAGTGAGTTACCTACCCTTAGTGTCCGCTCATAGCACTTACAGTCAGTACCGTAGCCCACTTGCTATCTAAATAGGCGTTCAACCGCCTGAACGGTTTATTTATAAGCAAGCGGATTTTACCGTAGCCCCTCTATGCTACTATAAATATGCGTTCACCGCATGAACGGTATTTATAGCAAAACGTGATTATTAACCGCGCCCTCTTGCTACTAAAATAAGGCGTTCAACAGCATGAACCGCTATTTATAGCAAGGATGTAATTACCGCAGCCCTCTTGCTACGAAACTAAGGCGTATCACGACCGCATGAACGCTATTTATAGTAGCAGTCAGCAAGTGCTAACTTCCACCGCAGACCTCTAGCTACGAAAATAAGGCTTCACGAACATGACGGCTATTTATAGTAAGCAGTCAGCAAGGCTCACTTCAACCGCAGAATGTCCTCCCACAACAAAGAGTTTCATTTACTTTCCTTCTTGCACAAAAAAAGTTTATACCACACCCCTCCTCACCGTCATTTCACAGTTGGTTTGATCTATGAAAACATTGTATGCGCCTTTCAAGGCAGTGACCCATAATCAGAGACATGATGGATAGATTTTTCTTTCGCCAAGTTTTAGAAAAAGAGCATCCCCCTTTGTAAAAATGAATCAATTCGTCAACTAGTCGCAGAATTAATCAAAGCCATCAACATCTCTTTCAGTAATATTGCCCAAATCTTTTTCTAAATCTCTTGTGAACCACAAGCTTTTTCAAGCGACCGTGTATCATCCAACGGTTAGTCTCGTTTTTTCTTTCACCCCACCTTCTAAAAACGCAATACTGCTCTTTGGCTTACAATAACAAACAGCGCTCACCTATTATTTCTTTGGTTTATATACCTCATCATAACTTGTAGTATTTTGCATATAATCCTCCATAACAAGAAGTTGGACCTCTGTAAACAAAGCACGTCCGTCTCCATTAGAAGCCAAGGCTAAAATGGATCCGCTCATGCCAGCGTAAGTAGTGTTGACGTGGAGTGTCCAACGTGACAGTCGCAGACTATTCGTGAACATTTGGCGACGCAATAAAGGGAAGAGTTTGCCCGCAGCGGCACTTGGCAGGTAAGAGACCAAAACGCAGTAATCTCGCGAGGCCATGGTTATTGATTTATTTAGCCACAACATAGGAAGCGCCCACAGTGCAAAACGAGCCGTTCGGCTTGCACTGTGTTTCTATGGTGTGTGGGTGTGTGTGTGTGTGCGTGTGTGTGTGTGTGTGTGTTTGTGTGAGGTGTGTGTGTGTGTGGTGTGTGTGTGTGTGTGTGTGTGTTTGTTTTGTGTGTAGTGTGTGTGTGTGTGTGGTGTGTGTGTGTGTGTGTGTGTGTGTGTGTATGTGCGTGTGTGTGTGTAGTTTGAAGTCTTACTTGTCAGAGAACGTAATATACCAATCCTGGGTTACATTCGCTCCGCCCGAACTGGTGAGGCGGAAGGTGGCCGCAGATTGGTAAATTTACGTTCCTGTCCTACTCAGATTCCTTCATCTTTTTTTCACGCCGGCTGCGGTTTAGTGAATATGTATTGGGATTCTTATGTCTGTTTGAAGTCTGAAGAAGAGACGTTATTGCATGTAGGTTATTAAGTTTTTTATGGGAGGGTCCCTGTAGTTACATGGTAAGAAGTTGCTAAGGGAGCTGATGGTCATAATTTGAACCAGCTGTGTGGTTGATTGTTTTTCAATCATCCCAGCAAAAATGGGTTCACTCTTTTCAGGCTGATGGTCAAGAGTTTTTTAACCTGCTGTTGGTTGGATTGTTTTCTAACCTTCCCCAACAGTACATGGTTTTACCCCTGTTTCAGGCTGATGGTCATGAGTTTGACCAGCTGTGTAGGTTGTAATTGTTTTCTATCTCTCAACAGAAAATGGTATTTACCTTGTATCAGGGCTGATTACATGAGTTTGAAACCAGCTGTGGTGGTTGGATTGTTTTCATATCTTCCCCAGCATAAATTGGGTTTAACCTGTTTCAGGGCTGATGGTCATGAGTTTGAAACCACTGTGTGTGTTGGATGTTTTCTAACTTCCCAGCAGTAAATTTGGTATTACCTGTTTCAGGCCGTGAAGGTTAAAGGCAGCAGCAGGAGAGGGATGGGTACCATCTTCCATCATGGTGATC
>CM031605.1:52452069-52459569 GCA_018398815.1 Conus ventricosus
AAAAAAAAAGAGGCTCTGGTGTCAAGGGCGGTCTTAGAGATCAGATTAAAACAGGCTAAGTATGCGCCGATTGTGGGCCAAGTCTCACATTCCACTACCCCCAGCATTAGTCGCAAAAAGAGCAGTTCTAAACATAAGGAATTCAGACGACAAATGTTTTATGTGGTGTGTTCTTGCAAGGCTGATTACGCCCGCAAAAACGCAAGAGAGTGTCTAACTATCGCCCTTACATCAATGATTTTTAACTTTAGGGGAATATCCTTTCCCGTTAGCGTGGATTCCATTGAATCTGTTTGAAGAACAAAACAAACCCATAACTGTTAATGTTCTACACATGGGATGAGGAAACAGATTTGGTGCCAATTAAAGTGTCCAAGAACAGTCCAACGATTGGCGAGCCAGACAAAAATCATGTTGACTTACTACTAATGTTTTCACCAGGGGGGCTGCCACTTTATAAAATGATACAAACAATGAGAAAAACTAATGCAGCATACTTCAAAAGATGGGCACAAACAAGAATTCTGTAGAAAATGTTTAACAAGAATGCCATCGTGCAAGCTGCGAGTGAACATAAGAAACTTGTATCGGCCAGTTGACTGTAATACAGAACTAACTACGCCCCCGCCCGGATCTAAAGTTAGTTTTAAGAACTGGAAAGGGCTGCAACATTCTCCATATTTTTGTTTACGCAGACTTCGAATTTCACTCATTTTTCCCTTATAAAGGGGCCACGCCACAAAAACTCGAAAAACATCTTAAATGAGTAATCATCAGATTTGTTCATTTGCCTTCATTATTGTTGGGTTTGGGAAATGGCGTTTATTCAAGCCAGAATTAATAAGGGCCAGATGCTGCAAAAATACTTCTTAAACGCATGCAGAAAGTGCGTAAGGGACTTTTTCTAATAATCTAAACTTATCTGAAATCATAATGACGCCTGAAGACCAACAACAGAAATGACCAGCCACACATTTTTTTGGATTTGCGGTTTAAGCTAACGCCCAAGATGTAAACCCCACAGTAAGAGACCAAATGATCACATTAGTGGAAAGTTTAGAGGTGCAGCGCACAGAAAATTTGCAATCTTCAACTAAAGTTTGATCCAAAGACATGGAACCCTGCCTGTATTCTTTCACAACTTGCGGGGTTATGACTCCTCACCTTATAATGCAAGCGTAACCAGCGCCTTCAGGGTAGCATGCATTGCACAGTCATCAGAAAAGTACATGTTTTCACTTTAAAAATAACATTGTCTTTCTACGACTCTATGCAACACATGATGGGATCATAGAGGCATGGCTATGCCCTTTAAAGTCCTGCCCAATAAGGGAAGAAAATTTTGACCCAAACCCTCTTGTTAGAAAGGGCGTTTAAACCCTTATGAGTACATGAACAGTTGGGAAAGGTTTGACGAAGACACACTTCCTCCTAAAGGCGCGTTCTTTTCTAGTCTTAGAGGAAAGGACATCAGTGCTCTGATTACCAGCATGCTCAAGATGCGTGGCAAAAGTTAGAGTGTAAAACGATGGGAGACTATCATGACTCCTACTTAATGCCGATGTATGTTTGTTGGCGGACGTCCTTTTTAAAATTATAGGAAACCTGCAATGAAACATTACAGTTTGGATCCTGCGCATTACATTTCTGCGCCCGGGATGAGTTGGGATGCTTTCTTAAAGTTACTGGAGTACAGATTGATTTATTGTCGATTTACCAATGATCCAGATGATTGAAAACGATTGCGTGGAGGAATTAGTAAGGCGTCGCATCATTACTGTAAAGCAAACAACAAATACTTGGACGACTATGATCCCAGTAAAAGGTCTAACTATCTTTTGTATTTAGATGCAAACAATCTGTATGGTTTGGGCAATGGCGCAATCGCTTCCATTACGCAACTTAAAATGTACACAGGTACGAATAATATTCAAAAAGCATTAAAGTGGTTGGGCAGTTTAACGCCTGATCAACAGCGTGGTTTCATTCAGAAGTTTGACTTAAATATCCTCATGAAACTCCATGACCTGCATAATGACTATCCATTAGCACAGAAAGTCTAAAGATGGATCCAAGAGAACCACCTAAACTTTTTGCCTAATCTTCAGGCAAAAAAAAAATTTTGTCTGCATTACAGACTTTCTACAATTTATTTAAGACATGGTTAAAGTTAACAGCTGTCCATCGCATAATTGCTTTTGATCAAGAACAGTTCATGAAACCATACATCATGAAGAACACTGACCTCAAAAACTAAATCCCAGATGCTTCAGAAAAAGACTTTTTCAAGCTGATGAACAACAGCGTTTTGGAAAAACTATGGAAAATCCGCACAAGCGCAAAGATGTAGATTATCCCCCAAAGAGAACGAAGCAATTAAGCTGACTTCAAAACCTAATTAACAGGACTTCAGAAGATTTATGATCACCTTTTTGGCATAATGAAGAAAAAAAAGAAAGTCAAATTGGACAAACCTGTATTTATTGGGTTTACTGTTTTTTGAATTATCAAAGCTTTTGATGTTAAATTTCTTTATGACTACTTTAAGCCCTCGTATCCTGTCCAGAGTACTTTACACAGATACCGATAGTTTTGTTTTTAGATAAACCCCACTGAAGACATCTATAAAGACATGGAAATGGAAGTGGCAAAAAGGGGAAAGCAGGATGGTATGATACAT
Source organism: Conus ventricosus (assembly GCA_018398815.1). Classification (NCBI taxonomy): domain Eukaryota; kingdom Metazoa; phylum Mollusca; class Gastropoda; order Neogastropoda; family Conidae; genus Conus; species Conus ventricosus. The sequence goes on from CM031605.1 coordinate 52,454,750, forward strand.
CGATTACCCTAAAGATTCGCCTTTGCATTCAATTACTAACAAAAAGGTTTTAGGAAAGAAGAAGGATGAATTATCTGGGAAAAGGGGATCAAGGTTTGTGGGTTAAGGCAAAAATGTACAATATTTCGAGCCAGGAGAAAATCATTAAAAAGCAAAGGGAATATCTCGCAGCTTTTGGCAGCCCAAACATTTTCACAAAACAACAAACAAAAACCCTTTGGGTTTGGCAATAAGACTTTTCATCATAAAACCCGTAAAACTGCTTTTTCAAATTCTACAGGGAATAAACCCACAACAGTTGAAACCAAAGAGTCATTGGATAGAACAAACACAAAAGGGGTTTTTGTTAATCCGGGTTTTATATAAATTTGGGGGCCCCGGAGAACCAAAATTTAAATTTAAAAAGGGGAAACTGTGTCTGGGGGAAAATATCTGCATTTCTTCTTTCAAAAAAAGATCTTAGGAGCGGGTTTTTTTTGTTGTGCCATTTTCCGTAAAAAAATACCCGGCGGATTCATCTTTCCAATTCTTTTTTTTTCATAGGGGTTAACCCCCCAAACCCCGGGTTTGGGTTGCCCTGATGCGAGTCCCCCCCTTTTCTGTTTCCCCCCGGGTAAATAAAGGAAACCTTATTTTTAAAACCCAAAACGGTAATATTTTTTGCTGGTTGACTGGAGTCTTCAGAAAACATTTATTGTTTGTTTTTTATTGCTTGTACGGGTTTTGGGCCCTTTTAAAAATTCTTCATTATTAAATTGCGCGAAAAAAGGGGGGGCCCCAGTCTTTTTTAACCCCTTTCTGTGTTGCGAAAATTGTAAATCAGCTCTCTTTGATACTGTAGGAGGAAAAGTTTTTTCACTAACTGTTTTTAAAATTTTTTTAAACTAAACCGTGATCGTGAACTCCGGAAGGGCCTTTTTTGATAGTAATTTCTGTGTTTTAAAACAAAAAATTGTTTCATTTGGGCCTTTTTAAAAATTTTTTCCATCATCGACTTGAATAAAGGCGAGGGAAATTTTAAGGGGCCCTCTTTGGGTATATCAGTTGTATAAAAACAGCAACAGCAAAGCACTCTTTTGGTTAAGGGCCCCACCCAAAAAATCTTTGTATCTTGAAGCCATTAAAATTGACTGTGAGGCGTACTTAAATTTTTTTTCGTCAAAAACCCCTATCAAGGGTAAATAAAAGAAGGTCCATTTGAGGGGGTGTCTTTTGGAGTTGAATTAAAAAAGTGGGGGTCCCCTGTATTCGTCTGGGGCGGGAAAAATAAATTTCCAAAATCCTTTTTTTAGAAAAACCATTCCTTGCTTTTTTGTTCACTAACTCCTGCCCCCCTTGGTTTGTTTTTTTAATTGCTGTGATCCCCTTCCCAATACCCTTTTGGGGGCCGAATAAAAATTTTTTGGTTCTTTTTTTATTCAGCCAAAAAATTTGTCAACAAAATACAAAAACCGGCCCCAACCCAAACACAATAAAGGGCGTTTTTTGCATCTTTTTTTTTTTCTAAAGGGCTGAAAAAAGTCACTGAATTTTGGGGGGGGCAAGGGCCCTCGTTTTGGTTTTGGCCCGGGTTACTAAATAATATTTTTTTTAATTTGTTTGATCAATTTTTTTAAAATTTGTGTAACTGCATGCCCCTGTCTTTTCATTGGGGTCATTAAAAAAATCTAACTGCCAAGTCTCTGCCTTTCATGGGCCCTTGTGCACTGCTATTTGCCCCAAAAGCTTTTTTTAGGGTTCTTTTTCTCTCGCGGCTTTCCCCCCATTTTAACAAAAATGCAAAATTACGGGCCGCTAAAAGAAAGCGCTTTTCCCCCACAGCGCCGCCTATCATTATTGCGAGGGGAAGGGCCTTTTTTTAAAATTTTTAATTTTTTCTTACATTTTTTAAAATTGCCCCGGGGAATTATTCCTTCTTAACTAAAAATCTTTTCAAAGCAAACAAAGTTTAATAATAGAAAAGCATTTTTGCTGAATCCCAAAGCCCCCTAGTTTGCCAAGATCTGCGGGTTTAATTCTTAACAGGCTTTTACCAACCCTTGGTACCTACACTTAGTCCTCCAATAACGCAGAATGGTATAAAAGGGTTGGTAACATTTTTTTTCGGGTCTCATTTTTATAAAAAAAAAAATTATAAAATTTTTAAAAAAAAACATGAACCCGCAATGATCTACAAAACTCAAGGCAGCCAAAAAACCCTTTCCCGAACTTAGAATGACCAAGTTGATGATCAAACATTAAGCCCCAAAAAAGAGGCTGTATTCTTTGGCAAACAAAGTGGGAAAACAAAACAGTTCCTCGAACGAAATTTAGGGATAGAACAGTTTTAAAAAATTTTCACCCCCAAGACATTATAAAGTATCATTAAAAGGAAAGAAGCGCACCGGGGTCTAAATTGGAAAAAAAGGGGGGGCAAAAGGTTCTTTTGTTTGGGGAAAACAAAAAAGCAGAAAATTTTCCCCATTGATTCTGAACAAACTTAAAGTATGATTTAACGCAAATCCATTTTAAAAAAAAGTTTTTTAGAGTCTCTAAAGGGTGTGATCTATACTATAAATTTGGAACATTTTTTAACGCCAGTAATTTAAAGGGGTTAAAAAACTTTTTAAACATTAGATTTTATTTTCCCTTCAAAATGAACGATCTGGAAAATCACGAACCAAAAACACTGAAACAGGGGGGAGAAAGTTCCCAGAAAACGCTGAATCAGGGGGAGAGCATTAAAAAACCTGGGGGTGTTTTAAGCCGGAAAAAAATTAGCAGAGGGAACAAAAAAAAAATTAATGTTACAAAATATGAAAATCATCATGAAAACATAAAAACCTCCAACGCCAGAACAAGTTGATTCAATGCAGCATAAAAACCCATGTGATCAAGGGGCCCCCCCGTCCCTTTTTATGGAAAATTGGGAAATTAAAAAGTTGCCAAATTTTTTTGCCCTTGCTCTGCTGGGGGGGTTATTAAATGTTATAAAACATATAAAAAATGCAACAGAAACGAAAAAAGTTTAAAAAAACCTGAAAAACCCTTAAAAAAACAGGAAAAAAAACAACGCACGCCAAAAACCCCCAAAAAACAAAGCATCAAATTTGAAACCATTTTTAAAAGGAATAATATTTTAAAAATTTTTTAAAAAAAATTTTAAACATGGCGTTTTTTTTTAAAAAAGATAAAGTCAATAAAAAAACATAGAGTCTATAAAAAACATTTCCATAGACCAGAATTGTAAACAATGTGGTTTCTTTGGGGGGTTAAAAGGGCCCTTTTTTAAAAAACTAAGCAGAAAAAAGCTGAGCCCAAACATCCCAACGATGAAAGCGTTTTTTTGAGGTGTGTTGACTAAATTAACATTTAAATATTTAAGATAAAAACCCTAGAATTTTATGTTTTGATAATTTTTAAATAACTTAATAAGAACTTGAAGTACTTAAAAAGGGAAAATTAATCAAGAACTTATTAAGAAATTGATCAAAACTTAATTTTAAAAATTAATTTAAAAACTTATTAAGAAACCCTTTAAGTAACTTAAAATTTAAAAAAAATTTGGGGGAACTTAATTTAAAAAACTTAATTAGAACTTGGGGTGACTTGGGGGTGGGAGTGTGTGGTGTACACAGAGCTTTATTATTTGTCATGTGTAACACCACTTAGTGCAAGACAGTGCTTGCGTTTTTTGTGATGCATTGGCTCTTTTGTGCAAGTTCAAAGCAGCCGCCAAGTGCACAAAAAAAGTTTATACCACACCCCTCCTCTTTTTTCATCCAGGCTTGGACTGGCATTGGCAGAGTTACCTAGTGGTTTTTTTTTTAAAGTAAAATACTGCTTTAGCAGAGCTAAAAAAAGGCAGCCTAAAAGTTTGTAACAGGCGTAGACAGCAAAGCCACAAAGCAGCATCTGATCTTACTGCTGATAACCTTTGACCGCTCAGGGTGAAGCGCTAAAGAAACGGCTTGCCACTGTGACCTTTGACCGCTCAGGGTGAAGCGCTAAAGAAACGGCTTGCCACTGTGACCTTTGACCGCTCAGGGTGAAGCGCTGAAGAAACGGCTTGCCACTGTGACCTTTGACCGCTCAGGTGAAGCGCTGGTTCTCTCTCACTGCTGCAAACTTTGAGAGGAGTGTGTTTGAAGTTGATATTGGTTCTTGTACAGGAGTAGTCCAATAATTTCTAATCTCCTCACTGCTTGAAAACATTAAATACAAATCCTTCCTCATAGAGTAGACTTCTGTGAAAGAAAGACCAACTGTAGAAAACCTTTTAGCAATAAGGATTCAACAAACGAGCAATCTCTCTTAGTTTGCGAGAATATAAAGGGCCTGCCGCTCCAACTCATCCAAAGCACTAACAAATGTGCATGGTACTCAACATGCTTGTCAAGTATTGTCAGCTTAAAAATCTCCCACTATCTTTGTTCTGCCATGATCAAAATATTATATAAACAAAACCAACCTGCACAAAACCCATAAATATCTTCTCACTACACCACACACCTTCAATGGCAATACAACCCGCGCTAACGACACCTGGCGCGCTGTCAACCTGAAATGAATACACCCCCCCCCCCCCCCCCCCCCACCCCCACCCCTCAGTGATCACATAGGGTCGTTTGGCCTAGTTTGCCGCTGAGCTTTGCTATGCTGCCGCGCTCCTGCAAGCCCAGTCTCTCGCTTTATTGATTTTTTGGTCGCTTGCCGTGCGCTGTGTAAACAAGGTCGCGCGTCCTCGCTGTGTCAGCCTATCTGTTACACATAGTTTTGTAGGTTGTAGTACATCCGTCATTGTATATTTGAAGCATTTATATAAAGATAGTGCTAGCCAC
>CM031605.1:52463453-52470953 GCA_018398815.1 Conus ventricosus
CGCGCTGTGTTTGACGGGAGGGGACCACTAGCAAGCATGCGCAGCGCTCGGGTTCAAGAGGGAGTGAGTGAGTGTGTGGAGAAGAGAAGGAGAGTCGGCGCTAGGGGTGGCGCGCTGTGTGACGGCGGACGGACACAGGAGAGAGAGGAGAGAGGAGAGGTGTGTGTTGCCCGTGGCTTCAGCTGGACGCTTGGCGTGTGGTGTGCCGTGCGACACTTGGGTCAGTGAGTGAGAGGACCAGGCGACAGGGGGATGATGGACAATGTCACTGTAGGGGGGCGATAGTTAATGGAGGAGTTGTCCACTTTGTGTTCCGTGACGCAAGGGGTGGTCATGTGATTCTAGTGTTGAGGACGTTTAATTTTTTTTTATGTGTGTGTTTTCTGTACAGGATTTCGTGTTTGTGACGAAGTTTATGCCAAACTTGAGGGTTTTTTTTCAGTGGGATTTTTCTGTGTTCTCATGGATTGATAAAAAAAAAAAAATTCATTTTGGATAAAAGTTGACAGCTAACGGTGAAGAGATTCGTGCATTGCCGGTGTGACCTTGGAGTATTGAACAGCTCTGGTGGAGGAGTACTGACAGTGTCTTCAGTCTGTGCTGGGATTGGTTTTTCTTGTCTTCATTTTCATTGTGAATCACTGCTGTCAGTGTGTTGACATTGAAGTGATGTTACACGTGCAGCAGACACAGCAGTACACTGTTCGCTGGCATCACATGATGTTCGTGGCATTCTGAAGCTGTAGTCTTCTTCCATTGTGAATCAGTCCCGAAAAGTAAAACTTTGATTTTTATTGATTAAAAGACCATAATAAAAGTTTAAAAAAAGGGGGAAAAACATCTAGTTGTTTTTCTTGACGGATATATTGCATTGATAGCATTTTCTGCGCACGCGGTGAACTGGTTAAACATGTTCTGTTTTTAAGCAAGAAAGTACCTCGGCTCTTAAATGACAGGGATGCTGTTATTCTGTTCTTGATTCTGTGAGTTGTCTTTGCTGGTGACTGAAAAATGTGATAGAAACTTGCATGAAATGGAATAAAAGAAAAAAAACGGAGAAACAGAGAGAGGCGAGGGAAATGAGATAAAAGAGACGAAAGACCGCATCAAAAAAACAAAAACAAAACCAAAGCTGTGTGGTATAACACGTATTGTACAAAGGCGTCACCGTGAAGTTAGTGATAAAAATTGTCAAACTTTTGTGGAAAGAAATTAACTTACTTCAATTCTTTAATATTCCAAAGTGTGTGTGTGTGTGTAAGACATTATACTAAACAATATCTGATCGCTTGCATCTGTTTGTGTGTTTCCTAGTGCCCCAACGTTCTGAGCATAACTGATTCATTTGACTGAGTCGACTTCCGAGCGCCTACAGTTTATATACCCAGGGAAGCGTGGTGGCAGCCACCAGTCCTTATCATTGCGTGTATTTGATACGTTATACTAAAACAACATCTGATTGATGTCATTTTGTTCGTGTGTTTGCTTGTGCCCTCAAAACACTGAACGTACTTGATCGATTTGACTGACTCTCGAACAAAGACACTTCGACTGACTCGACTCCCGAGAGCTCACAGTTGAAATATACCCGGCGAAGCGTGGTGGGTGGGTGGTAGCCAACAGCCCTCATCATGGAAGAGGAACTCAAGTGTCCCGTGTGCCGGCGCGTCTACACCAAGCCCGTGCTCCTGCCCTGCTCCCACTCCATGTGCGTGGCCTGCGCCCTCTCCTTGCAGGAACCCGCCGCCAACCACCTGCCCCACACCACCCAGGAGGATGGCACCCCGCTGCCCAGCGACCAGATCTCCCTGCTGGACTTCCCGGACATGGACAAGCTGAGCATCGTCAGCGAGACGGACAGCGGGGTGGTCTGCAACAGCCGACCTTCCTCCTACGTGGGCACGCCCAGCGTGGCCAACATCTTCCTGCAGTCCTTGCAGTCCTGCTCCTGGGCCATCCGGTGTCTGGTCTGCCAGAGGCTGGTGTTTCTGGAGGACAGCGGAGCTTTGTCTCTGCCCTGCAACCGCGCCCTGGAGACCATCGTGGATAAGTACCACCACCGCAAGAAGGTGGAGTCCAAGTGCGACAAGTGCGGGGAAGGCGCTGAGGCTGCGGCCGTGGCCACGGTCATGTGTGTGCAGTGCGAGGTCTTCTACTGCGACGCCTGCAGGGACGAACACCACCCGGCCACGGGGGCCAAGACCAAGCACAACCTGGTGGACCCCACCCAGGGCAACATGATGAGGAACCGCAAGCAGCTCAAGGACCAGAAGTGTTGCGAGCACCCCACGGAGGTGCTGAGCAAGTATTGCTTGAGCTGCCGTCTGCCTGTCTGCACTAAATGCGCCCAGGACGGGCGACACATGAACCACGAGGCCCAGCCCCTGGCCATCATGGCCAAGAGCCAGAAGGTGAGTCGCTGTGTTGATGTCTGCCGTGTGGCGTGGACCAGTGCCGTGTTTGTCCTTGTAGCCAAAGGTGGTATAGACGTCGGTCCTTGCAGCCAAAGTTGGTATTGAAATCTGTCCATGTACCTAGTGTCGGTATAAGGCATCTGTCCTAACCGAAGTCGGCATGCTGATTGTCCTTGTAGCCAAAGTCAATATATACGTCTGTCTTGTAACACGAAGTCGGTTCGACGATTGTCCCCATAGCCTAAGTCAGTATGATGTTGTTATTGTAGTCAAAGTCGATATGACGTCTCTCTTTATAGCAAAGTTGGTATGTTGCTTGTCCTTGTCGTCAGTCAGTGCGACGTTTGTCTTTTCAGCCCAAATCAGTGTGACGTCTGTCCTTGTAGCCAAAGTCAGTATGATGTTTGCCTTTGTAGCCATAGTCAGCATGACGTCAGTCCTTGTAGCCAAAGTCTGTATGATGTTTGCCTTTGTAGCCATAGTCAGTATGACGTCAGTCCTTGTAGCCAAAGTCAGTATGATGTTTGCCTTTGTAGCCATAGTCAGTATGACGTATGCCCTTGTAGCCAAAGTCAGTATGATGTTTGCCTTTGTAGCCATAGTCAGTACGACATATGTTCTCGTCGCCAAAGTCAGTATGACGTCTGTTCTTGTAGCCAAAGTCAGTATGACATAATGTCCTTGTCGCCAAAGTCAGTATGACGTATGTCCATGTCGCCAAAGTCGGTATGACATATGTCCTTGTCGCCAAAGTCGGTATGACGTCTGTTCTTGTAGCCAAAGTCGGTATGACACATGTCCTTGTCGCCAAAGTCAGTTGACGTATGCCCTTGACGCCAAAGTCAGTATGACGTCTGTTCTTGTAGCCAATGTCAGTATGACATAATGTCCTTGTCGCCAAAGTCAGCATGACGTATGTCCTTGTCGCCAAAGTCGGTATGACGTCTGTTCTTGTAGCCAAAGTCGGTATGACACATGTCTTGTCGCCAAAGTCAGCATGACGTATGTCCTTGTCGCCAAAGTCAGTATGACATATATCTTTGTCGCCAAAGTTACTATGACATATGTCCTTGTCGCCAAAGTGAGTATGACATGATTATGTCCTTGTCGCCAAAGTCAGCATGACGTATGTCCTTGCCGCCAAAGTCAGTATGACATATGCCTTTGTTGCCAAAGTCAGTATCACATATGTCCTTGTCGCGCCAAAGTCAGTATCACATATGTGCTTGTCGCCAAAGTCAGTATGACAAATGTTTTCGCCAAAGTTAATATGAGCTATGTCCTTGTCGCCAAAGTCAGAATGACGTCTGTTCTCGCCTGCAAAACCACTGTGACGTCTGTTGTTGTTACGATAGTCAGTATTACGTCTGTGATTGTCGCCTTGTCAGTGTAACGCTTTAAACGTCGCTAAGGTCAGCATATCTGTCCCCCCCCCCCCCCCCCCCCACTCCCCACCCCACCCCCAAATCCGGATGACGTCAGCTGTGTCTGTGACCTAAAATGTCTGTGTATGTTTGACGTCTGCCGTTTTTGCCCAAATCTGTCAGTCTGAATTTGTGGCCAGAGTCATAACTGGTGCCTGAATGAATAGTGGCGTATGTCCTTGATGCCTGAATGAATAGTTGCGTATGTCCTTGATGCCTGAATGAATAGTGGCGTATGTCCTTGATGCCTGAATGAATAGTGGCGTATGTCCTTGATGCCTGAATGAAGAGTGGCGTATGTCCTTGATGCCTGAATGAATAGTGGCGTATGTCCTTGATGCCTGAATGAATAGTGGCGTATGTCCTTGATGCCTGAAAGAATAGTGGCGTATGTCCTTGATGCCAAATCTGCTTTCCATGTTTGTTCTTTTAAGTCAAATTATTGTGACGTTCGTCCTTGAAGCTACAAGTCTGTGTGGTCCCTCTGTATGTCTGTACATGTGTATGCCCCTGTCTCTGTCTCTCTGTCTGTGACGCTGTCTGTCTCTGTCTGTCTGTCTGCCTGTCTGTCTGTATCTGTCTCTGTCTGTTTCTCTGTTTGTCTCTGTCTTTCTGTCTCTGTCTTTCTGTCTCTGTCTGTCACGCTCTGTCTCTTTGTCTCTCTCTGTCTGTCTGTCTGTCTGCTGTCTATCTGTCTGTCTGTCTGTCACGCTCTCTTTGTCTCTCTCTGTCTGTCTGTCTGCTGTCTATCTGTCTGTCTGTCTCTATGTCTGTCTTTGTCTCTCGGTCTCTCTGTCTGTCTCTCTCTCTCTCTCTCAGTGGATGCTGTCCAATTAATTTGGACCTGCCTGACTTGTCAAAAATAAAAAAAAGAAAGAAAGAAAAGAAAAAGGAGAAATTTCCAGTTTGAAATCAGCACGCGGTTAACCCTGTCAGTCTCCTCCTCCTACTAATGCAAGACTAATTAGTAGCAGTCTTTATGCGGGTGGGGTGGGTTGGGGTGTGACTTCGTTCGCTGTTATTTTCCCCCAGTTTATGTCAGGGCACACTTCACAAACATCGACAAAAGAAACGTAAAGGTCATGGCATTTATTGGTTCTCGTTTGGAGTGGCAGTCGTACAGTGGAGAGAGACCTCCGACTCGCTGACAGAGGATGGAGTGACACCAGCAAACTGGCTGAGGACCGTGCACAGTGGAGCGCCTCTACTGCCTCATGCGTCGCAAGACGCGGGAGCATCTAAATCTAAGTTTTGAGTGCCAGTCGCACGACGACTGACTGGAAAGCTGACCAGAAGGAACTCGACCAGGCTGAACTTAGTGATGGGATGGAGAATGACGTGTCCAGAGTAAGGTTTGGAGTATAGTGGTATAGTGGAAAACGAACCACCAACAACACGGAACGTTATCGAATCTGAACAAATGTCCAGGTTTTGGGGTTGCTTTCGCGTATCTATGTCTTTTGTGTATCTCTGTCTCTGTTTTTTTTTTCTTTGTCTCCGTGTCTGTCTCTCCTTCCCCTATCTCTCTCTGCCTGTCCGTCTGCCTGTCTGTCTGTCTGTCGATCTCTCTCTGTCTGTCTGTCTGTCTGTCTGTCTGCCTGTCGATCTCTCTCTCTCCGTCTCTGCCCGTCTGCCTATCTGTCTGTCTCACTTTTTCAATCCCTTCTCCACCTTCCCCTCCTCTCCCACATGCCTCCCCTTCTCTCCTGTTCCCCAACTCTTAATATTTTCTTTCGCTCCATCCCAACACCCCCCCATCCCTCCCCCACACATCCCACCCACCCACCCACCCACTCCCCATCCCGTACCTCCCTCAGTCTCCACACTCACTCTCCTCTCTCTATCCGGCAATAATCACGCAATATTTCATCCTTTGAAGGAAGTACCGATCGCTTCAGACCGTTCCCCCCCCCCCCCCCCCCCCCCCTCCCCCGTCTTTCCCTTCTTCGTCCTCCACCTTCTGTCCTCTTCCCCTCCTCCCATCACTCCTCCTCCTCCTCTTCCCCCCCTCGTCTCCCCCCCCCCCCCCGCCCCCCTCAGGCGAGGTGCTATTTTTGTACTCTTCTTTGGACTGGCAACTTAAGCCAGCCTAAATGAAAAGGATTGAAGTCAACGTTTCTTTGCACATTATTGCGCGCTGTGTCGTTTCGTAGCTGTCTGAGAGAGAGAGAGAGAGAGAGAGAGAGAGAGGCTGTTCAGTAAAAGAATACATTTACTGGTATCTAGTCAATAATTTGCATGTATGTATGTATGCATGTATGTATGTATGTATGTATGTATGTATGTATGTATGTATGTATGTATGTATGCATGCATGCATGTATGCATGTTTGTACGTCTGTATGTAAGTATGTTATACACATACTGTATTGAAAAGTGTGCATATTAGCAACATCGTCTCAACAAATAAACGTGGGCATGTATGCATGCTTGTATTCGTCCATCCACCCATTCATTGTAATCACGACAGATTAATCCTTTACAGACAATCAACCGTCTAGTCGTGGAACAAACCTACTTAGTCCTTTACAATCAATCGTCTAGTCGTGGAACAAACCTACTCAGTACTTTACGGACAAGCCATCGTCTAGTCGTGGTAGCAACCCTACTTATCTTGCTAACTTTCTTTAATTAATCACGCGTCCATTCCTTCGTTCATCCCTCCTTTTCTTCATTTGTTCGTTCCTTCAGTAAAAAAAAAAGCCATTACAGATTATTACCAAGAGGAGCGAAGGAGCGATAGTCTAGGAGGAAGCAAGTTGACAGTAGCGGGAACTGATGACGAAGCAAGCGCCTCGGGCTGCTACTCTATATCTGGCTGGTATTTCGTTCCCTGTGTTACTCAGTACACTCGTCTGTCACCACCAACCTCCCCCGTCTTCTGTCTTTGTTTCCCCAGGGACCGTACAGCAATTCCCTGTTACCATCACCCGCAAAGGAGGTTATGTTTTCACTCGCGTCTGATTGATTCTGTTCTTTTCTTCTACTACTTTTTTTTTTGTCAGCCAGCTAGACTATGTAAGGGCTACTAATGGCATTGTTGTTTTGCTATTGTTGTTGTTGTTGTTGTGATTGTTGTTGAAAATGTTGTTGTTGTGGTTGTTGAGATTTTCGGAGTTTGAAGTTCAGAAGACTGAGCCATTATTGGTTGGCGTCTGCCGTTTCTCTCGACTGCTGTTCTAAGTCTTCATAGTTCTCCACGTGTGTCTTGCTTTCATTCCTTCTTCTTTATTTATTCTTTCTTTCTTTTTCTTTCCTTCTTTCCTTTTTTTCCGTTAGTTCGTTCGTTCTTTGTTTCTTTGCTCTGTTGTTCACTTCATGCATTCATTTATTGGTTCGTTCATATCTCCTCTCTTTCTTCCTTTCTGTTTATTTTCCATTTCGTACTTTTGATTCTTTCTTTTCTTTCTTCTTCAATGGCTGGCTGTCTGTTCGTCTGTCTGTCTGTCTCCGTCTCTGTCTCGCGCCACTCCCCTCTCTCTCCTCTCTCTCTCTCTCTCTCTCTCTCTCTCTCTTCTCTCTCTCTCTCTCTCTCTCTCTCTCGCTCTCTCTCTCTCTGTTTTGTTCACTCTCTCACGTTCTATTCTTTTCCATTTTCTTCTCACCGGTCCTTTTGTGTTTAATTTCTATTTTACTGCTTTCTTTCTGCCGTCTTTCTTTCT
>CM031605.1:52483453-52488453 GCA_018398815.1 Conus ventricosus
TTCGTTGTGAAGTATGCACACCACTGTGTGTCAGAAAGAATGGTTTAGGGAATATACGAGGGGTTGAAAGGAACAAATATAGCCAGTGACGATGTTGACTTTTCCCAGGAATGAACGAAAATAATGAACCCAAGACGATTCAGGTTATTATTGTACACCAGTATAGAAGGGAGCTTCGCTATAAACTGGTTTCTGACCCTTTTAATCAGCAGGGAGGAAGGGGCGGGGGTGGGGGTGGGGGTGGCGGGGGGGGGGGGGGGGGGGGGGGGGGGGGGGGGAGGGGGTGAGGGCGGGGGGGGGGAGGGGGGGTACGTTAGCACAAATTTCTTTTTTCAGATTCTCCCGTCATCTGTTGCGAAGGAAGGGGTTGGTTCATGCTGTTTTACAATCCTACCGGCTGGGGAGGCCATTTGGGGGCCTGGAGAAGCAGGTCAGCCAAGAACGGCTGAAATGATATCACCGGCAGCAGTTCTTTAGGATTCTTCTCTCAGGGCTGCTAAGAAACCCAAAGAAACAGAACACTAACAAAAGTAAACCAAAAGACACCCAGCTACCCCCTCCTGTAACCCCAAACAAGCCCGATTATTGTGAGGAGTTTGACAAGAGGCCGATGCAGCTGAAACGAGGGAAGCTGTGCTGTAGCTTGCGTTGCAGCAACAGAGACGTGAGTGATAAAGTGCTTTTTTTCTTTTTTTTTCTTTCAAGAGAAAAGTGATGCCGTCGGAAAATGTGATTCTCTCTCTCTCTCTCTCTCTCTCTCTCTCTCTCTCTCTCTCTCTCTCTCCTCTCTCTCTCTCTCTCTCTCTCTCTCTCTCTCTGTATGTCCGCCTGTCTGTCTGTCTGTCTGTCTGTCTGTCTTTCTGTCTCTGTCTGTCTCTGCTTCTCTCTCTCTCTCTCTGTCTCTCTGCTTCTCTCTCTCTCTCTGTCTCTCTCTCTTTCTCTGTCTCTCGCTCTCAATCTCTTCCTTCCTCTTCCTCCGTCCGTCTCTCTCTCTCTCTCTCTCTCTCTCTCTCTCTCTCTCTCTCTCTCTCTCTCTCTCTCTCTCTCTCTCTCTCTCTCTCTCGTGTCTCCCTCTCTGTCTGCCTGTCCGTTTGTCTATCTGTCCCTGTCTATATCGGTCTGTTTATCTCTTTCTCTGTCTCTAACTTTCTCTCTCTCTGTCTGTCTCCGTCTGTCTGTTGTTGGTCGGTCTCTGTCTGTCTCTCTGTTTCTCTGTCTGTCTGTCTCCCGGCCTCTCTGTCTGTCTGTCTGTCTGTGTTTCTGTCTCTCAGTCTCTCTCTCCTTCTCTCTCTCTCTCTCTCTCTCTCTCTCTCTCTCTCTCTCTCCTCTCTCTCTCTCTCTCTCTCTCTCACTTCCTCCCTCCCTCCCTCCGTCTCTCTGTGTCTACGTCTATCTCTGTCCGTTTTTCTTCTGTCTGTCTGTCTCTGTCTCTATGTGACTGTCTGTCTGTCTGTCTGTTTGTCTGTGTGTCTGTCTGTTTTTCTGTTTGTCTGTCTCTGTCTCTATGTGACTGTCTGTCTGTCTGTCTGTTTGTCTGTGTGTCTGTCTGTCTTCTTCTTCTTCTTCCTAAACGACTGGTTCACTCAAAAACGAGTAGGTCACCAGCGCGCATGTTAAAAAGTCCGTTAGTGCCTGCAGTGCACTGAAATTCCGTTTATCATCACTCACTGCCCCCCCCCCCCCCCCCCACGACCGATTATCACTGAGACTGTCTGTCTCTGTCCGTTTGTCTGTCTGTCTGTATCTGCATCTGTCTGTCTGTCTATCTGTCTGTCTGTTCTCTCTGTATTGCACACAACTTCCCAGTCACAACAGATTTCTCTGCATGAAATTCGGAACCGCTTTCCCTGGGAAGGGGCATCGCCACCCGTATTTTCTTTCTTTCTTTCTTTTTTTCTTCTTGTTCTTGTTCATCATCATCATCATCATCATCATCATCATCATCATCATCATCATCATCATCATCATTATGACCTTCTTCTTCTTTATCTTCGTCTTCTTCCTCTTCCTCTTCTTCTTCTTCTTCTTCTTCTTCTTCTTCTTCTTCTTTCTTCTTCTTCCATTCCATTATTCCATTATTGTGGACTTCCATCAACGTGAGTTTTGCAGAAAAATGTGATCAGGAGCAACCTCCCACGTGGCCATGGTTTCGTATGGCATCGCCCGTCCGCTAGTGCCTTCAGTGCACTGGAATTCTGTTTATCATCACTCATTGGTCCCCCCCCCCCCCCCCCCCCCCCCCCCCCCCCCCCCCCCCCCCCCCCCTACCGATTATCACTGAGACCACAACTCTTAAAGTTCTATCGGAAAGACCGGATAGACAGGACTGGGTGGGGGCGAGTGGGGGTGGGGGGTGGGGGGGAGGGGTAGGAGGGGTAAGGAGAATAGGAGACAGGGGGTGGGGGAAGCGGGAAGGAAAAGCTCCCCCATCCCCCCACCACTCCCATCTCCCCTGTCTAGCGCAAGAATCGAGCCACAGACCCGGAATTCTTCTTCTGTGGCGAGTGTTTGTGTCGTCCTCGCTTTCTCACTCCTTCACTCTCTCTCTTTCACTCTCTCTCTCTCTCTCCCCCCCCTCTCTCTCCCTCCTTCTCATTCTCTTCAGTCTGTCTGTCTGTCTGTGTGTGTGTCTGTCTGTGTGTCTGTCTGTTTGTCTGTCTGTCTGTCTGTCTGTCTGTCTGTCTTTTCTCTCTCTCTCTCTCTCTCTCTCTCTCTCTCTCTCTCTCTCTCTCTCTTCGAGGACTGGAAGAAAAAAATATGTACTTGCTTATTTACTACTATTGGACAGAAAGATTGCCATCATCATCATCTCATATCATCATCATCATCATCATATACATCATCATCTCTGTGTCTCTGTTCCTCTGTGTCTGTCTCTGTCGCTGTCTCTGCCTCTGTTTTTGTCTGTCTCTCTGTTTGTCTGTCTGTCTAATTTTGTCCTGTCTCTCTGTCTGTTTCTGTCTCTGTCTCTAAGTCTGTCTGTCTGTCTGTCTATCTGTATCGTTCTCTTTCTTTCTCTCTAATCTCTCCCTCTCTTTCTCTCTTCCTCTCTCCCCCCCCCCCCCCCTGTCTCTCTCTGTCTCTGATGACTAAACGCCATGCACAGATGCGTGAGACCAGATGACATCTGACAGTGATTCCACGTCCACCTTCTGGCCGGATCGACACCACGCGGAAAGGCGTTGCACGTGGGACGCGAGTTTCTCTGATTACATACGTCAGCACGCTGATGCGCGGTCCAGATTACGTCACAAAGAGATGAGAAGAGAAGAGAAGAGGAGAGAGAAGAAAGAGAGAGAAGAGAGAGAGAGAGAGAGAGAGAGGAGAGAGAGAGAAGAGAGAGAGAGAGAGTGACGTGGGTCGAGAGGTGGGGGGCATTTTATCTGTACCCCTGGGGTAGCTTTTGACAGGGGTAGGGATAATGGGGGCGGAGTAGGAAGTTGGTGGGGGAGGGGAGGAGGGGAGAATCTTTTTTTCCCATGTGCAGAAGTTTTATGTATTTATTTTTTTTTAATCCGAGGAGTGGGGGAGGCGGAGGAAGGAGGTGAGAGTTAGAGAGAGAGAGAGAGGAGAGAGAGAGAGAGAGAGAGAGAGAGGGGAGAGAGAGAGAGAGACAGAGAGATGGGGGTGTGTGTTCCCATCTGCAGAAGTTTTATTCATTTGTTTATTTTCTTTTTCAATAAGAGAGAGTAGAGGAGGCGGAGAAAGGAGGTGTGGGTGAAAGAGGAAGAAAGGGAACTGGGGCGGGTGGGGTGGATGGGGGGGGGGGGGGGGGTTGGCAAAGGAGGAGGTGAAGGTGGGTGGGTGGGTGGGGGTGGAGATTTGATGGTGCCACTTGTGGCTGACGGCAGTTATATGGTTATATTCTGCCTGAGTGATTTCCTGTCTCCCTCCACACCCCCTGCAACCCCCCCCCCCCCCCCCCCCCGGGAGGTGCCCTGCAGATTGCTGGATTGACCCTGCACCAAGACATAAACGGGGGAACGGGGGACGAGATAGAAGCAATGCATATAATCGAATAAACAAAATCTCTCCCTCTTCCCTACGTCCCACTTTACTCCCGCAAGTCCAATAGAGATGTGGGCGAAGAGAAGAAGAAGAAGAAGAAGAAGAAGAAGAGAGAGAGAGAGAGAGAGAGAGAGAGAGAGAGAGAGAGGAGAGAGAGAGAGAGAGAGAGAGCGAGGAGAGAGAGAGAGAGAGAGAGAGAGAGAGAGAGAGATATCTTCATATCAAATAAACACGAACCCATTCAGTGAGAAAGAGAGAGAGAGAATGAATGAATGCATGAATTCTTTAATCAGAAGGCCATTGGCCAGTGTGTGTGTGTGTGTGTGTGTGTGTGTGTGTGTGTGTGTGAGAGAGAGAGAGAGAGAGAGAGAGAGAGAGAGAGAGAGAGAGAAAGACAGAGAGAGAGAGAGAGAGAGAGAGAGAGAGAGAGAGAGAGAGAGAGAGAGAGAGAGAGAGTCAAGGCTCAAATATATCGCTCATAAAATCCGTATTTTTCCCCCTTTATTGCTTTAGAATGGGAAATATATACATTACGATTTGAATCGCACACTGACATTGACTGTTTTTATTAATACACAAAAGCATCGCATTTTCCTAATGCTTTATATATAACATAAACAAGATTAATTTGAAGAGACCAGGAAGACTGAGATACGTTTATGGGGTAAATTGTTATGTAAGATATCTGGGCATTTGGACAAGACAGTGCAAAATGAACTTCATTTGGTTTTGAATTTTGGAAAGAGAGAGAGAGAGAGAGAGAGAGAGAGAGAGAGAGAGAGGAGAGGAGAGAGAGAGGAGAGAGAGGCAGACAGACAGACAGGGGGACAGAGACACAGAGAGACTGAGAGAGAGACGGACAGAGAGACAGACAGACAGACAGACGAGAGAGAGAGAGAGAGAGAGAGAGAGAGAGAGAGAGAGAGAGAGAGAGAGACAGAGACAGAGACACTGAGACAGAGGGAGAGGGGGGGGGGAAGAGAGAGAGAGAG
>CM031605.1:52498453-52508453 GCA_018398815.1 Conus ventricosus
AAGATCGGCCCACAGCACCAAGCCGGCGTCCCCTCCCAGGAAAATGCCCAGAGAAAGACACTATGCTGAGCGGACATCCAACGAACGATGTTCCGACCTTCGTCTTCTCCACCCCCACCTCTGACATGGGCAGAATATCCGTCACTTTCAAAGCAACAACCACCGCCTAGTCATGAACAGCTGATACAGCCTGCAGGAACTCCAGAACAGTCTGTGATGATGGTATTGTTGGGAGGGAAGCTGATCCAGAAGGCAACAGACTGGACAGATCCTGTGAAATTCTGTCCCCTCCCAGTGAGCAAATCGAGGTTCCGGCTTTCCTGACTGACGTCAAGATTCCTACCGGCCACCCCGCTCGTGAATCAACCTGTCCGTCTGCGGTGACGATGCAGTCCCCCAGCTTCATATGGACGGCACCAGTCAAGATGTTTCCGGCTTCCTGACTCATGAACTGTCACCTGTCTTGTCCCGGTCTGCACATGCTTCCTCGGTCCTGACACATCCGCTGACATCAGCCTGTTCGATGCCGGAAAGTCAGACATTTGTAAAACAGAGATTCACTTTGGAAGGAGAACCATGTGACAAAACAAGTGAATTCTGGCCCCCACAGAGCAGTGTACACAATAACAATGACGTCAGGATAATCCATCAGTTAACACTGAAGAATCACACAGTCAAGTCCTTCTTGCCATTGAGAATGAACTCAAACAAACGCCAGTTGTTGGCCCTCAAACACGCAGCAAGGTTAAATGCAGACAAACACAACTCACAGAATCATTTAGAAGCACTCCAAGAAATAAAGATGTTAATTGTAATGTCAACAGCTAGGGACTCGGCCGTGCCCATGTTCTTAAAGTATGTCCAAAATTTATATGTCCTTCGTCACATACAATATAGAAGGATGACTTGCCTGTATGACCCAAGCATTAGGTCATACCTGCGTATGTTTGATTTTGTCTTCCTTTCTGAAATTTCTCTGCAAAATTTCCAGATTTTCTTTTCCCAGATTATAACGTCTTTCTTTCACCTCCAGTCAGACTGACAAGCTCTGTTACCAGAAGGCTATCTGGAGGTGTTGCAATGCTTGTAAGGAAAACGGTTGAAAAATATGATATCTTTGATTCATGTGGAGTTTGACAACTGTATCGTACTAAGTTGTGTAAGACACATACAGGTTTAAAGACAGACTGTATTTTGCTTGGTATGTATTTGCCTCCATCTCAGAGTACGTATTATAATGAAACTGATATTTACATGGCATGTCCTTGCTTGAACAATGTTTGTTAGATACCTTTGAAATTACTGGTGATCTTCCTGTTTGATATGTGGTGACTTAAACGCAAGAAACGGTGGAAAAAATGGGCGAGATGTTCTGCTTTTCGACATCGACCCTGACATTTCTTTTGACGATTCTGTCCATATACGGTCATCTAAAGATTCCATTGTTAACCAGTTCGGAAAATATTTACTGGATGTTTGTGATCAGTTTAATTTAGTAATTTTGAATGGTTTGTTTATCTGGTGATGAAGAAGGGGACTTTACTTATATAGCTCACAATGGAGCAGCATCATTGACTATTTCATTCTGTCTAGATGTATCCTGGACCTTGGACTCAGCATTTATGTTTCTCCTAGAGTGGAATCCAAACATATGCCTATTGAGTTGAAACTTAAATTATGTCCACCAAATGAAACTGCTCCGAGTTCTAACAGACAAACAATAGTAAAATACATTTGGAATGCTGAGAAAAGTTTCGAGTTTAAATCTAAGTTTTATTCAGAAGAAGTACTGTCACTGATGGCAAGCGCATTGGGCTTGATTGACATCGATATCAATGATGCCTTGATAAAATTAATGAAGCTATGCATAAAGCAGGCTCAGTTATGCAAAACAGATCACGTTTGGGCGACAAAAATAATAAAGCATGGTTTGATGGTGAATGCTGGATCAAACGTCGTTTTCTGAGACAAACTCTAAGGAAGTTCCAAACTCTCAAAAGTCGCCAGAAAAGGCTGGGGAAGACAGAATACAATATATAAATAAAGGAAAGAATATAGCATGTTCTGGCAGAGAAAAAAGAGAAACACAAAGAAAAAGTTCTTAACGCACTTCACTCAAGTTCTAAAGAACCAAGCGTTTTTTTGGAAAACGGTCAGATCTTTAACGAAGAAGAATTCACACAAAGTAGCATTACTCCAGATGTGTGGTATAAGCACTTTTAAGGATTTGTTTTCTTCCAGTGTCAATGATCACAATTGGAGGAAAACCTTGTGGACGTGGATACAAATGATGATGGTTCTGTAGTGATTGAAATCTAGATTGTGATATTACAGACGACGAAATACTTGCCGCCCTTAGAGCTTTGAAAAATAACAAAGCTCCTGGCCAGATGGTTTGATAAATGAATTTTATAAATATTCTAGTTCGTACGTAGCACCATTCCTTGTTAAATACCTAAACAAACTTTTTGAATCCGGAGTTTTTCCAGATGAATGGACAGAATCTGTAATACATACCTTGCATAAAAAAGGGGATATTGATTGCCCCGATAACTACAGAGGCATTTCCTTGTTAAACGTGTGTAGTAAGATTTACAGCTACATTTTGAATAACGTCTCACTCTGCATGGCAGAGGACAACGATATATACATGAAGCGCAGGCTGGATTTCGTCGCAATTACAGTACAATAGACCATGTTTTCATCTTTTAGCTTTAGTACAGAAGCAACTTCTTAGCCATTGTAAACTTTATGTCACATTTATTGACTTTAAAAAGGCCTTCGATTTAGCAGATAGAAATAACTTGTGGACAGTCCTTAAGAAACACGGAATTAATGGTAGAATGTACAGAGCAATCAAGAGCATGTACAGTGTTGTGAAAGCTAGAGTAAGAGTAGGTAGTGATTTGACAGACGCGTTTTTATGTCCTCTTGGAGTAAAGCAAGGTGAAATATGTAGTCCCATTCTGTTCTCTTTTTGATCAATGAACTGGCTATGATGTCCACACTTTAGGAAAACATGGCATCAAGTTGTCACCAGATGACATTTTGGAATCTTTATACTTCTTTTCGCTGACGATGTCATTCTTTTGTCTTATTCTGTGACTGGCCTTCAGCAGCAACTGAATATTTTAAAAATACAGCTAGCAGACTTGGTCTTCAAGTGAACTTTGACAAATCTAAATAGTTATTTTTAGAAATGGTGGATACATTTCATCAAAAGAAAATGGTGTTACGGCGATAGAAAGATTGAGATTGTTAACAGCTATAAATACCTTGGTGTTATTTTTTCTACTGGCCTGACATTTTCATACGCTTTGGAAGACATGGCTCTTAAAGCTAAGAAGGGTGTTTCTTTGCATTTTAAAATTGCTGTGGACAGTTGGTGACCAGTCTCCTTCATTGTTTTTTAAGTTATTTGACTGTCAGATCCAACCAATGCTCACTTACGCTTCTGAAGTATGGGGTCTTATGGCGGATCATACAATTATTGAAAGGGTGCATATGTTTGCGTTAAGAGATTCCTGAACGTCAGTATCAGGACGCCTAATGCCTGATTTATGCTGAACTGGGAGGTATCCTCTTTACATATGTACTAAAACCAAATGTATAAAATTTGGCTTAAATTAATAACAATGCCTGAAGGTCGACTCCTTACGGGCTTATAAAATGTTAAATAATCTTCATTGTAAAGACAAGAATAACTGGGTTTTCTAATGTTTGCTTCACATTGTACAGCTATGGATTCGGCCACGTTTGGGAAATCAAGGAGTATCTCATATTAATGTTTTTTCTGTCTGAATTCAAACGAGATTAATAGATTGTTTCCTGCGAACTGGAATGGTGACGTTTCAGGAGACGATTCTCTTTTATACCTCTTTCAAGTCAGTTCCTAGTCTTCCGCAATCTGTATTTAACATAAAGAACATTGCCGTTAGAAAAGTACTCTTACGTTTCAGACTAGGTGTGTCGCCATTGAAGAGTCATAAATATCGTTATACTGCCCGGTCACCTGACACAACGTTTTGCCCGTTTTGTAAAGAAGTTCCAGATCTGAACTTCACTTTTTACTTGTGTGTCCAAATTATCGTGACATCAGAGAAAAAATTTTACTCGCAAATTTTTCGCGCGACCCATCAGCGTTACAATGACCCTTTTAATTGCGAGTGAGAAATATTGTTATGTAGTTGGTTGGTACCTTTTTGAATCTTTGAAAAAGAGATTTCTCGATATGGAACGATCTTTAAACAATAATTAAGACTGAATATAACTTATAAAATAGTGTAAAACCTTCATCATATGTTGATAGAACAAATGAGTGCCCAGAATCAGGTGTTTTTTTTTGTTTTTTGTTTGTTTGTTTTTTTAAATCGGCACCGGAACAACATAACGTACATAAACAATCGGAATTCTAATATCGTTTTTGTTTCATATATTCATACATACACACCGTCATAAATATTCTCATAATTGCAAATATTATGGTAATCTATACGATTTGCACATGCGTGCATGCGTATATATATATGTGAATATATGCACGTACATGTGTTAGTCAACGTTATTGTGCATCTGTGAAGTGTGTGTCCGGTTTGCGTATACATATATATATATATATATATATATATATATATATATATATATATATATATATATATATGCGAATGTATTGATATTTTGTTTTCTTTTTCTTTTCTTTTTTTCAAGTTAGTTGCATTTCCCTTATTTTGAAGTGATCCCACCTCCATGACATGGGCATATGGCCTAGTTCATTAAATGTTCTGAGTTCTGAGTTCTGAGTTCTCTCTCTCTCTCTCTTTCTCCCTTTCTCTCTGTCTCTCTCTGTCTCTGTCTCTGTCTCTGTCTGTCTGTCTGTCTGTCTGTCTGTCTGTCTGTCTCTCTCTCTCTCTCTCTCTCTCTCTCTGTCTCTGTCTCTGTCTGTCTGTCTGCCTGTCTGCCTGCCTGCCTGTCTGTCTGTCTGTCTGTCTGTCTGTCTGTCTCTCTCTCTCTCTCTCTCTCTCTCTCTCTCTCTCTCTCTCTCTCTCTCCTTCCTTCCCTTTCTCTCTGTTTCTGTCTGTCTGCCTGTCTGCCTGTCTGTCTGTCTGTCTGTCTGTCTGTCTCTCTCTCTCTCTCTCCTCTCTCTCTCTCTCTCTCTCTCTCTCTCTCTCTCTCTCTCTCTCTCTCATCCATTCACTATACAGCTGTCTGATTGTTTTCCTTCTTAGCCCTGAAAGATGTCGCATGTTTTTCTCGTATTGTATTGTCCTGATTTGGATGCGAACTTCCCGATGTTGGAGTATGGTTGCCTTAATGGCGGGATAAATAAAACGGTCATACACACAAAACTCCACTCCCTTTGTTGGGCAGATGGGTTTAATACTTGCCTGTCTATAGAGGGAGTGTCCGCAGGAGTATCAGCCTGCGTCCGCAGAAGAAGAAGAAGAAGAAGAAGAAGAAGATGCGAAGTGAACGACTTAAGTGGAAGTATTCTATTTGAGGAGGGAGGGAGGGAGGGAAGGAGGGAGGAGGAGGAGGAGGCATATTACTCGTAGCTTTTGTTGTCCTTGTCTTTTTTGTACTCCCGGTTGTTATAGAACAGGGAGTACTTTAGAATGGGAACGAAGAAATGCTGTCTGTCTGTCTGCCCGTCTGTGGTCATTAATGTGTTCCCCTCACTCCAGACAAAACTACTGGGCCGATCTTTCTGAAAATTTGTAGCTATGTTCATTATGGGTCACGGAAGATGCCCAATGTTTTATTTTTTACCGTTATATTCGTCACTAACGGCTATAACGGCCCTTGACGGTTTTTCTTCTTTATGGAATATCTCGGAAAGTACTTGGCCGATCTTTCTGAAAATTTGTAGGTATGTTCATTATGGGTCACAGATGATGGCCGATGTTTACCAGAATAGCCGTTACTAACGGCTATAACGCGCCAAAGCGGTTTTTTCCTGTTTATGGAATATCTCAAGCGTATTTAAGATAAACTAGGTGTATGCTTTGCATCTTGTTTTCTTTTCAAATCCTCTCATCATTGACCGTAGTAGGATGAAGACTGTATATACAGCTTTAGTGGGATGTGAGTTGTGTCATCATCATCATGCCATGCAGCTTTAGTGGGATGTGAGTTGTGTCATCATCATCATGCCATGCAGCTTTAGTGGGATGTGAGTTGTGTCATCATCATCATGCCATGCAGCTTTAGTGGGATGTGAGTTGTGTCATCATCATCATGCCATGCAGCTTTAGTGGGATGTGAGTTGTGTCATCATCATCATGCCATGCAGCTTTAGTGGGATGTGAGTTGTGTCATCATCATCATGCCATGCAGCTTTAGTGGGATGTGAGTTGTGCCATCATCATCATGCCATGCAGCTTTAGTGGGATGTGAGTTGTGTCATCATCATCATGCCATGCAGCTTTAGTGGGATGTGAGTTGTGTCATCATCATCATGCCATGCAGCTTTAGCTGGAGACAGGGTTCACTATCACCTGTAAGACAAAGCATTCACTGGAGCAAGGTCATTCCATTGATATACAACTTCATTCTGAACAGAAATCACTGCCACTGATACACAACTTTTAGTGGTTGATAGGTGGCCATCACCAGCACAACTTGTTGAGAGTTCTGGTGGTTGAATCGTGATTGATATACAGCTTTTCTTGAGGTGAGGTGCTTTCTCATTGATACACAATTTCATGCTAGTTAGGGGTCACGTCGTTAACTGACAAAGTTGCGGTGCTCCATGATCGATAGATAACTTTATTAGGTCAGGTGCATTAATCAGCGATACACAGTTTTAACGGTAATAAACTATGGTTTACCATCATAACTGACAATAAAGTTGGTCGAGAGATGGAAAGAATGATAATCAGAAAAAAGACACACACACACACACAACACACACGCACGCACGCACTGCACGCACGCACGCAGAGCACGCATCGCAGACACACACAACAACACACACACACACCACAACACACACCACGCACACACACTTAAGAGCAAAAGTAGAATACGGAAGGAAAAAGGCCGACATAAAGGGGGAAAAGGGGAAAAGATAGGAATACGGAAGGAAAAAGGCCGACATAAAGGGAAAAGGGGAAAAGATAGGAATACGAGGAAAAGGCCGACATAAAGGGAAAGGGGAAAAGATAGGAACGGAAGGAAAAAGGCCGACATAAAGGGGGAAGAAGGGGAAAAGAAAGGAATACGGAAGGAAAAAGGCCGACATAAAGGGGGAAAAGGGAAAAGATAGGAACACGGAAGGAAAAAGGCCGACATAAAGGGGAAAAGGGGAAAAGATAGGAATACGGAAGGAAAAAGGCCGACATAAAGGGGGAGAAAGGGGAAAAGATAGGAATACGGAAGGAAAAAGGCCGACATAAAGGGGGAAAAGGGGAAAAGATAGGAATACGGAAGGAAAAAGGCCGACATAAAGGGGGAAAAGGGGAAAAGATAGGAATACGGAAGGAAAAAGGCCGACATAAAGGGGGAAAAGGGGAAAAGATAGGAATACGGAAGGAAAAAGGCCGACATAAAGGGGGAAAAGGGGAAAAGATAGGAATACGGAAGGAAAAAGGCCGACATAAAGGGGAAAAGGGGAAAAGATAGGAATACGGAAGGAAAAAGGCCGACATAAAGGGGGAAAAGGGGAAAAGATAGGAATACGGAAGGAAAAAGGCCGACATAAAGGGGGAAAAGGGGAAAAGATAGGAATACGGAAGGAAAAAGGCCGACATAAAGGGGGAAAAGGGAAAAGATAGGAATACGGAAGGAAAAAGGCCGACATAAAGGGGGAAAAGGGGAAAAGATAGGAATACGGAAGGAAAAAGGCCGACATAAAGGGGGAAAAGGGGAAAAAGATAGGAATACGGAAGGAAAAAGGCCGACATAAAGGGGGAAAAGGGGAAAAGATAGAGATACGGAAGGAAAAAGGCCGACATAAAGGGGGAAAAGGGGAAAAGATAGGAATACGGAAGGAAAAAGGCCGACATAAAGGGGGAAAAGGGGAAAAGATAGGAATACGGAAGGAAAAAGGCCGACATAAAGGGGGAAAAGGGGAAAAGATAGGAATACGGAAGGAAAAAGGCCGACATAAAGGGGAAAAGGGGAAAAGATAGGAATACGGAAGGAAAAAGGCCGACATAAAGGGGGAAAAGGGGAAAAGATAGGAATACGGAAGGAAAAAGGCCGACATAAAGGGGGAAAAGGGGAAAAGATAGGAATACGGAAGGAAAAAGGCCGACATAAAGGGGGAAAAGGGGAAAAGATAGGAATACGGAAGGAAAAAGGCCGACATAAAGGGGGAAAAGGGGAAAAGATAGGAATACGGAAGGAAAAAGGCCGACATAAAGGGGGAAAAGGGGAAAAGATAGGAATACGGAAGGAAAAAGGCCGACATAAAGGGGAAAAGGGGAAAAGATAGGAATACGGAAGGAAAAAGGCCGACATAAAGGGGGAGGAAAAGGGGAAAAGATAGGAATACGGAAGGAAAAAAGGCCGACATAAAGGGGGAAAAGGGGAAAAGATAGAATACGGAAGGAAAAAGGCCGACATAAAGGGGGAAAAGGGGAAAAGATAGGAATACGGAAGGAAAAAGGCCGACATAAAGGGGGAAAAGGGGAAAAGAAATAGGAATACGGAAGGAAAAAGGCCGACATAAAGGGGGAAAAGGGGAAAAGATAGGAATACGGAAGGAAAAAGGCCGACATAAAGGGGGAAAAGGGGAAAAGATAGGAATACGGAAGGAAAAAGGCCGACATAAAGGGGGAAAAGGGGAAAAGAATAGGAATACGGAAGGAAAAAGGCCGACATAAAGGGGGAAAAGGGAAAAGATAGGAATACGGAAGGAAAAAGGCCGACATAAAGGGGGAAAAGGGGAAAAGATAGGAATACGGAAGGAAAAAGGCCGACATAAAGGGGGAAAAGGGGAAAAGATAGGAATACGGAAGGAAAAAGGCCGACATAAAGGGGGAAAAGGGGAAAAGATAGGAATACGGAAGGAAAAAGGCCGACATAAAGGGGGAAAAGGGGAAAAGATAGGAATACGGAAGGAAAAGGCCGACATAAAGGGGGAAAAGGGGAAAAGAAGGAATACGGAAGGAAAAAGGCCGACATAAAGGGGGAAAAGGGGAAAAGATAGGAATACGGAAGGAAAAAGGCCGACATAAAGGGGGAAAAGGGGAAAAGATAGGAATACGGAAGGAAAAAGGCCGACATAAAGGGGGAAAAGGGGAAAAGATAGGAATACGGAAGGAAAAAGGCCGACATAAAGGGGGAAAAGGGGAAAAGATAGGAATACGGAAGGAAAAAGGCCGACATAAAGGGGGAAAGGGGAAAAGATAGGAATACGGAAGGAAAAAGGCCGACATAAAGGGGGAAAAGGGGAAAAGATAGGAATACGGAAGGAAAAAGGCCGACATAAAGGGGGAAAAGGGGAAAAGATAGGAATACGGAAGGAAAAAGGCCGACATAAAGGGGGAAAAGGGGAAAAGATAGGAATACGGAAGGAAAAAGGCCGACATAAAGGGGGAAAAGGGGAAAAGATAGGAATACGGAAGGAAAAAGGCCGACATAAAGGGGGAAAAGGGGAAAAGAAAGGAATACGGAAAGGAAAAAGGCCGACATAAAGGGGGAAAAGGGGAAAAGATAGGAATACGGAAGGAAAAAGGCCGACATAAAGGGGGAAAAGGGGAAAAGAAAGGAATACGGAAGGAAAAAGGCCGACATAAAGGGGGAAAAGGGGAAAAGATAGGAATACGGAAGGAAAAAGGCCGACATAAAGGGGGAAAAGGGGAAAAGATAGGAATACGGAAGGAAAAAAGGCCGACATAAAGGGGGAAAAGGGGAAAAGATAGGAATACGGAAGGAAAAAGGCCGACATAAAGGGGGAAAAGGGGAAAAGATAGGAATACGGAAGGAAAAAGGCCGACATAAAGGGGGAAAAGGGGAAAAGATAGGAATACGGAAGGAAAAAGGCCGACATAAAGGG
>CM031605.1:52530953-52533453 GCA_018398815.1 Conus ventricosus
CACACACACTCAAACACACACACACCACACAAACTCATTCACACACACACACACACACACACACACACACACACACACACACACACACACACACACACACACACACACGGGATATGATTCCTATCGTCTCTCTGGAACCGACACACAGCCTGATTCTGTCAACAGATTGTCGCCAAAGCAGTCCGCACGTGCAGTTCCTGCCCCTCTGAACCGTAATGCATTCATGGCACCACTATGGAGACTGTTCGGTGTGTGTGTGTGTGTGTGTGTGTGTGTGTGTGTGTGTGTGTGTGTGTGTGTGTGTGTGTAAACAGGGAGCGGGGGAGGGGGGGGGGGAAGGAAGATTAAGAGGGTCAGAAGGAGTGGATGGAGGCGTATGTGATCTTTTGTCTGTCTGTCTGTGCCTGTCTTTGTCTCTCTGTACTGTCTCTGTCACTTTTTCTCTCCGTCTTTCTTTGTTTCTCTGTCTCCATCTCTGTGTCTATCCTGTGTCTATCTCTGTGTCTATCTCTATCACCGTAAATGATATTCATGGCATAAGTATGGAGATTATTCGGCGTGTGTGTCTAAACAAGGGAGAGTAAAAAGGGGGGGGGGGGGGGGGGGGGGGGGGGGGGGGGGGGGGGGGGGGGGGGGGGGGGGGGGGGGGGGGGGGGGGGGGGGGGAGTTTGGGGGGGTGAGAGGGAATGGGGGTTTTATAAGGGGTATTTTATATTTTGTCTGTCGGTCTGCCTCCTGGTGAGTCAGTCTGTCCTGTCTATCTGTCTGACTGCCTGTCCTCTCTCTGCATTCATTCTCCTCTCTATCTCTCCTTCTTTCTTTCTTCATTTACTTTGCCCTCTTCCACCCCCTTTCTCTCTCTCTCCCCTCTCTCTCTCTGTCTCTGTCTCTGTCTCTTCTTTTCCTATCTGCTATCTCCTCTCTCTCCTCTCTCTCTCTTCCTCTCTTTTTTTACGCTTTCCTCTTCCCTTTATTTTTTCGAATTCTCTCTCCCCCCTCGGCGCAGGCCCTCCTCCGCTTTCTTTTTTGTCACGCCCCCCTCCCCCCCCCCCCCCCACCCTGCGTCATTTATTCTCTTCTTTCTTCCTTCTCCCTTCGTTTCCCTGTCATTCGGCAATGTTGAATCTTCCCTTTTCTTTTCTTTTCTGTGCTTTCCTCAAGCTCTCCTTTGAAGGGGTTAGCGGCTAGCTTAAAGATAAGGAGTGACATACACAAACACACAAATAAAAAAACAAGCAAACAACAACAGCAGCAACAGCAACAACAACAACAGCAAGGACAACCAAAGTCGAGGTTGAACCGAAAAAAAGGGAAACAACTGTAAACCAAGAGAAAAACAACCTGAAAGGCGCTCTGCTTCCTGTTAGGTCTCCTCCTACAAGGGAGATAACAAGCGATTTCTCGCAGTGAATGGGTTGCCGTTCAGTCCAGAGAGGATTCCTCAGCCTTGCGACCTCTGGCTGCCACCTTCAGAGGGTCACTTCAGAGCACGCAGGAAGCAATTCTCCTCTTTGCAAGCTTTCAAATGGAGCTGGAATATTTGAGTTGGAAAAGTTCCGGGCTCGTGATCATGGTGATTTCGGGGAGCTGGAATACCTGCCGAGCCATTTTAATACGGGGACAGATTCTGCCCACGGAGTTTAACACTGGTTCCAACTCCATTCTCTCCCCCCCCCCCCCCCCCCCCCCCCCCCCCCCAAACAAAAACAAAAAAAGAAATCCACCGAATGAGACTCTAAACTGAGGTTCCGTGTGTAAAACTCAAGCATAAAATCTTGCGCACACTTTTAATCCCATCAGCAATTTTCCAAAGAGAAGGCCAGTTTGGCCGTTGGTATGGAGGACAAAGAAACACATAAGATGCATCATCCTAAGGGGGAAATCGAAGGAATGGGTGAACAGCTGAGCGAGATATTCAGCGGAACGATAAGGGAAACGAATGAATGAGGCCAACAGGCAGCTCTTCAGTCGACTCTACTACCCTAGTAGGCAGCAAGTTGTTGTGAACGAGAGCCTGGATTGTAAAGCACTTAGAGCTTGGTCCTGAGTGAAGATAAACGCTGTATAAGTACTCTCCATGATAATGATGATTATAGTATGATAATGATAACAACAACAGCAACAATAACAGTAGGATAGTAGCAGTGGTGGTGGTGGTAGTAGTAGTAGTAGTAGTAGTAGTAGTAGTAGTTAGTAGTAGTAATAGCAGTGCTTGTTGTAGTAGTAGTAATTTTAATCATCATATCAGTTTCTTATTTTGGAAAGATTGGCTGCTACGAGTCTGACCGAGTAGCTAGTGATAATCATCTACCAGATGCTGCAGGTTAACTTTTTCCTGACTCTCAGGCTAAAGGGGCGTTACTGTCGTCATTTTTCACCCCCCCCCCCCCCCCCCCCCCCCCTGTTCCCTTGTCTCTGGCTGTACTCACATGTCGCCCTAGAAAAAAGAAGCACACTAAATACAACAGCAGATGGTACTAACTATACGGATCTATTAGTT
>CM031605.1:52538292-52540792 GCA_018398815.1 Conus ventricosus
TGCGTGTGTGTGGGTGTGTGTGTGTGTGTGTGTGTGTGTGTGTGTGTGCGTGCGCGCGCCGCGCGTGTGGTGTAATGTGTGTGTGTGTGATATATTAAATTTTAATATATAATATATTATGTGTGTGTGTGTGTGGGTGTGTGATTGTGTGTGTGTTGTAGTGTGTGTGTGTGGTGTGTGTGTGCGTGCTTGTGCGCATGCTTGTGTGGGTGAGAGAGAGAGAGAGAGAGAGAGAGAGAGAGAGAGAGAGAGCGAGAGAGAGAGAGAGAGAGAGAGAGAGAGAGAGCCGATAGGTGGGTATGGGTGGACGGGTGTGTTTGTGCATGCGTGTTGATTTTTATGTAGAAATGAAAGACTTACACGCGCACGCGCACAGAGAGAGACAGAGAGAGAGAGAGAGGGGGAGGGGGAGAGACAGGCAGACAGAGAGAGAGAGAGAGACAGAGAGAGTAAGAGGGAGAGAGAGACAGAGACATAGAGACAGAGAGACAGACAGAAAGAAAGGGAGAGAACTAGCCCCGCCCCTTTCAAAAGCACCCCCCATGAAGAACACAGGGCGAAGGGGCGACTAAAGAGGGGATAAATGGGAGATCAACGAGGCTGGGTGAGCAAGGCGCTTCACAGCAAATCACAGCCCCACAGTCCATCACATCGCCATCAAATCGCCAACAGTCCATTAATTCCACCCCTTCTTCTGCCCCGGCCGCTCCTCTCTCCCCCCCCCCCCCCCTCTTCCCCCTCCCTCCCCCACCCGCCTTTCCCCCCTCTCCTCCCTCTCTTTTCTCTCCTCCTTCCCCCCCCCCCCCCACTCCCCTACCATCCTTTATCCTCAATCCTATTGAAGTGATTGTTGTGGCCCAGACAGACTCACTCCATTAGAGACCAAAGTAGGTCACCGCGCTTTTATTGTGACAATTGACAGTACTCTTGTTGTTGTTGTTGTTGTTGTTGTTGTTGTGGTTGTTGTTGTGGTTGACTCCATTTCGGACAAACATAGGCTACCACTCTTTTGTAATAATTGACAGTGCTCTTGTTGTTGTTGCTGTTGTTGTTCACTCCATTTCAGACAAAATAGGTCACCGCTCTTTTATAATGATTGGCATTACTCTCCTTGTTGTTGTTGTTATTGTTGCTACTGCTGCTGCTGCTGCTGCTGCTGCTGCTACTGCTATTGTTGTTGTTGTTGTCGTCATTGTTGTTGCTGCTGCTGTTGTTTGTGTTCTTATTCTTGTTGTTGTTGTTGACCGTATCGATTGTTTTGCATACAAAAACTGTACACAAATACTACTGCATTCATTTATGTCATACTCTGTTCATTTTCAAACCACGCACTAAATTGGACCGTTTGTAACTCCTGGAAATTTAACAGCAACCAACACAAATGTATCCGAGAGAGAGTTTTGGCCGGAATTATGGTTTTCCTGCAAGTTTGAATACTGGATAGCCAAGAAACATAATATCAATGGAGAGGATGCTATGTCTTCTGTACTATGTACTTTGTACATACACAGCGGATAGTCGCAGGAAGTGTATAATACGTAAACAATCTGACATGTTATAGCTTCGTTTTCTCTTTAAGGAGATCGTGTATACCTGGTTGAGTGTAAGAGGGGAGAGAGAAACGGAGAGCGAGAGAGATGGTGGGGAGAGGTGGGGGGGGGGGGGATGTGCCGGACGTGGCGGTTGGGATGGGGCGAGGGGGGGAAGGGAGCAGAGAGGGGGGGGGGGGGGGGGGAGGCGGAGGCGGATCGGAAAGGGGTGAGGGTTAGATGTAATGATCGTTATTTGATGAACTGATTGATTATGGCGTGTGTTTCAGGATAGGGTAATCTTGGTTCAAAGCACTCTGGCAGGAAAGCATTCTCTCTCTCTCTCTCTCTCTCTCATCTCTCTCTCTCTCCTCTCCTCTCTCTCCTCTCTCTCTCTCTCTCTGTCTGTCTCTGTTTCACACACACACACACACACACACACACACACACACCACACACACACACACACACACACACACACATACACACACACCCATTTCAGACCAAAATAGATACATATAGAGATACATACACGTATACACTCACATACAAAGGCCTACATACACGCTCATAAAATATAAGCTTATTCACTTAATCATTCATTCCTTCAGTCATTCTCTTCATTCATTCATTCACGTCTAATATCACTCAAAGTGAACAGACGTTAAACAGAAGAACGAACGAAGCGCACACACACACAACACACACACACACACACACACACACACACACACACACACACACACACACACACACACACACACACACACACACACACACACACACACACACACACACACACACACACACACACACACACACACGCACGCACGCACGCACACACACACACCACACGCACGCACGCACGCACGCACGACACGCACGCACGCACACACACACACACACACACACACACACACACACAACACACACATACTCCATTTCAGACCAAAATAGATACCTATAGAGAT
>CM031605.1:52545792-52558292 GCA_018398815.1 Conus ventricosus
ATGTATGTGTGTGTGTGTGTGTGTGTGTGTGTGTGTGTGTGAACCATTTCCTAAATCTCTTTCTTGTCTGGTGTTGGGGTTCCCATCCGCTCCGTCTGGCAGCAGTGGGAAAAGCAGCCCCTCTGTCTGTCTGGCATTGTCTGTCGTCCTTCATTTCACTCACAAAATTGGAGCCCGTCCCCATTTCCTAAATCTCGGGGAATGGTAGACGGACTTTTGTGTTTGAAAATGAAATAAAGCCAAATATGAATACACACACGAAACGTGGTTCTGAGTGGCGCTTGCGTGCACACAGTATTAAAAAACCTGACGAGTGAATGTTGAAGAAATATGATTTTTAGATGTTACCATTAACAGACATAAATAATGTAAAAACACTTCTCCCAGTGTGATTTCAACAAGTATGATTTCAACGCTGTAGTTTTGGTTGTGAAACCTGGGGAACTGGAAGACCACTCAGAAAAGAAACTCGACGCTTTTGACTTCAAGTGCCTACGTAAGATCTTGGGCTTAATACCAAATGAAGAGGTCAGGGGGAAAAGGTCCAACAGCTCCACGTGTCAACCATCGTCTGCAGACGGCGCCTCCACTGGCTGGATCATGTCTTGAGATTACCCTCTTGAAGACCTGCAAACCAGGCCATTAAATGGACCCCAGCAGGCCAGAGAAAAAGAGGACGACCCAGGATGAGCTGGCGACAGACAGTGGAGAGAGAACCTCAGACTCGTTGACAGAGGATGGAATGACACCAGCAGACTGGCTGAGGACCGTGCACAGTGGAGCGCCTTGACTGCCTCATGCGTCGTAAGACGCGGGGGCATCTAAGTCTAAGTAAGACTTCTCCCAGATAGGATGAGAATCACGAATAAAGAAATCATCGGGGGAGGAGTGGAGGAGGGGGACGGGAGGGCATGGTGTAATAGGGAAAGCTAGGCATTATGGCTGTATTTGCTGCGCTGCCCCTGTGTCTGTGTCTCTGTCCGTCTGTCTGTCTAACTGGCTGTCTGACTGCTGTTTCATTGAACGACGAGATTGCATGTCAGTTTTGTCATCCCTGCTTCATATGTCGAATTATTCCGGTCTGTCTGTCTGTCTGTCTATCTGTCTAACTGCTGGTCTGTCTGTCTCTCTGTTTCATTGAGAGAAGAAGTGGCCAGTTCATAATCTCTCTCTCTTCTCCTCTCTCTCTCTCTTCCTCTCTCTCTCTCTCTCTCTCTCTCTATTTCTCTCTCTCTGTCTGTCAGTCAGTCTGTCGGTCTTCTTTCTTTGTCTGTCTGTCTGTCTGTCTGTCTGCCTGTCTGTCTCTCTTTGGCACAGACCCCTTAACCCCTCTAAAAATGTTTTTCATGTATAACTGACCTTTCTGCATACATTCTGCTTAATTTAAATTTCCTGCTTTTCCTTCTCTTCTTTCTTTCTTTTAATTTCTTTTCTCGTTCTTACTCCCTTTCTTTTCTTCTGTTTCCTTGAGAGATATAAAAAAAAACCAACGACCTGACAGCCAAACGTCTCAGAACAATAACGTGTCCTTTCTTTAAAGACCAGCCCCAACTTCAAAAGGCCCTATGAAAGACAAGAAAAAAGCCTCGGGCAAAGGACCTCACTAATCTGAATATCTGAAGGTCAAGTTGGCGCGCGTGCAGCAACCCATAAAGAGTTCCATCATGTCTCTTCAGTTCGTTTCGTCACTAGTCAGTGGTAAAACTCAAAGCAGGCAGTTCGTTTCGTCACTAGACAGTGGTTAAAACTCAAAGCAGGCAGCAAAACTGTTCGCCTTACGTCTGATCTTCCGGCGCGTTTATTGGGATAGTAAAACGATTATTCTTTGTTCCTTTCTTTCTTTCTTCTTTCTTTATTTTAAGAGAAAACGAGAGGATGAGCTGAGAGGGGATGCCGGAAAAGAACGAGAATGGAGACAGGCGTTGTGGGCGAGCGGGGGGAGAGAGGAGAGAGAGAGAGAGAGAGAGAGATGAGAGAGAGAGGGAGAGAGAGAGGAGAGAGAGAAGAGAGAGAGAGAGAGGGGGGGGGAGGTGGAGGGGAGAGATGTGAAAGGTATGGGAGTGAGTGTGAAGAACGGGGGGGGGGGGGGGGGGGGGGGGGGGGGGGGGGGGGGGGCGGGAGATGAGCATGTTGGTCTTTTTACTATCAGTCTAAACCAGCCCCCACTTTCCATTTTTACATGTTAAAGGGAGGTTATTCAGGTGCCGTCCTTGTGTATAATGTCCCTTGTTAAAATAAAAAAGAAAAGGTCTAAAGAGGTCATCGCCCTTGGCGCGTGACACTATTTTCCACAATTTTCTGCAAAGCGTTCATTTTGTTTTGTAGTTGCTTTGCTGGGTTTTTGTTTGTACGTTTATGTATATATTCTTTGTTTGTTTGTTTGTTTTACTTTCGATATTTGTGTATTCCCGAAGGAGACCATGAAGTAGAGAAGAGAGAGGGAGAGAGAGAGAGGGGAGAGAGAGAGGAGAGAGCTAAAACACTTGATCTTGTTCCACAGACAGTGATCATCTTTCTCTCTTCTTCTTTCAGCGAGCACACGCTCTGTGTGGTCTTCCCCCATTTCTAAGATAGCTCTTTTTTCTCTCTCTTTATCTTTCTTTCTTTCATTCTTTCTTTCTTTCTTTCTCTCTGCCCTTTCTCTCCGTTTTATTTCTCTGACAGAGCGGAAATGAAAATGAACACTAGACACTGAGTTCTTTCTTTCTTTCTTTCTTTCTTTCTTTCCTTCTTTCTTTCCTACTTTTTTTCTTTCTCTCTGCCCTTTCTCTCCGTTTTATTTCTCTAGACAGAGAGGAAATGAAAATGAACACTAGACACTGAGATTCTTTCTTTCTTTCTTTCTTTCTTTCCTACTTTCTTTCTTTCTTTCTCTCTGCCTTTCCCTCCGTTTTATTTCTCTAAATAGACAGGAGATGAACATGAACACCAGACACTGGACCCACACAACAAAACCCCGTGCTCCGACATTACTCTGGACTTCAAAGGCATTGAGAACTCCACAGAGACAGTGTGAGACCCGACCTCCAGGGCAGGGGGGTGGCCAGTCTTTAACGGCTCGTCCCGTGGTCATCAAGTCATTATAGTCCACCTCCCCTTACCCCCCCTCCCCCCCGCCCGTCCCGCCCGCCCCCTCTCGCCAATCTCCCCTCCTCCCCCGCCCCCCCCGTCTTGGGTTTTAGTGCCTAAGCTCACTTTTTGGATTTTTACTACCCCAGCATATGTCACAAAGGAAAAAGAATGCGCCCAGTGTTTCGCCATTTTAGCAATCACTGGGGAGGAGGAGGGGGGGGGGGGGTGCGGAGGAGTGGGGAGGGAAATAATGATGATAAAAGCTTCAAGATCGCTTTCGTGTAGTTTTATCCTTCGTTTTATTGACCGACGTTTCATCTCTCCAGTCAGCAGTTGGGTTGTTTTTTTTTGTCGCCGTTGAGTCACATGAGACTGCCTTTGTCTCTTCCAAATCGTTACAGATTTTACATCTGTAGAAGTTGAAACATTTTATGTGTGTGTGTGTGTGTGTGTGTGTGTGTGTGTGTGTGTGTGTGTGTGGGGTGTGTGTGTGTGTGTGCGCGCGCGTCTCTCTCTCTCTTTCTCTCTCTCTCTCTCTCTCTCTCACACACACACACACACACACACACACACACACACACACACACCACACACCATCCTTTCTTTTCCCTGTTCAACTCGTCAACTCTCTCTCTCTCTCTCTCTCTCTCTCTCTCTCTCTCTCTCTCACTCTCTTCCCCCCCCCCTCTCTCTCTCTCTAACTCATTTATACACGTATTCTCTCTCTGTTTCTGTCTCTGTCTGTCTGTCTGTCCAACTCTCTCTCCTCTCTCTCTCTCTCTCTCCTCTCTCTCTCTCTCTCTCTCTCTCTCTTTCTCTGCTCTATCTCTCTCCTGCTCTCACTCTCTTTCTGTGCTCTCTCTGTCCGTCTGTCTGTCTGTCTGTCTCTCTTTTTCTCTGTTTCCCATGCTCTCTCTCATTCTCGCTCTCTCTCTCTCTCTCTCTCTCTCTCTCTCTCTCTCTCTCTCTCTCTCCCCTCTCTCTCTCTCTCTCTCCCTTCTTCGTCACTGTCTCTGTCTCTCTCTATCTCTGTCTCTCTCTTTCTCTCAGTGTTTTCCCCCTGTTTTCCCTAACAGGCAGATGGTAACAAAAGTAACGAGGAAAGCAATACCACACCAACAACGCCCCTGTTTCCCTAAATCACCCATGCTTACAATGGCCAAGAAGAAGAACTCGGCCACGGTGTTAGGAGGGGGAGCGGGGGTGGGAAGATGGGGGTAGGGGGTTGAGGGGTGGTGGGGGCAAGGTCACCAGCGATGGTCATCATTCTACTGGCAGCCTATCAACTCTCCCAGCCAGTCCCCCTACCGTCCACGTCATCCTTCACTCCTTGGGTGTTGTCCTCCAGACAGTTCTTCACACTGGCAGAAGGCAAAGAGGGGGGTACTGGTCCGTGGAGCTGAGGAGAAAACGCGTTTATGCCGCGTTCATTCTCCCATTGAAGAGATTTTCCTTCTTCCCCTTTAAATCGCTAGGGGGGTTCCAGTCAGTCTTTCCACTCATTCTTGCTGTCAGTCTTGCTTTAGTTCGTCTAGTTATGTACGTGGGTACATTTGTGGGCCTCTTTGCTGGTTTGGTTCTTTTATAACTCCTCAGCCATTCACGATTTCATTCATTCGTTCAGTTGCTTTTTCTCATTCGTATGATTTTAGTCACACGTTGTTTCATGGTCTTTTCAATTCTGACTTCTTCTTCTCCTGTTTTCAGCATTTGTTATGTTTTCTTTGTTTATTTTCTTTGCTTGTGCCCTACCTCTCCCTTCCCCCATCTCTCTCTCTCTCTCTCTCTCTCTCTCTCTTCTCTCTCTCTCTCTCTCCCTCTCTCTCTCTCTCTCTCTCTCTCTCTCTCTCTCTCTCTCTCTCTCTCTCTCTCTCTCTCTCCCGCTCTCTCTCTCTCTCTGTATATATATATATATATATATATATATATATATATATATGTATATATATATTTATATATATATATATATATATATATATGTGTGTGTGTGTGTGTGTGTGTGTGTTGTGTGTGTGTGTGTGTGTGTGTGTGTGTCCCTCTCTCTCTCTCTCTTCCCTTTTTTCTCTTTTCTTTTCCTCTCTCTCCCAACCTCTTCTCTCCTCCCCCCTCTCTCTCTCTCCTCTCCCCATCACTCTCTCCCACCCTTTCCTCTCTTCCCCTCCCTCATCCTCCTCCCTCCTCTTTTTCTCTCTCACCGTTTCTTCTCCTCCTTCTTCCCACGTTTCTCCCTAAGGCCCTTCCAATCAGGGAGGTCAGAACAAGACACCCTGGACACGGTAGCGACGTGCCAACAATGCCTCATTTCCGAATCATCCGCCAAACAGAATGCCAGAGAACTCGGTCACCAGGTTTGGTTAGGCCTCAGCCAAGGTCAGCCAGCCAGCGGTGCTTGTGGTCAGTGGTCTGACAGGCCTCCGACCAACCGTCAGTGTCTCTGTCTGTCTGTCCTCTGGACATAGTCCACATCGACTCGCTGGGGGGTGGCGTGGGGTGGGGGTGGCGGAGGGGGGGGGGCACAGTGGGGGGGTATTGGTTCGAGAATGCCATAAGTGAACACTCGTTCGTGGTTTTGTTGGTCCTTTTTTTTTTTTTTAGTCTTTCAGTCTTTTTTTCATTCGTTCGTTCGTTCGTTCATTCACTTGTTCGTTCGTTCGTTCTTTATTCATTCGTTCCTTCATTCGTTCATCTTTTTCCCATTCCTTCATTCCTTCATTCCTTCCTTCCTTCCTTCCTTCCTTCATTCATTCATTCATTCATTCATTCATTCATTCATTCATTCCTTCATTCATTCATTCATTCATTATTTCGTTCGTTCGTTTGCACATTCATTCATTCATTCGTTAGTTCATTTGCTCGCTCGTGCATTCATTGATAAAGTCAAACTAGATCATGATGATTATGACACAGCTGTCGAAGGGAGGCCATATTAAGGCTGCTAGCCATTCATATATTCATTCATTCTAATTATGCTTGGCGCTATCAATCACATTACTTCATTTAATGCAGTTGTTATCTGTTTACATTCTCACCCCAACCCACTCCTCTCCAACACTTTATCCACCACCATCCCCTCCTCTCTCTCTCTCTCTCTCTCTCTCTCTCTTCTCTCTCTCTCTCTCTCTCTCTCTCTCTCTCTCTCTCTCTCTCTCTCTCTCTCTCTCTCTCTCTCTCTCTCTTTCTCTCCCCCTCTCTCTATCTATCTCTCTCTTTCACACCACACACACACACATACACACACACACATGCACACATACACACATACACGCAGCACGCACGCACGCACGCACACACACATGCGAGCACACACACACACAAGCACACACGCACACACACGGACGCACGCACTCACGTACATACACACGCGCGCGTGCGCGCGCACGCATGCCCACAGATATACACATTCTGTCTGTCTGTCTGTCTGACTGACTGACTGTGTATCTCGCCGTCCTCCCTCGTCTGTCTGTCTGTCTGTCTGTCTGTCTGTCTGTCTCTCTCTCTCTCTCTCTCTCTCTCTCTCTCTCTCTCTCTCTTCTCTCTCTCCCATCTCTCTTTCTCTTCCTTCCGCCCCTTCTCTCTATTTCCCCCTCCCCACTACCTCTCTCTCTCTCTCTCTCTCTCTCTCTCTCTCTCTCTCTCTCTCTCTCTCTCATATTCCTTTCCTCTTGCCTATTCTCCCTGTATATTCATCTTCATGCAGCAAGCTATCCTGATCTCACGATGATCGCCACCCTCACATTCCCAAAACACACACACACACACACACACACACACACACACACACACACACACACACACACACACACACACACACACACACACAATTCACCTCTCCTGTAACTTCCTGTTAGGGAGAAAAGAGAAACAATCGCCAGCCCCACCACCCACACTCACCCATCCACCCACCACCCACGCTGTAGCCCCCTCCCTATCTCCCACCCTTCTTACCCCCTCTCCCTCACCCACCCCCTTCCTTTTATCAAAAACAAACAAACAAACAAACAAACAAGAAACGAGTTTCAACCATACTATCCCGAGCAGGAAACGCAGACTTGAAACAGCCCTGAAAAGAAGAGAAAAAAAAAGTCCAGAATTAGAGAGGCAAGAAGAAGAAGAAGAGGAGGAGGAGGAGGAGGAGGAGGAGGAGGAATTGGTGGAGGGGGAGAGAAGGAGGAGGAGGAGTGGACACACCCACCATCTTCCCTGTTAGAGATGGGTTGGACAACGCGCGCGACAGCGTTATCAACTGGCCATCAACTGACCGCCAACCCTGTTCAGTCTCCAGCTACTCCACGAGTCTCGTCGCCAGAAAAGAACAGGCGCGTGTGCTGGATGAGGTGATGGGCAAGGGGGGGGGGAGGGGGAGAGGGCAGGTGCTATGGGATAAAGGGGTGGGGAGAATAGAGGATAGGAGTGAGGAGGTGAGGGTATGGAGGGAAAGGAGGGGGAGTTGTTGCGGGTGGGAAATTGCGGTTGGGGGGTAAGGGAGACAATGTTGACCAAATGGGAAGGGAGGAGGGGGGTCCACTATCGTTTTTTTTTCCAGATTCAGTGTTGCTTTATAACAGTGGACGAGAGGCCATTGTTTGATGGGAGTTGATTCAGTGTTGCTTTATAACAGTGGTGGAAGAGAGGCCATTGCTTGATGGGAGTTGATTCAGTGTTGCTTTATAACAGTGAACATGAGGCCATTGTTTGATGGGAGTTGATTCAATGTTGCTTTATGGCAGTAGTGGAAGAGAGGCCATTGTTTGATGGGAGTTGATTCAGTGTTGCTTTATAACAGTGAACATGAGGCCATTGTTTGATGGGAGTTGATTCAATGTTGCTTTATGGCAGTGGTGGAAGAGAGGCCATTGTTTGATGGGAGTTGATTCAGTGTTGCTTTATGGCAGTGGTGGAAGAGAGGCCATTGTTTGATGGGAGTTGATTCAGTGTTGCTTTATAGCAGTGGAAGAGAGGCCATTGTTTGATGGGAGTTGATTCAGTGTTGCTTTATGGCAGTGGTGGAAGAGAGGCCATTGTTTGATGGGAGTTGATTCAGTGTTGCTTTATAGCAGTGGAAGAGAGGCCATTCTTTGATGGGAATTGATTCAGTGTTGCTTTATAACAGTGGAAGAGAGGCCACTGTTTGATGGGAATTGATTCAGCATTGCTTTATAGCAGTGGAAGAGAGGCCACTGTTGGATGGGAATTGATTCAGCGTTGCTTTATAGCAGTGGAAGAGAGGCCATTGTTTGATGGGAGTTGATTCAGCGTTGCTTTATGGCAGTGGAAGAGAGGCCATTGTTTGATGGGAGTTGATTCAGTGTTGCTTTATGGCAGTGGAATAGAGGCCAATGTTTGATGGGAGTTGATTCAGTGTTGCTTTATGGCAGTGGAATAGAGGCCATTGTTTGATGGGAGTTGATTCAGTGTTGCTTTATAGCAGTGGAAGAGAGGCCATTGTTTGATGGGAGTTGATTCAGTGTTGCTTTATAGCAGTGGAAGAGAGGCCATTGTTTGATGGGAGTTGATTCAGTGTTGCTTTATAGCAGTGGAAGAGAGGCCATTGTTTGATGCGAGTTGATTCAGTGTTGCTTTATAGCAGTGGAAGAGAGGCCATTGTTTGATGGGAGTTGATTCAGTGTTGCTTTATAGCAGTGGAAGAGAGGCCATTGTTTGATGGGAGTTGATTCAGTGTTGCTTTTATGGCAGTGGAATAGAGGCCATTGTTTGATGGGAGTTGCGATTCTTCCTACTCTGTCCTAAAATGACCGCTTTGGCTTGAGTATGTGTCGGATGTTTTTCTGTTTGATATCCTCTCTCTGTGTGTGTGTGTGTGTCTGTCTGTCTGTCTGTCGGGTCTGTCTGTCTGCCTGCCTGTCTGTCTGTCTGACTGTCAGTCTGCCTGTTCTCTCTCTCTCTCTCTGCGCTATGCATGTGTGTGTGTGTGTGTGTGTGTGTGTGTGTGTGTGTGTGTTTTGTGAGGTCGTTCTTGTTGTTCTCGTTGCTGCCATGTGTTTATAAGTATATGAGAGTTAGAGAGAATGTATGTGCTGGAGAGCATAGGGTGGGTGTGAATTTAGTGACACCAAGTGAGCGAGCAAGGGAGCGAGAAAGAGAGAGAGAAAGAGGGAGACAAAGAGAGAGATGTATGCGAGGAGTGAGAGCCGGGGCCGAGGGCGGGGGAGTGGGAAGGGGGGGGGGGGGGGCGGTTCGAGGGTGAGGAGGGCGACAGGGAACAAGACAAGCCAGGGGGAAAAGGTAGAGATCAGAAGATATCCAGGACAAGACACAGCGTGTCTATTCTGACCAGTGTGCGGACGTGATTGACAAGATGGGCAGAGCCAGAGGGGATTTTCATGGCTGTTTAAAAGGTGAGGGCGAAGGACATATAAAATGAGCGTCAAATTAATCTACGTCAGTTAAAATTCTCCACCTCTGTGATAATCATCACGCCTTTCTAAAGCCTTTCGACACACACGCACACACACACACACACACACACACACAACACACACACACACACACACACACACACCACACACACAAACACACGCGCGCACACACAACACACACACACAACACACAACATACACACGCGCGCGCGCGCGCGCGTGCACGCACACACACACACACACACACACACACACACTCACTCTCACACACACACACACACACACACACACACACACACACACACACACACACATATATATATATAAACAGACACATACACACGCACACACAGCTCCAGACAGGAGACAAGACACTGATGTTACAAAACTCGTACTGACCCCTCCTCTCCTCTTATCCCCCTTCACCCCTCTCCTTCCAGCTCAAAACCCACTCTTCTCCCATCCCCTCTCCCTTCCAAAGACTGACTGGAAGACCTTTTAGTTCAAGGTGTTTCAATCAGAGAGTTGAGAAGACACGAAGCTCATGAATAAATAAACGCCTGGTGGACTTTTTCTTTCAGGGGTTCAATATTCGTATAATCAGTTGCACACCCGGCTGTTGGCTGTTGTTGTTATAGTTGTTGTTGTTGTTGTTGTTGCTGTTGTTGGTAGTTGTGGTGGTGATGGTGGTGGTGGTGATGGTGGTGGTGGTGGTGGTGGTTTAGGAGAACACTCATCTTCTTTCATTCCAGCTTGGTATCCTAACCTCTGCACTTTCTAAGTTACCATTTCCACACCACCTGCCTCAGAAGACTCATGGGCATTAAGTGGCAAGACAAGATTCCGGACACTGGAGTGCTCCCTTGTGCTGACCTGCCTAGCATCTTCACCATCCTGATGCAGTCACAGCTTCGCTGGGCAGGTCACGTAGTTCGCATATCCAGGCCATCGGCTGCCAAAGAAACTACTGTTTGGCGAACAACAAGGCAAACGCTCTCATGGAGCCGGAGGCCAGAAGAAACGTTTCAAAGACAGCCCAAATCTTCCCTGAAGGCCTTCAACATCAGCCACACAACATGGGAGCAGACTGCCCAGGACAGAGACGGGTGGCGATTAGTTGTCCGAAAAAGGTGCAGAGACCCGTGAAAGCAACATAATTGCTGCAGCTGAGCAGCGCAGTGTCAACCGATCTCCAACTGCTGCCACCATCCCCTGTTCATACTGTGATAGGTCTTTCTGGGCGCAGATCAGCCTGACCAGCCATCTACGCACTCACCCCCGATCCCAGGATGACTAGATGGTCTTTGTCGTCTGGACGGATAACGAGAGAGAGGAGAGAGAGAAGAGAGAGAGAGAGAGAGAGAGAGAGAGAGAGAGAGAGCTTTTATAAGTTCAAGAAGGGAGTTGGGGTGAGGGGTTAGAGGAGTAAGGGTCACCTTCACCGAGACCTTCACAAAGGCCTGTCAAATAGAAGGGAGTTGGGGTGAGGGGTTAGAGGAGTAAGGGTCACCTTCACCGAGACCTTCACAAAGGCCTGTCAATAGAAGGGAGTTGGGGTGAGGGGTTAGAGGAGTAAGGGTCACCTTCACCGAGACCTTCACAAAGGCCTGTCAATAGAAGGGAGTTGGGGTGAGGGGTTAGAGAGTAAGGTCACCTTCACCGAGACCTTCACAAAGGCCTGTCAATAGTCAAGCTGTCTGTGGAAGTTAGGGGAAGGGTATGAATGGTCAGGGGGATTGGTGGGGTGGGATAGGGGTGGGGTGGGGACAGGAGGAGGTCAGGGTGGGTACACAACTGAAACTAAAGGAGAGGAAAGAGAGAGAGAGCAGAGAGAAGAGAGAGAGAGAGAGAGAGGAGTGAGAGAGAGAGAGAGAGAGAGAGAGAGAGAGAGAATTGGCTAATCAGAAAATAGCCCACCAAAGACAGCGTGGGGCTCTTCTGTCTTTGTACACAGACTGGAGCATATTTTGTTCCCCGCACATGTCGACGGCACATACAAGTGAGAGTGAGAAGAAGAGAGAGAGAGAGGAGAGAGAGAGAGAGAGAGTGAGAGAGAGAGAGAAGAGAGAGAGAGGAGATGAGAGAAAGAGAGAAAGAAAGAGAGCGAGAGAGAGAGAGAGAGGAAAGAGAGAGAGAGAAGAAAGAGAGAGGAGAGAGAGAGAGAGAGAGAAAGAAGAGAGAGAGAGAGAGAAGAGAGAGAGAAGAAGAGAAAGAGAGAGAGAGAGAGAGAAGAAAGAGAGAGCGAGAGAGAGAGAGAGAGAAAGAGAGAGAGAGAGAGAGAGAGAGAGAGAGAGAAGAGAGAGAGAGAAAGAAAGAGAGAGAGAGAGAGAGAGAGAGAGAAAAGAGAGAGAGAAAGAAAGAGAGCGAGAGAGAGAGAGAGTGAGAGAGAGAGAGAGAGAGAGAGAGAGAGAGAGAGAGAGAGAAGAGAGAGAGAGAGAGAGAAGAGAGAGAGAGAGACCCCAAACAAACAAAAGAAGGCTGACCCGGGGAATACCGCGTCACACAGACCCCCAACCGGCTGAAAAAAAAGAGCCCCTCACCCCCACCTCCCGCATACATGGACCACTGGACTGGGTTCCAGGAGCAGAGAGGTAAAAAAAAAAAAATACAAAGACGAGATTCCAATCCAGCGACAGACGACCGGTGGGGATGAGAGATCAAAAGAACGACCTTTACACTATCAGCACCGGCTACCCACAGAGTTCCTCTCATTATAGGGGTGAGGGGGTGGAGGGGTTTACGATCGGTGGGGCAGGGGGGGAGGAAGGACGGGAAGGAGCGTAGGGAAGAGGAGAAGGAACGGATGGAAGTGAGGGGCATGGGCGGTGGAGGAGGGGGGGGGGGGGGGGGGGGTCGGGGTCTGGCTTAAACAAAAGTGCTTGGCCTGTGAAAATGAACGCAGATTCTGTTGGTATTCCCTACTGCCGGTTGCTTCCGTTGTAGATAGTCAAGACTAACAGGCATAAATGCTGCTGCCTCCCCCCCCCCTCTCTCTCTCTCTCTCTCTCTCTCTCTCTCTCTCTCTCTCTCTCTCTCTCTCTCTCTTCTCTC
>CM031605.1:52565792-52570792 GCA_018398815.1 Conus ventricosus
GGGCGAAATGAACGGAAATTTTTCATCATTCTGGCCCGGGAAATCATTCACACCTCACCATCCCCGGAAATATGAGTCAACGGGAAAAAAACTCTGGCCCCC
The DNA here is from genome assembly GCA_018398815.1 of Conus ventricosus. Classification (NCBI taxonomy): domain Eukaryota; kingdom Metazoa; phylum Mollusca; class Gastropoda; order Neogastropoda; family Conidae; genus Conus; species Conus ventricosus. Next base: position 52,565,895 of record CM031605.1, read on the forward strand.
CTGCAGGACAAGTCTGGAACAGAAATGAAGGGACGGTGTCATTGCGTGATACCTTTTTTTTCGAATAAAACGAAACAAAAATTAATTTCAAAATGGGGTGCCCGAAAGAAATTGAAACAATTTTTAAAAGAATTGTTAGGGAACCGCAAGACGAGGACAAACGATGACAGGAAAAAACGACGCTTTCGAGTCTTAGGTTTTTATTCAGGTAAAACAAACTAATTCGTTAAATGAAACGAAGGAAACAACCATTACCTTTATCCCGGGCGCAAGAGGGGATGAATAAAAGGGGGCCGTTGGGAAGGGGGACCAGGGAAGTTAAAAATGAGGATGAGATATGATGTAACAATAGTAATAAAGTGATGATTGATGGATGAAAAAAATAGTAATCATATGTGATAGTGAGATGGAAAACAAAAAATCATAGTGATGATATGTGATGGGGAGGGTATTTGAACAAAAAGGGAAGGTTGCTATTCTTTTGTGTAAAAAAAAAAACAACGATAGTAGTTATGTATTGATATATTATTTTAACCCCCAAAGGCCCCTCGTTTTCTTTTCAACACCCATCTTGTCCGAACAGAGAAATTGACTGCCTTTTTCTGCTTACGATACAGCTCTGAACTGGAGTTTGCCCTACAGCGACCTCTTTCAAGTCCTAAACCCTTCCATGACTGCCTTTTCTCGATACGATAACTCTGAATGCGGGATTTTGACCTACAGCGCCCTCATCAAGTCCTAAACCCCTTCCACACGAGAACCAAAAGCTTCCAAATATTCTACCCGGTGTTTTTTTTTTGATCATCCATTCTCACCCCCGCGCAATACGGAGAAAAAACCCCCACTTATGAAAGGCTTTGGGGAGATGATTGGGCACGCAACGAAAAAACTAGGAAAACATCTCGGGGAAGACCTCAACTGGGCACCAAAAGAAACGAAAAACACGCGGGAAGGAAGAAATAAGGCTCTGCGGAACAACAGAGGGGGGAAAAACCCCAAAAACACGGCCCATTAAACTCATCAGCGCACCCTCAAATCATCGCGGCACCATCTAAAAATCACAGGGACCCTCCGGCACCATCTAAACTCTCAGCGGGGACCATCAAACCATCAGCGGCACCACAGCGCACCTCTAAACTCATCAGCGCACCATCTAAACTCATCAGCGGCACCATCCGGGCCCCTCTAAACTCACAGCGGCCCATTAGGAAAATACAGAACCAACCAGCACGGAAGGCTTCTGTTTGCAGCCGTGCATGCCGTGGCACAAACATAAGTAAGTAGATGGAGGTATAGCTGTTCCAGAGTGGATATTTTTTCTTTTCTTCAATTTTTTCAACCAACAAAGGTAGGTTCCTAAAGGGTAATGATACTTATTCTTTTCTCTTCCACATATCCAAAGGGACAGAAGCAGAGTTTTTGTAAACGTGGGGTACCGTTTCTTCTTCTCCCAAAAACCAACCCCAGCTGAGATAAAGATTCGTTACAACTGGCATAATCATTCATGCCTTCCCTAATTTTACTGAAAATTGCAGGGGCAGAATTAACACAAGTGACATCATCGTTCTGTCTGATCTTTGAATACAAAAGTTACAGAACAGAGTGGAAATTATGTTTTTTTTCCCCTCCATAAATCCCCACAACAGGGTAAAGTTTTTAAGAGTGCAAACCGTCTTGTTTCTTTCCATAAACCCAAACCCCAGGGGCGAGTTCACAAACAGTGACGACCTCTCTTTTTTTCCCCCGAGACGAATTTATGACAAAGGGCATTTTTCCCTTTTCGCACTTTAATTAACCCCCGGCGTGGGCAGAGTGCCGACAGACCAGCAAACTTCTCATCCATTTTTTACACCCAAACATTTACAGTACTCTTTTTTGTTCCAACTTCCATGTCACATTGGGGAAAAAAACAAGGGGAGTTTAAAACAAAGAAGAAGAAGAAGAAAAAAGAAAGAAAAAAGAAGAAAAAAGAAGAAGAAGAAGAAGGAGAAGAAGAAGAAAAAGAAGAAAAGAAGAAGAAGAAAAAGAAAAAGAAGAAAAAGAAGAAGAAGAACAACAACAACAACAACAAAAACGACAAAAACAACAAAAAAAAGAAGAACAAGAAAAAGGACAAGAGAAAACAAAACAAAAACAGAAAAAAAGAAGCACGAGGGGAAGAACAACAAGACAAGAAAACAAAAAAAAAATGGGGGGGGCAGAAGAAAAGAACAAGATCAAGAAAAAAAAAACAAGATAAAAGACACAGCAAAAGAAAAAGAAAAGAAAAGAACGCGAAAACACAAGAAGAAGACGAAGACGAAAAGAAATTAATAAAACAGAGCAATAGATAAACGGAAGAATAACGAACCAAAAATACAAAACCAACATCAAAAGTAATTTTTTTTTTTCCACTCCCTCATCCACAAAATAAAACAAGGCGCTACAGGAAAGGGGAAATTGCTGCGCCAACACAATCCCTTCCCTGCCCTTTTTTTTTGTGGTGTGTGTGTGTGTGGGGTTGTGTGTGTGTGTGTGTGTTTTGTGTGGGTGTGGTGTGTGGTGTGTGTGTGGTGGGTTTGTATGATTGTTTTTTTTTTTCCCGACCCAAAGATTTTTTCTTTTGCATAATGTGAATGATTTTGCCACCCCCCCCCCCCCCCCCCCCCCCCCCCCCCCAAAACACACACCTTCAAATGGGCTAATGGCCTTACTGAAAAAAAAGTCTGAGACTGAAGTTTCCCTCTCTCCCCCTCTCCTTCTCCTCTTCTCTTTTCTCCCTCTCTCTCTCTCTCTCTCTCTTCTCTCTCTCTCTCTTCTTTCTTTCTATCTCTTTCTCTTTCTCTCTTTCTCTCTCTCTCTCTCTCTCCTCTCCTCTCTCTCTTCTCTCTCTCCTCTCTCTCTCTCTCTCTCCTCTCTTTCTCTCTCTCTCACACACATTCACACACTCTCCCCCCCCCCTCTCTCTCTCTCTCTCTCTCTCTCTCTCCTCTCTCCTCTCTCTCTCTCTCTCCCTTTACCCCCCTCCCACACTCCCCATTCCCCCCCCCCGATACAGACCTTCATCTGGAAGAAGTTCATGCCTGGACGGTGTGGTGCAGGGGTGTTGTCCAGGGTCAGCTCAAACTCTGGGACACCCGGGGTGCCAGCTCCATCTCCTGTTGAAGTTGACGTCCGCCATGTACACAACCCTGTGACAGCCCAGAGACACCTGTCCCAACACAGACAACAACAACAAATAAGTTGTTGATCAGCCCAGAGACACCGTCCCAACACAGACAACAACAACAACAAATAAGTTGTTGATCAGCCCAGAGACACCTGCCCCAACACGACAACAACAACAACAAATAAGTTGTTGATCAGCCCAGGAGACACCTGTCCCAACACAGACAACAACAACAACAACAAATAAGTTGTTGATCAGTCCAGGAGACACCGGTCCTAACAAAGACAACAACAACAGATAAGTTGTTGATCAGTGCAGGTGTCTCCACAACACAAAGAACAACAACAAATAAGTTGTTGATCCTCCGGAACCTGTCCCACACAACAACAACAACAAAAGTTGTCGATCAGTCCAGGAACACCTGTCCCAACACAGACAACAACAACAAATAAGTTGTCGATCAGTCCAGGAGACACCTGTCCCAACACAGACAACAACAACAAATAAGTTGTCGATCAGTCCGGAGACACCTGTCCCAACACAGACAACAACAACAAATAGTTGTTGATCAGTCCTGGGAGACACCTGTCCCACAAGACACACAACAAATGATCATAAACCTAACACAGACAACAACAACGAATAAATATTGTTGATCAGTCTGGGAGACACCTGTCCCAACACAGACAACAACAACAAATAAGTTGTTGATCAGTCTGGGAGACACCTGTCCCAACACAGACAACAACAACGAATAAATTGTTGATCAGTCTGGGAGACACCTGTCCCAACACAGACAACAACAAATAAGTTGTCGATCAGTCCAGGAGACACCTGCCATAACACAGACAACAACAAATAAGTTGTCGATCAGTCCAGGAGACACCTGCCATAACACAGACAACAACAAATAAGTTGTTGATCAGTCCGGGAGACACCTGCCCCAACACAGACAACAACAACAACAAATAAGTTGTTGATCAGTCCAGGAGACACGTGCCCCAACACAGATAACAACAAATAAGTTGTTGATCAGCCCAGGAGACACCTGCCCCAACACAGACAACAACAACAACAAATAATTGTTGATCAGTCTGGGAGACACCTGCCACATCACAGACAACCTCTTTGCCAGTCAGGATTTTTTTTTCTACATGTTGTCCTGAGAATGTAAAAACTGAGGTTGTAAGTATGAGCGGTATTTGTTTATTTTCATGACATTTTTCACCATGTATCTCCCTTTGTGTGTTCTTTTGAAAAAAATATATTGAAGAGGGATACTTAAAAAAGAAAGGAAATATTTATCCAGCATGTATATAAAAACACTCACAAAAAACAAACAAATAATTTATGGGATACAAACCCCAAATACAAATTACCACGCAAAACAAGAAAACTAAGTAATACTTATTTGATATTCTTACATGTACATGCAAAACGTCATTCTCTGCCGGAGAGTACATTAGTAAGATTTGGTTCGTTTTGAGGGATCTGTTATTTGTCATGTTTGAAAACGTATGTGTTCAATATACGCTTGTCTGTTCGTACCGTAAATGACATTGCTTCTCACTCTCTCTCTCTCTCTGTCTCTGTCTCTGTCTGTCTGTCTGTCCTCTCTCTCTCTCTCTCTCTCTCTCTCTCTCTCTCTCTCTCTCTCTCTCACTTTTCCAGTTAGATACAGCGAAAAGACAAAATGTTGCTGTCGTATTATCATCAGATGATGAACTTGTAATTAAATCAGTTGCGAAAT
>CM031605.1:52595792-52598292 GCA_018398815.1 Conus ventricosus
ACACACACACACACACACACACACACACACACACACACACACACACACATGGTAGCTTCTTCAAACATTGACATTTTACAATGGAACTGTCGCTCCATTATCAGAAACATTTATCAACTTGTACAACATATTGCTTCAAATAATTTTAAAGTTATATTACTGCAGTCGTTAAATACGGTCAAAAGTAAATTACCACACCTATCTAATTATTACTACCCACCCATCTTCCAACAAGATCAAAACAGGTAAAATCAACACAGCCATTTACATCCACCGAGATCTGATTTCATCCCGCTCAAATCGCCAGCCCCTCAAAATATTCCATTCTTGAATTCTTGTGCCGCTACTGTTAAATTTAATCGAGATCTTATCATTATATGGTTTCTGTGTACTCCCAAAGGGACCAAATGAAGAAAGTACGGAATGGCTGCGTTTCTCTTCCAAACAATGAAAAATGGGTCATAGGCGGGATTTTAATGCTCATTCACCACTGTGGGAGAAAGATGGTAATAAGATCACAAGTCACCGTTTTGTTGAAAATGTTGTGATTCGAATATGTATCTGCTAAATGATGGTAGTATTACCAGAATACCTGACATAGAAGATCACAACCATCAGCAATAGACATATCTCTCATATCTCCTCAACTAGCTCCAGACTGTGTTTGGGAATGTGATTTCGGATCCTTTAGGTAGTGACCATTTTCCAATCAAAATAACATTAAATGAAAAGCTAGACCCTGTTGTTCCTTCGGACGATAAAATCCGCAACTATAACTACAACCGAGCAGATTGGAATAATTTGAAACTATTCTTAATTCATCTAATATAATCCCTCCAAATGAAAATATCAATTGTGCATATGATCACTTTGTCAAATCAGTATTATTTGCTGCTGACAATTCCATTCCTAAATGTTCATCTCATATCTGCATAAATATGCAGGAAACAGCTGGTGGACTGATGAATGTGCACAGGCGAAGAAGAAAAGAAACTGAAATACAAAATATATCTGATAACTAGATCTCCTTCAAAACACAGAGAAATGAAAGAAGCAAAGTCAGCTTTTAACAGAAAAATAGCCCGTGCTAAACGATTATATTGGTCAGATTACAGTTCAATTGAAATCACCTCATCAAAATATCTCCAGAAGGTATGGAAGAAAATACGTAGTATGAAACATGGTGACAAATTCTCAAAATGTCGTATATCAATTGATAACACAGACTCCCGACTGCTGCTCAAAAAGCTGAGAAATTTGCAGATTTGTTCTCTTTTAACAGCAGGGTAGAAAGTCTCTCACCCAAATGCAAACTATATAGGGAAGAACAGGAAACAAAATACGAGTATAGAGATCCAGATCCTGATAATAGTCTCTGCATCAATGCCCCCATTACACTCGCTGAAGTTCAGGAAACTATTTTGTCATTGAGTACTAAAAGAAAGTCTGTCGGCCTCGATGAAGTTTCAAATGAATGTGTGAAACACTTGCCGGAGAGATGGATTCAGTATCTATTTAAATTGTTTTCGAATTGCTGGGATGATGGAGTTATGCCAGATTTATGGAAATAGTCAATAGTTGTTCCAGTACATAAAAACGGAAAACCAAGAACAGACCGTATAGTTATAGGCCAATTGCTCTCACTTCTCATACTGGTAAACTGATGGAAAAAATCATAACTGTAAGATTAGTTCATTACTGTGATAAAAATAATATAATTCCAACAATCAGGCAGGGTTTCGCTCTGGTAGGTCTACAATTGATCACTTACTAAAACTTTCAACAAATATCAAACGTCAATTCGCTCGCCGACAAAATGTTCTTGCTACTTTCTTTGATATAAAACGAGCGTACGATCAAGTATGGCATTCACAACTACTGCTGAAACTTAAAACCAATGGGATTTCGGGCGTATGTATCAGTTTATTAAAGATTTTCTATGTAACAGGTCAATACAAACAAAAGTGGATCACTCGTATTCCACTTCAAGAATCTACATATAGGAATTCCTCAGGGCTCACTTATTGCTCCATTTCTTTTCAATTTACTGATACATGACCTGCCTCAAGTACTGTCAAAACATACAGTTGTAGTACAGTATGCAGATGACATATGTATGTGGACGGATGCAATATAAAAAACATACTCCTGTTAGAAAACTGAAGCACATTCAAACCCTGTATCAATGCGAATTAGACAAAATAAGTCATTTTTTGACCCCAGAATGGTCTAAGTTTCTCTGTTGATAAACCCAGATGATGTTTTCAGTGCTGGTAATTCTCCCAGAAAATTGCCGAACTTTCATATTGAATGAAGCGAACTTCAGTTTAAAGATACAGTCAAATTCCTAGGTGTATTTTTCACTGCAAAACTTTCGTGGAAAATTCATATAGAAAATACTTTAACAAAAGCTAGAAAGTGTTTAATATTCTCAAAATTGTCAGTAGGCACTATTGGGGGTCAAGCCACTCCATGTTTGATTCACCTCGCGACTGCCCTA
>CM031605.1:52615792-52625792 GCA_018398815.1 Conus ventricosus
TGTGTGTGTGTGTGTGTGTGTGTGTGTGTGTGTGTGTGTGTGTGTGTGGTGTGTGTGTGTGTGTGTGTGTGTGTGTGTGTGTGTCTGTGCATGCATGTGTGTGTGTGTGTGTGTGTGTGTGTGTGTGTGTGTGTGTGTGTGTGTGTGTGTGTGTGTGTGTGTGTGTGTGTGTACGTGTGTGTGTGTGTGTGTGTGTGTGTGTGTGTGTGTGTGTGTGTGTGTGTGTGTGTGTGTGTGTGTGTGTGTGTGTAGTGTGTGTGTGTGTGTGTGTGTGTGTGTGTGTGTGTGTTGTGTGTGTGTGTGTGTGTGTGTTGCGTGTGAAAAGAACATACTGGGCAAAGACTAAGGCACAGGAGATAACGGGGAAATAATGATAAGGACAACCGGGAGTATGGGAAGAACATAAACGGGAAAAGGAAAAACGAAAGAGGAAATGAGGCATCAACGGCGAGGACAGCGGGAAAAGAAAAGAACATGTGAGGAAAAAAAGGCAAAATTCAACACATCAATGTGGAAACAATACACGAATTGGGAGAATAGAAATGAAAAACGGGGGAAAGACGAGAAACATACACCCGAAGGTGCCAGCGGGACTCTGAGAACTACTGTCCTCCATTGCCGAACCAACCAGCTGGGAGCAATCCTGCAGCACCCTTGGACGTTTACACTGTCTTCACAAAACGTGCAGGCACGCACGAGGCATTCTATTAAGACATCAAGGGACATAACTGCTCCCTGAGAGATGCCATTGTGTGGCCACCGATTGCGACACAACAGAACCCCCACGGCCCGTAGCCGTTTCGTTGACAGGGGAAAACGGTACGATTCCAGACACAGCCAAGCTGGCTCCATCAGGGCTATGTTTTTGTACTCCCAGTTCTTATAGAACAGGGAGTGCTTTACAAGGGAAACGAAGAAATGCTGTGTGTCTGTCTGTGTGTCTGTCTGTCTGTCCGTGGTCAAAATGTGTTTCACTCGCTCCAGACAAAACTACAGCGCCGATCTTTCTGAACATGTATTGGTATGTTCATTATGAGTCACGGATGATGCCCAATGTTATATTTTACCGTTATAGCCGTTGCTAACGGCTATAACGGCCTATAACGGTTTTTCTTCTTTATGGAATGTCTCAGAATGTACTTGGCCGATCTTTCTGAACATTTGTAGGTATGTTCATTATGGGTCACAGATGATGGTCGATGTTTACCAGAATAGCCGTTACTAACGGCTATAACGGCCCAAAACGGTTTTTCCTCTTTATGGAATATCTCACGCGAATTCAAGATAAACTGGGAGTACGTTTATATGCTTTGCATCTTTTTTTTTCTCAAGGAAAAAGGGGGAAAGCAAAAGAAGAAATATGGGAATATAATGAGGTGAGCGGGGAAAATGGAAAGTGTATCTAGGGAAAGGGGAAAGGCGAAAAGAAGAAACGTGTGAACAGTGGTAAGGAGATGGAAGAAGGGAAAGAACAGTGGTAAGGAGATGGAAGAAGGGAAAGAACAGTGGTAAGGAGATGGAAGAAGGGAAAGAACAGTGGTAAGGAGATGGAAGAAGGGAAAGAACATATGGGGGCAAGGGAAAGGGAACAGGGGAAATGTGGAAATAATTGGAGAGTTTGGGGATTGGGCAGAAAATATAAGGGGAATGAGGTAAAGGAAAAACGGGGGGGGGGGGATGAATTCAATGTTGAGGAAAGTAAAGAAGACAGAAAGAACGCGTAAGAAAAAGGGAAAAGGCAAAACAGAAATGCATAAACAATAGTAAAACGAGTCGGGAGGTCGGAAAGATACATGGGGTGGGGGGGGGGGGGGATCGGGGGGGGAGGGGTAAATCAGAAATATGTGAATAATTGATAGGAGAGTGGGGAGCAAGCAAAGAACACGTTACTTACTTACTTAGGCCCATAGCTCAAGGGTGAGCATAGGCCATCGACAACACTCCGCCACCGCACTCGGTTCTGGGCTGCTCGCTGAATGCCTGTCCAGTTGGTCTCCTGCCTCTTTATCTCCACCTCAGTGTCTCGCCTCCAGCTGCTGCGAGGTCGGCCTCTCTTCCTCTTCCCTGCGGGTTCCAAATCAGGGCTTGGCGTGTGGTGCTGGATGCTGGCTTCCTGAGAGTGTGTCCAATCCAGCCCCACTTCCTCCGCAGAATCTGCTTGGCCACTGGTTCCTGTCCTGCCTGCTTCCATAGATCTTCATTGCTGATTTTTTCTGGCCATCTGATTTTGAAGATGCGCCTCAGACAGGTGTTGATGAAGGTCTGAAGTTTTTGTTGTATTGCCTTGGTCATTCTCCAAGTCTCGCAGCCATAGAGTAGACCCGATTTCACGTTTGAGTTGAAGATGCGTAATTTTGTTGTCTTGATCTCTCCTGAGGCCCAGATGTTCAGCATGATGAATGCTGCTCGCGCCTTGCCTATCCTGGCCATGATGTCTTGGTCGGTGCCCCCCTGTTTGTCAACTACGCTTCCCGAGTAGACAAAGGAGTCTACTTCCCTGATGGGCTCGCCTCCAACTGTGACTGGGCTGCTGTCTGTGGTGTTGATCTTCATCAGCTCGGTCTTCTTCTTGTTTATCTTGAGCTCTGTTCCTGCTGATGTTGTCTCAAGGCGGGTGTCTTGTCCTGCATCTGTGTGTGACTGTGGGAGAGGAGTGCCAGGTCGTCAGCAAAGTCAAGGTCATCTAGCTGCGTCCAGAGTGTCCATTGTATCCCATTGTTCCTGCCTGTTGTTGTGGTCTTCATGATCCAGTCGATGACCAGGAGGAAGAGGAAAGGTGACAACAGACATCCCTGGCGCACTCCTGTCTTCACCTCAAAACTGTCTGACAACTGGCCTGCATGAGCCACCCTACAGTTCATATCCTGATAGGTGCACCGGATAAAACAGGGGGAAATGTGGAAATAATTGTAAAGACAGTTTGGGGATTGGACAAAAAATATAAGGGGATTGAGGAAAAGGAAAAACGGGTGGGGGTGGGGGGTTGAAAACAATGTAGAGGAAAATAAAGAGGACAGAAAGAACGCGTAAGGAAAAGGGAAAGGCAAACCGGAAATGCATAAACAATAGTAAAACGAATCGGGAGGACGGAAAGATACATGGTGGGGGGGGGGGGGGGGGGATATGTGAATAATTGATAGGAGAGTGGGGAGCAAGCAAAGAACACGTTGGGCAAAGCGAAAGGGCAAAACAAGTGTGTAAACAAAGCAAGGAAATGGGTTAGGATGAAAAGAACGTATGGGGAAAGGGAAAGTCAGTAAGAAAATATAGAACCAATGGTAGGGGGAAATGAGGAGAATGGAAAAGGTAAAAAGAGAAAAATCAGACAGATTGAAGAAAAGAGCCAGAGAGACAGACAAACTCACGGACAGCTCGAAAACTATCTAACAAACGAACGAATTAAATAAGGTTTCACAAAGTTAGTTTGATGATGATTCTGTTGAGCTTTGCTTCCTAAACTTGGTGCAAAAAAGGTGAGAAAAATCAATTTTTAAAAAGCGCACGCGCGCATGTATGTGTGCGAGTGTGTGTGTGTGTGTGTGTGTGTGTGTGTGTGCGCGCGCGCGCGCGCGTGTGTGTGTGTGTATACGTGTGTGTGTGTGTGTGTGTGTGTGTGTGTGTGTGTGTGTGTGTGTGTGTGTGTGTGTGTGTGTGTGTGAGCAAGCGTATCTGTGTGCACGCACGTACGCACACACGCACGCACGCACACACACGCACACACACACACACACACACACACACACACACACACACACACACACACACACACACACACACACACACACACACATGCCAAACAGGAGGCTAAATGTAACACAATTAAGTCGCACAGAAGGCTAAATACGGAGTCATACTGGTCAACGTGAACGTTAGATGTGGACACAAACTGGTCAAACAGTAAGCTGAATGTTGACACAAACTTGTCAAACAGAAAGCTAAATGTGGATACACAGATGTCAAACAGAAAGCAAAATGTGGACACACACATGTCAAACAGAAAGCTAGATGTGGACACACACATGTCAAACAGAAAGCTAAATGTGGACACACACATGTCAAACAGAGAGCTAAATGTGGACACAGACATGTCAAACAGAAAGCTAGATGGGACACACACATGTCAAACAGAGAGCTAAATGTGGACACAGACTGGTCAAACAGAGAGCTAAATGTGGACACAGACATGTCAAACAGAAAGCTAAATGTGGACACAAACTGGTCAAAGCTAACTGTGGACACAAACTGGTCAAAGCTAAATGTGGACACAAGCTGGTCAAAACTAAATGTGGACACAAACTGGTCAAACAGAGAGCTAAATGTGGACACAAACTGGTCACACAGAAAGCTAAATGTGGATACACATATCAAACAGAAAGCTAAATGTGGACACAAAGTGGTCAAACAGAAAGCTGAATGTTAATGTTAACACAAACTTGTCAAACAGAAAGCTAAATGTGGACACAAACTGGTCAAACAGAAAGCTAAATGTGGATATACACATATCAAACAGAAAGCTAAATGTGGACACAAACTGGTCAAACAGAAAGCTAAATGTGGATACACATATCAAACAGAAAGCTAAATGTGGACACAAGCGGTCAGAGAGCTAAATGTGGACACAACCTGGTCAAAGCTTAATGTGGACACAAACTGGTCAAAGCTTAATGTGGACACAAACTGGTCAAAGCTATATGTGGACACAATCTGGTCAAAGCTAAATGTGGACACAAACTGGTCAAAGCTATATGTGGACACAAACTGGTCAAAGCTATATGTGGACACAAACTGGTCAACGCTAAATGTGGACACAAACTGGTCAAAGCTATATGTGGAAACAATCTGGTCAAAGCTAAATGTGGACACAAACTGGTCAAAGCTAAATGTGGACGCAAACTGGTCAAAGCTAAATGTGGACGCAAACTGGTCAAACCTAAATGTGGACACAAACTGGTCAAAGCTAAATGTGGACGCAAACAGGTAAAACTGAAAGCTAAATGTATACACAAACTGGTTAAACAGAGAGCTAAATGTGGACACAAACTGGTCAAAACGGAAAGCTAAATGTGGACACAAACTGTTCAAAACTGAAAGCTAAATGTATACACAAACTGGTCAAACAGAGAGCTAAATGTGGACACAAACTGGTCAAACGGAAAAGCTAAATGTGGACACAAACTGTTCAAACTGAAAGCTAAATGTATACACAAACTGGTCAAACAGAGAGCTAAATGTGGACACAAACTGGTCAAACGGAAAGCTAAATGTGGACACAAACTGTTCAAACTGAAAGCTAAATGTATACACAAACTGGTCAAACAGAGAGCTAAATGTGGACACAAAGTGGTCAAACGGAAAGCTAAATGTGGACACAAACTGGTCAAACTGAAAGCTAAATGTATACACAAACTGGTCAAACAGAGAGCTAAATGTGGACACAAAACTTACACGGCCAATGTCCAGCTAAGACACAAACATAGCCACCCCTCTCCCTCTGCACCGTCCCCGCGTCCCTCCCCTCTCCCCATTTATATCCCCTTTCTCATTCCTGTCCCTCCCAGTTCCCCTCCCCCCTCCTCCCCTTCACCTGCCCCTCCCCTCCCCCCTTTCCTCTTCCCATCGTCCCCCTTTCTTTCCGTCTCTCGTCTCCCACCCACCACCATCCCCGTTCTCTTCCTCCCTCTCCTCCTTTCCCCGTCCTAGTCCCCTCTGTCCCCTTCCCTGGTCACGTGTCAGACAGACAGACAGACAGGCAAAAACGCCCTTCGTATAATACTCAACCTTCAGAGAAGTGGGGCACAAATACACACTGGTAAACACCAAACCCTGGAGTGGTAAACTGACGTGAAGCACATTCAGGATGGGGGAGGAGGGAGGCAGAAGATGGGGAAGATGATGGGGAGGGGTGCAATGGCATGCTCGGTACGTCAGTGATGGGGAGGAGGAGGGAGGGGGTGCAGTGGAAGTGGAGGGATGAGGCGCATCCACTGGCTGCACACCAAAACTTAATGCGCCAAGACCTTGCTTAAGGAGTCGAGTATTTATAGACTCACGCAATGCGATTGCTTTGAGAATTTGTTTTACTGTGTCTGAAAGTTGATTCTCCTCATTTTCTTTTTATATGACCAGCAAGGTACAATGCCAGGTGGTTCAAAGCAGACAGATTAAAATCAAAGTAATGGGATTATTTGGCGCTTCCAGCTGGCGCAAAGATAGGGTCACGGGTGAGTGCAAAGGCCTGAAATGTGACGTCAACTAAGAGGAAGGTCATGTATTTGAAGACTGTTTGTGATTTCATCTGTGAAAATCCCTCCAAAACAAGATAAATAATTGGTGGGGAGTTGTTCTTTTGATCAATTATCAGTTTAACATAAATGCTGGCGTAAGTTTATAGTAAGCCTCAAAATGGTTACATGGATTACATGATGTTTCAGTGCAAAATCGTCATTGAGGTGAGTGACCACAGAGGAAATAGTAGGGAGATAATACATAGCCAAGATCTCACTCAATCCTCTCCACCACCACCACTACCAGCTCCTTTTTCCCTCCAACCACTGCACCTCCCCATCCCCCTCCCCTCCCCGATCCAACCCCCAACCCCTCTGCTTACCATCCCCTGCCTCCTGTACCATAACAGAAAGATGAATACTAATGAGGTAGGACTCTATGTTTGTTGTTATTAAATCGGCAACGTATTTTTGTGTGACCTGCTAGGAACGCTGCGGGTAAAACGGTGCCCGACAAAAACAAAACAAAGAAGACAGGAATGGCTCGAAGCATGCTGTTGAAACCGCGAAGAGCTAGTCTCCCTTTAACCACCTCTTCTTCCCCCTCCCCCTCCCCCTCCCCTACTCCCTCCACCACCACCCTTCCATCCCTACCCCTTCTCATCATTAATCCACGTTGTTTTCAGTGCCTACTCTCTTTTTCATGTTAAGTACTCCCCCCCCCCCCCCCCCCGCCCAACCCCACACCCCGCCCTTCCCATGCTGCCCACTCTTTTTCTTGTCATGCTCTCGCTGTTGTGTTTTTCAGATGTCTCTTGTCATCAAATAATACCCGATTCACCGCATGATGTTAACCACATTTTTTTTTTTTTGAATGTCTAGTGCGCACACTCATCCACGATTTTCCTTCCTCATCTTCCTCCGGTTTTTGTGTTGTTGTTGTTGTTGTTGATGTGAGGGGGGATAGAAGGGAGAAAAAAAGGATAGGGTGGGAAGAAGTAGGATAGATGATGGAGAGGGGGAGGGGCTGTTATGGCATGATCAGTATAGTTGATGATGTGGGGGGGGGGGGGTGGGAGGAGAGGAAGGGGGGGTGAGAGGATGCAGTTGATGTGGAGGGATGTGACACATCCACAGAGGAAGTAGTAGGGAGAAAACACATAGCTAGAGATCTCACCCAGACCTCCCCATCCACCACACCACCACCAACGCCACAACCACCCTGCAAGACCCACCTACTTTTCCAATCCAACTACTGTACCTCCACACGCCACCTCCCACCCCCACCCTGATCGCCCCCACCCCCCCTCCTCTTATCCCCTCAACATATCATTCCCTGGCCTCCTTAACTAATCAAAAAGATGAATACTGGATCAGGTGGAATCCATGTTTGTTATTATTAGTTGCAACATAATTCTGTGTGTCCCGCTAGGGAACGCTACGGAAAAACAGTGCCCGGACAAAAACATAAACAAAAAATAGAAGAAAAAAAACGAAAACAAACAAGACAGGAATGGCTTCGAAAGCATGCTGTTTTAAAACCGCGAAGAGCTGGTCTCTTTACAACCTCTTCTTCCCCACTCCCCCCCCCCCCACCCTCCTCCACCACCCCCTTCCATCCCTACCCCTTCTCATCATCTCACGTTGCTACCAATGCCTACTCTACATTTTCATCATCAGTAGCCCTCCCCCCCCCCCACCCCCAACCCCCATCCCCCCTCCCCCCACCCTCTATTCCCATGATCCCTGCTTTTCTTTTAAGCTCCTCGCTGTTGTGTTAATGTCTCGTAGTCCATCACAATCTTACCAGCATTCACCGCCTGTGGTGTTAACACTTGTAATTTTGGGAGGAGGGGGGATTCTTAGTTCACCTCCTCCACGATTTTACTCTCCTCCCTCAGTTTCTCTGCCCGTTTTTTTGCTGTTGTTGTTTGTTCATTGTTGGGAAAGGGAGGGGGGGGGGCAGTGGAAAGATTTTTTTAAAAGGGAGGATAGGGTGGGTGGAGAAGGGGGTGATGATGATGGGAGTGGTGCAATGCACGATTTGGTAAGGTCGATGATGGGGGAGGGGGGGGAATGGAGGGATTCAGCGAAGTAGAGAGATGAGGACGCATCACAGAGGAAATAGTACAGAAGACAACACATAGCTACAGCCCTCCCCACCACCACTAGCCCAGCTGTCCATCTCCTTTTCCCCCTCCACCTACTGCCCCCTCCCCCCCCCCCCCCCTTCAATCGATCAACCGCTATCCTCACATGCCACCTCCTGCTCCTGTACCAGTAACAGAAAGAAGCATACTGACCATGTAGACCTCAATGTTTGTTTGTTAACTTTCACACGTCGGCAACATATTCTTGGACCCGCTAGGGAACGCTACGGAAAAACGGCGCCCGGACGAAAAAAGACTTGATATAATACCAAAAAAAAAAGACAGGAATGCACGAACGTGCTGCTTAAACTGCGAATACCTAACTCTTTATCACTTCTTCTTCCCACTCACCCCCCCCCCACCCTCCCTACACCACCACTCTTTTCCATCCCTACCCCTTCTCTTTATCCATGTTGCTTTCAAGCATACTCTTTTTTTTGTATAATACCCCACCCCACCCCATCATCCACGCCTTCCCGTGCTCCCACTGTTTTTCTTTTCATGCTCTCGCTGTGTGTTTTAATGGTCTCGCTCCTCGTTTGTCATCAGAAAAAATTACCAGCATTCACCGCCTGTGTGTTCCACTTTTAGTTTTTTGGAGTGTCTTAGTTCACCCTCGTCCAACGTTTTTATTCCCTCATTTCTGGCCCGTTTTTGCGGTTGTATGTTGTTTTTGTTGGGAAGGGGGAAGAGGGAGGAAGGGGAATGATTAACAGAAGGGTGAGAAAAAAGGGAAGGGGGGGGGGTGCGGGCATGGGTGGATGCGAAATTGAAAGACAAACGCGTTTCTTGGGTTTAGTTCTTTGTCATTATAATAAAAGCGGGAGCGGAGAAAGAGAGAGAGAGAGAGAGAGGAGAGAGAGAAGAGAGAGAGAGAGAGAGAGATAGAGAAGAGAGAGAGAGAGAGCAAACGAGCCACTAGAGATTTTTTTTTCCACAGTTGAGGGGAATGCCTATAAGCACCACTTGCTTTTTTTTCCCCATAATCCGTGCCTCCATAAAATGAAAATATACGGCAGGTAATCCCTCTTCCCGCCCACCAATGATAATAAAAATGATAATCATAATTATTTTTAGCCCACAAAAAGTCGCAGAAGAAGAGACTAAGCGAGAGACAGCAGACAGGACAGACGACAGACAACAGACAGAAAGAGAGAGAGTAGAAGAGAGAGAGAGAGAGGAGAGAGAGAGAGAGAGAGAGAAGAGAGAGAGAAGAGGTGAAAGAGAAAGAAGGAGAGAGAGAAAAATGAGAGAGAGATGATATGATAGATATGAATGATGAATGATTATGAGATGATGAATGATGATGATGATGGCTATGATGATGTGATGATGATGATGATATGAGGATGAATTATGGTGATTATAATCATTATTTCCAGGGTAACGATAACAAAGGAGAGAGAGAGATGAGAGAGAAGTGAGAGAGAGAGAGAGAGAATAGAGAGAGAGAGAGAGTTAGAAGAAAGAAGAGTTTTGTCAAATCATTCCACTATTGCCGTCCCCGTCCTGGACGTCCGTCATCCGGACCCCCACCCCCCCCCCCCCCCCGCACCACCACCCACCATCTTACCCTTCCTCCACCGCCCACATTATCCCACCTCAAGACCCCCCTCCCGCCCCCCT
>CM031605.1:52635792-52643292 GCA_018398815.1 Conus ventricosus
CTCAACTTATCTAGTTCTTTCAAACCCACATCTGACATATGCATATTTACATAAGTGAAATACCCTAAAGGTACACAAAGTTGCGATCTTTATAAAAGTTTTGCAACCTGTGACTGCGAAATAACCATGGCAATTTCAGCAACACATGAACCATATAAGACAGTATTGACATTATCAAAGTTGTTCATCTCAATACCTTTCTCCTGATAGAGTGAGGTCAACACTGAGCATTCAAACAAAAGATGACGTACGGAAATGTTTTCTCCGCAGACACAAGTAATACCATGAGAATATTTAGTGTTCCAGGTATTCAGCCTTAATTTATGAATTAACCTAACAATGTGCCTAGGGCACGATGGTAAAGTAGTCACGTTTTTACTAAAATTCTGCTTATGTATGTACTTTTCCATAATTTGGATTAATTCACAAGAGGACAAATCTAAGGGACTTTGGTTAAATTTTCAGCGTTTCTATTTGCTCCTTCTTTTGCAAGACTGTCTGCTATTTCATTCCACTTTATACCACAGTGAGATGGGACCCAACAAAAATCAATTCTTATACCAGAGTTATGAAAACAATGCAATACATGCTTTATTTCAAAAAAACAAATTTTTTCTAGCTTTGCAGTCCCAACGCTCTAGTGATTGCAAAACAGATTTGGAATCAACACACAATAGGATTTTATATAAAGCAATTGGTGTATCATATATGTACATCAAAGCCTTCAGTATTGCATATAATTCTGAGGTATAAATTGAAACCCCCTTTCCTAAATGATATGATTTCCTGACATTTAAAGTTGGTATTATAAAGCCAGAACCACTGTCAGAGGATTCCATTACCGACCCATCTGTAAACACTTTTAAATGATTTGGATAGCTGTTTTCTAAATGTTCACGAACTTCAGTTGTTAAGATATTTACATTATCACTTTTCTTTAACACAGTGTATTCGTAATCAAAAGAAGCGTTTAGGTGCTCCCAAGGAGGCATTGAAGGTACCGCAGGAAATTTGGTATAGCAGTAATATCAATATTACAATGTGACATAAAGTCAGATGTGTAGTTTCTAATTGGTTGGATGTATGATATGTTTTCGAACTCTTAGGACAATCTTTACTGGAATCCATCAGTATTTCTTCAGTAACTGAATTTTCAACAGAAAGACTTCTGACAATATATTTGGACACATCCAATATTCGCTTCTCATTAAGTGGTAAGATATTTGTTTCTTTATAACATTTATAAGTGTTTGTATGAACTGGAACTCCCAGAGCTAATTTCATGGCCTTACTATCCAAGCTTTGAAATCTCTTTAAAAGAGAATTAGGTGCAGAGAAATACACTTCCTGCCCATATGTCAATTTCGATCGGACTAACGAGATGTATAGATGTAAAAGGGTATGACAGTCCTGACCCCATGGTTGACAACATATTATTTTAAGAACGTTCAATCTTTTTCTTGTTTTATCAATCAAATTTTCAATATGTGTTTTCCAGTTCAGCTTCGGGGTTAAAAATAACCCCCAGAAATTTAACTTTTTGTTTATATTCTAGAATCTGACCATCTAGCAAAAGCAAGGGTAGCACCTTTGGGTTCTCACCATTGTTAAACAACATAAGACATGTTTTTTTCTCCAGATAGTTCTAATCCGTTGTTCTTCATATACATAGATAATCTATCCAATTCCTTTTGGTATATCTTCTGTAAAAAGTTTATTGTTCTTTTATTTGAATGTTTCCTTAATGTACAGTTAATCCAAATAGCAATATCATCTGCATATTGAACTACATGCGTAGCATTTGACATAGATTTGGGAAGATCATGGATTAGGATTGTAAACAACATGGAGCAATAACTGATCCCTGAGGAATACCCATATCTACATTCCTAAAGGATGAATAAGTTCTTCCAATTCGTGTACATATGCTTCTTTCTGTTAGGAAGCTTTTAATGTAATCAAACATTCTCCCAGAAATACCAACATTTTTTTAATTTGAAAAGTAGCCTTGCGTGCCATACGCAGTCATAGGCTTTTTTTGACATCAAAAAATGTAGCCAAAGTACTTTTTCTGCGGGAGAATTGTTTTTTAATGTGACTGGTCAGTTTTACTAAATGGTCTGTGGTACAACGACCTTTTCGAAAGCCGCTTGCTGAACAGGAATCACGCCATTTTTTTCACAGTAATACAACAGTCGTTTTTGAATAATTTTTTCTAAAAGTTTACCAGCATGAGAGGTTAGAGCTATGGGTCTGTAACTATGTAAAGATGTCCTCGGTTTACCTTCCTTGAGTACTGGGACTACTGCCGAACTTTTCCAGATTCTTGGAATAGTGCCATTAATCCAACAGTTTTGGAATAATGAATGCAGTAATACTTTCCACGAAGAAGGTAAACGTCTCATGAGTTGATAGGACACTCCATCAAGGCCAACAGCTGAATCATGTGAAGGGATAGAATCTAATGCTTCTGTTAGTTCTGACAACAGTAAAGGTGAGTTCAGGAAATGTTCGTTTTCTTGTGAAGGAGCCATGTAATCATCTTTTTGTTCCTCATTGTTTCTGTGATGAAGGGCTTTCTGGCTGAAGATTTTTAGACTGACTACAAGCTGAAATAAACCAGAAAAAGCTTAAGCTTTATCCAAAGCAGAAGGAAATCAGTTGTAGCTTTATAGGTATGACTGACTTTTATAGCAGTTTTTCATTTCTTTAACTTTTTTCCAAACTTCAAATAAATCTTTTGATTCCGATACTTCGGCTTCGCAAAACTCAACCCAGTACTTTCTTTTAGCTTGAGCAACACACACACCACACACACACACACACACACACACCACACACACACACACACACACACACACACACACACACACACACACAGGTCTAAGACAGTAGAATAGAGGAATCAGAGAGAGAGAGAGAGAGAGAGAGAGAGAGAGAGAGAGAGAGAGAGAGAGAGAGAGAGGAAGAGGGAGAGAGAGATAGTAGAACAGTAGAAACACACACAAAGAGACACAGAGAGAGAGAGAGAGAGAGAGAGAGAGAGAGAGAGGAGAGAGAGAGAGAGGGAGAGAGAGAGAGAGAGAGGAGAGGAGAGGAGAAGGAGAGGGGAGAGAGAGAGAGAGAGGAGATGAGAGAGAGAGAGAGAGGAGAGGAGAGGAGAGGATAAGGAGAGGGAGAGAGAGAGAGAGAGAGAGAGAGAGAGAGAGAGAGAGAGAGAGGAGAGGAGAGGGAGAGAGAGAGAGAGAGAGAGAGAGAGAGAGAGAGAGAGAGGAGAGGAGAGGAGAGGGAGAGAGAGAGAGCACAAAGGGCATGGCAGGCCGTAGAAAGGCGTTATGCTGTGGCTGACAGGTAGGTGGACAGAAACCATTGTCTGTGACAATTGTGTCTCTTTCTCTCTGCCACTCCTTCTCCATGTTTAACCTTCACTCTAAGCCATGTGTCCTAAAGAATTCTGACCACCTTCGAAGCCGCATCAGAGAGAGAGAGAGAGAGAGAGAGAGAGAAGAGAGAGAGAGAGAGAGAGAGACAGAGACAGAGACAGAGACGGACAGACAGAGACAGAGTGAGAGAGAGAGAGCAGGAGAGAGAGAGAGAAGGAAAGAGAGAGAGGCGGAGGGAGTGAGACACAGAGAGAGAGAGGTCAAAGACAGTAGAAGAGAGGTATCAGAGAGAGAGAGAGAGGGTGATAGAGAGAATGGGTGAGAGGGAGTGAGAGGGAGGGAGAGAGAGGGGGTGCGAGGGAAAGAGTGGTGCGAGATGAGGGAGAGAGAGAGAGACATAGAGATGAGGTTACCTCCGACTGATAGAAATAGAGAATCAGAGAGAGGGGGAGGAGAAGAGAGAGAGTGAGGGTGAGAGGGAGAGAGAGGGAGGGGAGAGAGAGGAGAGGGTGAGGGGAGAGAGGAGGAGAGACAGAGAGTCAAAGATGTACAATAGTGGAATCAGAGAGAGTTGGAGGGGGGGGGAGGGGGAGAGAGGTCTATAGGACAATGAATTGAAGTATAGGGAGAGAGAGAGAGAGAGAGAAGGAGAGAGAGGAGAGAAGAGAGATGGAGAGGAGTGACAGAGACTGAGACAGCTCAGAGAGAAAGAAAGAGAGATAGAAGAGAGGACAGTTAGAACGTGGAAACACACACACACACACACACACCACACACAACAACACACACACTCACACACACACCACACACACACGCACGCGCGCGCACGCACACACCACAACAACACACACACACAACACACACACCACACACACACACTACACACACAGGTCTAAGACAGTAGAATAGATGAATCAGAGAGAGGAGAGAGCAAGGAGAGAGAGATGAGAGAGAGAGAGAGAGAGATGAGGAGAGAGATGGGAGAGAGAGTAGTAGAACAGTGAAAACACCACACAAAGAGACACAGAGAGGGAGAGTAGAGTTGAGAGAGAGAGAGGTGAGAGATGAGAGAGAGAGAGAGAGGAGAGGAGAGAGGAGAGAGTGAGAGATGGAGAGGAGAGAGAGAGAGAGTGAGAGGGGGAGATGGAGAGATCAGAGTGTGAGGAGAGAGAGAGAGAGAGAGAGAGAGAGAGAGAGAGGAGAGGAGAGGAGAAGGAGAGGGAGAGAGAGAGAGAGAGAGGAGAGGAGAGGAGAGGAGAGAGAGAGAGAGACGAGAGGAGAGAGAGAGAGAGAGAGAGAGAGTGGAGAGGAGAGGAGAAGGTGAGGGAGAGAGAGAGAAGAGAGGGTTGGGAGATGGAGAGAGAGAGAGACGAGAGGAGAGAGTGAGAGAGAGAGAGGAGGGGAGAGGAGAAGGAAGAGGGGGAGAGCGAGGAGATAGTGAGAGAGAGTAGAGAGAGAGTGAGAGGAGAGGTGAGAGAGAGAGAGAGCGAGGAGAGAGATGAGAGAGAGAGAGTTGAGAGAGGAGAGGAGAGGGGAGGGAGAGGGAGAGAGAGAGAGAGCACAAAGGGCATGGAGGCCGATAGAAAGGCGTTATGCTGTGGCTTGACAGGTATAGGGGACGAAACATTTGTTCTGTGACAATTAAAGCACAACACTTTGTGACGCTCTGTGTGCCTCTGGGGGGATCAAGGTTCAAGCCTGGTTAAACATTCACACATGGCCCTCACCTCCTTCTCCCTCTCTCTCCTCTCTCTCTCTCTCTCTTCTCTCTATCTCTCTCTCTCTCTCTCTGCTTCTCTCTCTCTCCCTCTCTTATCTGCCTTCTCTCTTCTCTGCCTTCTCTCTCTCTCTCTGCCTATCTCTCTCTCTCTGCTCTCTCTCTCTCTCCTCTCTGCCTCTCTCTGGTCTCTTTATCTCTCTTGATCTCTCTCTTTTGTTGACTAACATCATTATCTCTCTCTCTCTCTCTATGACTCTCTCTCTCTCTCTCTCTCTCTCACTCTCTCTTCACTCCTCTCTATCTCGCTCTCTCTCTCGTTGGCTACCTATCTCTCTCTCATAATTTATTCTATTATTTGCAGATATCGTTATTCTGTTTTCTCTCTACACCAATGCGTCTCGACATTTTGATTTGCAGTGCTGTGTGGTGTCTGGTGAGTGTGTGCGTGTGTGTGAGTGTGTGTGTGTGTGTGGTGTGTGTGTGTGTGTGTGTGTGTGTGTGTGTGTGTGTGTGTGTGTGTGTGTGTGTGTGTGCGCGGTGCGTGCGTGCTGTTGCGTGCGTCCGTGTGTGCGTGCGTGCGCTTTGCACGCCGCGCGCGTGTGTGTGATGTGGTGTTGTGTGTGTGTGTGTGTGTGTGTGTGTGTGTGTGTGACGTGTGTTTGTGTGTGTGCTAGTGTGATGTGGGGTGTGTGTGTGTGTGTGTGGTGTGTGTGTCGTTTGTGTGTGTGTGTGTGTGTTTGTGTGTTGGGAGGGAGGGTCTGAGGGTTTGGGTCCACGTGCGAGTATCAGTCTGTGTGCGTGTGTGAGTGTGAGTTTGTGATTGTATTTGCACAAAGTGTATGACACAACTATGTGTGTTTGACGTGTGTCCGTGTGCGTGTTAGTGCGCGGGTGTAAAATGTAGTTTTAATAACAAGACAGAATTAAAGAGAGAGAGAGAGAGAGAGAGAAAGAAAGAGAGAGAGAGAAGCGCCGTGCGCGAGCGCGCGCGCGAGAGAGAGAGAGAGAGATGGAGAGGAGAGAGAGAGAAGAGGGGAAGAATGAGAGAGAGAGAGACAGAGGCAGAGAGAGTAGTGAGCACAGAGGCAGCGGAGAGAGAGAGATGGGACACACACAGAGGCAGAGATGAGAGAGAGTGAGTGTGAGAGAGAGGAGAGAGTGAGTGACGAGTCGAGAGTGCGAGAGAGGAGAGAGAGTGATGAGAGAGTGAGAGAGAGGTGAGAGAACAGTGGCAGAGAGAGAGAGAGGAAGGGAGGGGGGGGCGTAGGACAGATGATGACTCAAGCACCAATGACCCCCCACCTTCCCCCTTGTCCTGCACCCTTCCCTCCCGTCCAAATGCCTCTCCTCCTCCTCTCTCCTCCTTCCCCCTGTCGGATCCATACACTCTCCTCCCCTCCTTCGCCTTCTCCCCACTGCCACTTTCCTCCCCCTCCTCCTCTTCCCTCTCTCTCTCTCTATCTCTCTCTCTCTCTCTCTCTCTCTCTCTCTCTTTTCTCTCTCTTGGGACCCAACATGAAAGGGACTTGTTCCTTTCGGGAGTCCTGAGTACGAAGGTCACTGCGTGCAATCTCTCTCTCTACTCTCTCTCTCTCTCATCTTCTCTCTCTCTCTTCTCTCTCTCTCTCTCTATCTCTCTCTCTCTCTTCCTCGCTTGTCTGTCTCTCCTCTCTCTCCTCTCTCTCTCTCGTCTTCTCTCTCTCTCTCTCTCTCTCTCTGCTTCCTCCTGTTTATGTCTGTCATATCTCTCTGTCTCTGTCAGTCTGTCTTGTCTGTTGTCTGTCTGTCTGTCTGTCTGTCTCTCTCCTCTCTCTCTCTCTCTCTCTCTCTCTTCTCTCTCTTCTCTCTCTATCTCTCTGCCGCAGGGGTGTGTGTGTGTAGTGTGTGTAGTGTGTGTGAGTGTGTTGTGTGTGTTTGTGTGTGTGTGTGTGAGTGGGTGTGAGTGTGTTGTGTGGTGTGTGTGTGTGTGTGTGTGTGTTGTGTGTGTGTGTGTGTGTGTGTGTGTGTTTGGGTGTTGTGTGTGTGTGTGTGTGTGTGTGTGGTGTGTGTGTGAGAAGTGTTGTGTGTGTGTGTGTGTGGGTGGTGGTGTGTGTGTGTGTGTGTGTGTGTGTGTGTGTGTGTGTGCGCGGCGCGTGCGTTGCGTGCTTGTGTGTGTGTGTGTGTATGATGTGTGTTGTGTGTGTTGTGTGTGTGTGTGTGTGTGTGTGTGTCTTTGTGTGTGTGTGTGGTGTGTGTATGTGTGTGAGTAATATGTCTGTGTCTGTCTGTTACTCTGTCTTTCTGTTGTCCATGCTGTCTGTCTGGTCTGTCTATCTTGCCCCCCCATCTCCCCCCCCCCTCACCACCCAGGACGTCAGTGTCACAGTCACTCAGACAGAAAAAACGATTGTCCAGGGG
>CM031605.1:52648292-52653292 GCA_018398815.1 Conus ventricosus
TTCCATTGTGTTGACGACGGTGAACGCTCCTTTTTTCTTTATTTCTTTTTTCCTCTTTTTTTTTTTTTTTGGTGCCCCTTCGGTTTGGAATTCTCTTCCATGTAAAACTCCGCTCGTCTACACATCACTTTTCGCTTTCATCCTCCTTCTTCCCTCCTTCTAACCCCTCCTCCTCCTCCTCCTCCTCCTCCTCCTCCTCCTCTCTTTCTCCCTCCCATCCCACTTCCCTGGAATGATTATTCCTCCATAAGATCCAGTCAGCCATCCCCCCCCCTCCGCCCCCCCCCCCCCCCCCCCCCCCAAAAAAAAATAGTGGCCTGTCGATGTTTGACAAAGACATCAAGACAAGACAAGACAAGAGAAATGGAGGAAGGTTGTTGGTAATTGTGCTCACAAAGTGATAGTGGTTTCTATCTCCTGTTTTAACAGACACTTTCAATATGTTGACGATGGTGAACGCTCCTTTTTCCTTTTTTTTTTCACGTTTGTTTGTTGTTGTTGTTGTTGTTTTGTTTTCTTTTTTTTTTTTGGGGGGGGGGTGTTTTTCTCCCCCCCCCCCCCCCCGCCCCCCCTCCTTTTTTGTGCCCCTTCTGTTTGGAATTCTCTTCCATGTACAACGCCGCTCGTGCACATTGCCTTTCGCCTTCCGCTCAGTTTGAAAAACAGATCTTTTTTCAGCGAAATCCCTTTGATCGGGTTGCAGCCGCTTGTTGTGTTGTGGCTGCTGCAGCTTTGTTTGTCTGTTCGTTGATGCTGATGAGATTATCATCGGCGTGGAATGCCTGTCTGTGTGTTTGTCTGTTCGTTGATGCTGATGAGATTATCATCGGCGTGGAATGCCTGTCTGTCTGTCTGTCTGTCTGTCTTGTCTGTCTTTTTGGTGTGTGGAAGTGTGCGTGCGCTGCGCCGTGAGCGCTCATATGGGAGATGGAGCTTCAAATGTTATTGTCAGTAGTAGTAGTAGTAGTAGTGGTAGTGGTGGTGGTGATGGTGGCGGTGATGGTGGTGGGGGTGGTGGTGGGGGTGGGGGTGGGTGGTGGTGGCAGTGGTGGCGGTAGTGGTGGTGGTGGTGGTGGTGGCGGTAGTGGTGGTGGTCGTGGCAGTGGTCGTCGTAGCAGTACTAGTAGTGCAGTAGAAGCAGTAGAAGTTGTGCTGGTGGCAGTCGTAGCACTAATAGTATTAATACTAGTAGAAGAAGCAGCAGAATTAGCAGCAGCAGCAGAAGTAGTAGCAGAGTAGAAGTAGAAGCTGTAGTATACCAATAGTAGTAGTGGTGGTAACGGTGATGGTGGTGGTGGTAGTAAAAGAAGTAGCAGCAACAGCAGCAACTGTAGTAGTAGTAGTAGTGGTGGTGGTGGTAGTAGTAGTAGTAGTAGTAGTAGTAGTAGAGTAGTAGTAGTAGTAGTAGTAGTAGTAGTAGTAGTAGTAGCAGTAGCAGCAGCAACAGCAACAGCAGCAGCAGCAGCAGCGGCCGCGGCGGCGGCAATAGCAGTAGTAGTAGTGGAGGTGATAGTGGAGGTCATAGTGGTAGTATGTAGTAGATAGTAGTAGTAGTAGTAGTAGTAGTAGTAGTAGTAGTAGTAGTAGTGGGTAGTGGTAGTGGAGGTGGTGGTGGTGTCTGTGGTAGTAGTAGTAGTACCAGTGGCAGTAGTAGAGGGGGTGATGATGGTGTTGGTAGTAGTAGAAGTAGTAGCAGTAGTAGTAGTGAAGGTGGTGATGGTAGTAGTAGTAGTAGTAGTAGCAGCAGCAGCCGTGGTGATGGTGGTGATGGTGGTGATGGTGGTGGTAGTGATGTTGGTGTGATGGTTGTAGTAGTAGTAGCAGCAGCAGCAGCGGCAGCAGTGAATTGTTGTTTTCTTGTTCTGCCGAACATACCCAGCAGTTTACTATTGTTCCATAACGAAGATTTTGCTTCTCCATTGACATTCGAAATTCAGGCTGAAAGTTGAGAGTCTGCAGGCGAAACATGAAGTGAGAGAATGAAAGAGGTAAATCGCCAAAACGGAAAGAACAACTAAGAAAGCAGCTCAGAAGCAATGCGTTTTGAACCTTTAGCGCTTTCACACACAGAGCAAACAAAAGTGTCCCTTCCCCCCCCCCCTCCCCTTCAGAAAACAGAAAAGAGTAAAAAAAAATTTCAAAAAGGAACAGTGACCAAGCTGTGCTTGGACAGTATTCTTCTACAGTCAGCAGAGAGGGTGACGAGAGTTATCTCTCCTAGATATATAAAAACTAGAACTAGAGGAGAGAAGGAGAGGTTGTGGCGCGGGGATGGGGTGGGTGTGGTGGTGGGGGGTGGTGGTGGGGGGGGGGGGGGGTTGAGGCGTATGGGAAGGAATAGAGGGCGGGCTGCTTTTGATAGCAAACACAAATACTGTTAAAAAATTCAAACAATCTGGAGATTTTGCTGATCAATGGCTAAATATTTCTCTCGATGCAAAGATTTTACAAACACTTATCATGATTTGCATTATTGATACCACGTTTGTTATACCGACACGAACAGTGTATCGAATATTTAACGATATCCAATAACCTGTCGGCTTGTAGTGTTTGTCGACCGTTGACTCACATCCTATGACTGGCCGATGAGAAGAATGCTGCAGTCCATTGATGCTCAAGTACCATTTCGCTCACGCGAAGGATCGCAGACGATTAGACTTTGGAATGCGACAACAAATCCGTTAAGCCCACGTGCAAAATGCATAGAGAGCACGTCGTTATCATCATCATTATTATCATCATCATCATTATTATTATTATTATTATTATTATTATTATTATTATTATTATTATTATTATTATTATTATTTTCATTATTACTATCATTATTATTATTATTGTTGCTGTCATTATCATTATTAGCATTATTATTATCATTATTGTTATTATTATCATTATTACCATTATTATTATCATCATTATCATGATTATTATTGTTATTATGACGATCATGTATATCATCATTATTAAGAGTACTTATATAGCGCCTATCCTCGGTTAGAGACCAAGTTTTATGCACTTTACAATCCACGCTCTCGTTTACACGACGGGCTGCCTACCCGGGTAGAGCCGACTGAAGAGCTGCCTGCTGGGCGCTACATTCTGTCATTTCCCGTGTCATTCAATCGAACATCAGTCACTTAGTTTTTCATTCATTCTTTCAATGTTTTGGTGTCTGCTGTGTGTGTGTGTGTGTGTGTCAACCACACCAACGCCCAAAATTGTCCTTCTCTTCCGAAAGTTGGTGATGGGAATTTAAATGTGTGCAAGATGTTATGCATGCGTTCACACACGGAACCTCGGTTTACAGTTCATTCGAAGGACTTTTTTGGGAAATGAAGTCAGAACGAATGTTAAAAATCGAGACAAAAATCCCCCTCAACCAAAACGGCTTGGCGTAGATTCAAACCCGCAACCCCAGGATCGCCAGGATCACGAGTCCAGCGATCTACCACTGGGACGATTCCGGCCCACGTTAAAGAACCCACGACAAAAAAGGACACATACAATAGAAAAATCCATTTTGATAGATGGACAAAAAACGTGCACATATACATAGATAGATTGGTGGCGGTTGTGCTGTTGCCACGTGCCTTTACTGCGGAGAGAACCCTGGTCACAAACATAGACATCGGTGCTGACGAAGAAGTTATTCTTCAGGAAAATCTGTTTTTAAGCAGAATTGTTAGTGAATCCCATCAAAGAACAGGAACAAACATATTACCCGACAAAGCACGACGCGTTTGGACTTCACAGGTCCTCTTCAGGCAGGATAATCAACGTTCAGGACAAAGAAAACGAAGAACGAGCACTCTTGCGAAGAATTTGAGAAGATATAGCGAGTGCTCGTTCTTCGTTTTCATTTGTCCTGAATGCTGTTTATTTGGCCTGAAGAAGACCTATGAGGTCGAAACGCGTCGTGTTTTGTCTCGTAATTTGTGTGTCCCTGTTGTGCGGCGGATTTACTATCAATTCGTTTTTGAAAAAAAAAAGTGCCTCAATTTTCGTCTGCATTCACTTCACTTTAAAACAAGGGAAAAGTGCCGTTACGAAGCACGTATACACTGCAATGCAACGCAAATCAATGCCATCCGAAGCCATCAATTACAACGCAAATCAATGCATCCGAAGCCATCATTACAATGCAAATCAATGCCATCCGAAGCCATCAATTACA
Organism: Conus ventricosus; assembly: GCA_018398815.1. Taxonomy (NCBI): domain Eukaryota; kingdom Metazoa; phylum Mollusca; class Gastropoda; order Neogastropoda; family Conidae; genus Conus; species Conus ventricosus. The sequence goes on from CM031605.1 coordinate 52,652,473, forward strand.
ACGCAAATCAATGCCATCCGAAGCCATCAATTACAATGCAAATCAATGCCATCCGAAGCCATCAATTACAATGCAAATCAATGCCATCCGAAGCCATCAATTACATGCAAATCAATGCCATCCGAAGCCATCAATTACAAAGCAAATCAATGCCATCCGAAGCCATCAATTACAACGCAAATCAATGCCATCCGAAGCCATCAATTACAACGCAAATCAATGCATCCGAAGCCATCAATTACAACGCAAATCAATGCCATCCGAAGCCATCAATTACAACGCAAATCATGCCATCGAAGCCATCAATTACAACGCAAATCAATGCCATCCGAAGCCATCAATTACAACGCAAATCAATGCCATCCGAAGCCATCAATTACAACGCAAATCAATGCCATCCGAAGCCATCTATTACAACGCAAATCAATGCCATCCGAAGCCATCAATTACAACGCAAATCAATGCCATCCGAAGCCATCAATTACAACGCAAATCAATGCCATCCGAAGCCATCAATTACAACGCAAATCAATGCCATCCGAAGCCATCAATTACAACGCAAATCAATGCCATCCGAAGCCATCAATTACAACGTAAATCAATGCATCCGAAGCCATCAATTACAACGCAAATCAATGCCATCCGAAGCCATCAATTACAACGCAAATCAATGCCATCCGAAGCCATCAATTACAACGCAAATCAATGCCATCCGAAGCCATCAATTACAACGTAAATCAATGCCATCCGAAGCCATCAATTACAACGCAAATCAATGCCATCCGAAGCCATCAATTACAACGCAAATCAATGCCATCCG
>CM031605.1:52665792-52668292 GCA_018398815.1 Conus ventricosus
CTCATCCTCATCACCATGACCATCATTATCCTCATATCCTCATCCTCATCATCAACTTATCACACTAAAGACGAGCAAAAAGGAAACTAAAGTGAAGGGGAGGGAGGGAGGGGGGATGAAGTGGGGAAGAGACCTCTCACATAAGCAACAACAACAAAAATGATAGGGAAAAGGGGAAAATGATGTTCCTGTGATTGTCCCCTTCTCATTCCTGTCTCAAGTTTTTTTAGGAAAAAAAAAAAGGAAAGAAAACAAAAGGAAAAAAAAAAAATCCCCCAAACCAAAGAACAATCGTTGTCGTCTGCTTCGTTGACCCTTCCTTCCACCCGCCTCACCAGCTCTTCGGCGCGACCTCTGCCTGTCTAGACTCATCAAAGCCCAACATCCGGGTAACCAGCCTGGGCGCCCATCTTGAATTCTGGACAAACAAGCGCGCTGCGGGCCCAGAGTGGGCTTTCGCTTCACTAATTTCATTCCGAAGCTCCCCCCCCCCCCCCCCCCCCCCCCGCCCTCCCCCCTCCTTCCCCACCCCCACCTCCCTTCTCCTCCCTCCCTTCTTCCCTCCTCCTGCCCCCACGTCGTCTTTGATTCCTAATAAAGCACTCTCTTCACCCCTTATCTCCCCCTCCTCTCCCGTCCCCACCCCACCCCTCTCTCGCCTCTCGCCGCACTACTACACCACAATGGCGAAATTAAAGGACCAACCGCGGCTCCATTTTCCGACCGGAAAAAAGAAAGTGAGTGACAGTTTGAGGGAGTTAAAGAGAGAGAGAGAGAGAGAGAGAGAGAGAGAGAGAGAGAGAGAAGCAGCTGCTCTGAATGAATAAGGGTACGGTGCGTGTAAGAGAGAACGAAGAGGGGGAGGAGAGGGTGCGAGGGTATGAGAGGAGGGGGAGGGGGTGGGAACTGGTTGGAAATAAGCTGGCAGAAACAAGATTATCATGATTATTGTTATTATGAAAGGAGACCTCTAAATCGTCTATAGAAAAAGACAGAGGGGGGGGGGGGGGGGAGACAGACAGGCAGAGAGATAGACAGAAAAAAAGAAAGAAAGAAAGAAACAAGGAGAGAGAGGGACACAAAAAGGAGAGAGACAGAGACAGACAAACAGACATACGGACGGACGGACAGAGACAGAGACAAAGACAGAGGCACAGACAGAGACAGAAGAGGGCTGAAAAATCATGTGAGTGATTTTACTGGTGACGCCATGTCAAACTTCAGTGACTAATCAGCCGTGGTAATTAGTACACCCCGCCAGTCAGTGAGATTAGGATCGCCCCTTTTAGTCACTTCAAAGCCTGCCGCACCATCATCTGGAGGGGGCGGAATGACATGTCTTTACAACACCCAGGCCTTTTATCTGAGAACAAGGCGAAAGGATCTTTTCTTCGAGAGAGGGGGAAGGAAGAAGATAAAAGAGTCCCACCAGAGATGACAGTAACATGGTCAGGACTATCCCAGGCGCAATCGCTAATATCGAACTCATTGAGAGAGAGAGAGAGGAGAGAGAGAGAGAGAGAGAGAGAGAGAGAGAGAGAGGGGTGAGGGAGGGAGGGAGAGAGAGAGACTGAGAGAGATGCATTCGGGTAGACAGATATGAGAGAGAGAGAGAGACAAAGAGATAGAGAGCAGCAGAAGCAGCAACATCGTAATGTTCATATATTCATCATTATTATTATTATCATTATTACTGGTGTGGTGGTGGTGATGATGGTACAACTAGCTTTACTTATTTATTCACTTATCTATTTATTGTCATTGATGTTGTTGTTGCTGCTGTTGTTCATCTATTTTCATTATTATCATCATTGTCGTCACGTCACTGCCGTCAATATTGTTATCATTATTATTATTACTATTATTATTATTATTGTCATTATTGTTGCTATTGTTATCATCATCATCATTTTTATCATCATCATTATCATGCACGCATCAGCATCATCATCATCGTCTAAATGTTGTTATTGCCATCGCTACTAAAGCTGGTCTCGTCCAGGCTGGTTTTGTTCGCGTTTCTATCAAGCAGACAAAGGCATCAGGAGTAATGCCGACAGTACTGTTGAAGCACAGAGGATCAGAAATCATCAAGGCACTGACAATTACCTATCAGAAAATATAAGTAACAAAACAATGGCCAAAAGAATGGTCACAATCCCTTGTAATACCTTTGGCCAAGAAAAGAAAATCTAAAACTCAGTGAAAATTGCCGTCCATCAGTGTCAGAACCAGTGTAGTAAATTGATGTTGAGGGCCCTGTTGGACAGTGTCTTCAGAAAGAAAGAAGAAATTTCGTTAAAGAACACATAAGAGTCAGGTCGAAAATGAATTTATCGGAATAAATCTCAATATTGGACATCGGATAGAAGATCGTCTTCCACACCATCATCTCGACCACAGTTCATTGACTTCCAGAAAGCCTTTGACAGTGCTTGGTGTGAAGTTTAGAGGCTGGCAGAGCGGAACTGCCCCTATGAAGACAGCCTCATCCAAGTCA
>CM031605.1:52685792-52688292 GCA_018398815.1 Conus ventricosus
TTACAATCAACACTCGTTTACACAACGGGCTGCCTACCTGGGTAGTGCCGACTGAGAGCTGCCAGCTGGCGCTTCATTCAGTCGTTTCCCGTGTCATCCATTCAGTATCGTTCAATATCGATCACTCATTTTCCTTACTTCCTTCATTCTTTCCATTTCTCACGCAGGGTGCATGCTATGTGTAACGTGTCATCCATACCAACGGCCAAACTGGCCTACTCTTCCGAACGTTGGTGATGGGATTTTACGTGTGTGCAAGATGTTATGCATGCGTTCACACACGGAACCTCGGTTTATAGTCTCATTCGAAGGACTGTATGGGAAATGGAGTCAGAACCAATGTTAACTCCGAGGGAAAAATCCCCCTGTACCGAAACGCCCCGGCGGAGGTTCGAACCCGCAACCCCAGGATCACCAAGATTACGAGTCAGGCGCTCTACCAACTGAGCTATTCCGGCTCCCCATGGTCAAATTTATGGTTGGCCTCAAAACGCTTACATGGATTACATAGTGTTCTAAGCTGAAGGTGTACAGAGCAGTTGTTCTCTCCACTCTCCTCTGTGCATGTGAAATGTAGACAGTGTACCGACAGCATGCAAAGAAGCTGAATCACTTCCACACAACCTGCCTCAGAGGACTTTGAACATAAAATGGCAGGACAAAATCCCAGACTCAGAAGTGCTCGACCAAGCAGGTCTGCCGAGCATCCACACCATCCTGATGCTGTCTCAGTTTCAATGGGGAGGTCATGTGGCTCGCATGCCAGATCACCGGCTACCCAAGAGATTTTTCTGCGGCGAGTTGCAACAAGGAAAACGTTCCCATAGAGGTCAGAAGAGACGCTTCAAAGACACTCTCAAAACATCCTTGAAAGCGTTTAACAGCAACCCAGACACATGGGAACAAACTGCTATGGATCGAGCTAGATGGCGCTACTCTAGCCACAAAAGGGCCAGTTTATGTGAATAAAGGAGGACAGCTGCAGCGCAACAAAAGAGACAGGCAAGGAAAGCCCGCGCAAGAAAATCAAGGGCAGGTCTCCCACACTGCCTGTCCAAGCTGTCACCGCACATTCCGTGCGCGCATCGGCTTGATCAGCCACCTGTGTATTCACAAATCATCACACACACACACACACGCGCGCACGCACGCACGCACGCACGCACGCACGCACGCACGCACGCACGCACGCACGCACACACACACACACACACCCCACACACACACACACACACACACACACACACACACACACACACACACACACTCCTCAACCCCTAGAAGACTAAAGTGGTCCTCGTTGATTCGACGGACGAACAACAACAGTGTTCTATGCACAATCCTAATTGAGGCGTGTGGCCTGCACAGCTGAGGGAGAGATGGTTGGGTGGAGGAGGGGTATTGGGGTGGGAGTGTGTGTGTGTGTGTGTGTGTGTGTGTGTGTGTGTGTGTGTGTGTGTGTGTGTGGTGTGTGTCTGTGTCTGTGTGTGTCTGTCTGTATCTGTGTGTGTCTGTGTGTCTGTGTGTGTGTGTTGTTTCTCGGGGATGGGGGTGGGTGGGAGGGGAGGGGAGGCAAGGGAGGGGGGGGAGGGTGTAGGCAATGGAAGTCGTTTGAGTTTCAACCCGTTTCCATATTTGGAAGACAAGATGTCATAAAGTGTGTGATGTCTCAAGTAACAGTTCCTTCTTGCCACGAAAGACGAGGGGTTACTCTCTTTGCGTGAAATTTCTCTCTCTCTCTCTCTCTCTCTCTCTCTCTCTCTCTCTCTCTCTCTCTCTCTCTCTCTCTCTCTCTCTCTTCTCTCTCTGTCTCTCCTCTCTCTCTCTCTGTTTGTGCTGGTGTGTGTTGTCCACTGTAAATTTGAATTATTTCTTAAACTGTTCGATTTCTCTTTCCTTCAGTTACATGTCTTTCACACAGTCCATTAACGCAGTAATTGTACCCCCTTGCCAACAGGGCTACTTTGCTATTGCCCATAAAAGTTGTGTCAGTGTCAGTGTCTCTCTCTCTCTCTCTCTCTCTCTCTCTCTCTCTCTCTCTCTCTCTCTCTCTCTCTCTCTCTCTCTGTGTGTGTGTGTGTGTGTGTGTGTGTGTGTGTGTGTGTGTGTGTGTGTGGTGTGTGTGTGTGCGTGCGTGCGTGCGTGCGTGCTGTGTGTGTGTGTGGTGTGTGTGTGTGTGTGTGTGTGTGTGTGTGTGTGTGTGTGTGTGTGTGTGTCCGCCCTGTCTGTCTGTCTGTCTCTCTGTCTCTCACTCTCCTCTCTCTCTCTCACTGTGTCCGCCTGCCTGTCCGCCTGTCTGTCTGTCTGTGTGTGTGTCCGCCTCTCTCTCTCTCTCTCTCTCTCTCTCTCTCTCTCTCTCTCTCTCTCTCTCTCTCTCTCTCTCTCATGCGGTATATTTCAGAAGACCACGGGAGACTTATGTACCGACAAAGACACGTATCAATAATGCATGGAGATCGGGTGGAGGGGGTATGTGGATTGGAAGGGGGGGGGGGAGGGT
>CM031605.1:52705792-52708292 GCA_018398815.1 Conus ventricosus
TGCAATGAGACATTCGTCGCGGGTGGCGGGGCGCGCTTGGTGCAGACTGCCTGTAAGCTTACTTTATTTTTTTTTTATTCCCGGAGGTAGAAATTCTATGATATCAGCAATCTCTCGATCTCAGGTACAGAGTGTGCTCAGTTCTGATGACAAATTACGTGTCTTGTTTCACATTTTGATATCAATGAATTACAAAATTACAAAATAAAATGAACACTAGACATAGACGCATGTTTAAAACGAATCCTTGTTTATGTGTACGAATATGCAGGAACAACAGAGGTCTGTTATACGAAAAAAAAAACCATCTGAAGGATTTCAACGTGCACCCAATTTTCATGTTTAATTTGATTAAAAAGCGATTTATCAAACAAGTATTTGAACACGCACACATTTAAACTGAAGTTGAAATTTATATGATCACAACTTGGGTTTATGGAGGACAGCAAATGCACAAATCAGGGCAGCAAAAACATAAGCATCCCCCCTCCTCCCTAAAACCACAAACACACCTAAGTGGAACTGTTCATCTAGAAGACAAAAAAAAAATAAGGAGGGAGGGGGGGGGAGAAGGCACAACTTTCGATTTGTTAATATAGATTGTGCAAGATACAACTGTACTGCTACCCATTTGATCATTTCGCAGAAGTGATCCAAATATCACAAAACACACACTCATCTCTCCTTTTCTCCCCAGTCCTCCCCTTCAACTTTCCCTCCTGCTAGTCCCCCACCCTCCCTCTTCACATCCATCCTTTTCCCCCATTCCCCCTCCCTCACCATCCCCCATCCCCCCCCCCCCCCCCTCCCGCTCCAAAAAAACCCACACATACCACTCAAATGTAGATGTCTTTCGTGACGATGTCAGTCAATCGCCTTATACCCGACTCTCAGACAGCAATTCCGCCCGTGCAGGCTATCACCCCACCAAAGAGGCTTACAACTTCCAGTGCCCAACTCTTCCCTCCTCTCCTCCGCTGCATGCCGAGTTTCTGACATGTCGCGGTCAGTGCTGCTGATTGCTTCATTGTTCCAGACTTGCCTCATCGATTTCCCTGTCAGCTTCTTGTCCCGGAGGGAACTGCCTGCTACCATCACCTCTGGCACCGTTAGCCGATCTCGTGCATGTCTCGTCAGTAGTGGAAATCTCGTGCGATCAGCATACGCGCGCGTGCCGCTAACACGACTCGGAATGTTGCAGTACTTTCCGATGTATATTAGTTTTAGGACTTGCCGTATTGTAGTTGATTAAGTATGGCATACATTACCATGCTCAGTGTACATACACCACGTCGCTTGGCTGTGATCATTCTAGTACAGAATATTCTCCCGTCAAAGACATCGTCCAGAATTATCGACTGAATTAGTCATTCCATCTGAATATTAATCTGAAAGCAGAAGTCATATGGCGTTTTGTATGGGATGAATCTTGCAGAAATGTAGCAAAACTGTAATGAAAATAGGTCATGAAAAAGTGCTTCTGTCACGTGGTTTGTGACACTGAACGTCCGTCGTTGTATTAAAACTCGTTGTGATGTCCCGCCGGTGATTCTAACAGGCACGATTTATAGTGTGTAACGCAAACATTGAAAGTCACAGGACGTGATACTGGTTTTAACTAATGTCGTTTTCTTTTCGGTGAAAATGAAATACGCACGTATCCACTAACTGCTAAAATCAGTTACGATATTTGACGATTAAATAATCCTGCTTTAGTTAGAATAAGTTGGAAACACATGCCACATTTACAGTTAAAACGAAGGATGCGACGTATGAAATGAGTGTTTTGTATGAAGTTTGGGTGTATAATTATGAACGCTATCTCTTTCTCTCTGTCTGTCTCTCTCTCTCCACAAACACACACATATATATATATATATATATATATATATATGACAACAGAGTGAATTTGACCCTGTCTTTTAATAATATATATATATATAAAGAGAGAGAGAGAGAGAGAGAGAGAGAATATCAAAACAAAGCTTGCTCTTATATCTTAGATTGAAGAAATAGAGTGAGATAAGCATTCATATCTCCAGTGGTAGATAATTCTGCCTAACTAACAGTATGTGCTTGAGTGGGTGAATGGGAAAAAATTTAAAAAAATGCTTCTCAAAATGAGCCTTTAGCAATCTCCAATAGGGAGGGAAACTCACTAACATATAACTCCTGGTCAGATAGCGATATTTTGAAACCTGATTGTTTCCCCTCTGTGACCGCGGAAAGTGATAATTTGACTCCTCTGCCTTGTCGGTTTTAAGAAGAATGCTATCCCAGAAAAGGCTGGTGTGCAATACCGTAGTATGTTTGTTGAGTTTTCAAAAAAACAACCAAAGGTGCCACCTAAGAAGCAAAAGAAAATCATGAAAGAGCAAAACAAGCTACATTTTCTTGTGAAAAGTAGAAAATATGAAAAGATAACCTCTCAAGACACAAGTGCTGAGGGCCAGTTCTTGGAATGAATCCGCAAGGGACTAAAATACAACAAACTAATAAA
>CM031605.1:52710792-52715792 GCA_018398815.1 Conus ventricosus
ATTTTGAATAGCCTGGATATTATGAAAGTAGTTTGGTTGCCCTGTTTGTATATGGCAAAGTGCTGACGCATGAGATCTCATGGACATTTGACACAGCAAACAACCGAATTTTGTAAATATCTTTTGTCCATTTACACACCGGTGAAAGTTCGAAGGACGTTATAACATACAATACGCTGAAATCAAATATGTTTACTTTCCATTGAATCAGTGTCTGTTTATAAATCAGTGCTTTAAGCCTACAGTTGAACTGTATTTAAGTATGTTCTAGCCGTTTTGCATTCCACAATACTGTATCAGATCGTCTTGCATTGCATCAGCTTGTTTTGAATCGCATGTCAATCTGTTACGGTGTCTTGCCCTGTATTGCATTGCATTTCGTTGTACTGCATTTGTATACCACTGCATGACATTGTCATCACATTGCAATGCTCTGCATTGTATTGCATTTCATTGTACCGCATTATATTCCACTGCATGACATTGTCATCACATTGCAATGCTCTGTATTGTATTGCATTTCATTGTACTGCATTGTATTCCACTGCATGACATTGTTATCACATTGCAATGCTCTCTATTGTATTGCATTTCATTGTACTGCATTATATTCCACTGCATGACATTGTTATCACATTGCAATGCTCTGTATTGTATTGCATTTCATTGCACTGCATTTGTATACCACTGCATGACATTGATATCACATTGCAGGGTGTTGTCGTCATACTCTTCAAACAATGCTTTAGGTCTAGCTTTACACAAACGCTCAAACTAAAACCAAGTTTCACGATCGGAAACAAAAAGCCATAGTACCACAGAGATCCAATCCCGTCCCACAGCAGTCGTATCCGCCGTACTATTCTCGACAGGCTGTTCCCATGGCAACAATCACAGGGATGCTCGCCCGTGTTCATTCCTGGCTACTAATCGCCCCTGATAGGGGGCAGGCGAGGCGCTGGGTGACTCACTGTCGTCAGAACGAGGCCAAGCTGTTGCGGAAGGAAGTGTAAAAGAAGGGGAAGAAACTCGCTGGTAATGGATAGCCCGTGATGGCCTTAAAGGTAAACGGATTTTTTTCCCCACACCTAATGGACAGTCTCGGTCTCGCTGTCCTTACATCACGAAAAGGGGGGGAAAACCCGCGTAAATCAGAACATCACCCAGAACTTCCCATGGCAAAAGAAAAAAAGAGAGAGAGAGAAAAAAAGAAGAAGAAAAAAGAAAAAAAAGTCTGCAGAGACAAAAATTCTGAAGAATAAGATTAAAACACCCCGTCCCTTTGGCGTAATCTGAAAATATTGTTGTTGGGAAGAAAAAAAGACCACTACCGTTCTAATCCAGTTCTGGGTAATGTTGAAGAATAGTATACGAAATTCCAGGGGGCTGTTTGCATGCACTTTTTCGGGTGTTTTCGGTTCTGCTCGATGCAAAGAGACGTAAGACACCCTCACCTGCTCACTTTGACCTGTCCTGCCCCACATGTGGGTGCAGATAATTTATTTCATTTCACAAGTAGGGGTATGCATGCACATCAAATGCGCCATTTTGGTTGCTGATCACATGCGCACAACGTCATCACTACTGGGGTTCTTGTCTGTAAATAGTAACCGCATGGCCCCCAACCACGTGTGTCAGTGCAACACTTGTTTTCTAGTCTAGTTTTGTTTGTTTGTGTGTTTTTTCTACATGCTGGTGGCTTTTATTGACCATAATTCCTGATGAAAAAAACCTCGGTAAAGGCCATGCGGTTACTATTTACAGACAAGAACCCCAGTAGTGATGACGTTGTGCGCATGTGATCAGCAACCAAAATGGCGCATTTGATGTGCATGCATATCCCTACTTGTGAAATGAAATAAATTATCTGCACCCACATGTGGGGCAGGACAGGTCAAAGTGAGCAGGTGAGGGTGTCTTATACGTCTCTTTGCATCGAGCAGAACCGAAAACACCCGAAAAAGTGCATGCAAACAGCCCCCTGGAATTTCGTATACTATTCTTCAACATTACCCAGTTCTGCTCATTGAAGGAAGTAAAAAGGCATAACTCCTGGTACAAGATGCGCGCTTACAGACCGACTTTGACCTTCGTGGTTGGCTAGGCTATAAACAACGTGAGCTCAAGATGGATCACTGGTTACCAAATCCTGCTGAGAGGTAAGTCTTGGGTATCCCGTGGCAACGACAGTGGGTAGGGAAGTGTGCTAAAGCCGTTCGTTCGTATGAACTAGATGTGTACAGAGGTGAATTATACCTTTGGCAGTATGAAGGAATTACGCTAACAAACCAGTCTTCAAAGAAATAAGTACAGTGATTGGTCAGAAGGACGCCTCGTACACCAATCGAATTCAAGGTGGAAGTTCAAACATCAAGATCACAAGCATGTACACAATACGGGTAAAAAGATGTTGATGGGCAACATAGATGTCTTCAATATCTCTTTTTCCCCGACATGTAACGCATTTGTTGAGATTACAGGTCTTACTCCAATTCAAGGTCAGAGGCGAAAGGTCAAAGTACGGCGACAGCTGATAGATTCTGAGGGCGATGTGTGTTTTCATGATGCCCAGTGTAGCTACGGAACTGGTTCTTTTCATAAAAAGAGTATGTCACATTTATAGACAGGATAGTTCAAAATGTAAACGACTTCTCATCTTTCCCCTGCCCCTCCCCCCCTCTCTCTCTCTCTCTCTCTCTCTCTCTCTCTCTCTCTCTCTCTCTCTCTCTCTTCTCTCTCTTCTCGCTTTGATGGGGACGGCAAAAGGAAGAAGAAAAGGGACACACACAGAGAGGGCGAGAGAGAGAGAGAGGGGAGTAGGGGGGGGGGAGGAGAAAAGGAGGTATCTCGAAACTGCATTGTTCTGACATTAATGTGATACAAATCAGGTTGATGATATGCAAGAGACGATTTTAACTGAACACAAGGGATGTGCCTGAGAAGAAGAAACACAAAGATTGAATTTCTCTCAGTATCCACTATTCAAATCAAAACTCGTGGAGAAGGGGATGGAAGAAAGAGATTCAAAGACCTTCAAAAGACTGATTTGCAGCCATCAGGATCATCCATGACAGGAAGTGCGTCACTGCGAACACCGTGGCAAACCATAGCTGTTTGGCGAGGGAAGATGTGATCAGACTTGTAATGTTACTTTTGATTACCGATTGCAAGAGAAAAAAAACAACCTCATTGCTGCCAAGGGACAAAATTAATTTTGATTTTTCCCCAGATTTACTTTTGGTCTTCAATAAACAGGTAATACGGTATGTATAGATATTGTGAAAAGTTAAGCCATTTTTCTGTTTTCCCCCAAAGAACCATAAATGAAATAATAACGCGCGCGCGCGCGAGCGCGCGCACGCACGCACACACACACACACACACACACACACACACACACACACACACACACACACACACACACACACACACACATGCACGCAAGCACGTACGCACGCACTCTCTCTCTCTCTCTCATACACACACATGCACACACACACACACACACACACACACACACACACACACACACACACACACACACACACACACACACACACACACACACACACATGAATGCGCGCACGCAAGCGCTCACTAGCACATACGCACGCACGCACGCACTCACACACACACAGACACACACACACACACACACACACACACACACACACACACACACACACACACCACACACACACACACACGCACGCAAGCAAGTAGGCACGCAAGCGCGCGCTATAACATACGCACGCATGCACACACACACACACACACATACACACACACACACACACACACACACACACACACACACACACACACACACACACACACACACACACACACACACACACCTGTTCTCAAGCACTGTTGGAACACCAGATAAGGACGAGGAGCGAGAGAAGGAAGAAGATGACAGCGAGCGGATGGTGCGCCGGACGTATGAGTTCTATCTCACCTCTCTCAACACAGGAACGGACGCTTCGACGCGTCAACGCCTCGCGTTGAGCGGAACCGTCTGGCACTGTTTGGTGAAGATTACAGCACGGCTTATCGGGGCGTTTGCCTCGGCGGCACTTGACTTAAAGCCCCCGAGAGACGATACGTGGCCAGGTTTGTTCGAAATTGGTTAAGGGTGGAAAAAAAAAGCCTCTTGGGGTGGAATCCTTGGCATTTGATTGGTGTGGTAGTTTTGGGTGCTACTTCTACTCTTTTACTTTCATTTCTTCTTGCATTCTTCCTTTTTGATAGTCTATGTGTCGGGAGAGTGGTGGTGGTGATGGTAATGGCTGTAGTGGTGGTGATGGTGGTGGTGAATGAGTGAGTGTGTGAATGTGTGTATGTGCACATGTATGTGTGTGTGCCTGTGTATGTGTGTGTGCCTATGTGTGTGTGTGGGGGGGGGGGGGGGGGGGAAGGGGGGTATGTAAGTATGTATGTATGTGAGAGTGAAGGAGACAGACGGAGAAACAGACAGACAGACAAAGAGGCAGACAGACAGAGAGACTGACACACAGACAGACAGACAGACACAGAAAATCAGAATTATCAAAAACTTTGGGGGAGGGGGGGGGGGCTTCCCATCTTCTGTGCCTCCTCAGTGGTATTGCACCCACGCCGCTCATTTCGACCCACCCCCACCCCCCTCCCCCCTCTCTCTGCCACAGCCCGGTCCGGCCCACCGAAGCCCTGGCACCGGCAATCCACTGGGAGCAGTCAATGTCAAGTCGTCAAGAGACAACCCACTGGAGGAGACACTGCACTGCTGCCGAGTCATTTCGGTGGTGCTCAGTGGCGCCTGTTCTGATCTAACAAACGCGGGTCACTACCTGTTAAGTCCCCTACTGACGACAATAATTGCTCAGTCGCGGAGCCAGCGTGAGTGAGCTCTCCCTCCGGAGGGCGCCACCACGTCCGTCCAACGACAGCCCCCATCCAACGACAGCCCCCATGAATTTGTCGATACTGGTGACCCTGACGGAATCAGTTACACTATT
>CM031605.1:52730792-52738361 GCA_018398815.1 Conus ventricosus
AGATGCAGACAGAGAAAGAGAAAGAGGCACAGATAAACGCAGACAAATACAGAGCAACCGAGACATACAGACACGAGACAGACACAGAGACAGACACGAGACAGACACAGAGACAGACAGGTCGACACAGACATTAGCTGACAGACTGAGAGACAAAGAGGGGGTCAGAGAAAGTGGGCAGTCGAGACGGTTCACCAAGAGAAAGCGAAGTTACCAACATTGTGAAAGTACAGAATCCAGTTACACACACACACACACACACACACACACACACACACACACACAGAGAGAGAGAGAGAGAGAGAGAGAGAGAGAGAGAGAGAGAGAGGGGGGGGTGAGAGAGAGAGAGAGAAAGAGAAAGAGAGAGAGAGAGAGGGAGAGATAGAGACACACGCATACACACATACACACACAGACGCGCGCACACACACACACGCACGCCCTCTAGCACGCACGCACGCACGCACACAGACAGGCACACACACACACACACACACACACACACACACACACACACACACACACACACACACACACACGCGCGCGCGCGCGCGAAGAAGAAGAAAGAAAGAAAAAGGCCAGAAGAAATCCATTCCGTCTCTTTCTGCTTTGCGCCCCAAATCCAATAAACGCAGCCCACAGAGACAACCTGGGAACCCCGCTTAACTTGAAAGACAAGATCAGCCCTCTCCACCCTGCCCCGCTCCTCTCTCTCCCTACCGTGTATGACTTACAGCCACAGTGCTTACAGCATGCCACGGGAATAGGTCAAATGTGGCCCCCCGCAACCAAAACGTGTCTCCGGCTAACTTTTGCGCCCTAGCAAAGATCGATTCAGCCCGCATAACTTTGAACAGATAATGCCTGGAGATTTCAGCTTCGGTTTCAGCGTGCCAGTTAATCCACTTTAATAGCCAACTGTCTTCGTTTTGCACGTAGAAGCTTTCAGCGTCGAAATGCGTTGCTTCTTGGTTCTGAATTGTGGTTTGTTCGTTCCACTGGTTGGCTGGTGTAGTAGTATAACTCTGCTTCTTGCTCTGGACGATATAAAGAAAGAATAAATCTTTATATGAGCGTGTCTGTGCGTTTCTGAGTCATCTGGTCTGTATATGTGAGAACCATCGAACATTCAGTTCATGGAAGTACAGCGAATTAGAATGGTTTCGTTCGTAGAGTGCCGGATTGAGGTTCGAATCTCCGCTGAGCCGGCCGTTTGGTAACAGCGGATATTTTTTTTCCCTTCGGAGTTAACATTGGCTCTGACTCCATTTCCGCTCAGGATGCTGCTGACAGTCCAGCCAATCGCAGAGGCCGTCTTAGATGGCTCTGACAATCCAGCCAATCACAGAGGCCGTCTTAGATGGCTCTGACAGTCCAGCCAATCACAGAGGCCGTCTTAGATGGCTCTGACAGTCCAGCCAATCACAGAGGCCGTCTTAGATGGCTCTGACAGTCCAGCCAATCGCAGAGGCCGTCTTAGATGGCTCTGACAGTCCAGCCAATCACAGAGGCCGTCTTAGATGGCTCTGACAGTCCAGCCAATCACAGAGGCCGTCTTAGATGGCTCTGCTTAACTGTTGTTAATTAGGCTGGTCTTACGTTTTATTTCTTTGGTTTCTGCTTTGTTTTTTTTGTTTATGCCTTCTCATGGAGGGTGGGGAGTAGGCGGGAGAGAGAGAGAGAGAGAGAGGGGGGGGCTGGGTAACTTGTCGTACCTATTAGGCATTATCTTTGTAAAGATGGTGGTGGTGGCGGTGGTCTTCGAACAGACAGATTCCTTAATAACTCTGCTTATCGCTTCATGGTTATCGGATGCATCGAATCTAAGTGACCCACCTCTTTCTGAAATGTTCTCTCTCTCTCTCTCTCTCTCTCTCTCTCTCTCTCTCTCTCTCTCTCTCTCTCTCTCTCTCTCCTCAATGTCAAAACAAAAAGCATCTTCTTATCCACGTTTGATGCAAATACTTCTCCATCCTGCTGTTTTTGACTCCATCCCTACCCCCCCCCCCCCCCCCCCCCACCTCTCTCCGTTCCCCTACTCTCTACTCTACCCTCACCTTCTTCCATTACCCCTCCCCCCCCCCCCCCCCCATCTACCCGGGTTCCCCCTCCTCCCTCCCTCCCTCTCTCTCTCCCTCTCTCTCTCTCTCTCCTCTCTCTCTCTCTCTCTCTCTCTCTCTCTCTCTCTCTCTCTCTCTCTATCTATCTCTTTCTCTCCTCTCCGTTCGGTCGCTCGCTCCTGCTCTAAGATGTCAATCTAAACCCAATTTCTATCGATTCCTCTCTCTCTCTCTCTTCTCTCTCTCTCTCTCTCTCTCTCTCTCTCTCTCTCTTCTCTCTCTCTCTCTCTCTCTCTCCTCTCTCTCTCTCTCTCTCTCTCTCTCTCTCTCTCTCTCTGGGAGATGTCAGTGTAAATCCAATTTCTATAGATTTCTGAGACATCTTATGCAGCCTGCTGTTTAGTGGCTCTCTGCCCGTGGGACGCATTTGTCTCGGCATTCCTACTGGACATGTCTCGGCATTCCTACTGGACATGTCTCGGCATTCCTTCTGGACATAACGTACATGACGCTTAGACCGAGAAAAGTGTTCAGCACCAAAATGGTACGATCCTCCACCACCACCACCACTACCACCCCTCCTCCCCGTCCTACAGTCTCTCCTACCTCCGTCACGTTCCTACAAACTCCCCCCTCCCCCCCTTCCTCTCCATTCAACCTTCCCTTGCATGCATCCTCTCACTCCTTAGGGTTCCATAACTTTGAAGCAACAACTGCCCATCCTTTCCAAACGGCTTGCAGGAAAACAATGACACTGCTAAAGGGTATTAAGTCCAGTATCACGCCTGTACTTTTTCGCAGTTCTGCCTTGCTCCAAACTAAAATGAGGGATTTCACTTGCTGTGCACCTCGGAACGTTGTTCAGTTCTTACTTTGGGTATTAACAAGAGAGAGAGAGAGAGAGAGAGAGAGAGAGAGAGAGAGAGAGAGAGAGAGAGAGACAGACAGACAGAGGCAGACAGACAGACAGACAGAGACAGAACAAACAAACAAACAAAAAACAGACCAGGGGTGCTTGCGAAAGGAGGGGGGGGGGGGGGGGGGGGGAGAGATTTCACAACTCTCAGCAGCACATGCGGGGGTGACGAATCATAAGTGGGCTGCAGTGGGCAGTCGTGTAAAAACCATACTCTTGCCCCTCCCCCCCCCCCCCCCCCACCTTTCCTCCCCAACCCACCCCAACCCCACCCCACCCCCCCCTCTCTCCCGCCTGTCAGCGCCAAGGGGGAACAAATCGTCCTCACTCGCTCTTTACCATCTGAGTCACCGCGGATCCCCGACGACACAAATGGCCTTCGAGGAGGATTTCCTCGTGGTCGCGGCGTAAGATGGACGACTTGAGAGACTCCCGCCACAAGCTCCTGAGCAAGATCGGCTGCTATTGCTGCTGATTCTGCTGCTGCCGATGTTCTGCCTCTTCTGGGAGGCTTGAGAAGGATGCATTTCTTCCTGTATTCTCTTGCTTTCAAAGAAGAAGAAGAAGAAGAAGCAACGGTCAATGGATCTTCTCCTTTTGCGCCATTTATCACGGCTAGTGCTAAATCCTTAGCTGTTGTCAGAGAGAGAGAGAGAGAGAGAGAGATAGATAGAAAGAGAGAGAGAGAGAGAGAGAGAGAGAGAGAGAGAGAGAGAGAGAAGGGGAGTGGGTGGGGGGTCGGGGGGATCGGGGGGTTAATGAGGGCAAATGGAGGGAGAGGCGGTGGTGGGTATAGGAAGGCAGAAAAAGTGGGGGTGGGGGGTGGGGGGAGAAGGCCAGAGAGTGAGAGAGAGAGAGAGAGACAGACAGACAGACAGACAGACAGACAAACAGACAGACAGACGGACGGACAGACAGAGAGACGAGAGAGATACAGACAGACAGACAGACACACAGACAGACAAAATGAGAGATAGACATGCGGAGAGAGAGAGGGGGAGAGAGAGAGAGAGAGAGAGAAACACACATACAGGCAGACCGGCATCTCCCCTTCCCCCTCTTCCTCACACACACACACACACACACACACCACACACACACACACACACACACACACACACACACACACACACACACACACACACGTGCAGACTGAGACGTAGACAGAGTTGGAAAGAGAAAACAAGACACACAGAAAGGGATAAACAGACATAAACGGTGAAGGGCAGACAGATAAACAGAAAGAGACAGCAGATGAAGAGAAAGACACAGGCAGATGAAGAAAGAGAGACAGGCAGATGAGAGAGAGAGAGAGAGAGAGAGAGAGAGAGAGAGAGAGAGAGAGAGACAGGCAGATGAAGAGAGAGAGACAGGCAGATGAGAGAGAGAGAGAGGGGGAGAGAGAGAGATGAAGAAAAAGAGACAGGCAGATGAAGAAAGAGACAGGCAGATGACAGGAGAGAGAGGCAGCTGAAGAGAGAGAGAGACAGGCAGATGAAGAGAGAGAGAGAGAGAGAGAGAGAGAGGCAGATAAAGAGAGAGAGAGGGGGGCAAATGAAGAGAGAGAGGGGCAGAGGAAGAAAGAGAGAGAGACACTGGCAGATGAAGAGAAAGAGACAGGCAGATGAAGAGAGAGCGAGAGAGAGAGAGAGAGAGAGAGAGAGAGAGAGAGAGAGAGAGAGAGAGAGAGAGAGAGAGAGACAGGCAGATGAAGAGAGAGAGAGGCAGATGAAGAGAGAGGGGCAGGCAAATGAAGAGAAAGAGGCAGGCAGATGAAGAGAGAGAGAGACAGGCAGATGAAGAGAGAGAGAGAGAGAGAGAGAGAGAGAGAGAGAGAGAGAGAGAGACAGGCAGATGAAGAGAGAGAGAGAGAGAGAGACAGGCAGATGAAGAGAGAGAGAGAGAGAGAGAAGAGAGAGAGAGAGAGAGAGACAGGCAGATGAAGAGAGAGATAGAGACAGGCAGATGAAGAGAAAGAGACAGGCAGATGAAGAGACAGAGAGACAGGCAGATGAAGAGAGAGAGAGAGAGAGACAGGCAGATGAAGAGAGAGAGAGAGACAGGCAGATGAAGAGAAAGAGACAGGCAGATGAAGAGAAAGAGGCAGGCAGAAAAAGAAACCCTAAGACAGAAAACAGAAGAATATGAAAAGATGAAGATTAGCGAGGCCAGTTAATTAAGGGAAACACTGAGAGATCGATACTTTCAGGCAATCTGTTCACATTCCACAGACAGTTGACGTAAAAGGTCATCCGACTGGGCAACTGAATCCCCCAAATCCTGCTTCACTGCTTTAACAACGTAACATGCCAACGACCACACTCCATTTTCATTACAATGGAGAGAGAGAGAGAGAGAGAGAGAGAGAGAGAGAGAGAGAGAGAGAGAGAGTGTGTGTGTGTGTGTGTGTGTGTGTGTGTGTGTGTGTGTGTGTGTGTGTGTGTGTGTGAATTAATTGTGATATCATACGGAAAAAAAAAAAAGAAGAGTAGCAGAAGACTACAACAGAGAACATGTAAGCACACATACAAACACACATACAGACCTATGACTATACGAATACACTACATAACATTACAATACTAAGTAATCGCAAAATTTAAAACCAAATCATAGTTGAAGACCAATAGGACTATTCAATATTCTCGATCCTTCAGAAAATTCTATGCAGTTTAATGGGCTATTCTACGTGATAATTCTCGAACTTTCTAAAGCATTCTAGAATACTCCGTAATAATTCTTGCTATTGATTCTTCGTTGTTGTCGCTTGTTTCCTTCATTTTTTTCAAACACCGTAAAATGAATAGTTTTTGAGTACGTCTCACAGGAAGGCCTATGCCATTCAGATGTTGACCAACCGCACACCGTCTTCTTTCGGCGCATCTGTGAACTCTGAATCTATTTGAGAAAAAAACTACTCCGTAATGCACTCATTACTGCCTGATGTCTCGTCTCGTGTTTCTTGAAACTTTCGATTGGATTATCCATAAATAATCGAAAGAATGAAAGAGCAATGCAAAGTAGTGTTAGGGAATTGAAAATACAGAACTTTCGATTTGATTCTCTATAAATAATTGAATGAATGAAAGAGCAATGCAAAGTGGTGTGATGGAGTTGGAAATACTGAACTTTCGATTTGATGATCTATAAATAATTGAGAGGATGACAAAGGGATGAACAGCGGCGATGTGAGAAAACTGAAAGTGAAAGTGTTTGGGGAAGGACAAGTGTGATTCTGGGACCGTCGCGATGGTACGCTTCACTGAGTCCAGGTTTGGGAAGCATTGTACTGTTGTAATGAAAGAAATTTGAATGGATCTTTTCTGTGACCGGATCGATCCAACGGGAAATAAGAGTCGTGTCTTTATCTGAAAATCAAATCAGTCAGTGTTGAGATCACCAAGCTGGCTAAGAACAAGTGTTGGATTCTTCGCCGTCGTAATAAAACGAACGAGAGAGAGAGGGGGGGGGGGGGGGGGGGGGGGGGGGGGGAGGAGAGAGAGGGGAGAGGGAGAGAGAGAAAGGGGAGAGAGGCGAGAGAGGGAGAGAGAGGGAGAGAGATGGGGGAGAGAGAGAGAGACAGAGAGAGACTGAGAGAGACAAACATACAAACTGGCGGACAGACGGACAAACGAAGGAGAGAGAGAGAGAGAAAGAGAGAGAGAGAGAGAGAGAGAGAGAGAGAGAGAGAGAGAGGAGAGAAGAGAGAGAGAGAGAGAGAGAGAGAGAGAGAAGAGAGAGAGAGAGAGAGAGAGAGAGAGAGAGACTCAAGACTCAAGACTCAAAAACTTTATTACTCAAGGATAGAGATTTTAGGCAGTGCCTATTCTTCCAATCTGTCCTTGCTATTCTACAACATTCAACTAAACAAACTGCACATATTAATAATGACAGAAACAATGGAAAAAAAAAAAAAAAAAAAAAAAATATATATATATATATATATATATAGCAACATTATAATATTAACAATAACAATAGTAATAAGAATAATAATTATTTAAAAAAAATTAAAAAAAATCCATTACAAAATTACACAAACACAGTCAAACACATACGCTCACGCGCTCACATGCATGCACACGCCCACACATACACGCACGCATGCGCATACCCACATCCACCACACACACACACACACACACACACACACACACACACACACACACACACACACACACACACATTTTCATTAGATAATATAGAGGCAAGCATAAAAGTAGGGCGTTGAGACTATGATCAAAAGGTTAGATTTATTGTTCAAGTAAATGTTTAAGTACTGCTGATTTGAAGGACGGCAGTGATTGACATGTTTTGGCAGACGGAGGAAGAGAGTTCCACACAGATGGACCAAAAAATGCAAAACTAGATTTGAACAAATCAATGCGGACACGTGGTAGAATGTAATTATTTGAATCATATCGCGTTGTTGCCATTTGGATAAACTCAGCAAGATATGTTGGCGCCATGTTTGCATGGACTTTAAACATTAGTACTGCCTTATTATAGGTCAGTTGGCCTGCAGTGGTAACATCATTATTTGCGAATTTGCCCGTGTGATAAGACGGAGAATCTAGTTATGATTTCCCGACT
>CM031605.1:52752866-52755366 GCA_018398815.1 Conus ventricosus
GTTGTTCTCCCTCAGTTTATATAGGGATGGAAACAAAGGATCCCCCTTCGGGCCATGCCTTTGTCCATGCTGCTTCTCAAACCCCTAGTTCACAAGTACCCTGAATTCTCCATTCGCTACATTCTCCCACACATCAGCATTACTCACATCCCTACCTAATTGATTAGCAAATAAACACTTAGCACCAGATGGACATCGAAATTTCCCGCCAACTTCGTGGTCACTTAACACAGTAATTATCTTAAGGAGGGCTACTACAACCTCCACACGCATTCAGCCAGCCTGACAATAGAACCAACACAGTGACCCACGGCAATACCATCCGAACGAATCCAAGACTCCTGCTCTTCACTGACTGTTTACAAAAGAACCTCAGCTGACTAAGTGTCCAGCGCTCGTAGTGGTTACATCCCTTCCCCTTTCGCTATCGGGCAGGTCCGAACTCTCCACTACCTTAGGTGCCATCTGTCGTCTGACCACTTCGTCCTCCTTGACACAGTTCGCTGTGTGTGATGGGTAAGGTACCCTGTTAATGGGCCTATTACCTATTTGTATACTACGTACAACGTCCCTTTGCTCTAAGCGTTTAATGCCCTTTTGTAAGAGGTTTCACGCTCCTTGACAGCGTGCATGCGTGCGCGCGTGCGTGCGTGTGTGTGTGTGTGTGTGTGTGTGTGTGTGTGTGTGTGTGTGTGTGTGTGTGTGTGTGTGAGAGAGAGAGAGAGAGAGAAAGAGAGAGAGAGAGAGAGAGAGAGAGAGAGAGAGAGAGAGAGAGAGAGAGAGCAGAAGGGTCTGTGTGTAGGAATAAGGGTTAAGGAGAGCGAGAGCCATAAGAAAAAGACTCAACTAATATCATATCGTTTTAAACCATCTCAGTTTCACTGTAGACGCTAAACACGAACATCTCGTTTCCTTGCCAAAAGAAGAATGTTCTGAATCAGGGCTGGTAGTAGACATCAAATTCAGTCTGACCGTAATGTTTTACCACAAGACTCTTCACGCTATAATTATCCTTTCTTCCTCCCCCCCTCAGGGAAGGGTACTCGGAAGCCAAGTTCGCTAACCTTCGAAAGAAGATCATGGCTCGCCTCTCCGCCACCTACCCCATCTGGCCGCTCACCGAGCGTGGAAAAATGAGCCACAGAGAGTCCGGGATCCACCCTGAAGGCCAGGGACCGCTCCCTACGGAAACGGACGAACGGAGCCGATGAGACTTCGGCCTCTTCACCAAGCTTCTTCGCCAAAGATCCCAAGTTGGACATAGCCAGCGGGGATTTTGTCCGGGAGACTTCTCTCCTGGGGGATCTGACGTTCCGCCGCACAGCAGCCGGCAGATTAGCGATTTTGTCCGGCCTCGATGGGTGTAAGTATATATGCTGAGTATTAAGATACTGTGAGGTGTGTTTCTCTATGTTTGATTGTTAGGCTGATTTTGTTGCTATAACCCTCTCAGTGTCTGTTTCTGTCTTTCTTCGCATGCGTCGTAAGATTTTGAACTTTTATCTGATTCTATACCCCCCATCTTCCCCACCTTCTGTGGCGATTATGGCGCGCTTTCTCTCCCAACAAACGTATATGAATGACAGACACTGACACATCAACGCTCCTCTTCAAATGATCCGCTTATCTTCCCTGTCCCCGTCCCAGCTCCATCCTACACCCACACATCAAAACACACACACACACACACACACACACACACACACACACACACGTTTGGGAGGTCTTGCTCTCTCTCTCTCTCTCTCGCTCTCTCTCTCTTTCTTTCTCCACTCACACACACACACTTACGTAACTATCATCCTAAACCCATGCCTGTGCCTAGACACACACACACACACAGACACAGACACAGACACACACACAGACAGACAGACAGACAGACAAACTCACACAGACACAGACAGACAGACACACATACAGACACAGACAGACAGACAGACACACATACAGACACAGACAGACGGACAGACAGACACACACACAGACAGACAGACAGACAGACACACACACACACACACACACACACACACACACACACACACACACACACACACACACACACACACACACACACAGACAGACACACAGACAGACAGACACACACACAGACACAGACACACACAGACACAGTCACACAGACACACACACAGACGCAAACACACACCACACACACACACACACACACACACACACACACACACACACACACACACACATGCACAGGAACACACATATGTGCACTTGTACACACATCCTCAGTATAGAGACTACTAAAAAAATTCTGCCTTGATGTATAATACACAGAGCTTAAACCTTCAGTTCTCACATGCTGTCGTAATGGGAAAAAACAAACAAACAACAAAAACAAAATAGAAAAAACAGTATGCCCCATCCTTCTCCATCATTGCTGTCCCTCCCCTCCTCTTACACCCAACCCCCCTGCTTCCCATCCCGGTTTTTCCTCCCTTCCTCCCTGCCCTTCCCTCTACATGTCTGG
>CM031605.1:52765366-52825366 GCA_018398815.1 Conus ventricosus
TAGGAGGGAGACCACCGACGGAAGAAGCTACCATTAATGGTGCTGCGTGGTGGTGGGGGGGGGGGGGGGGGGGGGGGGGGGAGGGGGCATAATGATGGTGCAGAGATTGAAAAAAAATTCCTTTCTGACTTATAGCCCTTGAAGATGACACCGACCTTCTATGTGTTGAAGATTAAGAGAATGTTAAACAGAAAGAATGAAGGCTGTGTCAGAACTAGGTGTTGTAAACACTATCTCTCTCTCTCTCTCTGGTTACGTGATTCACTGAATTCCGTTATACTTCTCGTGACTAGTACCTCGTAGGACCGTAGTTCATTTGTTTCTTCCGCGACGTGACTGGGAGTGTGTCAGCAGTTATCTCCATGTTATCGAGATGTTATGTGGGAACAGTGCTCAAATGTTCATGGAAATAGTCAAGCCGTGTGAACGGGTCGGATATAAGACGTACTGCAACTGAACAGTGCTATCATGTCACCTAATCAAAACAGTGTGACGACAATGCGTGACAATGATATCACAGAAGGAGAAAACGGCGGAGAGTTTGAGTAAAAAAAACCCCAACAACAACAACAACAACCAAAAACCTGGACAAATTGAAAAAAAAAAAAGAAAGAAAAAGAAAAAAGACACAATGTCGTACTAAACTCAGTCAGCGTATTCAGCTCGCCTCTGTAGCATTACAAGTTCTCTCTCTCTTCTCTCTCTCTCTCTCTCTCTGTCTCTGTCTCTCTGTATCTGTATATGCATATACATAACTCGTTTTTAAGTACGTGAATTTCCCTGTTGTGTGAGACTGCTTCTGAAAGGTTCTATTACAAAAATGGACGCTTTTTTTAATTTTAATTTCGATCAAAATAGGACTTGACGTTGTTTTTTTTCTTCTTTTTTTTTCTTTTTTCTTTTATTTTTAGGCAAGTCATTGGTGGGTACGAAACAGAATTTTGGATTCGGAAAATGACATAGTGCTAAAGTTAAACGGTGATTCTGAAGGCATAATCCTTACGTTCATTGATATTTCCAAAACAATCACTTAACTGATGTCATTAAAGAATCGCTATTGGCGAGTGAATTCTTCTACGATTTCCTAGCTGAAAAGGTTTGCTCTGCCAGTCAGTTCAACAAACTTTTCAAAGCCCAGATACAACACTCAAGGCTCCCTAATACTTTCAACAACATGTATGACGTTGTGTGGCACTCTGGAACCCGAAAACAATGACAGACATGATACTTTCTTGCACAAAAACTGGTGCAATTTAGTGCTCTGTGCCGTCATATCTGCTAGGCGATTCGGTGTCGTTACGCCTGGTTCACACGAGTGCAACAATGAGGCACAATGGGTGGCAACTCCAAGTTGCCTATGTGTTGCTACATTGTTGCTTCAAAAGTTGTCACTACAGCAACTCATTATAAACCAATTAGACCCATTGGATTTTCCCAATAAAAGTTGCCTATGAAGTTGTCACAGCCAAAAGTTGAACGTCGGGAGATATAACTTTTGGTGGGGTTGGCAACATTTGCATGACAACTTCAAGTTGCTTTTGTGTGAACAGCTTGGCAACACAAGTATTATCCGGTAGGCAACAAAAAAGGGGCGGAGCGAAGTGCATGCGTGCGACAAAAAGCGGCACGTGCCGCCACGCTTTTCTCGCTTTTTTCCACACGCATGCAAGCACGAATTTTGTTGCTTGCATGACAACTTTTTGTTGTGCGTGTCGGCAACATGCATGCAACCTCGGTGAGTTGTCGTCGGAACAGTATCAAAGGGCCAGTTTTGGAGAAAATTTTCATACTTTGCTATTGCTGCTTGTGTGATAGATAGGTTTTTTTCACTGACGGACGTCACTGCAGTTGCCTCATCCTGTTTTCAACCGAGCCAACAAAGCTGGCAACTTTTCCGAAGTTGCTTGCAAAAGTTGCAACCTACCTGGCAACTACAAGGAAAGTAGGTCGCGCACGTAGGCCAAGCCAGCAAAAAAAAGGGGCGGAGCTACGGAGTTGCCATATAGTTGCCTCTTGCGTTCACATATGACGAAGCAACTTTGGCCAAAATCTATTTTTGATTTGTTGCACATCGAGTTGGCAACTTTTGGGGTCTATTTGTTGGCAGTAAAGTTGCTCTCGTGTGAACCTGACATTAGCAGCTTTCGTTGGGAGTTATGGACGTGTATTCATTTCATTCATGGGAGCAAGAGTTACCCTACTTGTTTGTTATTCTTGGTGTAATTTAGTTCTACACTCAGCCCGTTTCATTCCGGAACCGGAAACATCAACTCTTAACTATGTTGAACCCACGATTTGTTGCTTCGGAACGGAAGTAGCGCCATGGATGGATGGTGAGCTGAAGAAGACTTCGGTGCGAGCCAATCGTTTGGAGAAGAAGCGTTTCGAGTGATGCTGTCTGCCTACGATTCGGGCGAAGGGGAAAATGTGGCGCAATGAGATCAAGAAGTCGCAGGTGGACGTCAAGAGACGGCTGAGAAGTACAAAGATCGTCAGCGTGAGATTCTCGTTAGCAAGTAGGTGATTTTCGTCTGCAGTGTTGTGTCTATTCTTTATGTATTCGATTCATTCATCCATTAAAAACCCATTTCCCCTCCCTTTCATGCTCTACGCACATGTGTAAAGAAAGTGAGCCCTGTTTGGGTTGTCCATGTATGTGTGTGTGTGTGTGTGTGTGTGTGTGTGTGTGTGTGTGTGTGCGCGCGCGCGTGTATGTGTGGTGTGTGTGTGTGTGTGTGTGTGTGTGTGTGTGTGTGGGCGCGGTGTATGTGTGTGGTGTGTGTGTGTGTGTGTGCGTGCGCACGCGCGCGTGTATGTGTGTGTGTGTGTGTGTGTGTGTGCGCGCGCGCGTGATGTGTGTGTGTGTGTGTGTGTGTGTGTGTGTGTGGTGCGTGCGCGGCGGCGCGCGCGTGTATGTGTGTGTGTGTGTTGTGTGTGTTGCGCGCATGCAAGCGCATTTCTTTGTGCATGCATACGTGTTTGTCAATGGTATATTATTACATTGGCAATTTCTCGGGGGAATAATAGCAAGCATTAGATTAATAAAACCTTGCGAACTGATAGACATCTAAATGATATCAAGGTATTTCCAGCCATTCCCAGCTTTGAAGATGTACCTAACTGTAAATATATTATATATATATATTATATATGTATCAAACAATTCAAGTAATATTTTAATTACTACAGAATTGAGATTCCGTTAGAGATTGTGATTACTTACATTTATGTTTTTCATACGCTTAACAGGTATGTTAATTGATGTTACAGGAATGTTAATACAAAACATTGTAAGAACATTTGTACTGTGCTCTATTGAATTCTATTTCATTTGCTATCTACCAAGATGAGGACTGTTAACAATAGATTAGATTACGAAATATATAACTAAAAATAGGCCACAGATGAATATATCTTGATATGCAATGTTTAAAAACACGATATGAGTTGATAATTTGTGATAAATCAATAAAAAGGAAGCTGTATTAAAGCAAAAAATAAAAGTGAACACAGCTGACAATTCTGTTATAGCGATTTAAAAAAAAAAAACCCTGTTTTTAGAATCATACTAGCAAATTTGAAAATGTTGCATTGTTGGGCGCTCATCGTGGAGAAAATATCAAATGGATGCATGGAATTAAAATAAGAGTCATGTGCGCCACTTTTAATTTAAAAAAAAATGACGTCTCGAGTTGCCTGAAACTATTTTCTATTTATTGGCCCAACGATGGGCGTGGGGTGGGCGAAAGGGTGGGCGTGGGGTGGGGGATGGGGAAGGGTGGGGTGGGGGATCGGATGGATGTGATGAAAGAAAGGAGGGCTGGCAGGAGGAGAGCATGTGATGAAACTAGGGGCACTCGGCGCGCGCCAATCTTTTCATCCCCTAATTGAAAGGGGTGGGGATCGGATGGAATGTGTGAGAGAAAGGAGAGCTGGCAGGAGGAGAGCATGTGATGAAACTAGACACTCGGCGCGCGCCAAACTTTTCATCCCTAATTGACAGTTATCCCTGCCACGAAAATCCTCCCCCTGCCACGAACAATCTTTCCTGCGCCACGAACAATCCCCCTGTCCCTTTCTCCACGTGTCCCTTGCACTTACTAAAGGTGAAGCGGGGGGTGAGAATGCTGGTACGACTACGGGGAACTATATGTCACCGACGCAAGTGTTTGTTGTTGACAGCCACAGCAACACGACTGTACTTGCCAGTGGTTGGAGACAGCTGGTGACAAGGTCGCTTCCCACGACACTGCTCGGGACCTTCTGTCGTTACCTGTTGTTTTGTTTTGCCCCCCCCCCCCCCCTTCTTGATCTTTCTTTCCTGCACCCACTATTTATTTTCGAATCTTTAAGCAGGTAAATAAGTATGTATGCGTGTGTGTGTGTGTGTGTGTGTGTGTGTGTGTGTGTGTGTGTTGCGGCCAAGGTGAGGCATAATATATAGCTGGAGATTCTATCTGTTGAGGCACTTGGACGAAACAAAACAAAAAGATTTGATATGAGTGCTAAAAAGGGTGTGTTTTCAAGAAACATAACTCAAAGTAGGTAAACCTCCATTCTTCATTGTATCGAGTGAAATATGTGTGTGTGTGTGTTGTGTGTGTGTGTGTGTGTGTGTGTGTGTGTGTGTTGTGTTGTGTGTGTGTTGTGTGTGTTGTGTGTGTTGTGTTGTGTGTGGTGTGTGTGTGTGTGTCTGTGTGTGTGTGTGCGCGCGCGCGCGCGCGCGTGTGCGTGCGTGCGTGCGCGCTTGCTTCTGCGTGTGTGTGTGTGCGCGCGTGCGGGGCGTGGTGCGTGCGCGCTTGCTTCTGCGTGTGTGTGTGAGCGCGCGCGTGTGCATTGTGGTGCGTGCGCGCGCGCGCGCGCGCGAGTGTATGTGTGTGTCTCTATCTTTCTGTGTGTGTTGTTGTCTTCAATTTAACGTCTATCCACATAGTTATATTAGACGGTTTTCTCTCTATCTCTCTCTCTCTCTCTCTCTCTCTCTCTCTCTCTCTCTCTTTTGTTGTGTGTGTGTGTGTTCTTCAATTTAATGTCTACACACATTAGTGATTTTAGACAACCAAAAATAAATATATAAACAAGGTAGAAAAGGAGGAAAGGAGGGGAGGGGGGAGGATAGACAGGCATCTGAAGGAGATAAAGAGATAGAGAAACAGGGAGATAGAAAAAGATGAAGTATAAATGGAAAACGCAAAAAGAGAAAGAGGAGGATCAGAATGGGAATCGGAAGAAAAAAATGTTAACATGAATAAAAATTGCAACCTATAACATAACTAGAATAACATTTTTAAAAATCAAATGAACGCTAAAGGTAACAGGATAATAACATTTAAACGTGAAAACAGAATTATTAAAGGAATAACTAACATTTTAAAAAATCAAATGAACGCTAAAGGTAACAGGATAATAACATTTA
Organism: Conus ventricosus; assembly: GCA_018398815.1. Lineage (NCBI taxonomy): Eukaryota > Metazoa > Mollusca > Gastropoda > Neogastropoda > Conidae > Conus > Conus ventricosus. Next base: position 52,770,783 of record CM031605.1, read on the forward strand.
AACTTGAAAATAGAAGTATTAAAGGAATCTAAAAATGGTACTCTGAACAAATCCTAAAACAATGTCACAAATCAAAAGGGGTTTGACTAAAACCTCCTTTAGGGAATTTTCCGAAAAAAGTAGGCAGATATGTTTTCATTTTTCTGCAGTGGAAAAGTATATGTTCATTAGAAATTTTCCCACCACAAACGCATGTGATGTTGGAAGTGAATTTCGTCTTAAAAGCATTAAGTTTGAATCTATAGGCAAGGGAAGTTAAAAGCCTTAAGTTAGACAGTTGACCATACTTAGATATAAAAACTTCTTCAAAACTCGTTTGGTGGTCAGCAGGTGATGAGTGGCCAACATCTTGTTTCTTTCTAAAATGCTTCCAGCAAGCATTCTGCAGTAGGCTATACCCTTCTTTCAGAGATAATGGGATTTTCAAATTATATGTTTCATTTGTATAATCTGCAGAGTTTTTAGCTAGTTTATCTACGGATTCATTGAAATGTATTCCACTGTGTGGAGGCACCCAGAGAAAGGTAAGATTACTACCTCTTAGAATAAGGAAATGCACCAAATGATTAATCTCAAAAATCAAATCTTGTCTCACACTAGAATTTGAATTGCTTTTAAAAGGCATACAACACTGATTTTGAATCGACACAAAAAAGAATTTGAGTCACAGTTTTCGGAAAATCAAGCAAATAACGCAAAGCCATAAGAATAGCAGTTAATTCAGCTGTAAATATAGATCTGTGCTTTCCAATATAAAAACCTCTTTTGACCTTTAAGTGGGGGATAGTGAAAGCAGCACCAGCTTCGTGATTTTCTAGAACTGAACCATCGGTATAAACTTTGAGATGATTTGGATAATTGAGAAGTAAATGCTCATTCGCAACTGTGCCAATAAAATTTATATTCTCATTTTTCTTTGCATCGGTATAATTAATGTCAAAATGTCCTCTTTGTAATTCCCATGGAGGGATAGCACTACATGGGTTACTACATTTTACCATATCTTCTAATTCTATTCCTGATTGTTGAAAAGTATCTAGAGTTTCAGTTTTTATTGTTTTAAGACATGATATGTTTTTGGCTCGTTTTGGGAAATCAACATGTGATCTTAAGCCAATTTCATTTTCAACATTGTTTTCACTTAAGAGCCTTTTAACAAACATTTAGCGATGGCAAGCTGACGGCATTCATTTAAAGGAAGTACTCCTACCTCTCTATATGTTGCTATTGTTGATGTAATGGAAAGGAACCCCCAAGGCCAATCGAAAAGGTTTACAATCCACGCTTTGTAATTTGTTTAATAAATATTTTGGAGCGGTGAAAAAAACTTCTTGACCATACGTAAGCCTAGAGCGAACAAGACCTATCGCTAGATGTTTTAGTACTCTGACATCTTGGCTCCAGTATTGCTGACTGATAACTTAAAAAAAAATTAAAGTTTTTCTTGCTTTAGATAACAAGTATTCAATGTGATAATTCCAGTTTAATTTAGAAGTAATATAAACCCCCCAAACTTGACCCTTTGTTTATATTCCAAAATATAAGACCCAATATGGAGGGATGGTAAACTGGGTGGATCAGCACCATTGTTAAATAACACCAGATGAGTTTTCTCGGTTGATAGCCCATTTTCAAACAAGTAGTTATTTAATTTATCTAATTCCATTTGATAAGCTTTTCTATAGTAATTTATGTCTCTTTTTGGTGACTTCTTTTTCATGGACACATTCATCCACATGCAAATATCATCTGCATATTGTACTAAGTTGACATTTTTTGACAAACGTTGAGGCAGGCCATGAAGTAATATATTGAAAAGATGGGGCGCTATTACCGAGCCTTGTGGAATACCCATTGTAGGCATGCGTGTAGTCGAATAGGAATTTCCCACCTTTGTTTGCATGCTTCTTTTCATCAATAAGTCTTTTATGTAAAAGTAGATGTTCCCAGACAAACCAATTTGTTTCAATTTATATAGTAATTTATGATGCCAAACACGATCATATGCCTTTTTATATTAAAAAAAGGTTGCTAGAATATTCTTTCTCTCTCTCTCCTTCTTCTCTCTCTCTCTCTCTCTATATATATATATATATATGTGTGTTGTGTGTGTGTGTGTGTGTGTGTTGTGTGTGTGTGTGTGTGTGTGTGTGTGTTCGTTCGTTCTTCAATGCGTGCGCGCGTGTGTGCTTGTGTGTGTGTGTGTGATGACTTCAACATTCTCCCATCACACACACACATGTGATCAGTGCTTCATCCATTTTAGATCCGAACCTGTGCCCACCAACCCGACGACCACATGCTGCAGCACATCAGACGATTGAGTCAAGCAAGAAGCGGCCCTCATCATCATCATCATCATCATCATGCGTCCCTCTCCTTCCAGACTCCAGCTCAGGATGATCTTGAGGTTTGTTAGCTTCGTTGCTTTTATTATTGCAGACATTCACTGGAACGAGAATAGAGCGGTGAAGAAAAAAAAAAAAAGACAAAACAACAAAAATTTCAATATGTAAGCTATATAGTCTCACGTTCGCAGCGTTAGCGACGACGATGGTGCAGATAAGCAGTGAAGAGTAATGATCATGAGGAGTATTGCAAACAATGACATGGAACACGGCTGAATAGCGTGCGACTTGGAATATAAAAAAAGTGACGAAGTGAATCTCTTGGACGGGAGTTACGAAGGTTCATGGAAAGAGAGAGTTGGGAAATGGAAAAAACAACAACAACGGTGGGCTAAGGTGGTGGTGGATAGAAATAATGAAAACAAACAAATAAACAAACAAACCAAGAAAACGAAAGAAAAAAAAAACACAAAACAAAACAAGAAACTAACAAACAAAACAAAACAAACAAACAAACAAACAAACCCTGTCGTCTCGCCATTCTTTCCATTTTTCTTTCGTTTTTTTTTTCTTCTTTTCTCTTATTCTTTTTGTCTCCCCCATTCCCTCTCCCATCGTTCTGTCTGTCTGTCTGTCTGTCTGTCTGTCTCAGTTTTACGCAGATGTAGCCACGGTTGTGAAATACAAAACTTCCAGTCTTGCAAAAAAATAGAAATACAACATATATAAGATGATCGTAATCATGATTATTAAAGATAACAACGATAACAATGATGACAACCACGACGACGACCGTAAAGATGGGGAGTCTAGCAACATGACAACGACGACAACAAGAACAACGACGACAACCACAACGACGACTGTGACGATGATGTTGATGCTGATCATAGACCTGTAAACTGTCGAAACCACGATTGATTTGTTGATCCGGTAGTTATATAAACGAAACGAAGATCTTGAGAATAAATGACGAGGAATTACGGCTTTATCGACAGAATGTTCACCAGGACTTGGAAGGGACTGGTGACCATGGTCCCGCGGATTCCTCTACCACCATCACCACCTCCACGTCCACAACAGCGGCCAGCTGCAGCACCCTCGGCAGCGTGACCCTGCCCGCCCCGCCAGACGAGGACGACATCCCCAGCCTGTCGTCCTACCACCACCACCACCAGCACAAGTCCAAGGCCGACCTCCGACCCTACCTCGCCTGGACCGCCCTGCACAACTCGGCGAGTCCCGACCCAGGATCCTCCTCCTCCACCACCACCACCTCCACCACGTCCAGATCCCTGACCACCACCACCACGGGCAGCAGCGTCAAGCTCCTCCAGCTGAGAGGGGGGAGGCTGGGGACGCCCTCGCGCCAGGTTCGCTACCTGGACGAGGAGGAGATCGAGCAGCGGTGCTCCTTCCACCGGCTCCTGCTCAGCAAGTACCGGCACCTGGAGAACCAGAGGCTGGAGAAGATCAACGACCTGGTGGGCGAGTTCTGCGGGAAGTCCGGCGGGCGTGGGAGCCTGACCGCGGTGAGCTGCCCTCCCATCATCGTCGGGGATGGTGTGGGTGTGGGTGTGGTGTCCCTTCCGGTGGGGGTTCCGGCCAGCGTTCACCGGGCCATGAGGGTGAAGAAGTTCCCTTTGGAGAGGTGGGCGAAAGGCAACGCTTCCGTGAATCACAGGTCAGAGTTCAAGTGACAGGGGAACAGGTCATAGGTCAGTGTTCAGACCTCAGTCTATGGACAACGCGCCATCGAGACACACCCAAGGATTACTTGTTTAGTTCTTCGATTGGTGGATGATGATGCCGGTTGCCCCCCATACATTTCAAAACTGATACGATGTGAATTCTTGGCCCCCATGACTCACTGCCAATGCGTCACAACGACACACACATGAACACGCAAACTGAATAGGTCTAGGATCTTAATGGGCGAGAAAAAGAAATGAGGACGGAACAAAGATAAGAACAACAACAAAAAAAGGCAGCTCACACACACATACATACACACACACACACATACACGCGCGCACGCACGCATGCACATACACAACAACAAAGGAAAAAAACCCGCACATACCATGAACAGAGTAGACGAAGAAACATGAGAACATTTTATACAGAAACATGAGAACATTTTATGCAGAAACATGAGTACATTTATGGAGTTATTATCTTCACATTTCCTGTGATGAAGTGTGTCCCTCCCCGTCCCCCCCCCCCCCCCCCCCCCCCCCCCCCCCCCCCCCCCACCCATTTGTTGGTAAACTGCACGATGACAGTTTTTGTTTCAGTGCTTCATTGAAGAAATTTATATTTCAATTCATTTATTGATCCATCAATTCATTCACTAGCAAGAACACGGCAGAAAGACAGCAGTGGAAGAACTAAGAGTGTGGCTTCCAATTCAATCAAGAAAAGTCTTAGATCAAACACAGTGTGTGTGTAGTGGTGAGGAGCAGGGGGGGGGGGGGGGAGGGAGTGGGGTAGGGGTTGCAGGAGGTGAGTGCCCCTTGAGGAGAGGAGTGGGAATGAGGGGATGGGGGGAGGGTGGGGGGAGGGAGTAGGGAGGCAGGGGTTGGAGGGAGCGGTTTGGCGGAGACGACCATTGTCTCACGACTCCCGAATTTGATAGCTCCCTATGGCTTTTCTGTCGCTGGCACCGCCAAGAATGATCAAGGACATGGCTGAGTATGTGTGCGTGTTGGGGTGAGGGTTGGGGGTTGGGGTAGGCGCTGGGCCGGGTTAGAAGAATGGGAGGGTGGGGGCGGCTGGGGGAGGTAGGGGTTGGGGGTGGGGGAGGGCAGGGGGGAGGGGGGGGGGGCGCACTGAAATAAGCGGGCACGCGGGAACAATGCGGCCGTTAGATCGCGGATGATAAGATCAGCAACAAAACTGACATGAATCACTGAAGAGATCGATAGGTAAGGTAGATAGATGTAACGATAAAGAAGAAGAAAACACAGCTCAAAACGCCCGCTGGTTAAGGTGACATACACTGCACACTACTAGCCAACACATGATCACCTGACTGCATCCTACGTGTGTAGAGGAGAACTATAAACAAAAGCATTGGGCGTACTTTGGGGTTGACATGAACATCACTTGTATTACTTACGTTTTTGTGAATGTTTTGCTGCTGCTTCTTTTCACTATTACTACTGCTAATGACGATAATGAAAATGGTAGACGTACCTTGATGTATTAACGAAGCATTACAATTGCCTCACAGTGCATACACGCAATAATAATGATAATGAAAAAGTTGTGATGATGATGATGATGCTTGTCATAATTTAACTTACCTTTGCTCGCAATCACTCAAAATATGACACATTAGGAACGAAACTATCTTTTTAGGTCTTACGAGTAGGCCTGTTTTGAAAACAGAGAGTTTTCTTTCTTTCTTTTTAATTTGCAAATAGATCCACTCGACTCGCTTTACAAGAATATCGGTACAGTCCCTACTGAGAACTTCATGACTGGAAATATATTTCCTCAACACCAGCCAGCCTGTCCGCAGGTTCGCAAAAGGCCCAGTGATGCATACTCGCAACAGCTGGCTATCTGCCCTTCCATGGTCCCTGCCTGTAAACCACCGTGTGTGTGCTTCATGCTGAACTGTGTGACACTATCAAATGTGAAATGCGGTGAACAGAACGCAAATCGGTGAACGGGAACAGGGAACCACATCAGAGAAAAGGGGAATACTAGGAAGAACATGAGGAAATTAGAATGGAAACCCTTAGAAGAGAGAAGAGCTTTTATCAAACTTAACACTTCTTCAAAGGCAGAGCTAAACTAATTGATATTCCAATGGAGCAACTAGTATTGAATAAAAGTAGCACCAGGAGTGGCGGTCAATGTTATACCATACCTGCATCAAATATTGACAGCCACTTACATTCATTTTATCCTAGTTCTGTACGGCTGTGGAACTCACTGCCGGGTGCCATCAAGATTGCCACAAATGCAGTCTCATTTAAAAAAAAACAAATTGATACGACAGTTTTGAGATCTGCTATTGACGATTTTCTATTTTAACTTCCCCAGATATTTTACTGTTACCTGGGCCTGGATTTGGCCATTGCTTTTAACTTCTTGAATATCGAGTGCGACCCCTTGTTGCCAAATTTGCTCTAGGGGCCAACAGTCTGAGTCGCACTATTTTATGTTATTTTATTTTACCTTTTAACATGCGCGCTGGTGACCTACTCGTTTTTGAGTGAACCAGTATTTTGGGAAGAAGAAGAAGAAGAAGAAGAAGAGGAAGCACACGCAGATCCATTAACGTCAACAGGAAGTGGTAAATGCCTTCGATGTGCACGATGGGACTCTGACTGGCGAAAGGTGAAGATACCCATTCTATGTTCTAAATGTTTGTTTAAACCAAGCATTCGTTCTGAAACACCTGGGACTTCTCCGGTGAGAACAACTGTCAGAGCCTGGCTCTCACATCCACAGAGAAGGATGGATGTCACCGAGTGAGCTGTTGAGCTTCACCTTCACTGGGAAGCTGACAGACCGAGGGTAGGTCGCCCAGGAAAGAGCATTCTGAAACAAGCTTTTTACACTGTTTGGGTAAAAGCATATATTTGCTGGGAGCGTTTAAAATATTCTATAGCGGCACTCACAAGATTATTGGCCGAAGTAAACAAGATGGCTGCCATTGTTATGAGTTTCTGGTTTTTCATTCGTTCATTCTTTTTTAATGTTTGTTATTAAATTCAGATTTTAGTCGTATTTGTTAAGCTATGAAAATACCATCAATCTATTCATTATCTGAAGATCCCTCTCGATCGTATTGTCAATGTCGGTCGTTCAGGAAGGAAAAGTACAATCGACATTATTCAAGTCATCTCTCTTTCGAAAGTGCCAAGCTGTGAGCAAACTCGTTGCAAAGTACAGCGTTCTTGGCCCCACTGCAGCAAAGTTTTGTCGAAGCAACCCGCATCCAGTTTTCTAGATGACTCCGAGTGTCATAACAGCAGACATGAACAGGGGCAATCCTCTTTTTGACCTTTATGAACTGCCATCCTGGCTTCGAACTGCCCTGAGATTCTTGAAGTGGTCCACATCTGCCTGTCTGTCCGTTCTGCTGAATGTTGTCAAGAACTGTTGGCTCAGGTTTTGTTTTTCGCCGAGCTGACTTCAATTTCATACGTACATGATGCTTTCTATGGTCCGTGTGACGGCGAGTTTCTGGTATTCTGCCTCATTACCTTCCAATAGGACGATGTCATCAGTGAAACCAAGTTTGCAAAGAAACCACTATCTAATGGATAAGGTTCAAATCCAGAATTGTGTTATTCGTTACATTCCCCAGGGAAATGTGACACAGAAGGAGAGAAAGGAGACAGCACTAACAGACTCCTGATAATGTTGGGAAGAAGCGCCAGACGTTATTCAAAATAACGCTGTTTGCATGTTCGTAGAGAGCTGCTGTGATATGGATGAGGTTGCTTTCAAACCAACAATGCAGGTGTCTGCCTCTTGGGCCTCGTTGACACTATCTACTATGAAAGGAAGCTCTGATATAGCCCTGTTACGTAGTCTCCGTTGACACTATCTACTATGAAAGGAAGCACTGTGTTTAGCCCTGTTATGTAGTCTCCGTTGACACTGCATACTATGAAAGGAAGCACTGTGTTTAGCCCCGTTATGTAGTCTCCGTTGACACTGCATACTATGAAAGGAAGCACTGTGTTTAGCCCTGTTATGTAGTCTCCGTTAACACTACATACTATGAAAGGAAGCACTGTGTTTAGCCCTGTTATGTAGTCTCCATTGACACTACATACTATGAAAGGAAGCACTGTGTATAGCCCTGTTATGTAGTATCCGACTAGAATGGGTCAACACAATAATCTTCATCGTCCTCAATCTCACTGATTAGAATCAAGCAAAAAAAAAACCCCAACAAGATGCAAAGCATATAAACGTACTCCCAGTTTATCTTGAATACGCGTGAGATATTCCATAAAGAGGAAAAACCGTTTTGGGCCGTTATAGCTGTTAGTAACGGCTATTCTGGTAAACATCGGCCATCATCTGTGACCCATGAACATACCTACAAATTTTCAGAAAGATCGGCCAAGTACTTTCTGTGATATTCCATTAAGAAGAAAAACCGTTATAGCCGCTAGTAACGGATATAATGGTAAAAATAAAACATTGGGCATCATCCGCGACCCATAATGAACATACCTACAAATTATCAGAAAAGATCGGCCAAGTACTTTCCGAGATATTCCATTAAGAAGTAAAACCGTTATGGGCCGTTAGTAGCGGCTATAACGGTAAAAAAAAAACATTGGGCATCATCCATGACCCATAATGAACTTACTTACAAATTTTCAGAAAGATCGGCCAAGTATATTCTGACATATTCCATAAAGAATAAAAACCGTTATGGGCCGTTATGGCCATTGGTAACGGCTATAACGGTAAAGTAACACATCGGGCATGATCCGTGACCCATAATGAACATACCTTTAAATTTTCAGAAAGACTGGCCAAGTACTTTCTAAGATATTCCATAAAGAAGAAAAAACGTTATAGGCCGTTATAGCCACTCGTAACGGATATAACGGTAAAATAACACATCGGGCATCATCCGTGACCCATAATGAACATGCCTACAAATTTTCAGAAAGATCGGCCAATTACTGTCTGAAATATTCCATAAAGAAGGGAAACCGTTACAGGCCGTTAGTAATGGCTATAACGGTAAAACAACACATCAGGCATGATCCGTGACCCATAATGAACATAGGCCCTACCTACAAATTTTTAGAAAGATCGGCCATGTACTTTCTGAGATATTCCGTAAAGAAGAAAAACCGTTATGGGCCATTATAGCCATTAGTAACGGCTGTAACGGTAAAATAACACATCGGGCATGATCCGTGACCCATAACGAACATGCCTACAAATTTTTGGAGATTGGCCAAGTACTTTCTGAGATATTCCATAAAGAAGGAAAACTGTTATGGGCCGTTAGTAACGGCTATAACGGTAAAATAACATATCGGGCGTCATCCTTGACCCATAACGAACATACCTACAAATTTTCAGAAAGATTGGCCCAGTAGTTTTGTCTGGAGCGAGTGGAACACATTTTGACCACGGATGGACAGAAACGCACACACACACTGACAGACAGACAGCATTTCTTTGTTCCCATTGTAAAGTACTCCCTGTTCTATAAGAACTGGGAATACAAAAAGTTGAATTTTTATGGTCCTTGGTATTTCATGACAGACATGGAAGATTGGACGGAATGAGGTTTACAATATAGTCCTGTCATGCAGTCTCTGACTAAGTCCTTAATATTGTCTTTCATTCTGGAGATTTCATTCGTTTTGAAGATTCTTCTCCATTAGCCGTCAGATGTTGAAGATCTGTTTACACATGCTGCTTTCGGGCCTGAAACCTGCGTGGTCATGCACAAGGATTTTTTCTGTCTTTCCTTGCAGTCGTTCACTGGACCTTGACATTACTTTCCTAGGGTGGGTAATTCCGTAATTTTGATAAAATCGCAGTTTTCTTTTCTGGGACAGAGGTAGTATATAAGATATTTAAATAATGATAATAACTACAACAATAATAATGACAGTAGTGATGACGACTGTGATGATTGTAACAATAATAACTGTAATGATGATGAAGAAGATGATGATAGAGATGATGATGATGATGAATTATCACAATTATTTGTGTTCCCGTCGTTTTAGCCGTCATTTTATGTCTTTCTTAGTAATGCTGGATGGTTGTCAAAGCCTTGTCAATTTTTGGTTCTTCGAGCTTCAGTGATTCTGCCTATTGAAATCAGAGCAGCGGATAAAGAAAGACAGTAATGTTAGCACAGTCCAAGATATATCTGTGAAACATGCAGCCATAAAACATCCCCGCACAAAGGATGATAGTGTCTGACCCTTGTTCTGACTTGTTTTATGAATGGGTTTTCCTTCAGGTTTAAATTCTCAGTTAAAAATCTTCACATTTATCAACAACAATGCAGCTACAACAATAACAAAAAGACTTTTGAAATTGAACCCAACAAACTATCCAGCTAAGCAGACCAGCCAGCGTGGTACAAAGAAATAGTGTTGCAGACTTGCAAGCTAGAGAGTCGTGGGTTCGATTCTCATCAAAGCATTTATTTGCAGGATTTTCCTTCCTTGACCACTGCCAGCCACAGGTATGTGTGTTGTGGGCTCACTGTAATGGAAACACTGGGACACGCCTGGTTCATCCACTTAACGGATACGCTTCTGAGACTCCAATGTTCTGACCAACACTGCAGATTATTTTGGAACTAACATGATTAATATTTTGTATCTGTCCATTCCTCATTTCTTCCTTTCTTTCATATTTTTTAGAAGGAAAGGTCTTTGTCACCCCCTGAGCTGTACAGCCAAGAACGACACAGGAAGACACTTGGGCATGTTGAAATGAAGTATGAGCAGTTTTCGATTTTACAGGTAAAAAATCTGTGTTCGTGAACTGGAAGTGACTTCCTAATGCAAACCAACCAGTCGTCCTGAACATATTGGATGTGTCATGGGACCTTTGCCCCCACCTCCCCCTACTGTGGTTCCTGGTTTGGTTTGTTTCTACCATTGATTCAGTGAAACACAGCAAGTTATTCTACAATATAGCAAGAAGTTTCTCTACAAAAGCATGGTACCTTGTGACTACCCATCCTAACTGTACAACAAATTTTTTTTTTTTTTTTTTTTTTTTTTTTTTTTAATTACACAAGACATGGACAACATACTGAAACGAAAGAGGAAAGGCTCCACCATTAGTCTATACATGATCATATGAACACTTACATAATCAATTGCCATTGAATCGTATACCTTTGAAAAGAAAGACGAAAAAGTAAATAAGCACACCCAACAGTTTCAAGTCAAACAAAAAATAAGCATTATGTACATACGCACACACACCCCACACACACACACACACACACACAAACACCACGAGAGCGAGAGAAAGAGAGAGAGAGAGAGAAGAGAAGATGCACATGTGATATTGAAAAAAAACAACACCAACAAACAAAAACAGACAAACCAAACAAAAAGAAAACATTATATGTTACTATGTTATACCTAACGCCAAAGACAACCGCAACTTCGACAGAAATGTGGCTTTCTTTTACGTCCAATATGCACAGCATAGGTATAGGTTAGAAGAAGATGAAGTTTTCATGTCACCCATCATTAAAGAAAAACAACAACTAAAAGATATACATACATGTCCTTTCATTTTTAGAGTGCAATTCCAAACTGAAAAAGTATGGAACAATACAAAGATGTTCATAGTACATGTAACATTCTCCACCGGATTCAACTGTTTTCATTGATAAGAGGTTCATAGTATTTCCACCTAGAAAGAAAATTGGCATAATCCATGTTGACATAAGCTAATGTGTTTCTCTATTTTGTATCGATAATGGAGTTGCACTAGATACGGATTAAGAGATGGGCGACTTTTCTTCATTTTGCAACAGTATATAAAGAACTTGGCGAACAGGATAATGAAGTAAAAATCTCATCTGGTTCATGATTTTGTGAAAAACCAAGCAAAACAGTTGACTTGTCACTTTTTTCTCTTGTTCACATTTGCATTTTTGATTAAAGCTGGTTTCTAGGCTTTTCCAAAATGTTTGTACGATGTCACACTGCCAGAATAAATGAGGAATGGTCTCATCTTCAGTTTCGCAAAAACTGCATTTTTCAACATTTGTAACCCCATTCTTTTAAGGGATACATTCGTTGCAATGATTCTGTGGATTATCCTTATTTGGAACCATTTAAGTTTTACTTCTTGTATTTTATGTGTTCTGTGAAAAACAGTGTTCCAGTTTATCTTGTTATAGCGTTATTCCATTTTTTACAGCATTTAGGTACCCATTCTTCATCATTGAGAATATCATAATATTTTTTTGTTCCTTTTGGTATGGACAGGATTATATCAAGTGCTTTTATGTTCTCTTTGGCGTTACTGGACTGAACAATAATACCATGTGTCTTGATATATTTCTTCACCACATTTATACATCCGTGTATGTCAGAAAGTTTGCCTTCACATTATATTTTAGTCTGAATTCTTCGAAGGTAAGAAAGGTACCATTTTCACGCAGCAGATGATGTACTCGATACACGCCTCTGTCAATCCAGTGTTTATAAGAGATGGCTAGGTTTCCTATCTTAATCTTATCATTGAAAAAACAGAGGTTCTGCAATAATTTCATCAGCTCTTTCGAAACGCATCTTTCGTGAAAATTCTTTATACGCTTCAAATGTATATTTCCAAAAGCGATTTACATTGACAGTCATTGGGAAAGATGCCCCATATATGCCAATGTTATCTACAACAGGGAATAATGCAGATATAATACCTTTCCACTTTTGTGTATTCTGTATCAGTTTGCGTATCCAAATCAGTTTTAGGCCACTTATAAACTTTTTGATATCAAGTAGGCCCAATCCCCCCTTTTTTTTACACTCTTCATTGCCGTTCTTCTACTGATTCTGTCTGTTTCCTTTTCCAGATGAATTTGAAGCACATACTTTGCAAACCGTTTATGAAGTCATCTGGCGGATTTGGCAAGAGTAACCATAGTTGTGTTATTTTTGAAAGGATTAAACTTTTCAATACCGCGATTCTGCCTAGTGGAGTTATGGGACCGTTTAATCCAGATGTTGAATAACCTTTTTATTTCTGAAAATTTTTCATTATAATTCATTTCCTCACAGTCATCTAGGTCTACCGAAAACCAAACGCCTAAAATTTTAAATTTTGGTGGATTCCAATTGATCTTCAAATGTGGTAGATGTTTTACTGTCGACCTTTTCTTACTACCTAACCATACTGCTTGCGTTTTGCTATCATTCATGTATAAACCAGACTTACAACTAAACACTCTGATCGTTTCAAAGATTGCCTTAAAAGACGTTGCATCACCCTTGGTCATCATCTGAGTATCATCTGCAAACTGAGCTATTTTATGCTCATTATTATTTATTTTTATACCTTTAATCAATATATTTTCTCTTATCATAGTAGCAAGTATTTCTACGCAGATTAAGAACAGATATGGTGAAACGGGGTCGCCTTGTCTACACCCTCTCTCAACTTTAAACCAGGATGAACAATGACCATTTACAATTATTGTGGATTTAATATTTGTATAAAACAATGATATCCACTGGCATATAGCTGGACCGAATCTGAAAGCTTTTAGGTTTTCATCATAAGTTCCAATCTAACGTGTCAAACGCTTTCTCAAAGTCAATACATAGCAATAATCCAGGACGATTTGTAACGTTAAGATAGTGAATAAGGTCGTAAATAAGTCTTATGTTATCGCCAATATATCTACCATCATGAATCCTGTTTGATCTTCATTTATGATCTTTGGAAGTACATTTTTAAGTCTATTAGCTATGCACGATGCCCCTATCTTGTATACAACGTTTAATAATGTAATTGGTCTCCAGTTTTGAATGTATTCCTTAGGCTTATCACCCTTTGGAAGACAAATGATTATTCCCTCTCTCTGAGGGGATGATAATTCTCCCAGTCTAAATCCTTCATTTAATGAGCGAACAACAAAAATTCCTACTGATTTCCAAAAAACTTTGAAAAATTCTGATGTAAAACCGTCGGTGCCTGGGCTTTTATTACTTTTCATATTTTTCAGAGAGTATGACGCTTCTTCTAAGGTGATTTCTCCCTCTATGTTCTTTGATTCTTCGTATGATAAAGTTGGAAAATCTTTCGCCATGTCAGTAATTTCGCAATTTTCAACATTCCTCTTTCTATAGAGATTTTCATAAAAAGATTTTGCTTCATTCATTATTTCAATTTGACTATTTACTTCTCTCCCACTTTGTGTTATCATTTTTCTCATGCATTTGCTTACGTAGTGCCTTTTTTCTAAATTACAGAAGAGCTTGGATACTTTTTCACCTTCAACAATCCATCTTGCTCTCGAACGCAATAAAACTCCATCGATTTTTTTACTTCTAATTTCCACTAGATCTGCTTTGTATTTTTCCAAATTGCGTTGATCTTCTTCGGTTCTGGGAATTTTTTTCTCTATCTCTTTGATGCTTTCTTCTAGTTGTTTCTCCTGTTTAGCTTCTTTCTGTTTCTTTGCTATGGAAAATGCTATTGTTTTCGATCTCACTTTCATAAGCAAAACATCTAGAAAGAGCTGGTCTCTATTGTAAACTGTATCTGATTTTTTAGGAATATTATGAATTTCTTTTCTTTCATACGGCAAGACTGCATATTCTTCGATAGTATATTTCTTATTTCCTCATCTATTTCTTTTAGATAAGTTAAGTCCTTTAGAAGAGAATTGTTAAATTTCCAAAAACTGTTTCTTTTAACTTTTTCTCCAAAACATAATTTCAAGACAATCATTGAGTGGTCCGATCGGTAGCCAGTCTGAATGTCAGCATCTTCAACATATTGCACTATTGTTTCCGAGACAACAAAAAAAGTCAAGTCGACTTTGTTGGAGTGGATTTGTTCTTCGCCAAGTAAATCTTCTGCTTTCTGCGTTTAGGTCTCTCCATATGTCTGTTAGTTCTAAATTTAACATCAGTTCTTCTACTCTTTCTTTAGCATTTTGATTGTTTACATGTTATAATTATCATAATCTAAAATTGTTTACATGTTTATAATTATCATAATCTAAATTTGGGTCCATTACTAAATTCCAGTCACCACCTATAATTATATTCATATGACCTAGTTTGCTGATGTAATCTTCCAATCTTTCATAAATTCTGGAGTGTCTCTGTTTGGACCATACAGACTGACAAGCAGTAGATCTTTATCCATAGTTGAAATTAAAACCATTATGAAATTACCGTCTTGGCCCTTGTGGACCGTTTTCACCTTGAAGTCAAAACTGTTATTAAACAATATTGCTACTCCTCTAGATTGCGTATTATTGGATGCAAAGAAGCAGGTTATAGCCCCATTCTGCTGCATAATAGGCATCTAATTTAGGGTCAAAATGTGTGTCTTGAAGAAAGCATATGGAAAATCTCTTTTGTCTAAGATAGTGAAAAACATCTCTCCTTTTCTTCATGTTACCCAGACCTTGGCAATTCAACGATGCAACACAAACCTTCTCCATGTGTAAAACTAGAATGTTCTTTTCATGTCAATATGTCTACAGTACACTTTAAGCAAAGTACACATTCGACTGCACATAGAAAAAACATTTGCGTATATTAAAAAACAACAACAAAAACATGAAAATGAAAAAAAGGCAGATTTTCACAGATACTGTGCCCCATGCTGACCCAGTCAGTGAAGTAACAAGTACCATCGACTCTGCGCTGCGGTATAGCTGACGTTTTCATTGGCATTTGAATACACAAAAAAATAAGCAACTCGGAAACTGGACAAACTTTAGAAAGCATGACAAAGAAAAAGGCAATTACAATAATATCAACAGCAACAGTAACACACACACACACACACACACACACACACACACACACACACACACACACACACACACACACTGAAAATAACACAATTAACACCAACACTAAGACGACTACAACAATTTTGTTTACGAGTGAGAATATGTCGCTTGGCTGAATACCAGCGCTCCACATCTCCAACCCTAGTCCTGCGTTTCGGGTACAGTCGATTTCAAAATGCAGATACACGCACACTTGTACACGCTCGATTATGTGTCTGCGAGGATTAATTGTAAGATTATCATATACATAGTTACAAAAAACATTTCAAACGCACTTATAATTTCTTTTTTTCACATTATTTCAACAAGATCCGGAAGAGTATTATCAAGCAAAAAACAAAACAAAGAAACACACCGGTCCTCTGTGGTAACGTGAGATACTGTAAACTAACACGCCGATATTGATGACACACACACGAAAAAAAAAAAAAAAAAAAAAAAAAAAAAAAAAAAAAAAAAAAAAAAAAAAAAAAAAAAGCAAGAGTGGAAATGTAGTATCGATGAAAGTATACAAGATCACGCTAAGCAAGAGTGGAAATGTAGTATCGATGAAAGTATACAAGTTCACGCCCAGAGTAAGAGGGGGAGAATATACACACATGTGCTCAAGGTGAAGTACGATCAGACAAGTGTGTAACATTTCTGAACAAACTCCAAGACACCTTAATGTGCAAGAAGGAATCAAACACATACGCTTTTCGTACCTTCTGGGAAAAAAAGAGTGTTCATAGGGAAGACAAATATCATTGAGGTTTATGTGCCTGTGACCCACACGTATGCTTGAAATAGAAGCAGGTGTGCATGTCTGAATACCCATACGCACGACTGCCTGCGTGCAATTATCATATCCAAGTAGTTATATTAGACAGAACAGAGGAAAAAAAAAAAAAAAAAAAAAAGGTGAACCCGAACGAAAGAGGGAGAGCGGAAGGGAGAAAGAGAGAGAGGACAGAGGGACCAGAGGGAGGGAGGAGGGAAAGAGAAAAGTTCAGATTGTCAACACGGCACAAGGCACAAGTGATATGTATCTAATTCGTATAGAGCCTCGGGGGGGGGGGGGGGGGGGGGGGGGGGGGGGGGGAACCTTGCAAGTGGCATAAAACACACACACACACAAAGTATTCACGGAAGACATAAACTCGCAAGGCGCATTTACCATTTCCCCAAATGACATGCTCATAATTAGAATACTCTACAAGATATCAAGCAGTTCTAGGATTTGTTTCAACAAAATACTAAGCACTACACAACTGAACAGCTCAGACGAGGTGGGCCGTACTATCCCCTCGCGGATCCCGTGAGGCAGGGAAAAGCAAAAACAACAGTAGGCCAAAAGACAACTCCCCCCACCCCCCACACACACACACAACCAGCGCAGGGGGAAGATGGAATAAGCAACAAGTGAGCCAGATGTCACACCTCTCCATCCACGTCAAAAAATGAAAGATTTGAAACAATTCATAAACATGTACACACTGTGCACTCCATAATCAATGTTTGCACATTATCGTCATGTCTATTATCAAAATTATTTTCGTAGTACGTGGATTATGAATGGTACAACGAGGCAGGACAAAAGATAGGCGACGGGAAGGACAAAACCACAACAAACAAACAAACAGAAGCCAAAGCAATTTAGAGATGGCCTTGAGGACAAGAAAAACTATATATCGAATAAGCACCATCACCAAGATACTCTACAATTGACGGCAAACAAGATACCAAATTATTTGCTACATTGCATTCCGCAGTACTGCATCCAGATCATGGTCAATCTGTAGATGAACAGTTTTTCCATTTTTCAGTTTTGCGATGACTTTCGTGTTGGACGACCATGCGTCTAGTGTAGCTGAGTGTTGTTTGGCCTCTTTTAACAGTTTGTAGTTAGCAGCAGTCAAATCTTCGGCAATAGAAAGTCTTTGTCGGTTACCTTTGAGTGTTCGACGTTTTGACAGGATTTCATCTTTCTTCATACGGGAGTAGAACGGACGATGATCGGTCGAGGCCTGGTGGTGCCTGGGGTCTTCCTGCCGATTCTGTGGGCCACCTCGATGTCCTCCTCTCTGACCGTCACCCCGACCAAATCGTTAAAAATCTTGCACACTTTTTGGTGCAAGCACTTGTGGACTCTGCTAACTCGGGTTCTGTCTCGGCTACGTTAAAAACACGAAGATTCCACCTTCGACCATGCTGTTCCATATCGTTCTGTTGTCTGCGTAATGAAGTCAGCCGTTTACCCTGGGAATTAAGTTGCGAGAAAAGGTCTGCGTTGGTTCTTTTCAGAACGGATATCTCCTCCAGCAACTGCTTTTTTTGACTTTCGCTTTTATCTAGTCTTTCCTCAATTGCTCAAATTTCCGATCAAATTTTTCACAGAGAATCTCCATATCAGATTTGATTTCAGTTTTCAGTTTTCTAATGTCCTCTTTTGAAGCTAGGCTTTCCTGTAGTCTGTCAGTCGACTATTCAGTTCACTCATTACATCTGCCATCTGGACATCCATTCCGTCAGACTCTGCCTCAAAGTTTAGTTTTTTATTTGGTTGTTTAGCACTCTCAGGACTGTCACTTTCACTGTTGGACGAAGAGCCACCTGCCTTTCTTTTGAACTGGCTAAAAAAACTTTTATACTGAGACATAATGATTAGGCCTGACAGTCATTGTGTCCACTTACAGGTTTTCAATCAGTGCACCACACATTCCTATTGGGCTGGTACAAACCGATATCCTTCCTGTCCTCTCCCTCCGTTCCCGCGATCCCACATTCCCCCTGCACGTCTGCTCTTTTTGAAATCCGCAATTTAAGAACCCCGCACACACACCATTTTGAAGGGTTATTATGGAGCACCGGCACCGGCACTCAGGGCTAGACACTCATTGAAGTGTGAAACCACATGTCGGACGACCACGAACAATTTTTTTTTTCTTCTCCTTTTCTCTTCTTTGTTAGAAAACAAACAAGACAAGATGTACACAACAGATGATCCTTGGTTGTATGAAGATCATCCAAGGATTTTCCGAAAAAGGCCAAAGCACAAGAAGGAACGCAGGCTATAAACAACTTGCGAGAGCAGAGCAGAAACACGTCCGCTCTCCTCGGCGACAACAGCTCACTCTTTGTACAACAAATTTTGTTTAAAAAAGATGAGTGATCACACTGCACTGTACAGCTATGTTATGTAGAACAAAAATACATACACATTCATGAAAAGGGTAAACTACTAAAGGAAAGTGGTACCAAAACCAGAACTGATTCACACACATTTTCCTGTTTCAGAATCACTCTTCATGCTTGCTATTTTCAGCCATGAACAAATATAGGACATAAATACACTCGAAAGTGAAGTCATCAGTAATTTCTTTTCTTTATATCTCAACAGACAGGTGTCTTTCTGTCACTCCATGTTCTCTACACATTCATACATGAAACCCTTTTAAGCTGCAGTTGTGAAAGATTTTATTCAGTGTTATAAGATTAAGATACACTTCACAATCTTGCTGGGTTTTTCCTTGAGCACTGTGGTTATTACAGGTACACCAGAAGAACCATATAAATTCCAATAAAATCCCATGACATACAAATTGAGCAGACTACACCATATCTCTGTTTACAATGACTCTGAGAAACAGTTTCATTCTAGGAAACAAAAAAAAAAGAAAAGAAATGCTCATATGTATGTCCAGTTAAGAATTATAAACAGAAACTGCTCTCTCATACATATTCAATATAACAAAAACACAATGTGTGGAGAAAAGTATATAGCAGCTGAACTTTGCATAGCCTTAAATGTGCACATGTTCAAATTACAATGTTGTTACAAGTCACACAGCTTAAGAAATATACCCCAGCACTAAACTGATTCATTGTTTGACCAATGAAACAAAACAGACAATAAAACAATTTACAAAATGGGACTACCAAGTTGGTGGATCAATTTACTGACCGTATGTTATCACAGCATAACCAACCACAAGATATCACAATAGTTACGCTGCACAGAATACATGCAAATGCCAACAATAAATCATTTTCTTATTCTCTTTCTTGATCCCCAATTATGTCCATACACACACACACACTCACACATACAGAACAAAAGAATCCATCAAAATACATTGTGTTGTCCCAAACATATCGGTGCAGATATCTGACGAGGAATAATCAAACTCCAAGCATAATTTTACATGAAGGCACAACTTTTCTTGAAGTGGCAGTTGATGTATGAAGCTCAAAATAAAAAAAACAAAAAAGATGTATACACACATAGCCACATGTTTGTATGTGTGTGTGTGTGTGTGTGTGTGTGTGTGCATATGTGTGTGTGTGTGTGTGTGTGTGTGTGTGAAACTGAAACAAGCAGATATGTTCTGAAAATATGTATTATGAAACTGATTTTCATCAGAAAAAGTATCCTCCCCCCTTATCCCCTCATCACATTTAATTTAAAAAGTAAATTAATCATCATTTCCCAACATGAGTAAATTAACTAGTAGATATGAGAAAAATATTTCTCCAAAATTAAACATTTGTGAACGGTTATCTATGATCATCTTTCAGCCATCAACAGCATACCTGTAAAGTTTACTGTACACGTGAGAGCAATTAACGCCAAAAGTTATTTCTCACTCGTTACCACATTAAAGCCCACCACATGGATATGATAATGCCATGAACAAACACTGATAGCATGGGAAGAAGGGGTGAAGGGGTCAGGCTGAGGGCGGATGTTCAACTTCAAACCACAGTACCAATTCAACATCCCATTTTCAAGCACCGTGTCAATTTTCACCAACAACCTCTATTTCAGAGTAAGTCAGGGAGATATTTCTGGATTCACCCAGCACATTCACATTCACCGATTCCTCCCCAACCTTCCTTTGCAGATTTCCACAGAGTTGCGGGGCAAACTGCAGTCGCCATGGATGAAAAGAAAGCATGCAACAAAAAAAAAAAAAAGTCTGAAAATTAGATAAGCAAGGAGCACTCTTGTGGGTCCTCATTTTATACAGGCAAGAGGGGATTGGGGGGGGGGGGGGGGGGAGGAAAGGGGGGGGGGGGCAGTACTTCATCCTTCAAAACTGTGTAAAAGCATTTTTCACAACTTTCAAACGGTGAGGAGGACTGAGTGGGATAAGACTGAGCACACTCCAATTTGGTGTTCCTCCTGTTCAGACTGGACAAATCAGGAAACCACATTTGGCTCCTAGCATGTTTCCCACAAATCGCCCTGCTGTTTTTAGCGGAAAAACATTATACTGGCGAATGCACCAAGTAAAAAACACTGAAATGGACGAAGTTTTTCATCCTTGAGTGTTTCAAACCTTTGACAAATGCATTCTGAATTGTAAAAGGATTTGAGACTTTTGATCATGTGTATTTAAAGTAACAAAAATAATGTCTTAAACGTATAGTTTAACAATTTTGACATACTGATTATGCGAATCCTTTGAACAATTCTGACTTTAAAGAAGCAAAAATGCTGTTTTCAAGCGTATGATTTTTCAATTTTGACATACTGATTACGCAAATCTTTTGAACAATTTTGACTTTTTCTTTCAATGAATTCACAGAGCATACAATGACATGCCAATGAAAACAATGCCACACAGAGGCATGCCAACCGTTGTCCGCTCTCTGTGGACTGCCAGTAAAGAGGCTGTAACAGGATGACCTGGGGTGTGGCTGTGTACAGGGGAAACCAGAACAAGCATCGTAAGAGAAATGACACCGAGAGGACACAAAGGATGAGACAGGAAAAAACAAAACTGTCAGCTAATGTCATCTCCTGTACAAAAACAGTGTGGAGCTGTTCCATGTAGGCCTACACATCTAATTCGAATAACATAAGCGGGGATCTTTCTTTACTTGATATGAACTTGCCTATGAGACAAAACCTCACAAGAAACTCCTATCTGCCAGCCACTATTGTGATGCCAGACCTGTTAGTACAGTACAAAATAATCATCAGTAAAAACCGGCATATGATGGTTCAGTGGACCCTGTACTTCAAGACACTGACCCCCCAAAACCACCATGTAAATTTCATAAAGATCCAGTTGTTTTCTATTTATCTTGTGGACAGATAGACCAACAACAATACCCTGCTCCCCTGTGCTGTCCCTATGCGCAGGGTAATGAAATGATCATTTCAATATAAGCTTATAAAAATTTGCCATGTTAAGTACTTTTAAAATGACCAAAATAAACTGCTACTGTTTTTATAAAATATCATTTTGATGTTCTGCAAAGTACTAAGACAGTGAACTTATATGATGTAAATTAACTGATCAATCCATCACTGACAGTTATTTCAGTCACTACCAGTAAATATTTAATTTTCATGTACTGTAGCGATCGAGCTGGGACAGAATTTTCATATCAAAGTTTGAAGAAACAGGTAATTATGTGGAATGATGGTAAGTAACTTTCAAACAAACATCATACAATTGTTACTGTTGGGAAAACTGTAACACGATGCAATGAACATAGCTAGCTGCAATGTATTGACTACACAGGAATCCAACTGTCAAAAACCATTTTGACAATGAAAAGCAGATTTCAAAGTAGCAGCAACAATGAATTATCATGCGCATATTTTCTATGCAATTTTTCATGCAGGTATTTTTTGATGCTGTCAAAGCTGCTATTACTGAGAAATGTCAACAGAAGCTGCTATCACATCAAGTTAGTTGGATTACAAGTCAGACATCTGCAATGAAATACAGGATTTTCATGGTACTTGCACATGATTAGAACTACATTACCTCCTTGAAAACATGAGCATAATTTTCATGCAGGTCAACAAAAGCACATCTCAAATATCTCTGATTACATCAAAAACATCCATGCAGTTCAATCTTAAACTAAATGTCTGAAATCAAATGCGTAACAATCATTCAACATACTACATGAAAAGCTTTGAAATTCTGTCATCATGAAAAGCATAACATTCATGCCGTCAAATCATAACTCAAATGTTTGCAATCATAGTTTTCATGCCTTTTAGGTTATTGCTTGGAATTTTCTTTATTCAACGACAAAAAACATTTCATGTGACCACCTCAACCATAACTCATTTGTTTGTCTTCTAAAAGCATAAATTTTGTGTCACCACTGAGAACAGAACTCCTAACTAAATCTAACCTCAGCAGTCTGCTCTTGTAGGCTGCCAGTGCTAAGGCTGTGACAGGATGAGTTTGGGTGTGGCTGTGCGTGGGGGGAGCTGCAATGAGCGGTGTGCCAGTGGTGCCACCAGGGGGTCATGGGAGATGAGTACTAGCTAAGGCAGGAACTCAGTCAAAGAGCATCATTGAGGACCATCACCAATAAATCAGTGTGGTGGTGTCATAATTTGGTCATTTTCTGGAGGTTTTTTTAAAAATCCGATTCCTTATTATTATTCTTTTACACTTTCTTAAAATCTTTTCATCCCTTTTCAGAAATTCAAACAACTCTGGATATCAGATGAACAGTAGCAGAGTTACAGCCTACAGAAGAATATGCCTCTCCCCATAAACCATTCTTTTTCATTTTGTTGTTGAAAACTTGTGGGTCAAATTCAGACGTCTTTTCAAAGAGTGTCCACAAAAAAATGTTAACTTTTACATCATTAGTTCCACCCTACACTGCATGCCCACAACACTGCACATCACTATTGACCCATTTTCTGCCCTAAAACGATGGCCTTCCTTTTAAGTCACATGTGGGGTATTTAGGAAACTCTGAGCATTTAGAGTGCTGTTTGAGGGCAGCAGCAGATGTGAAAGTGGCCAACGTTTGTAAAGAACTTGGATTTGACCCTAAAGATCATTAACTATTGTCAAGTTGTGTCAAATGTGACTATGAGTGACAATGACATATGGTTGTCCATTCAACACAAACACACCTGTGGACAATTTACAAGTCCTTGTCCTGATGAAACAATAACAACACAGAAAGACATGTAGACTGTATGGGGTGTGCTTGCACTCTAGACATGTAGACTGTATGGGGTGTGCTTGCCCTCTTTGACTTTATTCTTTTGTTCCAAAACAGAATGATCACCTCTGACTCATTCCATGGTGGACAATCATCACTTTGATCTTTCTTCCCCAAGGTGAAGTCATGTTATTTAAAGCCCAGCCGATCACAGGAATCACAACAGGGCTGCAAGCAAGTTGAAAACAGAACCATGTATCACTTGACCAGCCAAATCAGGAATTTTACTGATAGTTACCAAAAATGTCCTACACGTGTAGATAGCACAACCACTAGGGTTGCCTTCTTCTCCTTTAAGAAACATTCATCAGGTTCCTCCAGATCTGTTGGTCGGCTGCCAAGGCCCAGTCTCCTGTCCATTCTGCAATACTGTCAGTCTGTTGTGTGTTTTTTTCTCTTTTTTTGTCATTTTCTCCATTTCCTTCCCTCAACAATTCCCTGGATGTCACGAGTTTGTCACGAGGCCTACGACGATTGACCCGTCTAGGGTGGCGGAATTATTCATTTATTTATTGTCGTTGCTGTTGTCGTGTATCCGTCCCTTAATGTGGTTTGTAGTGCGTTTGCACCTTAATGTCGTTCAGCTCAGGTTAGGTTTACTTTCTCTCTCTCTCTCTCTAATTCCACTGCCCGTGCAATTCATCCTGCAAGTTCACGGGTGGATGGTACCTTTCGCTTGAGCTGGCTGTCTCTATCGGCCTCTCACCTGTCTTTTAACCTGCCGCACGTGCGTCATTCCTCTTTGGCTTGAGGTAGGCTCACTGTGACGTAGCGTGGCAGGTTGGCTGCCATCGTTGAGGGAGGTTTTCTCTTCACTCGAGCGGAAGATGTCCCTGAGAGCGCCTGCTCTGTTTTTGGTTCTACACCACTTCGTCGAAGGTACGGTCGGTACCTTCATCCCTACAGTCGGCCTGTAGGGGAGAGACATCACAATACGTCATCTTTTCCGCATCTGCTCTGCTGGTCCTATCGACTGGACAGAGGGCAGAGAGAGTCGTATGACCCGCCTCTTCTGGGTCACCCACGGGTAGCTGTGCCCTTCCCTCCTCTCTTCTTTCCTAGCTGTTACCTTTTCCCTCCTCCCCGGGGCTCCACCCGGAGCTTGGACTGGATGGTGCCACGCACTGGTTGGGGCCACGCACTGGTTGGCACCGCGCACTGGTTGGTGTCACGCACTGGTTGGGACCACGCACTGGTTGAGGCCACGTACTGGTGTAAAAGCCCGTGGACTTGACCGGCCGGTCCTGATCCCCGTCCAGGACTTCCAGCAACAACGCCACGTCTCCCCCCCCCCCCCCCCCCCCCCCCCCGGGACACACTCTCCACCGTCTGTTTGTGTGTGTCAAGGATGTCGGCCTTGAACGACTCTCTTCAAGAACCGACCCGGTTTGGAGCACCTAGTGCGACAGGGTGCTCCCAGTGGACTTCGGGGAGGCAAGGGTGTGGGGGCACTACATGACATGGAAAGGGATGGGTGCTGAAAATGTTTATTTATACATGTTTATTTATGTGTATATGTCGTATAGTGGGATGCTTGATTGTGATTGTGCATGTTGAGTGTGTTGGAATGCTTGATTGTGATTGTGCATGTTGTGTGTGTTGGGATGCTTGATTGTGATTGTGCATGGTGCGTGTGTTGAAATATTTATTTGCGATTGGGTGTGTCGATGTGAATAAATGGGGTTTGTATCGTAATTTTTCTTGTGTGGGCTCTTGCGAGGCGTGTGAGGTCAGTCACTCCTTCACTCCCATCTAAACTGATCCTGTCAGGGCAGACCTCCAGGGTCGGTCGTGACAATTGTGGGGGCTCGTCCGGGATGTGAAGGGCTCTGACTGTCTCTCTCGTTTCGCGGAGTACCTGTCCAGTTTTGTCTGTTTTGTATATGTTTAGTTAGTTTGTCGTGTTTGTTTGTGGGTGGTTGGCTGGGTGACTCTAGCGTGAAGGGAGTCTCTTGGTGGCCTGAAGGAACATCTGGTGTGGCTGGGGAGTCGAGGTGAGACCAGGGGGAATCGACCGCGTCCAGACCTCCTTCCGCCGGGTGCCTCACGCAGATACGGCCGTAAGACTTCCCTTTCTGTTGCCACTCAGTCTGTCATTCCTGTTTTGTAGTTATCCAGTTTTTTTTTTACCGGGTGGTTATTGAGTACAGGTGGGTGTTCGACTATTCACTTTTTCCTCTCTCCGGATTCCGTCTGCCATTTGTTTTTTTTCGGTGAGCCCCACCGCATTGTTTGCTCGTGCTGTGAGCGCGGTGTTGCCAGATGGGGCAGCCGGACTATTTTTTTTTTTTTTTTTTCGGTGAGCCCCACCGCACTGTTGCTCGTGCTGTGGAGCGCGTGTTGCCAGAGTGGGAGCAGCCGGAACACATCCGCACACACACACACACATCCCTAAAATATTTGTTTCTTTCTAGTGGAATTGTCTTTCCCCTGTATTTGAGAACCGTAGGATATTGTTGTCATGGCAACGTCCGGTGTTGGTGGTATGGCGACGCGTGCGTCAAAGAAGAAGGGTCTTCAGGAGGTAGTCCCTACTATTAGTACCAGTACTGCGACTACAGTGACTTATACTTATTCCAGCGCTGTAGCCGATAGTCCCGCGAGTACTTTCGTTGCTTCTTCGCTGGGGGATCTTCCTGTTGAGACCCCGACTGGCACTTCCGCTCGGAAGCGTCAAAGTATAGCGAAGCAACTGTGGGCTTCTGTTGGGTCGCAGAGACCGAAACCTTCTCCTCTCCATGCTTCCCCTCGTAAGGAGTATGCCCCGGGGGACTTTCCTCATGGGAAAGTCGAGACCCAAGGGACGGGTCAAACGGGTCATCCTCCCGTGTCAGGAGTGGTGAATCCTGCCCAGGACATCGCTTCCGTCCTGATGTTTCTGGAGCGAGAGCGACGAGAGGATGAAGCCCTGCGTAGGGAAAGGCTGCCAGACAGGAAGCCCTTCGTAAGGAAGAGGCTGTTAGACAGGAGGCTCTGCGTAGGGAAGAGGCTGCCAAGCAGGAAGCCCTCCGTCGGGAAGAGCTAGATAGGATGGAGGCTCTGCGCAGAGAGGAGACTGACAGACAGGAAATTCTGCGTAGGGAAGAGGCTATTCTGCGTAGGGAAGAGGCTAGGCTGCGCAGAGAAGAGGCTGCCAGACAGGAAGCCCTCCGTCAGGAAGAGTTGGCTCTGCGTAGGGAGGAGATGGAACAACTTCTTTCGCGGCCTCCCGCATCTGTAAATCAGGGGGTTGATCGACAGGCAAGTGATAGAGTTAGAGGCCCAAAGTTAAAGCTTCCAGAGTTCAGACCTAGTGAGGACATTGATATGTTCTTAGAGCATTTTGACAAAGTGGCTAGTTCATATCAATTGTCTGAGGAACAAAGGCCATGCACCTTTTTTCTGGATTGTCAGGTACTGCAAGGGAGTGTGTGCTCACTCTAAATGAAGGCGCGTCTTATGCAGACATGCAGTTGGCTCTGCGTAAGCGTTTCCACCTTACCCCAGAGACGTACAGGAGGAAATTCAGGTCCATGAAAAAGAATAACGATGAGACCTTCGTACAGTTTGGAGATAGGCTGCGTAAAACGCTAGGGTATTGGCGTCAGTTGGCTAAGCTGGAGCTTGAGGATCTGATTCTCATCGAACAGCTGACCAACACCGTGTCCCCAGAGTTGAGGATCCGTATAGGCGAGACAGCACCTCAGGATTTCGGGGCTGCGATTCATACTGCTGAGGTGTTTGCTGAAGCCCGTAGAGCGTATGGGCATCGCTCAGACACGGACAGGAAAACCCCCACAGGATTTAGTGGCAGTAAGGCGCCGACGACTGCTAGCGGGTTGAACAAGGCAGGCAGTTCATCGGGATTTCAGCACCCTGGTTGTGTTTTCTTTGTGGTCGTCCCGGCCACATTAGGAGAGATTGCCCTAAAGCCGCCGGTAGTCATGGGGCTAGTCCTTCCCCGCGTCCTCGTGCCTCGGCTAACGTGGGGTCCGTCCCAGCTTCTAGTGGTACAGAGTGCCCAGTGTTTCTCTCTGTTGTTGGTTCCTCCTTGGTCGACACCATCAGGGATTCGGAGCATCAACGATCTTTGTGGATAAGGATTTGGTTTCCCCTAAGGCCCGCGAGGCGCTAGTTATGATGTGTGCGGGTTGGAGGCTGGTTTTACCTCCACCCGTCCTTCTGTACTCATTTCTATTTCCACCCCCTACTTCTGTGGCGAAGTATGGGCCATCGCGGTGGAGCGACCTATGTATTCCCTTCTCATAGGGAATACTATCACCTTTGCGGACGGACGCAGTCAGTCCGTATCTACAGATCTGCCCGTACAGGCGTGTGTGGGAGTTACCACACGCGCCAAAGCTAAGAAGCAGGAACAGGAATTGCGTCCCGTTCTTCAGCCGATCTCTGACGAGTTCTGGCTAGGGCTGATCCTGCTACCATGGTTCGTCTTCAGGCCAGGGACTCGGATGTCCAACGCCTGCGACAACTGGTGGGTCGTCCCGCTCAGTCGGCCCGACCCGCCAAGGTGAGCTTTAAGCTCCACAAGGGATCCTCTTTAGGGTTTTCACTCAGGCAGATAGGGTGGCCAAGCAGCTAGTCGTTCCCCAAAGCTTGAGAGAATCTGTTCTCCGGCAGGCCCATGATTCACCCATGGCAGGTCATATGGGCTCAAAGCGGACTCTCGAGCGAGTTAGACAGGATTTCTTCTGGCCGGGGATGCATTCTCAGGTTAGGCAGTACTGCCGCAGTTGTGATGTCTGCCAACGGACAACGTCACCCTATCATGCGCAGGCCAATGGCCTTGTCGAGCGCTTTAATGGGACGTTGAAGCAGATGTTGCGTCGCCTGTGTGCAGAGCAACCTCGTGACTGGGACTATCGGGTTCGCGTGCGAGGCAAGGAACGCATGTGTCATGCCAACCTCCTGAAGGCATACGTGCGACGAACTCAGTGCCAGGCAGGATCCACCCCTGTCGTTGTGGAGAGTAGCGATGAGCACGCCGTGTCGGTGGCTCAGGACATCCCCACTGTTTCTCTCGTCGAGGAGGAGTCGTGGCAGGATGTGTGCTTTGGTACAAACCTCTCCTCAGCTCAGACAGATCAACTGCACAGGTTATGCCAAGAGTTCCAGGGCATACCCAAGAAGAAGTACGGCCGGAAGTTTGTACTGGAGAGCGATCATCATCCTCTCCAGTGCCTGGACCGGATCCGGCCAGTCAGTCGTCGACTCATGAGTTAGGCAGTGGAACTGCAGAGTCATGCATTCACTTTTCGCCATATCAAGGGTTCCAGCAATACGGATGCTGACTATCTCAGCCGAGCTCCGTAGTCGGCACATTGGAGAAATCAGTCAGAGGGACACTTCCCTTCAACCAGGGTGATATCCCCTTTTGTCTCTGTATCAGGTGTAGTGACAGTTTTCACTTCAGTGATGTTAACGGTAGTGAATCACCACTGATTCGGATTGCTACTTTTATTGTGGGAAGGTTTGCTTAGTTGTTTGATAAATGTAGTATTATGTATCTCCCTGTGCAATTCTATCATGAAACGGTTGTATTGGATTTTTCGTACTCTGTCGATTACAGAGGGTTGGGTTCGGTCCCATTGTTGTGAATTTGCACATGCGTCAAGGTTCAAAGGAGCACTGTATCTCAGAGAAACAGATGCTTTTAGAAGGGGGGTTTGTCACGAGGCCTACGACGATTGACCCGTCTAGGGTGGCGGAATTATTCATTTATTTATTGTCGTTGCTGTTGTCGTGTATCCGTCCCTTAATGTGGTTTGTAGTGCGTTTGCACCTTAATGTCGTTCAGCTCAGGTTAGGTTTACTTTCTCTCTCTCTCTCTCTAATTCCACTGCCCGTGCAATTCATCCTGCAAGTTCACGGGTGGGTGGTACCTTTCGCTTGAGCTGGCTGTCTCTATCGGCCTCTCACCTGTCTTTTAACCTGCCGCACGTGCATCATTCCTCTTTGGCTTGAGGTAGGCTCACTGTGACGTAGCATGGCAGGTTGGCTGCCATCGTTGAGGGAGGTTTTCTCTTCACTCGAGCGGAAGATGTCCCTGAGAGCGCCTGCTCTGTTTTTGGTTCTACACCACTTCGTCGAAGGTACGGTCGGTACCTTCATCCCTACAGTCGGCCTGTAGGGGAGAGACATCACAATACGTCATCTTTTCCGCATCTGCTCTGCTGGTCCTATCGACTGGACAGAGGGCAGAGAGAGTCGTATGACCCGCCTCTTCTGGGTCACCCACGGGTAGCTGTGCCCTTCCCTCCTCTCTTCTTTCCTAGCTGTTACCTTTTCCCTCCTCCCGGGGGCTCCACCCGGAGCTTGGACTGGATGGTGCCACGCACTGGTTGGGCCATGCACTGGTTGGCACCGCGCACTGGTTGGTGTCACGCACTGGTTGGGACCACGCACTGGTTGAGGCCACGTACTGGTGTAAAAGCCCGTGGACTTGACCGGCCGGTCCTGATCCCCGTCCAGGACTTCCAGCAACAACGCCACGTCCCCCCCCCCCCCCCAGGACGCACTCTCCACCGTCTGTTTGTGTGTGTCAAGGGTGTCGGCCTTGAACGACTCTCTTCAAGAACCGACCCGGTTTGGAGCACCTAGTGCGACAGGGTGCTCCCAGTGGACTTCGGGGAGGCAAGGGTGTGGGGGCACTACATGACATGGAAAGGGATGGGTGCTGAAAATGTTTATTTATACATGTTTATTTATGTGTATATGTCGTATAGTGGGATGCTTGATTGTGATTGTGCATGTTGAGTGTGTTGGAATGCTTGATTGTGATTGTGCATGTTGTGTGTGTTGGGATGCTTGATTGTGATTGTGCATGGTGCGTGTGTTGAAATATTTATTTGCGATTGGGTGTGTCGATGTGAATAAATGGGGTGTTGTATCGTAATTTTTCTTGTGTGGGCTCTTGCGAGGCGTGTGTGTGAGGTCAGTCACTCCCTTCACTCCCATCTAAACTGATCCTGTCAGGGCAGACCTCCAGGGGTCGGTCGTGACACTGGACGATAGTTTTAGCCATGCATTGGATCTTGTTATAAGGCCATACCAACAGTTTCGGCTTTTCTTAACTGAGATGAATAAATCTCCACATGTGTGTGATGTGCTAGTGCTACTTTATAGTTAGAGCATTAACCTGAATGAACCAGTGAACAAGAACTCAAGTGCCTGTTATCAGAAGTGTAATTTTCATGTGATCAGTTTCATCACAGCTCAAATTTTCACAAGGTCTGTAAACTCTGAACTCAAATGGCTCTTATCAAAATTATGAATTTGACATAGACAGTCAAACTAGGACACAAACTGTTTTTATGAAAAAAAAATTAATGATTTTAATGTAGCTATCAAAATCAGACAAAAAAGCCTATGATCAAAAGCAACTTTTTTCCCAATGTAACCAGTTTAACAAAAGTGTTTTCAAAAGCATAACTTTCATATGACCAGTCTTTCAGAAACAAAAGCTAGTTATCAAAAGCATATTTTTGACATGGACAGCCAAATCTTAACTCTAATGTCCCTGATAAGAAGCATCAATTTCATGAGGTCAGCCAGACTACAACACAAATGTCTGGTGAACTTTGTCGGCGATCATCTCAGCAATGGCGAGGGAGGAGGTGGCGGCGGGAGACGGGGAGTTCCTGACATGGATGATCCTCTTCCCCAGCTGACCCTCCCCTTGGTCAAAGACAAAGTCGTCCACAAGGTTGCCCTCTCTGTCCAAAGCCTGTGCCCTTACTCCAGTGGGGCCCCTGAACAAAGTCATCATACATGTCACCGCTGACTTAAAAAGACTCACTGTTTCACTGTGACGAAAAGACATTGCATGACCTTAATGCCTTACCATTTCATGTTATGTTTCACTTGCATCCACATGCGTTTTGTTGCTTACTGTTCTCTCTCAAGCCAATCTCTTGAATACTTCTTTAAATATCTAAACTATGTCAGAAATAAAGCGACTGAATTAAATTCATTCCAAAGTAAAACACAAATTTAATTTCCTTTTGACAGATGAAACATACAAGTTAAGCAACTAGTCCTAGAAAAAAGCTGTCAACAGACAAAAATACAGAATATGAAGAAAAAGGCAGTTCGCTGTCTTCTTCTTGAGCAAATAAACTTGAATTAACAAATGCTCACCAAAACATAGCAGGAAATATGAATCAGGGCTTTTTTCAGCTGTTTCAAATCATGTTCAAAAGAACTCAAGCTGACACGTGTTTCTGTAGAATACCAAATTCATCTGCTTCATTCATACAAAACAGTATAAACATCAACACAAACTTTAAGGAGTATGAAAACAGTAAGACTGCAAGCAGTCAGGAAATGAAACAGTAAATCATATTTTCATCATTACCTTGTCACATCCTCAGGCCTGAGTTTGGGCACAAAGCGCTGTAGCTGTTTGACCTGGGCACGGATGTAGATGCCTTTATACATCTCCTGTACACCATAGCCCAGATGTCTCCATGCCAGCTTCCGCAACCCCCTGAACAGCACCATCATGCAAGGTTTGATTTCTATCTCATTTCCATGTATTACTTCCTTCAACTCTACTCCCCATGCATATCAAATCTTACGGACCATTGTGACCTTTTTTGCACGTAAAAAGCCGATGTAACTTGAGTGGCAATTGTGCAACTCCAAGTGTCTCAGTCTCTTGCACCATCCAATATAGTCATAAACAGTAAACTGAAAACTAACCTAACACTTTTTGACCATCCACTGAATTTGAAAGAGTCACTATATGACGGCACTTCAAGATCTAAAACTTCACATATGCATCATACATCCATACATTCCAAAATGCCAAATTTGTTCTAGTCAGTCCGTATGTATGGAAAGTAACATCTTGAATGTATCTCTGCCATGCTGGAAAAAAAATCTACAAACCCTTTGTCTGTGAAATATAAAGTCAGTTTACTTTTGACTTCTGGAGACAAATCGTTTCACTTTTGACATAAACAGGCAAACTCAAAAGTCAGGTGCTCCTCATTGTACAAAATAATTAAAAAAACAGACGACATTACTTCCACAAAGTAATACTTCCATCAAATACAAAGAAGGTAAATGCCTATTAGATTTACTATTTGATGGAAAGAAGTGAAGAGTTAGTTTCTAAGCACATGCAAAACAATTTTATATTTGAAATCATTTTTCATGAAAAAAAGGACATCTTTCTACAATATCAGATGGCACGTGTTGAAACGAACCGGAGTTTGACATAGCCACAAGTGGCTTTCACTGTGCTTTCATTCTCTCATATTTCATACAGGAGCAGCAGCTATCGAAGCTCAAGACTTGCATGCGAGATCGTTATGTTAATTTTTTAGTTGATACCAGTCTTGGTAAGTGCATTTTCATGCTGTCAGACTACCAAATCCAGTAGTATGAAAAGTGACTGGAATAATGGCAAACAGATATGCCTGTCAAGAACTGCAGTTGTCTTCTACATCATTCTGGCCAGCCTTAGTGTTTCAAAAGGAAGCTTTCACAAAAAAGACACAACCCCCAAAATGAACCTTTTGTGCATGTACCTTGAAATCTCTATGTCATTTGTGCATATTTGTTAGGAACACCAAAATATTCACTTAAAATACAGGTTAAAACAAGTCATAAGAAAAATAAAAACAATGACATATTCAATGATTTTAAAAAAGGTTAAAACAAGTCATGTGAAAAATAAAAACAATCTCCAAAACAGAAAATGGAAACAGAGTGAGAGGTTCAAGTAAGACAGAGAAAAAGACAGTTAGGGGGTAAAGTGAAAGGAAAAATCGACAAGAACTGACACAGACAGACAGAGAAAAAAAAAAAAAAACGAAGATGGACACGGACAAAGGAGGGTAGAAGGGAGACGGAGGGGGAGGGAAGGTGGTGGGCTGAGGTAGGGACAGAAGGGGTAGGAGTTAAGGAGCAATGACAATTTTAGCACGCACATCTGTCTCACCTGAAACTCAGGGCATCGAAGAGATCCGGTATGCTGATGTCTGTGTAACCGTAGCCTTCACGCTTGAACGCTAAAACAGCATTGGGACCTAGCCAAATACTGCCATCCATGCGGGGCGTGAAGTGGACACCAAGGAACGGAAACCTGGGATCTGGCACCTGCAAAGAGGTGAACAGAGAGAGAGAGAGAGAGGAGAGAGAGAGAGAGAGAGAGAGAGAGAGAGAGAAAGAGAGAGAGAGAGTGAGAGAGAGAAATATGCATGTGAGAAAGTGGGAACTTGGCATCCCGCATCATATTTCAAACTTATCCCTCACAACTGATTATAAAATGATCATGAATGGAATCTACTGTAAAAAAACCCCAAACAATCCCACTAAGTCAAAAATCACAATCACACTCTTGAGGGTGATTCAGTTGGTCAAACTATTGAGTTTGCTATCAAACATTTCAAGTTTATACCCCGTAGGTCGGTCAAACTATTGAGTTTGCTATCAAACATTTCAAGTTTAAATCCCGTAGAAACCCCAAACTTGTATTCCTATCACAGAAAGGTTTCTGATGCACGTTTTCACATAACACTGCAAGCTTTACAATCGCAATAGAATAACATAAATAAAAGCCCTTTTCTGAAAATTACATGAAATACACTGATATTTTTCTGCCCATCTAAACACCACGTTGTTTTGGTGATGTTTGTTTATTGTTAGATAGGTTCCCTACTCATTCACTCTCCTCGATTCTTATCCCCAACTGCTATATCCCCTAATGTTGGTGTGGATGTCACACCTGAATCCCTAAGGCGAGTGTAGATGTCGGGATGTTAAACCTGAATTTCAACTGCACACACACTCAATATTCTCATCACTGACACGTCACTTACTGGATAAATATTTCCTCGGACCAGATCACTCTTGTCCTTGTTGAGCAACAAGTATTCTCCTCTAAAAGGCACTATGCGAGGTTCGGAGGAGCATCCGGACAGAGAAGCCACTTTGTCAGCCTGCAGACCGGCACAGGTGATGACGTAGCGGCAGCGCAGAGTCTGATTCTGTGAAAAATTATCAAAGCATCATTAGTATTATCTTGCCTTAAATCAGATTATCCTCATCAATTCCTGATGCATTAATCATGGCCTTCATTGCAGATTCATGATTGTTGTTATAAAGACATTTATCACTGAATTTTCAATTAAAGGAGAGACGATGAAATCACTATGATTTTTGTTCATGTTTAATTTCGTGGTTATACCAGATCTTACGATGTGCAATTACTGATGTACTTTTATCAGTCAGTCAGAGAATTTATGAGAGAAGCACAAACTTGTAATACAAAAATTATGATCAATGACAAACATCAGGTAAAAACGAATTACAACAGTCACTTCAGCTGTCTGCAAAATTAATTCCCTACACTTATAAGCAGAACCACTCTTTCCTTGTGCAGACCCACTGTGCACAGTTGCACTACTATCGCCCACGTTTAGCAACTTATATTTTTTTCTGTATCTGGGTAAAACCTCTATCCCGTTTTGATAACTGGCATTTTAGGAAAGATGAATTCAGTATCTGATGATTAAAACTAATTCTACATTCCGCAGCATGGTTTTACGTTTTGCTGCGCACTCAGACTGTAGAGCCCGGTGATGGTTGAAACATGAGCACTGCGCCTGAATCTGTAAGTGCACAGTGTTGGGAAAATGTTAATCATAAATCATAGCCCGCAGCTGGAAATGTACTGGTATATATAGCCAGGCACGCACACATGCACACACACACACACACACACACATTCACACACTCACACACACACTCACACACAAGCACGCACACACACACACACACACACACACACACACACACACACACACACGCAAACGCACACGAGGTAGACCTTAAATCACTCCACATAGTAAGCATATTGCTGATAATCTGAAATAATTTTTCGTTAGCAAAGGGATGCAGAGGGAAATGTGCGTTTCAACTGAAAGAATATCTAACTCCCTACTCCTTCAACTGATGAAACATTGTGGGGCACATGAAATGAACTGTTATTCAAGCAGGCGCAGCTGCCACTATGTGTATTTGCTACACACACACAAAAAAAACCAGTAGGGCTTTAAGCAGCATGCTGGTTTGTCTCATTAATCCTTTCCAAAAATGGTTCTCAAGCCCTGAGATTTTCTTTCGCAGAGTTTCTAAATTCTGGGTATTTTTCAACAAATTTTCAAAACCAGTATTGATTTTTGAAAAACAGAAATACTGTACATTTCAGGAGAGTAAGTGAGCCTTTTGTTTCTTCATTTTTCAATTCAAAAAGGGGAAAAGGGAGAAGAGAGGAGAGAGAGAGAGAGAAGAGAGAGAGAGAGAGAGAGAGAGAGAGAGAGAGAGAGAGACACGCACACACATACAAACTTACCACACCAAAGAAACACACACCAAGGTGCACACATACACACACACACAAATAAACACACACACACACACACACATAAACACACACACACACCATACACACACACACACAACACACACAAACACATCAGAGCATTCGCCATACCTTGGAAGAGTCCCCAACAATGGTGACAGGATGCTGCAGCCCCACCTTGCTGCCCGCCTGGCTCTCGGCGCTGGTGCGAAGCTGGGTGACGGGGAACCCTGTGTACACCTTCCCCCCCTGCTTCTCAAACTGGACGCCATAGTGCTTGGTGACCAGCCCCCAGTCAATGATGCCTGTGTGGGGAGAGTGGATGGCCTTCAGACCCTGAGAGAGACCAGTCAGTCCTGCGCTCATTCTTTACTGTAAGACTACC
Source organism: Conus ventricosus (assembly GCA_018398815.1). Lineage (NCBI taxonomy): Eukaryota > Metazoa > Mollusca > Gastropoda > Neogastropoda > Conidae > Conus > Conus ventricosus. The sequence continues at coordinate 52,807,391 of CM031605.1, forward strand.
TATCATTATCATTGCAATTGTATATCAAGGATGTTCATATGCCTCCCCAGACGAATCTGTGTTTAGGATCACAAATAGATCAAAATACGTAACGAAAGAACAATGACAAGCAGCAATTCATTAAACATATGCCCCAATGATATGTTGGCATCGCATCCAACCATACCACCGCCCTACCAGGCCCTCTCACTCCCTCTATTCACCCTTAGCCCACCTTTGAAAATGTAATTGCCAATACACATGCTTAAAAAACCAAAATGAAAATCCAGAACCAAATTAGACTCGCCAAACAAAAAAATATCCACAACTAAGTGCATATCACTCTCCAAACAAGATGAGCCTATTTCACGAATAACTTAATTTTCAGGGTGAGGAGAGAGATTTTCAGGTTTGACTACAAATAACATTACATCAACTTACAAACCACAGCTAAATAATAGCAACAGCACAAAACACACACAGACAGACAGCCACACACACACACAAGCTGCTGCAATACCATGCTTAACCGAAAACAAAAACAAAAGAAAGGCTATACAGATTGAGTTCAAATCATAAAAATAAAACCAAAGAATACAATTAGATAAAGAGATATTTTCATATTTACAATGCTATCCACACGTTTGTGCACACACAGAGACACAAAGGTATAAAGAATTAGTCGTCACACATGCCCATACACACAGTTTTAGTAGTTACACTAATCCTTAATCAAAATGTGTGTGAATTTTCGTTGTTGAAAAAATGCAGTACCAAAGGACTTTTGTTGTACACATCATGTGTTTGAGACGACAATGTTCCAGGCTTACAGGATCCCTTTCAAAAACAGCAAGCCTTACAAGCAGTGGGCAAGCTGGATCTTTTGCAGACACCACACAGTTGGTCTTTGAAACCTCTGAGTCCTTTAACTTACTTGTGATTGTTGAAACCTTTCTGTGAGACATGCTCTCTCTTTCTTATCTGTAGTGCTTTTAAGTTTTGACACTCCATTCAGTCCCCTGTACAATCGTATCAAGGAAACACCAAGTTCACATTCAGAAGGCTGCGAGTTAAAATCCTGGGTGCCTAACATAAACATCAGCATTCTCACAGCACATCTCAACACACTGTTCTTCTGTTGGTGGTGGAGTAATGTTGAACAGATCCCCTTCCTTCCCTCACCCCATCCTTCAGGGTTGGCTAACCGGGCCTGCCATATCCCTTGGTAAGAGTGAGTGATAAACCAGCGTGTAACCTGACCACTCCTGCCATATCCCTTGGTAAGAGTGAGTGATAAACCAGCGTGTAACCTGACCACTCCTGCCATATCCCTTGGTAAGAGTGAGTGATAAACCAGCGTGTAACCTGACCACTCCATCTCTCCATAGGGATCCAACTCTTAAACCGCTGCCAAGGTCATACATCTGCAGCCGACACATTACTGAAACATGCAAGGCAGATCCACCACTACAGCAAGGCCTTACCACGCAGTTTGGCTCGATGTCCTTGATGCCTTCAGGTCCCACCATCTTGAGGTCCTTCACTCCATTCTCCTGACCCCTCTCAAACAACTTCTCCAGTCGAGGCACTTCAGCTGGGTCCACTGCCACTATCAGCTACAACAAAAACAACAGTTTCAGTTTAAGTTACCTCTCTCCCCTTTTTTGTGTATTTTTCTTTGTGTTGAGTGACTTGTAAGTATGTCTGGGGATGGGGTAGTGAGGAAGTGCTGGGGGACAGGAAGAGGTAGAGAGTGCATCATATAGTTGTCTTCACCGGCTAAAATCCGCAGCTAAACACACCCTTTCTATCCATTTTCAAAACGTCTTTCCTCTTTTCCACTTTCTGTTCTTTCTTCTCTTCTTTTTTACCCCTTAGAACTTACAGAGCTAATAATCTCTGCATTTTGAGTTGACTTTCCATTACTAGATTGAACAAGTGCTTGTATCTATGTAAATGATTATGGCCTCTTGTGTTTCAGCTAAAACTGAAATTGCCATATTGACCAGTCAACCAAATTCAAGATCTTATACTTTATACCCCCTGCAAGTGAATGAGGATTTTCCTTACCTGTTTTTAGGCCACAGCATAAAAGAAATTTACGGGCAGACAAAATATTTGAATCGCCAGTCACCCCCCACTCACCCCCACCCAATTTTATAAGCTAAACAATACAAAGACTACCCATGTAATCAGAAAAGCTGTTTAGTATAATTCGAATAGCATACCATATCATCTGATGAAAAAAAAGGTAAAGAAACAGCAGACAAAACCATCCTTCTGCCCCCCCCCCCCCCCCCCCCCCCCCACTCCCCCAGCCCTCCCTTCTTAAACAACAATAGCAACTGAAATGAAAATACAAGAGACATTACAGTAGTTTTTTTCCCCTCAGGTTACCTTCCTAGGGAAAAAAAACACACACACACCAAATACTGTACCTTTAGGCCTAAGACGCCAGAGGCACATGTTTAAACAACACCACACAGAGCTGGGTAACTGGACTGGAAAAGCTATTATGAGATAATGCTGTTGTGTTACATAGTAAGTTTTGTGATCATTTCAATGGATTTGCTTTGTGCAAACAAAGTTTTATTTGTCACCATAATTTTTTTTCTCTCCTCTACATGCCATTTTCAGGGCTGTAACACCAGTGCAACTACTACAGATATTAGTGAGGCTTTGTAGTTATAACATGGACACAGACATTGAAGCCAATATCAAGAATTTTAAAATCACCATGATGCAGCTCCAGTTACATCTAGTTTTCTTCCATTCTCACAACTTTCAAATCACACGGCAAATCAGATCAGACTGAACCACTCAAGTAGGCCTTTTTAATAGCAATGTCAGAAATAATCACAGACAGAGGTCTTAAACTGGAAAGATTTTTAACTGGGAAGTAAAAAAAAAAGTAAGGAAAACCCCTACTCTCTTTACGAATGTTTTTTTTTTTTAATTTGTTATTTTCAATTGAAAAGGATCAGTTCAATCAGATAATTCTTGACTGCAGATGCTTAACAAACTTGAGCTCTTTTTGTACCCAGTCTAGTCTGAATACATTACTATAGCTGATTCCTCTTTGGCTGTTCTCAATCTACGCCACCAATACCGCAAAAAGTTCAAAGCTCAGCAGCACATATTAACTGCCTTCAAAACGTGGCATCTCAGACCTCGCCCTCCATGTATGAAAAAGTTCCCTCCACTCTGTCGCTGACAAAGGACGTCTCCATCAGTGTTGTTTCCATTGCAGATCTCATGCTTTCAGCTTCTCCATTTCTGGTTCTTACCTATAGTATCTTTTTTTATGTCAGTCATTCTTTTCCATTATATTCTACAAGTTTAGGCTTGAAGTCCACCTGTTTCAACCTCGCTACAAACAATATCAATAAACAAACTTTCCTAGGAGCAGGCAATACAAATAGATGTGCCTTCAAGAGGGATTATGATGGTTCCCTCTGGCAGCTAGTGAAGGGTTTCTCATATTTATAATACATTCCCCATATTCTCCATCTTCCATTTTTTTTCCCCTAGAAGTTTAAATCTTTGCCAAGTTATTACTATAACGACTGAAGAATTGTTAGCCTGCACTTGTTTTCCCCCACTACTTAATTGTTCAGCATTAAACTTTCCTAAATTCTTATAATAATACTAGTACTGTACTGCAAAAAAAAATTGCATATTTCCTGTTATTTTTTTTTCTCTAAAATTTTCTGTTTTAACTTTCAAATGTCTACACATACCTGCACATATGCTTGTTGTATGGAACCTGTGTATGTGCATGTATGTATGTATGTATGTATGTATGTATGTTACATGCATTACACTGCAAATTTATTGATAGTTTGAACTTATAAAACTTGAATGTTTGTGCATGCATACATATAAACATTTACTTATTTCATTAAAAAGGTTTCTTTATATTTCGCGCTGGCTCCAGGAACCCAAACCAGGTGTTACGTGAATGACTAGCATGAATGATGCTACTGAAGGATGGATTTGGAATCAGAGATTCCATCATCAAAGCAGACACACGCCCACCTTGCCACATTTGTTGTAGGGGACCTGGTGCTGGTCGCAGTACTTGTAGGCCATCTCCAGACCCTTCACACACAGGCGAGCCTTCAGGGATCCGGGGCATAGTAAATGCCGGCGTGAATCACCCCGCTGTTCTTCCCACTCTGATGGGCAGCTGCCACACAGGAGGACAACAAGACACACCCAACACAGAATCAATATTAGAAACTATTGGAAGAAATCAAAATATTTCTTAAAAATTACATTTTGTTTATCAACCTCTTCCCTGCTTGCCCCGTGTCTATTACAGGGTCGTTTTCACGATCTTGTACACCCGTAACCGTGTCTACTACAGGATACTTATTACTTGATTATGCTTATTTTTATCATACTAATGACCAGCAAAATCAAATTATTATGATACCACATCATACCACAGGGTACAAGAAAAAAACATGCAAAAAGTCTAAGAGATGTCTATCTCAATAAATGAATGAGTAGTGAATAGATGAGTGAACATACTGCAATTTGGCCTTGGCTCATAGCAATACAGAAAAAGCTCTTATACTGTGGCAGGGAAAGGGTTAACATGAAAAACGGATGAACCATAAAAACAGTGACAAAATATAATGACAGGACAGTGTTAATCCAGAAACTGTCCCAAATAAGCAAATGACAATTTTCACAGCACTAACAGTACAGAATAAACATGCCTACACATCAGGGGTTTCAGGTAGTTTCATATTTTATCCTGCAAACAAGAGCCAGATTAGCTCTGGCATGTGATACAGGAGAAGACAGAGATGAGCATGAGGAAAGACAGACTTACCCAGTTCTTGTTCCTTCTCCCCACAGCAAAAGAAAGATTAGGGTGACGAGTGATAAGTTCCTGGGCTGTCGCCATGCCGACGATGCCCCCTCCCACAATGACGACATCACAGTCTGTACTGGACTTCCTGGCAACAACAGTCACCAGATATTCTTCAATGAAAAGGATGCTCTAGACAAGAGATTGCAATCCCTGTGTATGGTCAAGTCATTCTTCACACATATGGAAATTCTATCCCCTTTTCGGGCGGTCGGCTGGGCTATAAGCAACATTATCTTATCTTATCCCTTCTCGGACACTTCCTTTTTCTTTTTTTTTGCTTTTTAAAAAACTTGTTCATGCCACTCTCTGCACAATTGAAGATATATAAAAAGAACAAACAAAAAACAACCCCCCCCCCCCCCCCCCCGGCCCCCCCCACCAAACCTTCATGTCATGCTGGTCACAAATGTACAGAATGACAGATGGTGCTGAAAAGATAAGCCACCATCATCTTCAACAATTATGGACACTGATCTGGTCATATGTGACGGCTTTGTGTCACACCCATGACGAGATGCTTATTCTGGCAACTGTCAACAATCCGTCTCCTTTCGCAGGCTGATGTTCTTTTCCATGATCTTCCTTGTGAAGTGGCTCCTTGCTTCTTCAACTCTCTATTCACCACTTTGCATAGTATGTACAATGAGCATGCTGTGTCTCTGGCAGACTGAATTATCTAAGAGAGAAACAGCGTCAAACACATCAAAAGTATTTGCTATCTTAAAAGAAAAAGTGCAGAGCAAGATATGTTCCTGAATCCAAATAAAATCGTTCCTGCTTTTAAATTGGGCTTACCTACTTTATGGTATTACTGTCCACAAGTATATCATAAAGGGTGCTCAAAGGTTGCCTTAGACTATATACCTAGTGCAAAGTATAAAGCCTCGTCTTTCAAGCACTGTCTTGTGTATGACAAGAAGAGAGGATCAGGATATCCATATGTATGTTGATGGTTCTAGCATTTCTGCTGGTAACAGCAATTAGACTAGCATTTCTTGTTCCAAAAGTGCACCAGCACATTCTTCAGTGCTAGCAGCTTTCTGATTACAAATAGGCTACCTGGAGCCTGTCTTCTCAATATGTAAAATGTTTACCATGAAAACATCCACATGAAACATTTTATCAAAGGTTGGCACTCAAACCTCATCAGTACAGTCAGCCAACATCACTCAAACATTTCTAAAATTTCTGACTGTCTGCACAAAGAACAAACAAATGCCAAGTAAACAGTTCGAAGAGCAGATTTTTATCAAGACTGAACGGTGTAGAACTGGTAAGCTGGCTACAGAGAAATTCCTTTGGAAATGTTGAATCCAGATCGAAGACAAAAGGTCTGTTCGTTCCTTCTGTTGTTTTCTTTGTTTGAATGTTAATTGTCCTACCTGAAGAAGACTCAATAGGTTGAAATGCAGTCTGTTTTCCGATTTGTTTATTCCTTTGTTTAGCGGTGCAGTAATTCTGTTTTTGCTCTTGTTCCAATTTCTGCCTGCAGTCACCCCACTCTGAACCCAAATGATTCAATTTGAATATATAGATCAAAGTACAATTATAGTAGAATCTGTTATCTATGTTGGGACTCGAATGTGGCTAGTTACCAAAAGTGAAGACACATTTTGTGGCAAGAATCTGGTGGGCATAACCACTATGATCAGGTGACACAACACTTGTTTATCCCTAGAAAGTTTGATAGTTTGGATCTCCAGTCTGGGTTTTTTTTCCCCCTTGGCTTTTCTTGCGATATACACCTTCATTGTAAATCACAGACACAAAACTCAACACACAAACATATGCATGAGCATCAGCCCTGATGTGGCCCTCTGCGGTCGGCTGGGCTATAAGCAACATTATCTTATCTTATGCATGAGCATATGCAAGCTGCACGCACGCGCGCGCGCACACACAAACACACTGAGGTTCAATGTGAACTGAGGATGTGCTCTGATGACGTGACAGTGAGTGCGGGTCGACGGCACAGCGGGACGGCGGCATAGCGGGTTGGCGGCATAACGGGTCGGCGGCATAACGGGTACCTCCCCAGTGAATGTGGATGAGGGTCATGACATCAGAGTGACCACAAAACGCAGCACACAAAAAAACAAACAACAACAAAAAAAAAAAAAACCGAAAAAATGCTGTAAGGCATGTAATATGTAAGAATCATCCAAATGGAAACTTTGAAATTTAATTAAAACACATAACTAACAAACTAGATGAATGTTGTAAGGCATGTTCTCGATGGTAGTCTGCTACACAAGGGAGGTAACACCGTTTTAACTCCCGGTACCTTCACAGATTTACGCCGACACTGTGACAATATACTCAGTGAACATTATGTAAAACGATACTGTCATGGCTTACTTATCGGAAGAATAAAAGCGTTGTCCTGACAGGACATTGCTGAGAGCGCTGCGTGCAATGTGGCAGGATCCAGAGGAACATATGACAAGCTTTCGTAAACTCATTGACGCCGACATGTTGGAGGTTGAAGTTCAAGGCTACTTTTTGTGTGTGACCTTTTTGATTTTATAGAGTATTCTCCCTTTCACCACTAACCCCAATCCAGTTTTCCGTTCCTTCGTCATTTTACAGATTATTCTCCCTTTGACCAACAACTTTCAGATTTCTGTTCTGCGTTTGTGGTCATCTACGTATTTCTTACAACTCTCTCTCTCTCCTACGTATTTTCATGTCTTACGAAAAATGATTACATGCTGTGCCTTGCTCTCTCTCTGTCTGTCTGTCTGTCTGTCTCTCTATGCGTGCGTGTGTGCGTGTATGTGTGTGTTCCAAATTATGTACGTACTTGTCACATTCATTTTACTGTCTGTTTTTATACATGGTAATTTTTGTACGTTGCAGTACATTTCCATATGTTCCCGCAGCCCACTCCATCCCCCACTCCCTCCTTCCCCGTCATTATTGCTATTTCTGTTTTCATTTTTTGTTTGTTTATTATTACTTTATTTTCATTTTTCTTCTATTTTTTTTGACGTTCCATTATGATTGCATGACCGCTTTGTTTGCTTGCTTGCTTTCTTACATTATTCCATTTCACTGCATGTTGTAGTACCTACTCAGGGCGAGGACTGGATGTAAAAAAAAAAAGCACGTCAGTGCTGATCTATTATCCTCGTAAATAAAGAATTTTGTCTTGTCTTGTCTTGTCTCTCTCTGTCTCTTACACACACACACACACACACACACACACACACACACACACACACACACACACACACACACACACACGCGGACACACACACACACAACACACACACACACACACACACACACACACACACACACACACACGCACGAGTCTAGCTGAATGGAACAAATTCTTCCCTTTTGGTTTTCGAAATGTCAAACAATTTACAAACATAAACAAAAATGCAAACCTATCAACATTCAAGCACGACTTTAACACACAAGCAAACAAACAAACATAGCAAGAAAAAAAGAAAAGGAAAAAAAAAAGTCTTAAATAAATGTTAGCGAACCTCCAAGAGAAACGTGGACAAACGAGTCACAAGACAAAACACGACGCGTTTCGACCTCTTAGGTCTTCTTCAGGCAAGACGCAAACAAATAGGACAATAAAAATGAACGAGTTTGTCACTTAGCTTGTTCTCTTCAGCGCAAGGTAGGCGTTGAATGAAAACGAGGCCGTTAGAAGGGAGATTCAAACAACCAAATGGAAGAATAAGAAGAAAAAAAAAGGGAAAAACCAAAGAAAAATGAAGGAAGAAGAAGAAGAGAAAAAAAAAAAAGAAAACAAAGGAAACAAAGACACAACAAGGATCAGCTGAAATGTTGCTACACGATGTGTCTGTCAGTCGTTAGCCTCACAACTGTTTGAATATCGACTGTCAAACACAGGTTTGTACAATAACCAAGTATCATGAAACCGAGTCCAAGACATACTGTTAGTACAGGCCACACATTTTCTGATTTCAGAGCAATAATTCATTCATTTGTCTGCGTGTGTGTGTGCATGTGTGTGTGTGTGTGTGTGTGTGTGTGTGTGTGTGTGTGTGTGTGTGTGTGTGTGTGTGTGTGTGTGTGTGTGTGTGTGTGTGTGTGTGTGTGTGTGTGTGTGTGTGTGTGTGTGTGCGTGTGCGTGCGTGCGTGCGTGCGTGCGTGTGTGTGTGTGTGCATGCGTGCGTGCGTGCGTGCGTGTGTGCGTGCGTGCGTGCGTGCGTGTGTGCGTGTGCGTGTGTGTGTGTGTGTGTGTGTGCATTTTGCTGCTTGAACTGTTGGACGCCCTACCATGATGAACTACAGACACGGAACAGGTATCCAAGGAGATCATGTTGCAGGAAAATAATGACGCTCACCAGATGCTGCCCACTCCTATTTATTTCTGAAAAGGCTTCATCGGGGTATTGATTTGAAAACATTTACTATATTCATCAGAAACCCAAGACTGAGGGAATACGGGGGAAATGAAAGCTCAGGTTAAGGGTATCTACGCTGGAGTCTAAGGAAGAGGGAACGTGCGGGAACCATTAGGGTTCCATCAAGGATATCCGATCTACGTATACTAATACACACACACACACACCACACACACACACACACACACACACACACACACACACACACACACATACGCGCGCGTGCCTGCGCACACACGCCTGCGCGCACACACACATGCGCCCACACACACACATGGGGGCCCATGCCCACACATCATACACACACGTATACATTTACTACACACACATGAAAAAAACCCAAACAAAAACACTATGTTAGGTAGGCACTCATGGTCTGACCAGCGCGTTGGGCTAATGCGTAGGTCAGACATCCGCTGAGTCGTAGCCACGAGACCCTCTTCTTCTACTGTCTCATCTTAGTTGTTAATTCATTTATCCATCAGCTTCAAATCATGCGCAGTGTGGTCTCAACACTTAGCAGATGTTGTGTAGAGTAAATAGACTATTCCGCACGCAGTGACACCTCCTTGATGAAACTGAACTGAAACTGAACTGAACTTTGAGCCCAAGAGGAAAAACGAAGGGGAAGGGGGGGGGGGGGGGGGGTGAGGGAAAGAGGTGTGTGTAGAGGAGGAGAAAAAAGTTTTGTCCGGGATATCTACAAATACTAGAACCCAAGAGGGAACTGAAACGTACTAAGTAACGGTGAGGAAGGTTGGGTGTGGGTGTGGGTGGGGGTGGGGACTCAGTTCAGCCCTTCGTCATGGATATCTGCAAACTACTAGAACCCAAGAGGGAAAACGGGGTGTCTGAAAATACTGACTAGAAAAGAAACAGACACCCAGAGGTGCGTGTAGGACCCAGAGAAGTACTGTCCTCAACTGCCGAACAAACCAGCTGGGAGCAATCCTGCACCACCCTTGGAAGCCTACGCTGTGTTCACATAGGTTGCAGGCACGCACAGGGCTTTCCATGAACACGTGAAGGGACATAATTGCTCCCTGGCAGATGCCATGCTGTAATGGCCACTGGATGCAACACAACAGAATCTCCACGGGAGCGTTCCCGTGGGTTCACCAGCCCGTCTTTCATGACTGCAGATCACACTGGGAAAAAACGCCACCGCCAAGCACCTGCCGTGTGCATCCCGTAGCCTGACTAATTGCTGTTCCGCTGACAGGCGACGACAGTACAACTCCAGACATGGCCAATCTTTCGCCATGAGGTCTTACGTGCTCTCTGAAGAGAATCCCAGGTCACAGTTTTTCCCGTCGTCAACAGGACTTTGCCTGCGGTCAGCGAGTCTTTCCTCACCGTCACTGAACCTTTCCCCAGAGTCGGGCAAAAGGCAGACATTATGGCTTCGTCAGGGGTATCTGAAAATACTGACTTATTGTATTTATGAAAAACTCAGTAGGAAAAACGGCGGAGCCAAAGGTTTAGTCAAGAGTGGGCTATGTGACAACAGTAGGCCTGCTTGTGTTCATCAGGAATCCAAGACGGAAAACGACAGAGCCTACGTCATCAGGGGTCATACAATCTGTACAGAGTGAGACCTGTTACAAACACTGGTGGGAGGTGTGTGTGTGTGTGTGTGTGTGTGTGTGTGTGTGGTATTTTTCTGGACAGTCCACCTTAATGGAACACCCCCCCCCCCCTTTTTTTTTAAAATGTCAAGCTAGTTATAAACAACATAAAAAAAAGTGCAAACGTGTCAACATACAAATGTGACTTTACTAAAAGAAAAAAGAGAGAAGAAGACAGAGCTGTTATAGTAAACGGAGCAAGGATAAAAACAACTCAATCAATACGTGAGGAATACCTACACAACATACAAATCATTATAAGGGAAAAAAAAAGCCAACCAACCAACCAGACAGACAAACAAACAAGAATGCAAAAGAAGAAGTGAAGAAAAGAAAAGAAAAGCAAAGTAAAAGAAAAGAAAGGAAACAGAAGCACAACAAAAAGGATCAAATAAAATGTTGCCACACAATGTGAGTCTATCAGTCATTTATATCCTCACAATGTTCCTTCAAACAAAAGTTGGTATAATACCCAACTGTCAGGAAACCGATTCCAAGTCATATTAATACAGGCCACGTATTATTTTTTGGTTTCATAACAATATTTTGAAGCTGTCGTTGAAAATCATACACATATAGCGCAGTGCAAATGAATGAGTTCATTGTCTTCTTTGGATCTGATGCTAATTTTGTGTTTGATGAGGTACCTGATCACATTTTACTGTTGGGTAAAGCTTTTTGTCTACAGATGAAAATTAGATAACCAGAACCTTAATATCCACATTTTCAGTCTCATTCAAAATATTGCTACGAAACAGAATGAAACAAATTACTTGCTTTAGGAGCACTTGCTTTAGGAGCACTTGCTTTAGGAGCACTTGCTTTAGGAGCACTTGTTTTCGGAGCACGTCTTTCAGTTCAGTCCAAGCGTCTGGCCTTAGAATGGGGAAGATCAGAGTAGGAAGACAGAACAGAAACCATTGTCTGCCTCCTGCCTTCTGGAAGCACGGCACACGGTATTCCTTCTGTTTGACATTCTGAGAATTCAGCAGTAGTTCAACATGAACAAACAGGATGGTAGGCCATGGGTATGACACTAGTCAGAGCGAGGTCAATCGTCACGTGGTCTATCCATTAACTGCCTCATCCACCGTCCGGCCAAGACCAAGGTCTATAGTCTGAGGTCACTGACCGCTAGCAGTGGAGTGCTAGATACGGGCAACCGGGCTTCGGGATCTTCTGCTCCCAGTAACTGTCACGGACAAAAAAAGGGAAAACCGAAATCGTGGTCGCCAGCCAGCTCAGTCGGACTTAAGCCGAACTCAGACATTCTGGGCGCCGGGCCAACGCATTCAAGTATCGCCTCAGCCAATTTGCGACCAGCGCCCACAATTAAGCCAGACGTCGCCGGTTGAAGTAGGAAGGGGGAAGGTATTGTGTGGTGGAGGTAAAATCAAGCTAATTAATTAAATGACCCGTTGACCACCACAGAGAGAAGGCGGGTAGATGTGACTTTGACAGTTCGCAGGTCCAATGGAATCAGAGGGGAGGTAATCACGTTACGAGGCGGGAAAATTCTGACCAATGGTACTCGCCCTTTGACAGGTGAGAACACCATAAGAAAAGGAGACGAGAGACAGAACAGGAGAAGAGACAGAGAGAGAGAGAGGTTCTGAGAGTAGTCTCTGCTCGAGAGAAAAGCAGAGAGATAAGAGGGGTGAAGAGAACCGAGTTGAGGCAATAGCACCAGATAGAGTCTGCAGAGGAAGGACTAAGGAGAGATGTTGAGAGAGAGAGTTGCTAACTGATGAAGAGAAAAAAAAAGAAAAAGAAAAAGAAAAGAAAAGCAACCATGTCCATTTGATAGAGCAGACTAGAAGCGAGAGAGAGAGAGAGTGCAATGCGTTAATGCAGGAAGAAAGGAGAACAGATCAATGTCTGTATAGTAGTCACTGTTCGATTTGAACCGGGGTTCGACTTCGTACCTGGCGGCGCCACTTTCATCAGGCCAACGCCAGTAACCTGACCAGTGCCAGCAGTCTAAACCTGACCAGTGCCAGCAGTCCAACTTGACCAGTGCCAGCAGTCCAAGCTGACCAGTGCCAGCAATTGTGTCGTGACTGGTGTTTGTGAAAGTGACAGTGAAAAGAAAAGAAAAAAAAAAGAAAAGGAAAGACAGTGATTCGTAAATAGTTTAAGATCACCTGGCCAGGTAAAGTAGAAAATCTTTTATACCCGGGTTAGTTATGATGATTTAGATAAATGGTTTTGTGAAGTTCAAGAAAAAAAAAGGAGAATGTTTTTATTTTGTTTGATTCCATGCATATTGATGTTTTCTATGATCATGTGTAGTAAAGTTATAGACTTTACTAGTGGTTTGATGTGACGAATGCATGATATATGAATGAGATTGTAAGCAAGCTGTGAGTGTGTTTGGGCTGTGCGCTAGTCCTTCCTCCACTGACATACCCCGAGGTTGACAGTCCCCAACCAGGGAAGTTGACATCACCACCCAAAAAGACAATAACATTACCTGATTCTGCAGCTAGTCTTGCAGATTCTGCAGATGCGCTTAAGCTGTCCCTGTCACAATATCTTGTCTTTGGCAGGAGCCAACAAGCGAGTCCTTCATGCCCTTATTTTTCACATTAATCCACAGCACTTTGCAGTCGTCTGTCGACAGCTAAGAGTTCCTCTCAGATGTCTGTACACGTGCTTCATACACGTTTAACAGATGGGGTCATTAGTGGCATCCAGATTAGCAACATCCGGTTTAGCTGTTCCAGGTAAGCAACAATCACACAAAAGCGACAACACACCAGCCGCCGTGGCGAAGTGGTTAGCGTCGCGGACTCCCGGCTGGGAGGTCGTGGGTTCGAATCCCATCAGAGTCATGTGGGTTTTTTCTGCCCCGACCGGCTCCTACCCAGAGTTGAGTTTGCTGCGGACTCAGTTGGGAAGACTGGGACCACACAGTCGAGTTTCATCCACTTAATGGATGCGTTTCTGAGGGTGTTGCTCAAATTTCATGACCAACACTGCAGGTGCCTGTATCTCTCGGGCCTGGTTGACGCCAGGATATATTATGAAAGGAAGCGTAGAGTACAGCCCTGTCATGTAGTCTCAGACCGAAATGGAAATCCGTAGCATCATCTTAATCATCCTCATTCCCATTGATCAGCATTAAAAAAAAAAAGTCTCAAATTCTGTGGCCCTTCATGCCCTGCTCTCATGGTGACCTCAATTTCGATGTCCTCTCCGCGTCTGTGGCCTTGGTTTGCTTCCGTCGGGGTCACCGGTATCGGCGAGTCAATGGGGGCCGTCGTTGGACGGACGTGGTGGCGCCTTCCGGAGGGAGAGCTCACTCACGCCGGCTCCGCGACTAAGCAATTATTGTCGTCAGTAGGGGGCTTAGTAGGTGGTGTCCTGCGTATGTTACATCAGAACAGGCGCCACTGAACACCACCGAAGTGACTCGGCAGCAGTGCAGTGTCTCCTCCGGTGGGTTGCCTCTTGACGACTTGACATTGACTGCTCCCTGTGGATTGCTGGTGCCGGGGCTGCGGCGGGGCCAGCCGGGCTATGGCTGTGGACGGGGTGTCGGAATGAGCGGCGTGGGTGCACTGCCTCTGAGGTAGCGCAGAGGTTGGGACAGAAAAAAAAAAAAAAAAAAAAAAAAAAAAAAAAAAAGCGACAACACGACAGGCTCTCTGTCTGTGTCTCCGCCTCTGTCTGTCTGTCTATCGTCTGTCTGTCTGTCTCTCTTCTGTCTCTCTCTCTCTCTCTCTCTCTCTCTCTCCTCTCTCTCTCTCTCTCCACGGACGGGCCACTCATCACGGCCTGGAAGAGCTGTAACATCAGCAGCACGGACTCAGAGTTTACCGGGTGGAATAGGTGACTTGAGAGCGCACAGCAGACCTAAAATGGGAACCACGAAGAGATCGTCAAGAAGAATGGAACGAGATCAGATAGGAATTGTATTCCACTCAAACTCACCAGAAGAAATGATTTCACTGGAACTCACTGTGCCACATGGACGCAGACCGGAAGACGCTCACACACCACAGGAGCGTGTCAGTCTAGACAGCAGCTTGAGGGAATCTGGTTTCCACGCTAACGTCTCCGCGACAGAAGCTGGAGTAACGGGGTCTGTCGGTCAAAAGAGGTCTATCAGCTTTAAAAGTAATGGCAGAGGCGACGGAAAAGAGTTCCAGCTGGATCTGGTCGAAGAGAAACAAGAACGAACTTCACGAGGCTTAAATTTCCGGATTAAAAAAAAAAAAAAAAAAAAAAAAAAAACGGAGTCCCATAAGACATCCGTCTAAAAAGACAATATTTTGAGACGCTCACCCATCACAACAGCGGGAAAAAAAAAAACGGAAAAAAAAGAAAAAAAAAAGAAGAAAAGGAAAACAATTCTGACAGCAGAAAGCCATTGAGCAGTCAAAGCCTCGATGGGCCGCGGAGTTCAAGGTAGGAACACTTGCATGAGGGGAGGGGTGGGGTGGGGTAGGGTGGAGGTGTTCTTCTTTGCGCGCGCACACACACACACACACACACACACACACACACACACACACACACACACACACACACAAAAAGCGCGCAATCGCGGGAGCTTATGTATGTTGTCTATCCAGAGGTTAAGCCAAAAAGCGAAAGCTTCGTAATGAAGTACTAGGATGAATGCTGCAGTGGAACATATGAATTGCTTAGTTTTATCTATCCATCCATCCATCTATCTGTCCATCCGTCCGTCCAACCAACCATCCATCTCTCTCTCTCTCTGTGTTTATCTATCTATCAATCTGTCTGTCTATCTATCTGTCTGTCTGTCGGTCTATTTATCTTTCTATTCATCTATCTGCCTATCGACCAGTCGGTTGCTCGGTTAGTCAATCACTCACTCAATCTATCTAACTAACATTCTATTCAGAGAGAGAGAGAGAGAGAGAGAGAGAGAGAGAGAGAGAGAGAGAGAGAGAGAGAGAGAGTTAAAAGACACTCAGCTCATTCTTTTCCATTGTAACTTAAAACCCTGACCAGTCGTGTTTAACTGAACATCTAGCAAGCATTCGCTGTGTAAAAAGACAGTTCTGGACAACGAAATTAAACAGACAACCATGGTATATGAACGAATATAAGCAATAGATGAACATACTTGAATACAACACAACACACAAACACACACTCACACTCACACACACACACACACACACTCTCTACAACGTCGAGAACGTGCAACTATGACGGCAGAGCATAACTTCTTTTTTGGTCTCACGCGACTCTCACACTACCCAATCCCCACACTTCCTCCCTCATCCACTCTTCACCTCCCCCCCCCCCCCCCCAACGTCCCCCATCCCACCGCTGCTCAATTAGGCTGCAGCGAAACCATCTCTTCAGCTCCCTCACTTTTATCGTCTGTGCCACGACGTGTGAGTCACCGCCGGTCTCTGTCCCTCTCTCTCTCTTTCTCCGTCTCTCTTTCGTTCTCTCTCTCTCTCATCCCACTCTGCCCTCATCACCTTCTGTCTGTCTGTCTGTCTGTCTCTCTCTCTCATCCCACGCTGCCCTCATCACCTTCTCTCTCTCTCTCTCTCTCTCCTCTCTCTCTCTCTCTCTCTCTCTCTCTCTCTCTCCTCTCTCTCTCTCTCACCCAACCCTCACCACCTTCTCTGTTCTTCTGTCTCAGTCTCTCTCCAAGGTCAAGCTCGCTCCATTAAACCCTGGGCCTCTGTGACCGGCATTTCTCTTTCTCTCTCTGTATGTGTGTGTGTGTGTGTGTGTGTGTGTGTGTGTGTGTGTGTGTGTGTGTACGCGCGCGCGTGCGCATGTGTGTGTGTGTGCGTGACAGCGTGTATGCGTGAGTGCGTGTATGTTTATGTGTGTGCGTGCGTGCGTGCGTGCGAGTGTGTGTGTGTGTGTGTGTGTGTGTGTGTGTGTGTGTGTGTGTGTGTGTGTGTGTGTGTGCGTGCGTGTGTGTGCGTGTGTGTGCGTGCGCGCGCGTGTATTTGTGTGTGTGTATGTATGCGTCCGTGCGCGCATGCGTATGTGCATGCGTGCATGTGTGTGTGTGCGTGCGTGTGTGTGTGTGTGTGCGTGCGTGCGTGCTGTGTGTGTGCGCGCGCGCGCGCGTGTGTGTGTGTTCCCGCCATTCTCCTTCTCTCCATCGCCAAAGGGCAGAGCTGGTTATGGCCGACACGATCAGGGGGCAGAGGTGCGGATGAAAATGAAATAATTAATGATTGCCCTGCAGCACGATGGCATGGGTGGCCACTTTCCTGATGCACCGGTCGATGAAGCGGGGAATCGGCGACAAGCTCTGCAGTTGTTTTACTGTATCTGAGCGCATCAGTTGTGTCGTCTTATCCATCTTTTGATGCCACACAGTGTGTGTGTGTGTGTGTGTGTGTGTGTGTGTGTGTGTGTGTGTGCGTGCGTGCGTGCGTGCGTGCGTGCGTGCGTGTGTGTGCATGCGTGTGGTGCATGCGTGCGTGAGCGCACGCGCGCGCGAGTGTGTCCGTGTGCGTGCGTGTGTGTGCGTGCGCACATGCGAGCGCAGGTGTGTATGTGTGTGTGTGCGCGCGCGCGCGCGCGCGCGCGTGTGTGTGTGTGTGAACAAACCATCTATCTACCTACGTACCTACTAATCTACCTATCTATCTTATCTATCCATCCATCTATTCATCTGTCTATCTATCTACCCGTCTATCTATCTATCGATCGATCTGTCTCTCTGTCCTTCTGTCTGCCAATCTATCTATCAGTGTATTTATCTATGTGTCCATCTATCATAATCAATCGTTCATGGTATTCGGCATCATCGGTATAAATATTGGAGCAGTCCCGGCAACAGAATTCGAGGCGCTCTCTCACAGTTCCACTATCACCAACACCCAGAGAACTACCATTACAAGACAGAGACCCAGAGATTCACTAAGATGCACATGTATCTATGAAAAGGATTCGACCCGTTTTTGAAGGTTATATGAGAAAATGAGGAAATTAGGTTGCAGGTTACAAAATGCGTCATAATGAGGACAGTATGATATTTTTTCATAATATGACAACTTTCTCGAAGTTTAAATGCTTTGTACAAACGTAAGGAGAAGTTCTGATAATTTCACACACACACACACACACACAC
>CM031605.1:52830366-52845366 GCA_018398815.1 Conus ventricosus
TTCACTACTCCCTGCCAGTCTGAATTCCGTTTGACAGCAAGCATGCCTGATGAAAAAACCCAATGTTCCCCCGATGAACCGTGTGCGACGGATCAGTTAACTCACGAGTCAATCAATGTCGTTTCTCATGAATTGACTGATCGTCAATGGGGTTAATCAATGCCTTTCTGCCTTGTAAACAATGCGACCGCATCTCCCACTCTTTCTGCCATACTTATGAATACAGATACTATATTTTTCCGCGATCCCACCGGGTTTCATGGTGAATGGCATGTCCGGTGTGTAGGTCTCGGTCGGAGTGGCCGCAATGACCCTGTGTCCTTGATCCCCCCATTTTTTTTTTCAGGACCCCCACTGGACAGTGTCCTGCTTAACGCCCCCTGGTACTGAAGATGAGATAGGACTGCAAAACTGGGGGGGGGGGGGGGGGGGGGGGGTGATGGGCCATACCCATCCCCCCTTCCTCGTGTAGAAGACCTTGGATTTTTGTGTATGGCCTGAGCTGTAGGCGGCCCTTGGACCTTGCTTTTTGTGTTATGGGCCTCAGCTGTAGGCGGCCCAGGGACTTTTTAGTGTATAGGTCTCAGCTGTAGGCGGCCCATGACTTTTTAGTGTATAGGCCTGAGCTAGTGGCGGCCCATGGACCTTGACGTTTTAGTGTATAGGCCTCAGCTGTAGGCGGCCATGATTTTTAGTGTATAGGCTGTATGCAGCCCAAGGACCTTGACTTTTTGTGTATAGGCCTCAGCTGTAGGCGGCCCATGACTTTTTAGTGTATGGGCCCTGAGCTGTAGGGGGGCCCATGGACCTCGACTTTTTAGTGTATGGCCTGAGCTGTAGGCAGCCCATGGACCTCGACTTTGTAGTGTATCGGCCTGAGCTGTAGGCGGCCCCATGGACGTTCCTCTTGATTTTTTTTAGCCCGGCGCTTACGCATTGCTTCACTGGTGCAAGCATTCAAACAAAATAAGAAATGACAGTTTCCCGCCCCCACTCTTTTTGTTTGTGATGCTGCCTTTTTGATTTGGGGTTTCCTTTTGCCGCCACGTCACAGCATGTCGGGCCAGTCAGCAAGTGTTTATGGCGTGCGTGCGTGCGTGTGTGTGTGTGTGCTTGCTCTCGTGTCCATGGGATTTTAAGTTGTGATTACTTACGTTTCTAAATTAGAAAAAAAAACCCTCCTGAACGTTGTAACGCGTTAGAATTTGTTCCCCAAACGTTTAGAGACTTCCGATTTCATTTCGGGTTTAAAGTATGTATGGGGTGGTTTGCTCTCGGCAGATGCCGATGGGTAGAACTGTGCAAGGGTTCAGTGCTGACCTTGACAAAGGTGACTTGCGGGTGCTGTTTCCCGACAGGTGCACACTGTATTTTCCCCCTGTCTTTAAGAAAGTCCCTCCGCCGGGTTTCCCGAGTAGGACACGGCCGCTCGATAACCCTAACGGTTTTGCTGTTTGTTTAAACCTGCTGCAGTCACAGGTGTGACCTTCAAGCCCCGGTCTGGAAAAAAAAAATGTATCGGGATGTTTGATCCCTTCCCAGTGGTTAAGCGCCGAGTTTCCTGTCAGACGTCGTAAGTTCAAATCCCACTGACGTCAAACTAAACACGGGCAATGTCGCTGCCCGTCTTCACGTGTTGTCGTTTGGTGGTATCGGTGAAGTGATAGGTAAGTTTCTACCTCATTCTCAAAAAAACGGTTATCCCACCCTTGCCATTGTCCTGCTGTGGGGCGTGGATGTTAAACATGAAGGAAAACCAACTCAAACCAGATCATGCTATGCTGTTAAAGGCCGGGCCGACCGTGAAGGCCAAGTCAGTGCTGAGAGTTCGTCGAAAACCAGAAGTATGTTAAACTTGAAAAGCCAAAAACAAAAATTTCCCAAAAGGGCCAGCTCACAATGAACCAAATGATCACAACCAAACTCTATCACCCACAATGTTTTAAAACAGAATAAATTTAAAAAAAACCCATTGATCTCCTTAAAAAAAAACCCACATCTGATGGAACATCGAACTAAGTTTGTCTCAGCTGCATAGCAGTTCTTCTAAATATTTCTGCAAAATCAATTGAAAAGGAAAGGATCATGGAGTGGAGTGTAAACGAGATGAGGCGGGTGTTGTTAAGCCCACACCTCTCTCCTACACGCACACTCCTCCCTCACCCCAACGTGTGTTTTAGTCTGAAATTACGTTCGTTTCATGACAAGGTCTCCCAAGTCTCCTCTCATAGCTGCCCGTCTTCCCCCTCCCCTCCCCCCAGCATCCTTCATGTTCTTCTTCCCTTCTCCCAGTTGGCATTTCGTCACGCAATGGAATTCTAACCAATCGAAAAAAATTTGGCGGGAATCCTCAGTTCACAGCTGTTCCACAGGTCCAAACCTCAGCGAAGGAGAGAGAGAGAGAGAGGAGGGGAGAGAGAGAGAGAGAGAAGGGAGGAAGTAGAGAGTGAGAGAGAGGAGTGATTTTTGGAATCCTGCGGGGAATATGCCAATTACGAAATGTTTCTGGTCGCCAGGGAAACCGTATCATTTGTCTTTGCGTGTGGCTATCAATCAAAAAGAGAGAGGAGAGAGTGAGGAGAGAGAGAGAGAAGAGAGGGGGAGGGACTTTTTTGACAGTGCTGGAAACAGAGTGAGGTCCCTTGGCCGGTTCCTTTCCTCTTTCCTTTTAAAGTTTGGGATTAATTTTCTTGGCAGTGTTTTTCTGGAGGAGACCCTTCTGAACCCGTGTGTCCAACCCCCTTCCCCCCTCCATTCGTCTCCCTCCCTCCCCCCCGACCCATTCCTTGCCTTAATCCCCCTTCCCTCCTCCAACCCGCCCCCATCCTCTCTGTGCCGCTCCTCTTCACCCTACACATCCCCTCCTCCCCTAAATCTCTCTTACAAAGATGGAGACCTTAAAAGGATTTGTACACTTCCTCTCTTGTCTTTCTCTCTCGCTCATGTCTTGCTTGTTTTGTTGTTTTTTTTTTGTGTTATATTGTCTTGTGTCCTGATCCCCCCCGTTGGAGCGAGAGCTCGATGAAAGAGTATTTAGCTTACTGCTTTTCAACCATCTTAGGGATAGAGAATTTATCCTCTCTCTCTCCCCCTTATCTTATTCTTCATGTGTGTGTGTGTGTTTTTGTGTGTGTGTGTGTGTGTGTGTGTGTGTGTGTGAGTGGTGAGGGGAAATGAGTGAGTGGGGGTGATGTGAGTGAGTGAGTGAGTGAGTGAGTGAGAGAGAGAGAGAGAGGAGAGATGAGGGGAGGGGAGAGAGAGGGGATTTCCGTTGCATGCCTGCAGACGCAAGCAACGCCAGTGATCTTCACAAATCCCTTGCCTTTTTTTTCTAACACGGTCACCATCCAATGCACACTCTCTTCCACACCAACCCCCCCACCCCCAACTCCTCTCCCTCCACCCCCCACCACACGTTTCACCCCTTTCCTCTCAGTCATTGGTCATCATCTACATCACAGACCTGCTGCCCGCTGTCTCGTCCAATTTCCATAAGAAAGACAAGTGACGAATCAAGGAGGCGCATGGAGATCCGACAGCATTTCAGCCCCACCCACTATCCCCCCCCCCCCCCACCCCTATTTCCCCCATCCTTCCACCACCGATTTCCTCTCTTCCTGTCCTTCCCCACCCCTTAGCCTCATCTTAATTTTTCTACCTCATCACCCCTACCCCCTCATCCTTCCCCCTCCACACCAACATGACATTCATCCTTAAAGTCCGTTCCTCCTCCTTACGTCCCCCCCCCCCCCCCCCTCCCCCAGCTTTACGGCTTGTCCCTGTCCATTGCTTTTACGGGCGTGTGAGGGATGTCTCAGTCTCGGAAACGGTGCCCAAACTGTTGCTAAAAATGGGACCCTGGGGAAGAGGAGGGGGGGCGGGGGGCGGGATTCCCAACCTTTGCGGGTCCTGGGTAGTGTTTGCGTGTGGCGTGTTTGGGCGCGCGCGCGTGTGTGTGCGTGTGTAAGGTGGAAAGGGTTATGTTAAGGACGTAAAGTAGGGTAATTATGTCATTCCTTTGAAGCGTGTATTTGTGTATGTTTCTTGGTTAGTCCTTCGCTTACCGGTTCAAACGTTACCGTCAGTCTGTCTGCCTGACTCTTTGTCTATTGCTCCGTCACTGTCACTGTCTGTCTGCCCGACTCTTTGTCTATCTGCTCCGTCACTGTCTGCCCGACTCTTTGTGTATCTGTTCCGTCACTGTTTGTCTGCCTGCTCTTTGTGTATCTGCTCCGTCATGTCCGTTTGTCTGCTGACTCTGTCTTTCTGTTCCGTCACTGTTTGTCTGCCTGACTCTGTGTATCTGCTCCGTCACTGTCTGCCTGATCTTTGTGTATCTGCTCCGTCACTGTCCGTTTGTCTGCCCGACTCTTTGTCTATCTGCTCCGTCACTGTCTGCCTGACTCTGTGTATCTGCTCCGTCACTGTCCGTCTCTCTGCCCGATGTTTGCCTATCTGCTCCCTCACTGTGTGTCTGTCCGCCTTACTCTTTGTCTATCTGCTCCGTACACTGCTGCCTGACTTTATCTATCTGCTCCGTCACTGTCCGTTTGTCTGCCTGACTCTTTATCTATTGCTCCGTCACTGTCCGTTTGTTGCCTGACTCTTTATCTATTGCTCCGTTCACTGTCCGTTTGTCGGCCTGACTCTTTATCTATTCGCTCCGTCACTGTCCGTTTGTCTGCCTGACTCTTCGTCTATCTGTTCCGTCACTGTCTGCCTGACTCTTTGTCTATCTGTTCCGTCACTCTCTGCCGACTCTTTTGTCTATCTGCTCCGTCACTGTCCGTTTTTCTGCCCGACTCTTTGTCTATCTGCTCCGTCACTGTCCGTTTGTCTGCCCGACTCTTTGTCTATCTGCCCGTCACTGTCCGTTTGTCTGCCCGACTCTATCTATCTGCTCCGTCAAATGTCCGTTTGTCTGCCTGACTCTTCGTCTATCTGTTCGTCACTGTCTGCCCGACTCTTTGTTATTTGCCCCGTCACTGTCCGTTTGTCTGCCGACTCTTTTTCTATCTGCTCCGTCACTGTCCCTTTGTCTGCCTGACTCTTTGTCTATCTGCCCCGTCACTGTCCGTTTGTCTGCCTGACTCTTTGTCTATCTGCCCCGTCACTGTCCGTTTGTCTGCCTGACTCTTCGTCTATCTGTTCCGTCACTGTCTGCCTGACTCTTTGTCTATTGTTCCGGGCACTCTCTGCCCGACTCTTTTGTCTATCTGCTCCGTCACTGTCCGTTTGTCTGCCGACTCTTTGTCTATCTGCTCCGTCATGTCGTTTTTTGCCGACTCTTTGTCTATCTGCCCGTCACTGTCCGTTTGTCTGCCTGACTCTTTGTCTATCTGCTCCGTCACTGTCCCTTTGTCTGCCTGACTCTTTATCTATCTGCTTTCCCTCACTGTCGGTTGTCTGCCTGACTCTTTTCTTTTTCCGTCCAGATTGGGCTTCTGTGCAGCAGACAGGAAAAAAAATCTTCCCATATAACACACGAAGAATCAGCTCCATGTTTTTTTTTACCCCAACGATTCGATAGCGTTGTCAAAATAAGTCAGCAGTCAACTTCTCAAAACGATTGCAATGTTAGCTACCGGAAAAACATTTTCTACCAAAATTGAAAAACAAATTACGTAAACGAATTATTTTTTTTCTTTTCTCGAATCTGTTGCCCAAGATAAGATCTACTGTCATCTTTTCAAAACGATTGAAAGTTAGCTATCGAAAACCTTTTCTATAAAAACAACAAACAACAACAAAAAACAACAACAAAAAAACCCCACCCGTAAATCAATGTTTTCCCTCTCGATTTTACAAACAAGCAAGCAAGGTAAGCAAAGTGGCGGCTGTTGCAGCGCTCAAACTGTTGCTGTGAATGCCTTCAGATGTCTCCTGTTGACGTGGAGAGCGCCTGAGACCCAATACTTTCAAGTTTCAAAACGGAGTGACTCAGGGCGGAAAATGAAGCAAAATTTGGGGAAAAAAGAGTGGGTTAGTTACCCCCAAGGACACAGAGTACAGGACTAGACACTAGTCCTGTTTCTCTGTCGTTCCTTGGCGGTAACTAACCCCTCTCTTTACGAATACTTTTAGTTTTAGGGATCATTTCCTGCACTATTTTGTGAAGCAATTTCCCTAGAACTTTGCGCCGTCTGCCTACAGGCACGTTTGCTAGCCAGAACAGCTTGCGGCAAATAGTCGTTTGACTTCCCTCGATTTCGTTGTTGTTGTGGTAGTTGTTTTCCTTTTTTTTTTTCTCTTTCAGACGATGGTAATGTGTCATTTCCCTTTGCCAATGTTCATTAGGTTTTGATTAGTCGTGTATTTGACCAAGTTATTTTATGGGAAAATCCAAAAAGTTGTAATATATCATAACAGAAAAACTCACCCCTTGTTGTGTATCATATGGGAAAAAACTAACCCAGGTGTATTGCATAATATGTGAAAATCAAATCAATTGCATTATACGGGAAAAAATCTTACCAAGTTGTATTTTGCGTTGTCGGGAAAAAACCCTAAACCATCGCTTACATGTTTCAGAAAAAAATAACCAGCTGTATTGGGGTGCACAGGGAAAACGTAATCGAATTGTTTATATGACACGGAAAAAAAACCAAGTTGTGTTATAGGCTAGAGGAAATTGAAGCAAGTTGCATTATATGATAAGGGAAATCTAAACCAAATTGCATGGTATAATTGGGAAAATGTAACCCAAATCGTATGTTGTATTTTTAAGGAAATTTAACCAAAGTGTCTTATGTGACCAAGTTACATTATATGCGAGGGAATCCAAACCAGCTGGGATTGTATGATTATGCGACATTCTAACAATGTTGTATCATATGATGTGGTGAAATCTAAAATTTGCTCATTTTGACATGGGGAACACCCATCCGAATTGTTTTGTAAGTTATGGGGTCTCTAACCGAAATTGACCAGCTATGTTAAAATCGGAATCTGAAAAATCCCTTTGACACCAAGTTTTTACGGTTAAAATTTTTAAATCTACTATCATTTCTTGAGAAATTTTCGGAGACGTTTGAAAATGACATGTCATAATGCAGTAAAGTACAAAAGATACACAAATAACAAAGGAAAAAACACACAAATAAATGAATGAATAAACAAAACAAATGAATGAATAAAAAAATATGATATAAACAAATAAATCCTGGATCTGCCCTTTTTATTTGGACCCGCACCAACATCTAATGGGCTTGTCTTTGAGTTGCACGCCATCTTTCTACCAAATTGCTGAACCTTTCAGTAGTTTTTCTTTCCCATGTTACTTTACAGACAGACAAAACAAACAACAGACGTAGGGTGAAAACAAACCCCCTGGGCGCAGGGAACAGCAACATTACACGTGTGTGGTGTTCAGATTTTTCACAAACGTGTTTTAAATCAGAATGGAAAATCTAAAGCAAACACACACACACACACACACCTAAACATACGAGGCGAGCAGCTCGTCTATGCTTTCAGAGAAGCATCTCACGAATTTTTTTTTTTTTTTTTTTTTGAGACTGGTGATTCAAGTGAACCTGTTGACAGCAAACCTCCAAGATATCTTAAAACCAAAGAGGCCATAAACGGAAAATCTTTGTTGTGAAGAAAATTTATAGCAGAGTCAAAGAAAAAAAAGTTCCAGAATGGAAAGTCTGTAAAGTGAGCAAATCTTTATTAGGCGAATCTGTGTGCACCATGACATTTCACTGTATTGTGTCACAATCATCGTTCGATACTTCCGTAACATGCTATTTTTAGTTCTGTTAGGACAGAGCAAGATTGTAGCATTGTAACAAGATGCAAAGCATATAAACGTACTTCCAGTTTCTCTTGAATACGCGTGTACATGTCAAGAGCATGTTTACTATGAAAATACCGATGATCTACCAGTCAGCTATTAGACCTAAAGCTATTTTAAAATCCGTCAAGTACAGTACTTTCATTGATAGTTGTCAAATAAAAAAGAAACGTCACAATCAAACATGCGTCATAATGTATTTCGTCACCGAGATATTCCATAAAGAAGAAAAAACCGTTATGGGCCGTTATAGCCACTTAGTAACGGCTATTCTGGTAAAATAAAACATCGGGCATCATCCGTGACCATAATGAACATGCCTACAAATTTTCAGAAAGATCGGCCCAAAAGTTTTGTCTGGTGCGAGTGGAACACATTTTGACCACGGACAGACACGCAGACAGCATTTCTTCGTTCCCATTGTAAAGTACTGCCTGTTCTATAAGAACTGGGAGTACAAAAACATTGTATACCGTTCCAGAATTGACCGCCCCCTAAATGATTTGCTAGACGAATCCGAGTTGCTAACAAAGGCAAAAGAAAACAAAAAGCCTCGATATTGTTCTTATTTGAAAATTGGGCAGATTTTCACCGATATAAAGCATGACAGTAGAATGCATTTAAAACAAACTGTTCCTACTGGTTGGAATGCGAGAGAAGACAGATAAGAAAGGGAGGAAGGGTGGAGTGGAGTGTGTGTGCGTGCATATGTGCGGCGCGCGCGCGCGCGCGTGTGCGCGCGCGCGCGTGTGTGTGTGTGCGTGTGTGTGTGTGTATGTAGCAAGCATGCGCTAGTTTGCGTGTTGAACGAGAGCAAAGCAAACACAGACTGCGCGCTCGTGGCAAAAAGCAAGAACACAATTATCAAGTTTTCGATCAAACGTTGATCCAAATCATGCAAATGAGAGAGAGAGAGAGAGAGAGAGAGAGAGAGAGACTCGACAATTTATTCCTGTTTAGGGCCACTGCCCTCACGAAGCGGGTTGCAAGTTGATTACAATCATCTTTGCGTTCAAGCAGCTGCAACACAAGCATAATGAACATTCAATTGGGAAAACCATTCTATAACAGAATACATGATCGCTACCAAAATGCTTTGAATGGATAAATAATATAAAAAAAGTCAACAGTTTGCTAATAAGTACCACTCTAAGTGTCACTCTAAGCTGACTAGGGAATGGATAAAACCTGAACAGTATAATGTATATCTATATATGTATATATATACAATGCTGAACAATTAAGGAGTGGGGGAAAACAAGTGCAGGTTAACAATTCTTTCATCATTAAAGTAATGACTTGGCAAAGATTTGAAATTTACAACAAAACCCCCCCACAAACAAAACAAAACAAAACAAAACTTGAAGATGAAGAAAATGGGAATATATATATATATTATATAAGTCCCTTGAGGAAGACCGAAAGTGGTCGAAATATTGGGAAATATTTACGTTATTGTTATCTTCTTTGTTTGGATGTTTATATATATTATATATATATATATATAATTATATATATATAATATAAAACTAATAAATTCCAAGGATAAGTACCGCGCACCGTTCCAGCAACTTACAGAGCAACTTGGTGTTGCAATGACTGCAAGAAATATTGAGCTTTTTCCCAGCTTTTTCTGGGATTGCATTCTTCTTAAAACTGAAAAGGCAGAGGAGTCTAATTACCACTTTCCGCGGTCACTGAGGAGAAACAACAAGGTTTCGAAATATCGGTATATGACCAGGAGTTATATGTTATGTGAGTTTCCCTCCCTATTGGAGGATGTCTCCCCCTTGGAGACTATAAGCTTGCTGAAGGCTCATTTTTAGAAGCATTTATTTTATTTTTCTCCATTCACCACTCAAGCACATACTGTTAGTTAGGCAGAATCATCTACCACTGCAGATATGAATGCTTATTTCCCCCTATTTCGTCAATCTAAGACATAAGAGCAAGCTTTGTTTATAATTCAATATTTCTTGCAGTCATTGCAACACCAAGCTGCTCTGCAAGTTGCTGGAACGGTGCGCGGTACTTATCCTTGGAATTTATTAGTTTTTTGTATTTTAGTCCCTTGTGGATTTCATTCCAAGAACTGACCCTCAGCACTTGTGTCTTAAGAGGATATCTTTTTATATTTTTACTTTTCACAAGAAAATGTAGCTTGTTTTGCTCTTTCATGATTTTCTTTTGCTTCTTAGGTGGTACCTTTGGTTGGTTTTTTTGAAAACTCAACAAATATACTACGGTATTGCACACCAGCTTTTTCTGGGATTGCATTCTTCTTAAAACTGAAAAGGCAGAGGAGTCTAAATTATCACTTTCCGCGGTCACTGAGGAGAAACAACAAGGTTTCGAAATATCGGTATATGACCAGGAGTTATATGTTAGTGAGTTTCCCTCCCTATTGGAGGATGTCTCCCCCTTGGAGACTATAAGCTTGCTGAAGGCTCATTTTTAGAAGCATTTATTTATTTTTCTCCATTCACCCACTCAAGCACATACTGTTAGTTAGGCAGAATCATCTACCACTGCAGATATGAATGCTTATCCCCCTATTTCGTCAATCTAAGACATAAGAGCAAGCTTTGTTTATAATTCAATATATATATATATATATATATATATATATATATATATATAGACACTCTTTGAAATGACAAGACGAAACAAGCAAGTTTTCATCTCCCAACGTTTCGGCACTTGGCCTTCCTCAGGGCACGCTTTATTACTGCACTGACTCACAAACAATGCCTTTTCCCCCACCACTCCCCAAGAACAAAGCTCACATGACGGTCAAGATTCAAAGTATTTAGAACAATGTTCACAAAATTTTCTCTAATTGAATCTCCATATTCTCTCACATGTTCCAACCCAACTCACCAACAGTCCTCAGCTGTTAGCCCACTCCCCATCCCCCTTCTCTCTCTCTCTCTCTCTCCCCCCATTTCCTCCTCTCTCTCTACAGCAAGGTGTAATTACATAAATATAAGTACAAGAACTATTATATATACATGCACACACCCACGCACGCACACACACACACACACACACACATGTATACAAAAAGATTCACATGGAAAGGCATAGATGAAACAAGCATACATAAAGGCATATTAGTTAAGCAACCTCTTCCTCATATCCATCTTTATCACTACCCTCCCCCACATACTCCCGCCCCCCCCCCCGAAAGAAAAAAACAAAACAATAACACAAACATAGATCAACACAGTTAGTTACACGCACGCACGCTCACACACACACACGAAGATTATGTATACAGAAGTAAATGATGAAAAGTCTCGTTATCTTACTCTTGTTGGTTCTAACATATTGTAGAAATGGACATCAGACAATCATTAATTTAACTGCATATTGTGAGTGGAAAAGTTTAGGATACAATGGGAATTTTAAAAATGCATCCTTTCCTCAATGATGAAAAAGAAAAAAGAGAATACATTCTTGTACCGATAACACGCATATATATCATGAATATGAAAGCCCTTCACTAGCCACATGAGGGAACCATCGCAGTCCCTCTCGAATATATATAATATCTATATATATCTATCTATATCTATCTATCTATCTATCTATATATGTGTGTGTGTGTGTGTGTGTGTGTGTGTGTGTGTGCGTGTGTGTGATCTGTGTGTGTGATCTGTGTGTGTGTGTGTGTGTGTGTGTGTGTGTGTGTGTAGTAGGGTCGGGGGAAGCCCATTCAACACTACACCGACACCAGAATCACAGCATGAACCTGTAAGGCCAACTAATAGATACGAACCAGGCTCACAACAGGTTCATTATTCTCTGTTTGTTATTATTGTTGTTGTCTGGAGAGAGAGAGAGAGAGAGAGAGAGAGAGAGAGAGAGAGAGAGAGAGAGAGAGAAATGGGTACTACAACTCAAAATGCACTTCATTTTCTGTATCCATTCTGCAAAGTGAGCAGATTAAATCTGCTTCGCTGTGAGAACGATGACAGCAACAACGCTCGGCAGTTTCAGAAATAGGAAGCCTGAATATACAGTCGTCATTTACCTTAAAAATCTGTCCTTAATTTTACAAGGCGGTCATGATTAGAATCGGTCGATATCTAAAACAAATGATTCCGTGTGTGTGTATGCGTGTTAGTGTGTGTGCGCGCGTGTGCGTGTGTGTGTGTGCTCTGTGCGTGTGTGTGCGTGCGCGCCTGTGTGTCTGGGGATGGGGTGGGGGTGGGGAGGGTAAGGAAGGTCATGTTTTCTTATTGTACTGCACTGTACTGCATTGCATCGAATAGTGTTGTACTGTACTGTACTGCATTGTAACGTATTCAATTGTACAGTACTGTGTTGTACTGTGCTATATAACTTCACCGCTACAACATATTCTGTGTGAAATCCGCACTGCTCTCCTAGCGAGTGTGGTGTCGCTGCAGTCCAGCGCCACCTGTTCGTCTTTCCATTTTGTCGTTTCTCTGTGTGTATTGTTTTGTTTGCCTGTTTAAATGGATCTTCCTGCAGAATCGTGCCAGAGATAACCCTCCCCCCCCCCCCGCCCCCTCCCTTCCATTTCTTCGTAACTTTTCATCATTTAATTTCATTTCATGTTCTGTTGTTATCGTTGTCGTACCCTGGCTAAAAAAAACTCCAGTGATCATCCGAGCAGCCAAAGTCCTTGAACACTATGGTACAAATGCATCAGCTGGGATAAGAACATTACCTGTGTGACCGCTTTTGATTACCCCGCCACGTGGCAACCACACTCCGACTTCGGGGATTTTGGAGACTGATGATGTTATGCTAGGAGCTTGTCACGACTGAAGACAATTCCCGCATAACTATGCAGAGCATAACAACATTTTGATGTAGCCTTTGTGTTCTAGCCTATGTCAGTTTGTCGGACACAGCCTTAAAGCCAAGGCGATTGTGTTCATCTCGCTTTAATTGGATTCATCCTGAATCGGCGGCAGGAAATGTTTGCCCACAGATGCATGGATCCCCACCGCACTTATGTCCTCTTGTTGTTCTTCAGTCTTTTGTAGACTTCTGTTAATTTACCAGAAACCCAAATTAAAAGACGAGAAGGACAGTGTTATGTGACCGTTACAGGTCAGAGGAATCATTGATATTAGTCATCGGAATGAAAACTTTAACTGTAGTTTCTTTGGTGTTAATTTTTGTCTTGCCCTTTGTTGCTCTCTCTCTCTCTCTGTATGAGCATATACATGCGCGCGTGCGTGTGTGTGTGCGCGCGAGAGAGAGAGAGAGAGAGAGAGAGAGAGAGAGAGAGAGAGAGAGAGAGAGAGAGAGAGAGAGAGAGAAGGGGGAGGGGAAGAAAAGATTTCCTTCATATTCCTATATTTCGAGCTAGAGCCTTTCCGTTTAAGATCAAAGTCGGTGTAGCCACCCCCACACAAAGCACGCCCTGCATCTGCGCTTCATGTCACGCCTGGCACTCGCACCCTCCTCTGCTGGCCACCCACCCGTGTCATGCCCTGCGACACGCCTCTCCGCCTCACAGAAATGGCTTTGCTTTGTTCTGCCACCCACCCGTGTCATGCCCTGCGACACGCCTCTCCGCCTCACAGAAATGGCTTTGTTTTGTTCTGCCACCCACCGTGTCATGCCCTGCGACACGGCTCTCCGCCTCACAGAAATGGCTTTGCTTTGTTCTGCCACCCACCCGTGTCATGCCCTGCGACACGCCTCTCCACCTCACAGAAATGGCTTTGCTTTGTTCTGCCACCCACCCGTGTCATGCCCTGCGACACGCCTCTCCGCCTCACAGAAATGGCTTTGCTTTCTTCTGCCACCCACCCGTGTCATGCCCTGCGACACGCCTCTCCGCCTCACAGAAATGGCTTTGCTTTGTTCTGCCACCCACCCGTGTCATGCCCTGCGACACGCCTCTCCACCTCACAGAAATGGCTTTGCTTTGTTCTGCCACCCACCCGTGTCATGCCCTGCGACACGCCTCTCCGCCTCACAGAAATGGCTTTGCTTTGTTCTGCCACCCACCCGTGTCATGCCCTGCGACACGCCTCTCCGCCTCACAGAAATGGCTTTGCTTTGTTCTGCCACCCACCCGTGTCATGCCCTGCGACACGCCTCTCCACCTCACACAAATGGCTTTGCTTTGTTCTGCCACCCACCCGTGTCATGCCCTGCGACACGCCTCTCCGCCTCACAGAAATGGCTTTGCTTTGTTCTGCCACCCACCCGTGTCATGCCCTGCGACACGCCTCTCCGCCTCACAGAAATGGCTTTGCTTTGTTCTGCCACCCACCCGTGTCATGCCCTGCGACACGCCTCTCCAACTCACAGAAATGGCTTTGCTTTGTTCTGCCACCCACCCGTGTCATGCCCTGCGACACGCCTCTCCACCTCACAGAAATGGCTTTGTTTTGTTCTGCCACCCACCCGTGTCATGCCCTGCGACACGCCTCTCCGCCTCACAGAAATGGCTTTGCTTTGTTCTGCCACCCACCCGTGTCATGCCCTGCGACACGTCTCTCCACCTCACAGAAATGGCTTTGTTTTGTTCTGCCACCCACCCGTGTCATGCCCTGCGACACGCCTCTCCACCTCACAGAAATGGCTTTGCTTTCTTCGCCACCCACCCGTGTCATGCCCTGCGACACGCCTCTCCACCTCGCAGAAATGGCTTTGTTTTGTTCTGCCACCCACCCGTGTCATGCCCTGCGACACGCCTCTCCACCTCACAGAAATGGCTTTGTTTTGTTCTGCCACCCACCCGTGTCATGCCCTGCGACACGCCTCTCCACCTCACAGAAATGGCTTTGCTTTGTTCTGCCACCCACCCGTGTCATGCCCTGCGACACGCCTCTCCACCTCGCAGAAATGGCTTTGTTTTGTTCTGCCACCCACCCGTGTCATGCCCTGCGACACGCCTCTCCACCTCGCAGAAATGGCTTTGTTTTCAGAACTCAGAACATTTTATTTGACAGGCCACAGGCCCATATCAAAGTGAGTGAACAAGGTCAAAATAAATCGGTACAAGCCACTCTTAACGAAAACGCAGCTGAATTGTGTTCAAAGTTAACAAAGAAAGCATTCATGAAGCAACTGCAGCATTAAGTTTTGTTCTATTTTGAATAATGATCGATCGACTGACCGACTGAATGACTGAACGATCGACTGACGACTGACCAAATGAATGACTGACCGATTGAAGAAATGAACGACTAAACGACCGACTGAAC
>CM031605.1:52850366-52885366 GCA_018398815.1 Conus ventricosus
GATTCTAGGTTTGAGCCATCTGTATACATTTCTCTCTCCCCCCCCCCTCCCCCCCAAATGATTTGAATACAAGCTTTAATATCTTCTGGCGTCTCAGAAAATGAAATGTCTACGTCATCTTTCTCAGATGATAAAATGTTAATGTTTTCACCTGTCGTCAGTGCAGTATAATCATGATCAAATTTGAACTGTCCGTTCTCTCAGCGAGGTACGGCAGGCACTGATGAAACAGCTGAAAGAACAAAATGGCATTTTTGTATAGTTCATTTGTATCATTTCTAAACAGCTGGGGAGAGACAGCGTGTGTCTAGCTCTTTTCAGATACTTGTTGCCAGGGCCTAAGAATATTTTGCTTGTTTCTGAATTCAAGACAAAACGACTTCGAATAAAAACGATTAGTTTTTGACAACTTGCTTTTTTCTGAAATAGTAAGCCAGCTTCATTGTATCAATTCAATATATTTGCCCCACCGGATTGCCAAGAGCTAATTCAATAGCTCTGCTGTCTGTAGATTGTGTTTTATTCAACACACTGTGCAGGGCTGATAAATAAACTTAGTCATGTATCAATTTTGATCGGACGAGGCTGGTGACTGTGGTAATGGGGAATTTTTGTTATTTGTATCTTAATGCCGTAGTAAAGCATCAATTGCTGTAAAAAATGGATCTTTTCCTTGCTGTCACCATCACATTCTCAGCATGAAATTGCCAGTGTAATAACTAATCTAGTGACTATCCGAAACCTTCGTCTTGTGAATGTTGTAAAGTTTTGTCATTTAATATTTTTTGTTGTAGCAATGGTGTCGGATTCTCCCGTTAAAAATCGTCATTAGTGTTTTCTCTCCCGAATATGCAAGCCCCTTTCATTCCATGCGCATGTTTAATGTATCTATCTTCAGTTGATCAATATTTTGTGCATGATTTATTCATCCTCATCTTAAATTTGCAACTGTCTTGATGGAAATGTCGTCTGAAAAACTTACACCATATGCATGTCTTTTGATGGTGCCTTAAGTAGGAGATAAAAATAGGAGTAGCACACACAATATAGGTAATAATGACACTGAAATGTATGAATGTTGTGAAAAAGATTAGGCTTTACCGACTCTTAACACTCAGATTCTCCAGATGAAAAAAAAACCCTGCTATATAAAACTTCGCTTATACGGCTGATTTTCACATTTTAGGGCAGTTTTGCAAGTTATTTGTTATTGTACACTTTTAATGATAAATGTGACAACGTATTTTTATAACACACTAGAAAATTGTAAAAGCAAGCTATACGACACTCATAGTGAAGGCCATAAAAAAATCAAAGCATCAATGAAGAAGAACAATAAATACAAGACAAAACTACATAAGTACAGAGAGAGAGAGAGAGAGAGAGAGAGAGAGAGAGAGAAGACAACACCGCGACTTTTAACACCAAGATAAGCCGTATTTCAAGCATTGTGAAAAAAAAAACCCTGCAAGAAAAACGTGGATACGTCACGTTTGGTAAAGTCATTCAATAACAGTTCAGTTCGACAAAACAGAGGTAACACATTTCATTTGAAAAGTCACACACACACACGCTGTCCCCGCCCCCTTTCCTCGATACCTCTCCATCCCCCCCTGTTCCCGTGCCCTGTCTGCTCTGTGCCTCCTCCACAAACACATTCATTTTATTAAGGTTGCGCGAAAATGCCGAATCATATCTCCCCTTCCCCCTCCCACACAAATACGAGCGCGCGCACACGCAAACACACACACACACACAAGCAAGAAAGCGCGCGCGCACACGCTCAAGCACACACCACAAAACGCGCGCGGACAAACACACGCACACACACACACGCGCGCCCGCACTAGCACACATATACAAACAAGCAGAAGCGAGGTGAGACTCGACGATAAATTGTTCTCCAAGAATGCCTGTGTTTTGTCAAAAGATCTCATGACAACAATGCTGTCCAATTTTCTAGAATACATCGGGAGTTTATTATTCTGATTTTTTTTTTTTGTTTCTTGCGCACGTTGTGCAAATTTCTTGTGATTCAGATATTTCAGAATGACGAAAATCAGAAAAAAATACAACTTGGGTTTTCAGCAACAACTCTTGCTATGATTTAACGTGAAAAATGATGACTGCTGAAGCGAGGGAAACGTGAAAATGATGACTGCTGAAGGGAGGGAAACGTGAAAATGACTGCTGAAGGGAGGGAAACGTGAAAATGATGACTGCTGAAGGGAGGGAAACGTGAAAATGATGACTGCTGAAGCGAGGGAAACGTGAAACTGATGACTGCTGGAGGAAGGGAAACGTGAAAATGATGACTGCTGAGGGGAGGGAAACGTGAAAATGATGACTGCTGAAGGGAGGGAAAGGTGAAAATGATGACTGCTGAAGGGAGGGAAAGGTGAAAATGATGACTGCTGAAGGGAGGGAAACGTGAAAATGATGACTGCTGAGGGGAGGGAAACGTGAAAATGATGAATGCTGGAGGAAGGGAAAACGTGAAAATGATGAATGCTGAGGGGAGGGAAAACGTGAAAATGACTGCTGAAGGGAGGGAAACGTGAAAATGATGACTGCTGAGGGGAGGGAAACGTGAAAATGATGAATGCTGAAGGGAGGGAAACGTGAAAATGATGACTGGTGAAGGGAGGGAAACGTGAAAATGATGACTGCTGAAGGGAGGGAAACGTGAAAATGATGAATGCTGAGGGGAGGGAAACGTGAAAATGACTGCTGAAGCGAGGGAAACGTGAAAATGATGAATGCTGGAAAAAGGGAAACGTGAAAATGATGAATGCTGGAGGAAGGGAAACGTGAAAATGCTGAATGCTGAAGCGGGGAAACGTGAAAATG
Source organism: Conus ventricosus (assembly GCA_018398815.1). Classification (NCBI taxonomy): domain Eukaryota; kingdom Metazoa; phylum Mollusca; class Gastropoda; order Neogastropoda; family Conidae; genus Conus; species Conus ventricosus. The sequence goes on from CM031605.1 coordinate 52,853,217, forward strand.
ATGAATGCTGAGGGGAGGGAAACGTGAAAATGATGACTGCTGAAGGGAGGGAAACGTGAAAATGATGACTGCTGAAGCGAGGGAAAACGTGAAAATGAATGCTGGAGGAAGGGAAACGTGAAAATGATGACTGCTGAAGCGAGGGAAACGCGAAAATGATGAATGCTGAGGGGAGGGAAACGTGAAAATGATGACTGCTGAAGGGAGGGAAACGTGAAAATGATGACTGCTGAAGCGAGGGAAACGCGAAAATGATGAATGCTGAGGGGAGGGAAACGTGAAAATGATGACTGCTGAAGGGAGGGAAACGTGAAAATGATGACTGCTGAAGCGAGGGAAACGTGAAAATGATGACTGCTGGAGGAAGGGAAACGTGAAAATGATGACTGCTGAAGCGAGGGAAACGTGAAAATGATGAATGCTGAGGGGAGGGAAACGTGAAAATGATGACTGCTGAAGGGAGGGAAACGTGAAAATGATGACTGCTGAAGGGAGGGAAACGTGAAAATGATGACTGCTGAGGGGAGGGAAACGTGAAAATGATGACTGGTGAAGGGAGGGAAACGTGAAAATGATGACTGCTGAAGGGAGGGAAACGTGAAAATGACTGCTGAAGGGAGGGAAACGTGAAAATGATGACTGCTGAAGGGAGGGAAACGTGAAAATGATGAATGCTGGAGGAAGGGAAACGTGAAAATGATGACTACTGAAGGGAGGGAAACGTGAAAATAATGACTGCTGAAGGGAGGGAAACGTGAAAATGATGACTGCTGAAGGGAGGGAAACGTGAAAATGATGACTGCTGGAGGAAGGGAAACGTGAAAATGATGACTGGTGAAGGGAGGGAAACGTGAAAATGATGACTGCTGAAGGGAGGGAAACGTGAAAATGATGAATGCTGTAGGAAGGGAAACGTGAAAATGATGACTGCTGAAGGGAGGGAAACGTGAAAATGATGACTGCTGAAGGGAGGGAAACGTGAAAATGATGACTGCTGAAGGGAGGGAAACGTGAAAATGATGAATGCTGGAGGAAGGGAAACGTGAAAATGATGAATGCTGAGGGGAGGAAAACGTGAAAATGATGACTGCTGAAGGGAGGGAAACGTGAAAATGATGAATGCTGAAGGGAGGGAAACGTGAAAATGATGATGCTGAAGGGAGGGAAACGTGAAAATGACTGCTGAAGGGAGGGAAACGTGAAAATGATGAATGCTGGAGGAAGGGAAACGTGAAAATGATGACTGCTGAAGCGAGGGAAACGTGAAAATGAATGCTGAGGGGAGGAAAACGTGAAAATGATGACTGCTGAAGGGAGGGAAACGTGAAAATGATGACTGCTGAAGGGAGGGAAACGTGAAAATGATGAATGCTGAAGGGAGGGAAACGTGAAAATGATGAATGCTGAAGGGAGGGAAACGTGAAAATGATGAATGCTGAGGGGAGGGAAACGTGAAAATGATGACTGCTGAAGGAGGGAAACGTGAAAATGATGACTGCTGAAGGGAGGGAAACGTGAAAATGATGAATGCTGAAGGGAGGGAAAACGTGAAAATGATGACTGCTGAAGGGAGGGAAACGTGAAAATGATGACTGCTGAAGGGAGGAAAACGTGAAAATGATGACTGGTGAAGGGAGGGAAACGTGAAAATGATGACTGCTGAAGGGAGGGAAACGTGAAAATGATGAATGCTGAGGGGGGAGGGAAACGTGAAAATGATGAAAGCTGGTGGAGGGAGGGAAACGTGAAAATGATGACTGCTGAAGGGAGGGAAACGTGAAAATGACTGCTGAAGGAGGGAAACGTGAAAATGACTGCTGAAGGGAGGGAAACGTGAAAATGATGACTGCTGAAGGGAGGGAAACGTGAAAATGATGACTGCTGAAGGGAGGGAAACGTGAAAATGATGAATACTGGAGGAAGGGAAACGTGAAAATGATGACTGCTGAAGAGAGGGAAACGTGAAAATGATGACTGCTGAAGAGAGGGAAACGTGAAAATGATGAAAGCTGGTGGAGGAAGGGAAACGTGAAAATGATGACTGCTGAAGGGAGGGAAACGTGAAAATGATGACTGCTGAAGGGAGGGAAACGTGAAAATGATGAAAGCTGGAGGAAGGGAAACGTGAAAATGAATGCTGAGGGGAGGGAAACGTGAAAAATGTTGAATGTTGGACTTCGGGGGAAAGATGTGAATGATGAATGTAAAACAGGGAAGACGTGGAAATAAAGCGTTGAGGAGTGGGGGGGGGGGGGGGGGGGGGGGGCGTCAGAATGAACGGTGGACGGGGGAAGACGTGAGAATATTGAATGTTTGACCAGGGGAAACGTGAGAATAGTAAATGTTTGATTGGGGAAAATGTGACAATAAAGAATGTTTGATGAGGATAAGGGTAAAAATGGTGAATTTTTGGATGGAGGAAGCGTGATGTTGGATGGAGGAAACGTGAAAACGAAGCATTCTGGAGAGGTGGAAAACGTGAGAATGATGAATGTTGGACAGGGGAAAAACGTGAGAATGATGAATGTTGGACAGAGGAACACGTGAACTGATAAATGTTAGACTGGGGTAAAATATGAGAATGATGAATGTTGGAGTGGGGGAAAAGTGAACATGATAAATGTTGACTGGGGTAAAATATGAGATGATGAATGTTGGATGGGGAAATGTGAGGGAACGATGAATGTTTGAGTGGGGCGGGGGTGGGATAATGGAATGTTGGAAATAGAGGGAAGCGGAGGTGGGGTGAGAGGGAACGGGGGGTGGGGGGGGGGGGGGGGGGGGGGGAGAGAATGAATAATTTTGGACTGAGGGAACACGTAAGAATGATGAAAATTGGACTGCAGGAAAAGGTGAGAAAGATGAATAATGGAGCAGGGTCAAACATGCGAATGGTGAATGTTGGACGGGAGATGTGTGTATAGGAAGGGAGAAGGAGGAAGGGGGGGGGGGGGGGGGGGGGGGTTGGTGGCTTGAAAATGATGAATATTGGACTGGGGAGAGAACGTGAGTATGGCCAATGTTGGACTGTGAAAAACGGTGAGAACAGTTAATGTTGAACTGGGGTAAACGTGAAAATGAGGAATGTTGGACTGGGGAAACAGGCGAGAATTATGATTATTGGACTAGGGGGCAGGAGGGAGGAGGAGGGAGTGAATTGCGAGAATGGTGAATGATGAACGGGAGAGAAAAAAAATTGAGAATGATAAATGTTGGACTGGCGAGGAAGAGAACACAGGGAAGGTGAACAATAGATGGAAAGGCGGTGCGCACTGACGAACGGAAGACGGATGAGGAAAGCGAAGGAAAGAGAGAACGCGAGAAGGATGGCATCAATGAAAACAAGATAGCGACGATGTAAGAGGGGGCACAATCAGCACAGAATGAGACTGAAATGAGAAGTCGGGAATGTGTTTATAACGAATGCTTGACACGATGAGAACATAAAAATGCTGTGTGTAGGACGGGGGCAGAACATGACAATAGTAAATGAAGAACAAGACGAGAAGAGAACATGAGAATGATAACTGACAGACGGAACGGAACTGGGCACAGCAGAAAGGATGAATGATGGACGAGTGAAGAAATGTAGAACGAAGATCAGTGGATGTGAGGAGAAGACAACGTCAAACTGATGAATGATGCTCTGGAGGAGGAAAACCGTTTTAGAGCATGAGTGATGGATGGAAGAAGAACATGAGAATGATATTTATGACGGGCGTGATAGGTAGGGGAGAACTGGATGGAACTGAATATGGTACGTTCATCCCACTGTTCAATGCCGCAGAAAGAGAAGTAAAGGGGTAACAATGGAAATGACTGTGTTTTAAGTTCATAGCAATGCAGAGGAATAGGTCAGCAGTGTAGAAAAGGAACTGTTTGTGGCAGAGAGGAATGAAAGAGGAGGGCTGGGGGCGGGGGCGGGGGCGGGGATGGGTGGTGGTGGTGGTGGGGGAGGCTGCAGAACGTCAAAGATTGGAGGTGTACTGGGAAAAGACAAAGTATGACGTAAGAGAATGGGGAATATGGAAAAATGAATAATGTATAACAGGGGGTACAGGCGGTAATGGAAGGGCTAGAGAATGAAAGAAGGTGTGTGTGTGTGTGTGTGTGTGTGTCTGTGTTTGTGTGTGTATGTGTGTGTGTGTGTGTGGTGGGGGGGGGGGGGGGCGTGCGTGCGTGCGTGCGTGTGTGTGTATGTGTGTGTGTGTGTGTGTGTGTGTGTGTGTGTGTGTGTGTGTGTGTGTTGGGGGAAGGAGAAGCTGACGGGTCTCAGGTTCAAATCCATGAAATACTTAAAGAAGCTAACTGCAGTTAAAACTGCAGAAAAGCGAGAAACTGCCACTGGACAGAGACGGAAACTGGTGGTGGTGTGTCCAATCCTCTCAGCATGTCCACAGCATGTTCATACGATAAAATGAAGAATCTCTGGCAATCACGTAGTAGTGAACTTGAAAAGTAGAGAGTAGACTGTAATCGGGACTGACAAGTACAATACCCTGGGGTAAAAGAATACAAGTGAGAAGCAAAGGAAAGGAAAGGAAAAAAAAGTGTTGCGTGAGTGGGAATACGGGCAAAAGCGGGATATTCAGAAAGCATTATAAGCCGTATCAATCTAAATTGATATATTTCCATTGCATTAGACGTAAATCATATTAGGGCCATAACCATTTGTTAAAAAAGCCACTTCATATCGAGACCAAGACTCGAAACTCACATAAATTAAAATGATGAAAATGGCCAAGACTGTTTTTTTAACTCAACGTGATTCAGCATGGATACTTCAGGAACCCCGTCCCCACCCTTTCCCATCAATACCCATACCCACCCCATTAAATCGTAAGCTCAGGCTAAAGCACCCAGGCCATTGTAAGATGAGTTCACATACACCTGGTGCTTCACGTTTTGATGTTCTAATGGTATTGGTGTAGTGTTGCATAAACGAGTTCACACACACCTGGTGCTTCACGTTTTGATGTTCTAATGGTATTGGTGTAGTGTTGCATAAACCCTCTACCATCCCTCTCTTCCCCTCCATTCCCCACCCTCTCCCGACCAGCCTTCCTGTTGCGGTTATCCCGTCTGCTCTACCACCTTGGTGAATGTCGACGCTCAACCTGAAGATGACCTCACACCGAACCTGGCTCGGGTGTCACTTCTCGCTGGACAGGGTCTACTCTGAATCAGCTTTAGTACTACTTTGACGGATGCGCAAGAAATCTCAGCAAACGAAATATTGTTGAAGACTACCAGCGGTATTACAAAACAAATCGCGGTAATGAAAAACTGTTGAAAACTTAAGAGCGGTGTTACAAGCGAAGTGTTTCACGGTAACGGCAACGAAATAACATGAGCTGCACCTTGGTTACACTCAGCGAGAGAGTGTGAACAGCACACAGCCTGAGGAACTCCGAAACAAACGCTAACTCAACCAGGCGCAGAAATCTGGTCACTGGGAAAAAAAACAAAAGAAAACAAAACATTACGTGTTGACTACCTCCAGAAACGACACGGCAAACCAGGGACCGCTTACACGGCAGCCTGTTTTTTGACCTATGGAAAGGGAGCTAAACGGAAGTTAAGCCTTACGCAAAAATGTCACGCAAGAAATGAACATAGCACGTGGAACGTAGAAAAATCGGTCCGGAAACTGTGTGAGTGTGAGTGTGTGTGTGTGTGTGTGAGTGAGTGAGTGAGTGAGTGAGTGAGTGAGTGGTGTGTGTGTGTGCGCGCGCGCGCGCTTGCGCGTGCGTGAGTGAGTGAGAGAGACAGACAGAGTGAGTGTGTGTGTTATTGTGCGTACGTGCGTGCGTGCTCGCGCGCGCGCGTGTGTGTGTGTGTGTGTGTTGTGTGTGTGTGGTGTGTGTGAGAGTGCACGCGTACGCACCCGTGTTTCATAATTTTCAGTTTAAGAGGAAAATGTCTTTTATAAACGTTAAAAACGCTCCAGACATCATCGGACTTGGGATGGCTGGAAACAAAACGAAAGAAGGCCTAGTCAGACCGCTTTTTGTTCGGATATTGGCGAAAAAAGAACAAAGTCTTGGCATTCCGGCTCACAAATACCAAGCGAAGAATGTTAGTGCTTTGAGGAGAAAGAAATTACTGAAACTGAGAGCATTATCAGAAACAAAACTGAAATGGCGCATTAGAGATGGGCTCTGGCAATGTCTGTTTCAGTGCAGCTCGAGCAGACCATAGAGAGCATTTGCAGGGCTATCAACACATACCAACAAACAAAACGCAAGCAAATAAAGAAGCAAAACACACACACACACACACACACCCCACACACACACACACACACACACACACACACACACAGACAAATGCAAGAAGTCACGCCCGTCAAGGGAAAAGTCGGATTTACATACGGTTTACAGGTACACTTATTCGAAACAATTTTCCATGCTGAAGTCCTTCACTCGATAAAACGAAGCCACACTAAGTGTTCTAACCACTCTGAATATATCGCTCAGATTTTTCGTTAAAACCCATTTAAAAAAAAAAACCTTTTGAGAAAATGTTCAATGCAACATGGATACATCAAAATGCCTAATCAGTGAACAGCACCGCAGAATAGACAGCAGGTGCCTGTTCCAGTGGTTGAAAATTTCACGACCTTTGTCACCAGATCACAAAGAACAACTTACATCTCACAAAGTTCTTGAGGAAAAGAAATGCTTTCCAGACCACAGGAAGATGAACAGACTACAAATACAGAAAAGAGGTTGTAGCAATACACAGAAGAAAAAAAAACAAAAAAAATTTAAAAAAGAAAAAGCAACGTCAAAGAGGGGGCACAAAAAAAAAAATTGCTGGCACCAATTTTAAAAGGGACGGGGGAACATTTCCACGGGAAAGATCTACACCCACCACCCCCCCTCTTCCCTCTGCTTTCCCTATGTGGCGAGTAAAAAAAATTTAGGGCAGAGTTTTTTAAAACACATAGTGAAAAAAAAGGGGGAGCAAAAAAACAGTAAAAAAAGCGAAAGAAAAAAGGAAACCCACCCCCCAAAATATCGCAAGAAGACGGGAAACACAGTTTAAAACAAAAAGACCCCTACCCCCCCCCCATCCCACCCCTTTGGGTTTTGGGCAGGGATTTTTCCACTGTAAAAGGGGGCGGTTCTTTGAAAGGTGTGCTGCAGATTGGTTTCACGGAAAGCCCAAGGGCCCGAGTTGAAAAATAAACGGGTTTTAAAGGGACAAGTGTCAAGGGGGAGAAACTCTCCCAAAAGGCTTAGCGTTTGGAGAAAAAGGGGACTTTAAAAACGTTTTATAACAAATGGGTAATAGCCCAAATTTAAACCCGGGGTCCCTTTAAAACCCATCGCCCCGGCCCCCGAAAAAACTGGGGGGAAAAAAGGGTGAAGTGGTCAATGCAAAACCTAGGAAAAGGGTTGGGAAAACCGGGCCCGGTGGCAAAAGGGGGAAAGGGGAATGAAACCACTCCGACCTCGGCGCTCCAAGTGACCCGCTAAATGCTGGGTTAGCTGAGGTTTTTTGTAAACAGTAGTGAAAAAGGCAGGACCCTTGGATTCGTTGGGATGGTGTTCCCGTGGGTCACGGTTTTGGGTTTCTATTGTCAGGCTGGCTGAAGGGCGTGGGGAGGTTGTGGGAGCCCCCCTTTAAAGGGATAATTACGTTTTAAAGTAACCACCGAAGTCGGGGGGAAATTTTTCGATTTTCCATTGGGCAAGTTGGGGTTTTGCTAATCAATTGGTAGGGGTGTTTTGTAAATCTGATGTTTGGGAGAATGTGCGAATGGAGAATTCAGGGTACTTGTGAACTGGGGGTTTAAAGCATCGTGGACAAAGGCAGGGGCCCCAAAGGGGAAATTTTTTTCCCCCCCTCCCTATAAAAACTGGGGGGAAAAACAACGTGAAAGGAGTACAACCCAGGGGGGGGGGGGGGAGAGGGGGAGAGAGAGAGAGAAAAGGGCCCAGGGAAAAGAGAGAGAGGAGAGATGGCGGGAAAAGGAAAAAGGGTCGAGAGAAACGGGGTTTCTGGGAGATAGAAAAACAGCAAGGTTTTAGAGAAAAAAAGAAAAGCGGGAAAAGAGAAGGAAACTAATTTAAACCCCAGAGGGGGGGAAAGACAACAAACTAAATTTTTAAACCCCGGGGTGGGTGAAGAAGACGAAGGAGTTCTCCTCGAGACCCCAGAGACGCCCACAAAGCCCCAGTCCTAAAAACCTGGAGCCATTTAAACCCAAAGGGCGCCCACCATCAAGCAGGGGCTAAAGGGAAGACTTGAAAAAAACTTGTTAAGAAACTGGGGGGGTGTGAAAGGGGGTTGTGTGGGGTGAAAACCGGGCCAGGAAAAGAAGTAATTTTTATTATCCCCGGGATTGGGAAATTTTTTGATTTTTTATGTTTTGTTTAATTTCTTTGTTTGTGTTTTTGATTGTACTTTGTTTTAATTTAAGTGCTTTAAAATTGTTTTTCCCTTGTTTCTCGTTTTTTAGGAGAGAAAACGAATGCGTGACCCCCACCCCCGAGAGGGGTGAAGGGTTTGGTGTGCGCATGAGTGTGCAAAATGGGGTTTTATAGGAACGATCCCTTGGTGTGTTAACCTGATAAAAAATACATCAACCGTAGGACTTAAAAATAAACCCACGTTTTCCCCCCTTCCTGGAAAAACAAGTAAAAAGGGTTTTGAAAAGTATGCACAGAAAACCCTTTGCAGAAAGAACCTTTGTTTTTTTTGTTGGCAGCGGGGGAAAGGGTTGTTTCGGGATATTTGAAGAACTTTAACCCCGTGCACCCAATGAGTTTTCAGGGGACCTCAAATGTCCGGTCCTCCGGGACGGGGAACTTCCATGTAAATCAGGGAATGAAAGGAAGGGGGATGTTTTAGTAATGGGGAAAGCCGGGAAAAGGCACTGGGGGGAAAAGGGGGGGGGGGGGGGGGGGGCAAAACGTTGGGAAGGGGAATTAAGTGGGGCTCTTAGATGAGAGGTAAACCTAAAAACCCCCATTAAAACAAGGGGTTGGATGAAGACGAAAGCCCAAAGACTTTCGACGTAAAGGGTTTCAAAGGGTCGGAAGAAATGATAAAAAGGGTCTTTTAAAACATGGGGACTTCTAAACAGACTTTAAAAGAAACCTCGCTTCGAAAGAAAAAATTGGGGGGAATTCTGTTAATTGTTTACAGAAACAGCCCCCTTGCAGATCTGATAACTACCCCACGGCCCCTTGTTTTTGTCAAACTTGTTGGGGCCGGCGGGGTTTTCTCTGACCCTGTGTGTGTGTGTTTTGGAGTTGGGGGTGGAGTGTGTGTTGTTGCGTGGTGTGTGTGTGTGTGTGTGTTTTGTGTGTGTTTTTGGTGTGTGTGTGTGTGTGTGGGTGGGGATTTGGGGGGTGGAGGGGTTTTGTGTGTGTGGGGGGGGGGGGTGGAGTGAGTTGCGTTGTGTGTGTGTGGGTGGGTGTGTGTGTTGTGTTGTGTTTTGTGGGGGAGTTGGGGGTGGAGGAATGCGGGGGAGTACCGAAAGGGAAAAAAAACCCAGGGCCCATCTCCAATTTTGGCCCAAGGCAAGGGGGGGTGGGAAGGGGGGGAAGAGGGGGGGGGGAAAAGCGAGGGAAGTACCCATTTAAGGGGGGGGAAAGGGGTCCGACAGATGTCCCCAAAAAATTTTAACCAAAACAGATAACTCCCGGTTTTTTCCTAATCATAAGGCTTTTTACCACGGGCCCCGGTAATTAATCGATGCAAAAATTAAGAACAAAAAGTTTTACTGTAGTTATGCATTTTATGCTGTGTGGTTTTAAGCCCCCTTAAACCCTCCCCTTTTTTCTCCTCCTCTCTCTCCTTTTTAAAAATTGAACATAAAAAACCCTTTTGACGCGGTTTAAAAAATTAAAAGATTCAAATGCAGTGTACAAGAAAAAATCAAATAAAAAAAAAAAACCCGAAATTTTGTGGGGAAACCCGGGGTTTGGGGCACGCCATGTGTGTGGATGCTTTAAACTTTGTAATAGGGGTTTGCAGTTCCCGGGCGCGGTGCGTACTTTGGGTGTTGTGTTTGTGGGTGTGTGGTGTGTGTGTGTGTGTGTTTTGGTGTGTAAGGGGGGTTGGGGGGGGGGGGGGGCGCCCCTTTGTACTGTATATGCGTAAAGCGGTTTCACATGTACGTTTTGTGGGGGAAGGAATTCTTTTTTTTAACGCTCGTCAACATATAGGTGTTTTTGAAAGAGTCAAAAAAACATATTTTTTCCCCAATTTTTTAGACTTTTTATCATAAAAGAAAAGGGGGACGATGGGGTTCAATGGAACAAAAATAAACATAGATGAATTGTGGGACAGTAACTAAAAAAAAATTAGTTTTAAAAATAACTAAATAATCAAAATTTACGATTAGTTTAAAAAAAATTTCCTTAATGGATTTCCCCAAAAGGGTTTACTCGTTAATTTAACAAGAGAAACAATGGCAACAAATCAAAAAAGTCAACACATTAACATCCCAGTGTCAATTGGTAAACACCATTAAAAAGGGGTTTCGTTAGTTTAAATTTCAAAAATCAATGTTGAAACTAAAAAGATCCCCCCCGACATACGCATTAAACATCTGGCAATATTTTTGGTTCGTGGGAAATTTAAAAAAAAATTAAAAAGTCGGGCTAGAAACCGGCGGCTAATTGACAAAAAGGTTTGACAGATTTTTGCTGGGGGGGTTTTGATGGGAAACTGATTGACTCCAGAAATCCCCTGATTTATGTTAAATTTTCCCTTTGTATGAAAAGGCCAATAAACCTTAATACTCCCAAAAATTTTAATTTTTTTTTTTTTTTTTTTTTTTTGCCCCCTTTTTTGGTGCTCTTTTGTTGATCTTTAAAAAACGAAGGAGGGTGCGATGGCCCCCCAAAAAAATAAAAACTTTAGTCCCTTTTCATGAAAAGCATGAAAACATGAAACTTAATCTCAAATAAAAATTTCCTCTCTTTGTAAATTTTTAAAAACCCAATACAAATTTTTTAATACTTGATGTGAACAACACAAAACAGGTTATTAAATATTGAGATGGAAAGGAAAAATTTAAAATAATTTAATCCATCAGGCGGGAAAACTTTTTCACTTTTAAATAGGGATTGCCCCTTACCTAAAAAATAAAAAATTTTTCAGTTTTTGAATCTGGAATTACAAACCCAACCCCCGGCATTTACCTTCTTCAAGAATGGGGCCCGTCGTGTAAAACTTTCAAATGTTAGAAACCCCTTTTTCCCCCTTTCCATGTAAATTTTTGACGATGCTGCTAACCATGGGGGAAAAATTTTTTTTTTTAAAGTTAAGAAGAAAAATGTTACCGTTATTTCCGTTATTTTCCCAAGGGGGGTACCGGGGGAACCAGTACGCGGGGGCGCTCCCTCGTATGGGCCCAATCTTTGATAAATTTAAAAACGTCTAAAACAATAAAACAAAAGGGCTCTAAATTTGAATTTTTCTGTGCTTTTTTCCCCAAAAAATTTCAATGTGGGATTTTTATTTAACTCTTCAAGGTCGCCCACCGCAATCCGTCTCACAAACATTTTTTAACGAACTTTTTTTTCCTTTCTTCATAAAGTGGAAAGGGGGCCCTGCTATTTTATAACTTCAGGGGACTTATGTCCCACAGGTACACCCGGGGGCCAATTTTACAGTTTTTAACTGTCAATTCTTTGAAGTTTTTTAAAATGCGACCCGCGAAGAAAAAAAGGGAATATTTCCCTTTCCCGTAAGCCCAATTTTGGGATGTACAAAAAGGGGTTCCTAAATGCAACAAAACTTTGGGGACCCTGCCCCCAATGGGGGAATGACTGAAAATTTTTAAAAAATTCAAACTTTTAACTGCTTTAAAAAACAATTGAGTCAATATTTTTTTTTTCCAGTTTAGTTTTGGGAAAGTAGGACACCAAAAAAAATTTTATTTTTCAATTTAAAAAAAAAATTTCCGTCCTCCCAGAAAGAATATAGGGGGTTTTCTTGGGTTTTATCCATTGTTAAAAAAACCCAAAATTGTGTTTTTCAAGGGGGAAAATTGAAACCTTTCCCAAATGCATAAAACTATTTATTTTTTCCCAGCTCGGCTGAAAGAGTTCTGAATAAAAATTTTTGTGACTTTAAATTTGTTCTTTTTTTAAAAGATACTTTAAACCCATATTGCAATGCCATCAGCTATTGAGCTCCCTTGGTATTGATAAAAAACATGTATATAAGTAAATATAGCTTACTTTGGGAATAAAGGGGTTTTAATAAAACCCTTGGGGTTCCCAAATTTTTATAGATTTGAGGATGATAAAGTACCCCAATTTTGGTTCATTATGTGTTCCCACTTAAAAATGATTTCCATAATTGTAGACGTGACCGAAAAGAAAAATTGGGTTTTAAAATTTATTTTAATAATGGGGGGGGTGCCCACTCAAATCGTAAGTTTTAGTAAGATCAAAGAAGGAAGAAAGGAACTTTTACTTTTGGGCAAACTGTTTTTTAAATTTTGATTTTATTTTGTAGGTGATAAAAGGTACTTCGTCCTTTTTAAACCCGATTGATGTGAAGAAAATACATAAATTTTTATCACAGAAATAGGCCATTCTAAAATTTATTTTTTTTTCCATGATTTTTTCAGTATGAGGTTTACTGAAATGGGTCCTTTTTAAACTAGGGGTCTCAAAACCCAGGTTGCCCGCCTTTTGAAAAGGTCCCCAAAAGACGTCTTCCATAAAATTTGGGGAAATTTTTCCACATTCCCAAAAATTTTTTTAAATAATTTATGTAAAATGGGCTATCCAGGGTTTTCCCGGTAAATGGTTTAACATCGGTTTAAAAATCCCAACCCAAACCAACCCCAAACCTTTTTTTTTTCCCCAAAAGACGGACAAACATTCCGGTTCCGTAAAAATATTGATACATTTATAGTACTATTGTTGTTTTGGGACAGGACTTAAAGTTAATTAAAAATTTTTTTCTTTCAAACTAAAAAGATTTTGCTCATTAGGCAAAAAATTCCCCAAACATGTTTTTTAAAGTACCAAAATTTCAAATTCCCACCTTTTCCTTTGGGGGATAGAAATTCTTTACTTTTTATTTTTATTGGGTAATTTGGGGTTTATGCCCCCTTTTTTCTTTCACCCCTTTTCCCACCCCTTTTTTTAAGTTTTACAGTCAGATACTTCATTTTTGGGCAGAACTGTGGGCCCGTACTGTCTTTTTTCTTGCGCTGTTTAAATTGTTTGCTTTTATTTTTTGGGACGCACATTTCTTTAAGAGCTGCAAATTTTTTTCTCTGGGACAGGGAAATTTTTTTTAAAATTTTTTCCAATTTAAAATAAACTAATGTTTTTTCTTTTAAAAGCCTCCCCGCAAGCCCGGAAATTTCCCCCAAATTCCCTGAGAATGTTTTACACCTTTTTTGGCCTTTTTTTTTTGGGAAAAGCTAAGCAAATGCCCCCAAGGGAAATGCTTTCGGAAAATTATCAAAAAAAAATGTTAACATCCCACAAATAAAAAACTCTCCAGTTTTTTCAGTGAGGTAAATTTTTTAAAAAATTTTCCCCAAACTGCCTTTATGTAATTAAATTTGGGTATAACCCTCTACACCACTAATTTAGATCCAACGGATTTTTTTAAAAAATAAAAGTATTGGCAATGGTCCAACCCATGGGTCATTGGCGGAAAACCCATTTTGCTTTAAAGCTAAAGCAGGGGAAAAAAAGGTAAGTCAAGGGGCCGATTTCTCTATGATGAGATATGTCTGGGATGCGCGTAGTTCTCCCCCGTTAAGCAAAATAAAGAAAATTCCCCGACTGTTTCCCGAAAACAGGGTGAGAAATATTTGAAACCTGTTTTCCCAAAAAGGAGCATGGAAAATTTAAAACGCCACCCAAAGATCCCCTTTTTTTTAGAACAGTTTAGAGAACGAAACCAATTAGTATTTTTCCCCCCAGGGCCCTTTGGGAAAAAAATGATGCAAAATGTAAAAATTTTTTTGTCTGAAAAAATTTTTGTGTGTGTGTGTGTGGTGGTGTGTGTGTGTGTGTGTGTTTCGTGGCTGCGGAGTGTCACCGCGTACGTGTGTGTTGTGTGTGTGTGTGTGTGTGGTGTGTGTGTGTGGGTGTGTGTTTGGGGTTTTGTGTGTGGGGGTTTTGTGGTGTGTGGTTTTGTGTGTGTGTGGGTTTTTGGTGTGTTGTTGTGTGTTGTGCCTGGGGTGTGTGGGGGTGTGCCTGCGTGGGTGTGTGTGTCCTCCCTTTGTGTGTGTTAGTGCGTGCGGGGTGTGGTGTGTGTGTGTGTGGGTGCTTTGGGGGACGTGAAGGGAGAGGGAAGGGGGGGGTGTAATGTAGTGGAGGAGGGCGGGAGGGAAAAGGGGGGAAAGTCAGTCTACTTAAATCTTGCCAAATGCAAGTGGGGGATGCCCCTTTGTCACGGTCGGCCGTCTCCCCCACTTCCCCCCTTACTTTTGTTTTTGGTGTGTATGCAGAAGTAGTGTGTGTGTGTGGTGGTTGTGTGTGTGTGTTTTGTTGTGTGTGTGTGTGTTGTAAGTCGCGCGGCCCTTTTGGGGTGTGGTGTGTGTTGTGTGTGTGGGTTGTGTGGGGGGTGGGGTGTGCGTTGTGTGTGGGGTGCGGGGGTTGTTGGTGTGTGTTTTTGGGTGGGGTGTGGGGTGTGTGTGGGGCGTCTTTGGGTTAGGCGCGCGCGCGTTTGTGGTGTGTGGGTTTTGTGTGTGTGTGTGTGTGTGTGTGTGCGTGCGCGTGTTTTTTGTGTAAACCCCGCGCGGTTTTTGTGCTGTTTTGTGGGGTGTGTGTTGTGTGTGTGTGGGTGTTGTGTGTGTTTGTGGTGTGTATGCGCGTGTGTGTTGCGCGTGTGTGAGCACGGCCCCAGTCGGGCTATGTTATACTAGTACATGCTCTCCAGATTTTTATTTTAGACCAAACCCGATTTTCCCCCGTTATTCTCCCGATCCCCCTTCAAAAACCCCATCCTCCCTTTTTGGGCAGAATTTTCCCAAAAAAACAACCCCCCTGGGGCAGCGACCCCCCAAAACCCCCCCCCAAAAAAGATCGCCCAAATGGCCCACCAAACGGCCCCGGTTTCCCCCGACCCGCCCCCTCGGGGTTTTTTGGGTCCCCCCCTCCTCTCGGGGGCCAAAAACCCGGGTGCCCCCCTCTCCAAAAGGGTTTTAGAAATCGGGGAACCCCACCAGAGGGTTCGGTCATCTGATCGCACGCGTCTTGTTTGCAGTTATATGCTGCTTCCCTTTTTTTTCATGTTTTTGTTTGGGAACTTTAGTCCCCGTAACCCAAACATTCACGATCATTTGGCGTATTTAATACCTCTGACTGCGCCCTTTGGCCCCGTTCGCTTTTTTTCTTTTCCCTTTTTTTTTTAAACCCCTTTAATTTAAAAGATGCATTAATTTTTTTAAGTCCCAAATAAAAGGCATTCACGAGTATTTGGGTATTTAATACCCTCTGCTGCGCCATTGGCCCCCTTTTGCCCTTTTTTTTTTTTTTTTTCCTTTTTTCCCCCGAAAATTTAAAAAAGAAAAATTAACCTTTTTTATTATAGTCAAAGCAACAGGCATTCACGAGTCATTAAAGGGGAAAATTTTAAAACATTGACTGCCCATTGGGGGGTTTTTTCGTAAAAAAGCTTTTTCCTCTTTAAAAAGATTACTAAATTAACTTATTCTTAATCCATGTAATAGGGAAATTTACGAGTCTTTTGGGTTTTTAATACCATCTTACTGCGCCCCTTGGGCCCGCTAGCTGGTAGGGCCCCCCCCCCCCCCCCCCCGTTTTAAAAAGGTGATAAACCTTTTTTTTTTGTCCCCCTAAAAAAGCATTCAAAGATCATTAGGGGTATCAAAAACCATCTGACGCGCCCTTGGCCCCCGTTTAAACCCCCCCCCCTTTTATTCGATATAATAACTTTTTTTTTAAACCCCCGACAGAGCGTTCCGAGGTTTAACAGGGGTATTCAATAAATTTACTGCGCCCGAGGCCCCGCTAGTGGGAGGACTTGTTTTTGGTTTTTTTTTTTCTTTTTTTTTTTAAGCACTTGTGGCCCCTGAACCCTTTTTCGGTGGGCAGCTTCACCTATTCCCCAAAAAAAGGGGATGGGGAAAACCCCCGTTTTTTCCCCCGTTTAAGATGGTAGGGGGGGGCATTTACAGGGGGGGTGCTTGGGAAAACAACCCTCTGATGACTTGGGGGTGATCCCCGGTGCCCCCGGTTGGGCGGACGTCCGTCGGGGAGGGTTTATTGTTGGAACTTGTCTCAAAAGGGGGGAGGGGAAATCGGGGTTTTAAGACGGTTTGTGGGGAACAAGTGAGGGAAAAGGGCCCGCGGGGTGGGAAAAAGAAACTCTCTCTCTCTCCCCCCTCAGTCCCTCCGTCTGTTGTTTCTCTCTGTCCCTCCGTTGTATATTTGTCTGTCTCTCCCCTGTCGCTGTCCCCCCTTTTTTTGTCCGTCTGTCGCTTTTCTGTCTGTCCTCTCCCGTTGTCGCTGTGGGTCTGTCTCGCTGTCAGTCAGTGTTGGGTGGTGTGTGGGCTCCGGGGGTGTGTGTGGTGTGTGTGTGTGTGGTGTGTGGGTGTGTGTGTGTTGTGTGTGTGTGTGTATGTGTGCGCGCGCGCGCGTGTGGTGTGTGTGTGTTTGTGGGTTTTGGTGTGGGGTGTGTGGGGTGTGGGGTGTGTGTGTGTGTTGTTGTGTGTGCGCGCGTTTCACGCGTTGCTGTTTGGGGGTTGCGGCCCTGCGTGCGTGCGTGCGTTTCGTGCGTTTCGTGCGTCGTGGTATTTTCTGGTGCGCCCTGCGTTGCTGTCTCGGCGTGTTTTGTGGCAAATGTGGGGTGTGCGTGTTTTGGGGGGGGTTTTGTGCGGGGGGGGGGGTGTGTGTGTGTGTGTGTTTTCCGTTTCGTGCTACGTGGGGGCGTGCGTGCGTGGTGCGTGCGTGCGTGCGTGGTGTGTGTGTGCGGTTTTTGGGGGTTGTGTGTGTGTGCGGCGCGTAATGCAAGTGTTTGGGTTTTTGGGACATGTGCTAAGAAAGGGGATCTTTTTTCTCTTTTTTAAACTTAAAAGGGCACTAAACGTAAGTATAGTTTTGGGCTTATCAGTCCTTGACTGTTGTTCAAATGAGGGAAAAATTTTGGGATTGTGTGCGAAATTTTTTTTTCATCGTTGGGGGGCTAGCTGAAAAATATCGAAGCTTTTTTGAAGGGAAAAAGGGCACACTGCTCGCTTGTTTGTTAATAATCTCTTGACCTGCCTTTGGGGGTTTTTTATTCATCGAATTTCACTAAAACCCTTTTTTGACACCACTCAAATTCTCCACTTTAAAAATTTTCTTTGCAGAAAAAGCGTGGGTGGCAGATTCGAAAATTTGAAAACCCCGTTTTAATTTCCCTTTTTTTCCAAATATACCCCCAAAGGGGGCAGACCTCGTTTTAAATGCTAAAATCTTAAGGGAAAAGGGTATTGAAAAAAAAAAAAAAAAATTTGCCGTGAACCCAGCACCGAACACAAGAAAGAAAAAAGGTTTTTGAAAATTACAAGAGTGGCAGTAATTTAAATAGGGAAATTACCCTATCGCAATTATTGTATTCTTTTTCGCTTGGAAAAAAGTGCTATTTTTGTAATTTCAAAAACCCGGGGGTGCTTCGTCCCCTACTCTAGTACTACTATACAACAAATATTAATTACTTTTTACCGCCCGCTGGGTGCGCTATATGCGGTCTGAACCCGGGCATGACAAAAACCCCATTAACAATTTTTTTCCCAAAAATGGCGCTGAGGGATGTACATGTCCCAAAAAACCCCGCACCACAAGCGGCGCGCGCCACGGGACCCCACACAAGCACCAGCACCCCGCACGCAAACACCCGCACGCACCCACACCACAAACCACCCCCCCCCCCACAAACCCCTCTATGCGCAACAGTCAAAGAAGACGTAACCCGTCTATGAAAAAGGGGGAAAGGGCAAGGGTCAGAACCTTCTTGGAAGATACAATTTTCCAAAAAATGGACACTACGGGGGGACTGCTTTTGGGGACAGGAAAGAGCTGGGTTACAGATGGAGGGGGCCCTGTTTTTGAAAGGAGAACGCGGCCCCAGGATTTGGCCCAGAAGAAAGGAAGTCGTATTCGGGTGCAGGAAAAAAAGAAAGTTGGCCGTATGGTTTTTGGGGAAAAAAAAGAAAGTGTTTTAAAATGTGGTGTGGGAAAGAAAGTTGGCCATATGGTTTGGTCTATGTCACGGAAAAAAAAGGAAAACCGAATTTGTGGTCCCGTCGCCAGCCAGCTCAACGGGGATAAGTCCCAAAATTAAACATTCTGGTGCCAGGGGACGGCTCCCTGCGTTTCCCCCACCCAAATTTGGTACGGGAAGAGGTAATTTTTGTCCCACATGGAGAAAAGCATCATTCCCCAAAAGACTAAGCCGCTTGGGCCGAGCTCGATAGGTCGGGGGCCCGACGGGTTCGGCCCGGGTCCCGACTCCTTCCCGGGCCAAAATTTTTTAGGCCCCGGGCCCCCAAATTAACCCGGGCGTCGCCGGGGAAAAATAGGGGGGGGAAGGTATTGTGTGGTGGGGGGTGAAATCAAGCTAATTAATTAAATAACCATTGACCACCACAGAGAGCAAGGCAGGTAGATGTGACTGTCATGATTTACATATCCAATGAAATGAGAGGGGAGGCAACCTCAGTATTAAAGGCGGGAAAATACTGACCAATGGTACTCACCTTTGACAGATGGGTTTAGGATAAGATAGGAATGCGTGAGTGAGGAGAAGAGGAACGAAGAGAGAGAGAGAGAGAGAGGTTCTGAGAGTAGGCTCTGCTCGAGAGAAAAGGCAGAGAGATGAGAGGAGAGAAGAGAAACCAAGTTGAGGCATTAGCATGAGATAGAGTCTGCAGAGGAAGGACTAAGGAGAGATGTGGAAGAGAGAGTTGCTAACGATGAAGAGAAAAAAAAGAAAAGAGAAAAGGAAAAGAAAGAAAAGCAACCATGTCCATTTGATAGAGCAGACTAGAAGAGAGAGAGAGAGTGCAATGCGTTAATGCAGGAAGAAAGAAAGGAGAACATCGATGTCTGATAGTCACTGTTCAATCTGAACCGGGTTTCGACCTATACCTGGCAGCGTCACTTCGTAAGCCAGAACCACAGGCCAACGCCAGTGCCAGCAGTCTAACTGACAGTGCCAGCAACCCAACCTGACCAGTGCCAGCAGTCCAACCTGACCAGTGCCAGGTTGTGTTGTGCTTGTGAAAGTGACAGTGAAAAGAAACGAAGGAAAAAAAAGGGAAAAAAGACAGTGATTCGTGAATAGTTTAAGATCACTGGCCAGGTAAAGCAGAAATCTATCTATACCCGGGTTAGTTAATGATGATTAATTTTATGATAAATGGTTTTGTGAAGTTCAAGGAAGAGAGAATGTTTTATTTTGTTTGACTCCATATGCATTGATGTTTTTTCCATGATTATGTGTAGTAAGTTATAGACTTTATAGTGGTTTGATGTGCGAATGCATGATATATGAATGAGATTGTTAGCAAGCTGTGAGTGTGTTTGGGCTGTGCGCTAGTCCTTCCTCCACTGACATACCCGAGGTTGACAATTTATTGGCGAGCCTGCCAGGATATTCTGGCCCTTTTATTATAATTGTTCAACTTTCAGAGAGGAAGCTGGGTGGGATTCAAGTATTGTAATCCTAAGACAAAGTAGTGTCTTACTGTATGTTCCCAAGTAGTTAAATACTAGGCTTGGCATTGCTTCCAAGATAGTTAACATAGGCTTGGCATTTCAGCCCCAGAGTACTTATTTCGCACAGATTGCTATAATTCGCTCTCATAGTTGGGTCAGGCGCTAGGCGTCTTATAAAAACTAATTACGTTGTCCAAGCTAATATATCTTCATAGGATTGTGTATTACGTCATCGTGTCGGTAACCACCAGTTTGGCTGTCGGTAGTATAAAATCTTGTTCAAAAAAAAAGAAGATATAATGGCGGAAGAAAAGAAACACCCTATTGAACAACTTGTGAGTGTCGCTGTGATTTTAGGCTACTCGGGAGAAGAGTTGCGGCATTCGTCGAAACCAACAAAAGATGGAAGAGATGAACGAGCGAAAGACGCCGTATCGCAGGAGAAATAGCAGAGCGGAAACAGAAGAATAAGGATTCAATTAGAGTTAGAGAGAGTGAAAATACAAAGGGAGACCACCGATGACGGTAGTTCAGTTTCCAGAGACCCTAGTGGCAGTTATGCCCCCGACCAAAGTTGCCAAAATTTCTGAAGGAACAGATTCGATTGATGCATACATCAGTCGTTCGAAAACGTTTGCTATAGTCAGGGTTGGCCTTCAGAAGAGAGGGCAGTCATTTTGTCAGCGCTATTAACGGGTAAGGCATTACAGATTTTTACTGCGTTACCAGCAGACCAACAATCTGATTTTGGTGCTGTGAAGGAGTCGTTGATGAAGGGATTTGACCTCACAGAGGAGGGATTCAGAAAGAAATTTCGATCAGCTAGATTCAAGCAGTGTGAAACGTACACTCAGTTTGGTGCACGTTTAGATCACTATTTTGAGAAGTGGTTAGAGTTGAGTGGTACGAGAAAGGAGTTCGCTGAATTGAAAGAGCTGGTTATGAAGGAACAGATTTTGTCAGGTTGCAGTCCAGAGTTAACTATACACTTGAAATAGAGACAGCCAGAGACAGCAGGAGAGTTGCTGAAGTTAGCAGAGGTGTATAGGAGGCACGTTTGGGCACTAAGGTGCAGGAGAAACAGGTGCCAGGCACAGGTGAGAAGAGTGCAAGGAGACTAGGGGAGTTTTCTGCAAAGTCTGCAAACCCAGTGGTGGGGCAGAAAGGAGGAAAAAAGGGACAATAGGTGTTTCATTTGTCACAAGAAGGGACATGTGGCGAGGGATTGTCGCATGAGGTTCCAGAAGGCAGCAGCCTTGCAAGAGGTTGATAAGGGTCACCAGGGGAAACGACCTGCAGTGGAACCAAAAGGGATCCAATCTGAAGAGGGTGGAGTGCAGCCTATGGCTAGCACTGGACAGCAGTCAGTGTCAGGGATGGAGGGCACTAGGCTGAGTGGTTCGTTACCAGTGGAAGAAGGGTGGATTGGCCAGCAGAGGGTGAAAGTGTTACGAGACACTGGTTGTTCATGTGGTGTAGTAAGAACCACGCTGGTCGATGAAAGGGATTTGACAGGGCAAATCCAGACCTGTACTCTAATCGATGGCACTGTGAGGGAGTTCCCGTTGCTAAGATAGAAGTACGTACCCCTTACTTCTCAGGCGAGTTGTCTGCGCTGGTGATGGAGAAACCCCTTTATGATTTGATCATTGGAAATATTCCAGGTGCAAGGGATCCAGGGGATCCTGAGTTGTTGAACTGCTACAGGGCAGCAGTTCAAACACGGAGCAAGGAGGAGGAAAGGTTGATAAACCATTAGTCGTTCCAGCAAGGAAGTCAGGCATAGATGTGTCGCCTGATGAGTTTAGGGCAGCGCAGGAACAAGACCCTTCGCTCGTGAAGTCTTGGGAGTTGGCAAGAGGTGGAGAGAAACAGGTGGTTAGAGGAGGTGAGACAGAATTTCTTGTGAAAGGTGGGTTGTTGTACCGAGTGTTCACCAAGGGGAAGACGGGCAAGGTGACAACTCAGTTGGAGGTACCAGCACGTTATCGTGACACTGTCATTGTCAGTGGGTCACGAGTCGCTCATGGCGGGTCATCTCGGCACCAGCAAAACAGCTGACCGAATCTTTGATGATTTTCATTGGCCAGGGGCAATGGCAGACATAAAGCGTTTCTGCATGTCATGTGATGTGTGTCAAAGGTCAGCCACAAGAGGGGTGAAGAGGAAGGCGCCTCTTAAACAGCCCCTTTAATTGACACACCATTCAGGAGGGTGGCTATTGATCTGATTGGCCCAATCTCGCCCTGTTCCAAAGGTGGCACAGGTATGAGACATGTAAGGTTGCAAGGGAAAGTTTGCAGGAGGCTAGGGTCGTTCAGAAGAAGCATATGACAGGAAGGTGAGGAAGCAATTCCTCAAGGTGGGAGATCAAGTCCTGTTACTGCTTCCACGGATCACAACAAGCTGCTGATGCATTGGAAGGGACCATTCCCATCATTTAGAAGGTAGATCAGGACTACCGAATTGATGTGAATGGGAAACCAAAACTTTTCCATGCGAATTTTCTCCGCAAATATATTCAGCGTGAGACTCAGCACATAGGCGCAGCAGCAATCATTGATGAGGTGAAGGAGACCCAGCAGAAGGGGAGATTTTGTTGCCGAGTTTCCAGAAGAGTCATACAGGGATGTGTCACTGTATGAAGGGCTAGACAGTAGGAGTGTTTAGCTGTCGTGTGGGCCGTGCAGAAATTTCACAAATACTTGTATGGGAAAGAGTTCGTGGTGGAGACTGATCATCAACCACTCAAATTCCTGCAGGAGGCGCAGCTGAAAAAACAGCAGGGTGCTGCGTTGGGCAATGGCACTGCAGCCCTACAGGTATCGAGTCCAGTACATCCAGGTCGACAGAAATGTAGGAGCTGACTATTTAAGCGTGTAGTCTAGCAAGCTGCAACTCAGAGGAAGTCAGTCATATCCGGGGTGCATAGCTACTTTGTAAATAATATGTTGTGGATTACAGTGAGATTGAGTGGATATGGGTTCATTCCCATTTAGCTATGGTTCATATTTTCTTTGTGAGACTTGTTCATGGAAATGTAGTTATGTTTTGGAGCGTACAGTCGCTTGTGGAGTAATGCACTGTTTGCGATAAGTGAGGATGGAGATTCTCAGTGAGGTGTCATGGATCGTGATCGTATTAAATTGTGCTTTTCATAGTAGTTGTGAAGAGAAGATGTGGCAAATCCGCAGGTAGGGGATTGCATAGGTGCGCACAGAGGTTATCAGAAAATGAGTCGGAAAAAAAATAAGGCAAAAGCGCACGTCAAATGATAACTCTTTGGGGTGATATTCACTAGTGATATATTTTATAATTTGTAAACCGTTTGTTGTAAAGTATTTCGCAAAAATTTGCACGTGTAGCTGTGTTGTCAGCAGATTCAGTTGTCTTTTTTGTACCGTTGTTTTGAGACAATGCGGAGCATAGTCTTTTGCAAGGGGGAAAATTGTCACGGACAAAAAAAAGGAAAAACCCGAAGTCGTGGTCAGTCGCCAGCCAGCTCAACTGGGCATAAGTCCAAAGTCAAACATTCTGGTCCGCCAGGCAGACGGCTCCATGCGTCGCCTCAGCCAATTAGGTACGGCAAGAGGCTAATTTTAGTCTACATGGAGACAGCATCATTCCCAGACAGACTAAGCCGCTTGACGACGTCTCGATAGGTCTGGCCAGACGGGTCTCGGCGCCTGGGTCAGACTCATCCAGCCAATTTGTAGGGACCAGTGTCCACAATTAAGTCGGACGTCGCCGGTTAAAGTAGGGGGGGGGGGGGGGAAGGTATTGTGTGGTGGGGGGTGAAATCAAGCTAATTAATTAAATGACCCATTGACCACCACAGAGAGCAAGGCAGGTAGATGTGTACTGTCATGATTTACATATCCAATAAAATGAGAGGGGAGGCAAACCTCAGTATAAGGCGGGAAAATACTGACCAATGGTACTCACCCTTTGACAGATGGGTTTAGGATAAGATAGGAATGCGTGAGTGAGGAGAAGAGGAACGAAAAGAGAGAGAGAGAGAGAGAGGTTCTGAGAGTAGGCTCGCTCGAGAGAAAGGCAGAGAGATGAGAGGAGGAGAGAAGAGAACCAAGTTGAGGCATTAGCACGAGATAGAGTCTGCAGAGGAAGGACTAAGGAGAGATGTGGAGAAAGGAGTGCTAACCGATGAAGAGAAAAAAAAAAAGAAAAGGAAAAAAAAAAGAAAAGAACCATGTCCATTTGTTTAGAGCAGACTAAAAAGAGAGAGAGGGTGCAATGCTTTAAATGAGGAAAAAAAAAAAGGGGAGAACAGATCGATTTTTGTTGCACTTTCAATTGAACCGGGGTTCAAACCTCATACCTGGCAGCGTCACTTCGTAAAGCAGAACCACGGGCCCAAACGCCAGTCCCAACGGTCTAATGACCCAGTGCAGCAACCCAACCTGACCGTGCAGCGTCCAACCTGACCAGTGCCAGCTTTGTGTTTGGTTGGAAAGTGACAGTGAAAAGAAACGAAGAAAAAAAAAAGGAAAAAAGACAGTGATTGTGAATATTTTAAAGATAAAATGGCCGGTAAAGAGAAATTATTTTCCCCGGGTTTAGTTAATGATGTTTAAATTTTTAGATAAATGGTTTTTGTGAAGTTCAAAAAAAGAGGAAAATGTTTTATTTTTTTGCTCCATTGCATTGATGTTTTTTTCCCATGATTATTTATTTAAGTTATAGACTTTATAGTGGTTTGATGTGATGAAGCATAAATTATGAATGAGATTGTAAGCAAGCGTGAGTGGGTTTGGGCGTGCGCTAGTCCTTTCCCTAAAAAGACATACCTGGGTTTGACGTTAAAAGAAGGAAGCTGTAGATATGAATATCTGCAGCAAAACAAAGTGAAGAGGTGTTGGACGCGGGGTTTTCAGAGTGCCCGCGGGGCCCTGGTCTTCAAGCGATTAAACGACAGAAGAGAGATTGGAATGTATTTTGGGTTTTCAACGTGCGACCGGGAAGGGAAAAAAAGAGAAGGGGCAACCAAAAAATGGTAAAAGGGGTCCAAAACACGTCGTGAGCACTGTTCTGGGTTTTATGATGTAGATCCCCAAAAACTAGAAAAAGATTTACATGGCAAAAGAGCGTGAGTGAGAAGGTCCTCCATTAAACAGGAACGGAAGGAACCATTCTTCTGCGCCCGCGGGAAGGTGCGACTAATGCAAGGGAACAGAGTTGTTGGACGAGGTTTTGTGAACCCATTTCCCCAAAATTCTAAAACCGTTGAGAAAAAACTTGTTGTCTTTCTTGTTAAATGCTAAATAAGAAAACATTATGAAAAAAAAATGAAAGAAAAGGAAAGAAAGAAAAAAAAGTGTGTGGTTGTTGTGTGGTGTGTGTGTGTGTGTGTGTGGGTTGTGGAGAAGTTCTAAAACCGATCTAAGACGGGAAGAAAAAGGGTTATAGCCCTCATAAAGCCCTGCTATGTGAGGAAAGGGGAAACTAAAAACACGTTTTGCTGGTTTGAAGTCCAGATCATGCCAAGCGGAGAAAATTTTTGCTTTGTATAGGTCCTTAAATCCCATCCTATCGCAAATCCGTATGGTCAGATGAGAAGGAAACAAATACATGGTTTAACGTTTCATGTTTTAGTTAAAAGGGGGGGGGGGGGGGGGGGGGGGTGGGAGGGGATGGGGGGGTGCAAATAAAGAGGAAAAATGAAATTCGACTTCGAGGGAAGGCAGATAGAATACAATTTGTATAAGAGAATTGAGCGTGCATGAAATCTGCAGCAAAACGATCACAGATCGGCAGGAAGGAGAAACAGAGGCAGCCCCGCTTTCCGTCCCGTAGTGCCCCCAGCTGACTGCCGTCCCCTAGTGCCCCCAGCTGAATGCCGTCCCCTAGTGCCCCCAGCTGACTGCCGTCCCCTAGTGCCCCCAGCCGACTGCCGTCCCCTAGTGCCCCCAGCTGACTGCCGTCCCTAGTGCCCTCAGCTGATTTGCCGTCCCTCGTGCCCAACTGACTGCCGTCCCCTAGTGCCCCCAGTGACTGCGTCCCTAGTGCCCCCAGCTGACTGCCGTCCCCTAGTGCCCCCCAGCTGACTGCCGTCCCTAGTGCCCCCCAGCTGACTGCCGTCCCTAGTGCCCCAGCTGACTGCGTCCCTAGTGCCCCCAGCTGACTGCCACGCTTTATTATGAAAGAGTTCTGACATGAAAATTATTTCGTTATTTCCATACACAATGACTGTCACGATTTATGATCTGATGATCTCAACGAGCAGTTATTCAATTAATTGCATCAACCGATAAAGAAAAACAACAAAGGCATAGAATATCGGACAACAGATTGGTTAAACAAAAAACCCAGCAACAAATAAAACGAAGCCGCTGTCCAAACACTCAAACAAAAAAAAACAAAAAGGGAGAGGAAAATTAATCGTCAGGCCAGTGCCGATATTCATGTTTACTTATGGCCAGATTCAACAGCTGACGCACTCAGCATATGTCATTAGATGCCAATCTTCCAGCTCGCATAACATGCACTGGTTTACATGACTATATGTACATATGCCATTTTTTCGCTGCCTCTCTCTCTCTCTGTATGCGTGTGTGCCCGCCTGCGTGCCTGCGGATGAGTTTGTGTGTGTGTGTGTGTGTGTGTGTGTGTGTGTGTGTGTGTGAGTGTGTGTGTGTGTGATGTGAGTGAGTGAGTGAGTGAGTGAGTGAGAGAGAGAGAGAGGAGAGAGAGAGAGAGAGAGAGAGAGTGTGTGTGTGTGTGTGTGTGTGTGTGTGTGTGTGTGTGTCTGTGTGTGTGTGTCTGTGTGTGTGCATGCTGACAGAACGTTCCGTCCTCTGCGTGGTGACAGCCCTGAAATGGCTCCAGGTGGTCTGCTGAACTACAACAAAATGACGGTAACTGAATCAACATTACACACTGCTGATCTTGTTTTTTTTTTCCATAATGAAGGTGTTCCAAGGTTCTAAGCTGACGGGGAAGACGGATGGTGCCACAGAGAGGACATGTGCTGGTGCCAGGTGTGCAAACATATTGTACACCTTACGGTGTAATTAACCTGATGCCCGGCGTGCACCAGGTATCCTACACTTAACGGCGAAATCAACAGAGCGTAAGGCGAAGATCGGGTATCCCACACTTTACGGCGAAAGTAACACAGTCTGGTGTGCATTAGGTATTCAACACCTTACAGAGAAAGTAACAATGCCAGGCGTGCACCGGGTATCCGGCACCTTACGGTAAAAGTAACAGTGCCGGGCGTGGACTGGGTATCCTATATCTTACGGTAAAAGTAACATGATGCCACGTGCGGACGGATATCCTACACGTCACGGGGTTAAAGTAACATGTTGCAAGGAGTGCACGGATATCCTACACATCACGGATTAAGTAACATACTGCAAGGAGTACACGGACATCCTACACATCACGGGTTAGGTAACATGTTACAAGGAGTACACGGATATCCTACACGTCATGGGTTAAGTAACATACTGCAAGGAGTACACGGATATCCTACACGTCACGGGTTAAGTAACATACTGCAAGGAGTACACGGTTCCTACACGTCACGGGTTAAGTAACATACTGCAAGGAGTACACGGATATCCTACACGTCACGGGTTAAGTAACATGCTGCAAGGAGTGCACGGATATCCTACACGTCACGGGTTAAGTAACATACTGCAAGGAGTACACGGATATCCTACACGTCACGGGTTAAGTAACATACTGCAAGGAGTACACGGATATCCTACACGTCACAGGTTAACATGCTGCAAGGAGTGCATGGATATCCTACACATCACGGGTTAAGTAACGTGTTGCAAGGAGTGCACGGATATCCTACGTCTTACGGCGAAAGCATCATGGATACCAGCTTATACACTATAGGAGAAAAAAAAAATGGCGCTGGGAGGGCACGGAAAGCCTGCACCTTACGGAGTAAGTAACATGGTACCAGATATGAACGGATATCCCATACCGAAAGTAACAGTGCCAGGTATGAACGGATATCCTACACCGAAAATAACATGGTGCCAGATATGAACGGATATGTTACACCGTAAATAACATGGTGCCAGATATGAACGGATATCCTACACCGAAAATAACATGGTGCCAGGTACGAACGGATATCCTACACCGAAAATAACATGGTGCCAGATATGAACGGATATTCTATACCGAAAATAACATGGTACCAGGTACGAACGGATATCCTATACCAAAAATAACATGATGTCAGACATAAACGGATATCCTACACCGAAAATAACAAGGTGTGAGCTATGAACGGATATCTTACACAAAAACAAACAAAAACAAAAAACGTGATGCGAGACATAAATGGATACACAACAACGAAAATAACATAGTGCCAGGTACGAACGGATATCCTACACCGAAAACATTGTGCCAGATAGGAACGGATATCATACACCAAAAATAACAAGGTGCGAGTTATGAGCAGATATCCTACAACAGAAAACATGGTGCCAGATGTAAATGGATATCCTACACCGAAACTAACATGGAGCTATACATGAACGGACATCGTACACCGGATATAACATGGTGGCAGATATGAACGAATATGCTACACTGAAAATAACATGGTGTCAGGTACGAGTGGACATTCTTCACCGAAAATAACATGGTGCAAGATATGAACGGATATCCTATGCCGAAAATAATATGGTGCCTGGTTGGCCCGGCAGTGATGCAACGAGTTCGCAGTTTGAAGTGGCGACCGACATAAAAATGGTCATTTTCACAGCAATCTTTAATGCGCTGCTCTCCTCCTTTCCCGTGCTCCACCTCCCCCGCCCACACACATGCAATACGATATGATTATTCTTCTCCGTCACATAGATTATGGTGTCTGTGCACATCACGCCTAAATGTCCCCCATCCAAACAACTTTAATAAGTGGACAGCCCTAATATGGCCAACGTACCTAATTCAACAACTATAAAAAAAAAAGTAGAAAGATAGGGACATGAAATAATAAAAAAAAAAGATTCATCGTGTGAAATGAAAGATAAATGAGGATATCATAAGACAGGAAAGATGGATGAGGACATCATGAGAAAGATGACGATGTCACTAGATAGGAAAGATGAGGATATTATGAGCAAAGGAAATGAAGAGGACATAATGAGAAAAAAAAATTACGTTATGTTGAGAAAAAAAAAGGTAGACAAGTATTGTGCGAAAAAAAGGAAAACAGATGAAGACATCATGGTAAACGGAAACATGCACGAGGATATTGTGTAGCAGGAAATCACGACAAAAGGAAAAATACATGAGGACGCTATGAAAAACAAAAGATCAATGAGGACATCACGAGAAAGAAAAGATGGATGAGGAAATGGTGAGAAAGAAAAACAATGCATAAGGTTATGGTAAGAAAGGAAGGATGGATGAGGATATCGCGAGAAAGTGGATATGGATGAGGACATTGGAAAGAGGGGAACTGAATGCGGAAATCATAAGAAAGGAACGATGGATGGGAACATCATGAGGAAGGAATGAAGAATGAGGACATCGTGAAAAAGGAATGATGGATGAGGACATCATGAGAAAGGAAAGATGGATGAGGACATCATGAGAAAGGAAAGATGGATGAGGACACTATGAGAAAGGAAAGATGGATGAGGACATCATGAGAAAGGAAAGATGGATGAGGACATCATGAGAAAGGAAAGATGGATGAGGACATCACGAGAAAGGAAAGATGGATGAGGACATCACGAAAAGGAAAGATGGATGAGGACATCATTAGAAAGGAAAGATGGATGAGGACATCACGAAAAAGGAAAGATGGATGAGGACATCATTAGAAAGGAAAGATGGATGAGGACATCATTAGAAAGGAAAGATGGATGAGGACATCATTAGAAAGGAAAGATGGACGAGGACATCATTAGAAAGGAATGATGGATGAGGACATCATGAGAAAGGAAAGATGGATGAGGACATCATTAGAAAGATGGATGAGGACATCACGAAAAAGGAAAGATGGTTTGAGGACATCATTAGAAAGGAAAGAGGATGAGGACATCACGAGAAAGGAAAGATGGATGAGGACATCACGAGAAAGGAAAGATGGATGAGGACATCATGAGAAAGGAAAGATGGATGAGGACATCATGAGAAAGGAAAGATGGATGAGGACATCATGAGAAAGGAAAGATGGATGAGGACATCCTGAGAAAGTAAAGATGGATGCGGACATCATTAGAAAGGAACATGGAAAAATGGATGAGGACACTATCTGAAAGAAAAGATGGAGGACAACCTTATCAGAAAGGAAAGATGGATGAGAACATTATCAGAAAGGAAAGATGGATGAGGGCATTATGAGAATGGAAAGACAGATGAGGACATTATGAGAAAGAAAAAAAAAATGACGATTACATTATAAGAAAGAAAAAAAGGATGATTACATTATGAGAAAAGAAAGGACAAAAAGAGAAAGGAAAGAGTACAACAAAGAAAGGAAGAAGGGAGAGAACATGCAAGAAATATGGAAGGGAAAACCCGAGAACCAAACGACAAAGAAAAAAGAATGGTGACAAAGGAAATGACTGATGAAAAATAATGCTGACAAAGGAAATGACTGATGAAAAATAATGCTGACAAAGGAAATGACTGATGAAAAATTATGGTGAGGAAAAAGGATGGGCGAAAACAGCGTGAGGAAGGAACTCGCACGAGGACGTGGCCAGCAAGAAGCGGGTGTATGAGAACACCACACACGAGGACGTGGCCAGCAAGAAGCGGGTGTATGAAACACCACGTGTAACAAGAGACACAGTGACTGAGAACATCATAGGGAAGGAAAGAACGGACGAAGAAAACTAAGAGATGGTGAGGAATGAAGGGCGAATGAGGACGCCCACAGGTTAAAATCCAAGGAACGGCTAAATGGCATGAAAAAGAAAATGGTGGATGAAGACATGTTGAGAAAACGAAGGATGGGAACATGGTGAGCACGGACGATGAGGACAATGTGAGCAAGGCCAGCGATGACAATGTGAGCAAGGCCAGCGATGACAATGTGAGCAAGGCCAGCGATGACAATGTGAGCAAGGCCAGCGATGACAATGTGAGCAAGGCCAGCGATGACAATGTGAGCAAGGCCAGCGATGACAATGTGAGCAAGGCCAGCGATGACAATGTGAGCAAGGCCAGCGATGACAATGTGAGCAAGGCCAGCGATGACAATGTGAGCAAGGCCAGCGATGACAATGTGAGCAAGGCCAGCGATGACAATGTGAGCAAGGCCAGCGATGACAATGTGAGCAAGGCCAGCGATGACAATGTGAGCAAGGCCAGCGATGACAATGTGAGCAAGGCCACGATGACAATGTGAGCAAGGCCAAACGATGACAATGTGAGCAAGGCCAGCGAGACAATGTGAGCAAGGCCAGCGATGACATGTGAGCAAGGCCAGCGATGACAATGTGAGCAAGGCCAGCGATGACAATGTGAGCAAGGCCAGCGATGACAATGTGAGCAAGGCCAGCGATGACAATGTGAGCAAGGCCAGCGATGACAATGTGAGCAAGGCCAGCGATGACAATGTGAGCAAGGCCCGCGATGACAATGTGAGCAAGGCCAGCGATGACAATGTGAGCAAGGCCAGCGATGACAATGTGAGCAAGGCCAGCGATGACAATGTGAGCAAGGCCAGCGATGACAATGTGAGCAAGGCCAGCGATGACAATGTGAGCAAGGCCAGCGATGACATGTGAGCAAGGCCAGCGATGACAATGTGAGCAAGGCCAGCGATGACAATGTGAGCAAGGCCAGCGATGACAATGTGAGCAAGGCCAGCGATGACAATGTGAGCAAGGCCAGCGATGACAATGTGAGCAAGGCCAGCGATGACAATGTGAGCAAGGCCAGCGATGACAATGTGAGCAAGGCCAGCGATGACAATGTGAGCAAGGCCAGCGATGACAATGGAGCAAGGCCAGCGATGACAATGTGAGCAAGGCCCGCGATGACAATGTGAGCAAGGCCAGCGATGACAATGTGAGCAAGGCCAGCGATGACAATGTGAGCAAGGCCAGCGATGACAATGTGAGCAAGGCCAGCGATGACAATGTGAGCAAGGCCAGCGATGACAATGTGAGCAAGGCCAGCGATGACAATGTGAGCAAGGCCAGCGATGACAATGTGAGCAAGGCCAGCGATGACAATGTGAGCAAGGCCAGCGATGACAATGTGAGCAAGGCCAGCGATGACAATGTGAGCAAGGCCAGCGATGACAATGTGAGCAAGGCCAGCGATGACAATGTGAGCAAGGCCAGCGATGACAATGTAGCAAGGCCAGCGATGACAATGTGAGCAAGGCCAGCGATGACAATGTGAGCAAGGCCAGCGATGACAATGTGAGCAAGGCCAGCGATGACAATGTGAGCAAGGCCAGCGATGACAATTTTGAGCAAGGCCAGCGATGACAATGTGAGCAAGGCCAGCGATGACAATGTG